>PUFA01000053.1:5542500-6742500 GCA_003508835.1 Eonycteris spelaea
TCACTGTTGTTTTAACGAAAATCACAGAATCCTTTTCCATTTAGTTGCCCCATGTTTGTTTCTCTCTTTAACATTTTCCTGTTGCTTTTTTTCCTTCAAATTTCCTTATGTCCTCCTTTATGTGAAGGCCAAAAAAAGTTCAGCCTTAAAATATAATTTACAAAACTTGATTAATATCCTGGAAGTCTATAGAATCCGTAAACAGGAGACTAACTAGAAAAGGATTAGAAAATGACCCCAACAAATTCAGGCTGTTTTCTGGAGATAAAGGCAGAGCATACTATATCCCAAACCACAGGAACTTGCTATTTC
This sequence comes from Eonycteris spelaea, assembly GCA_003508835.1. Taxonomy (NCBI): domain Eukaryota; kingdom Metazoa; phylum Chordata; class Mammalia; order Chiroptera; family Pteropodidae; genus Eonycteris; species Eonycteris spelaea. The sequence goes on from PUFA01000053.1 coordinate 5,542,813, forward strand.
AGTTAGATAATCCAACTCTTGCTTCTGCATCAGTAAGTTTGGATGCGGATGGTAAAGAGTTGTTCTCTTTTAACCAAAAGTAGCTGCATTTAGCGACAGGTTGAATACTGACACGTGCACAGTGCATAATTCCTTTTGCAGTGGATAAATGAGTATCAATAGACACAGAATAATCAAATGATTGCCAGTGTATGGCCTTTACAACATATGGTTTTGATCAAAGATAGTATACAATAAAAGCAAGATCTTACACTATTTATTATGGTAGCCAATGGCTTTCAATTCCAATTACAAGAAATGGCAAGATCTATTCTATTTCCAGGATATAGTCTTACTCCATTGTTTAAGATTTTGTTACAAAAACAGGCCCACTTGTTTTATTATTCCCATAATCAAATTTTAACCTAAAAGATGTCCCACAAGAATAGCAATATAAGTTCCATATGGGGATGTAAAGCTCTGAGTTATAACACAAGTCTGACCAATTGCTTCATTAATTAGTGAAATGAAACAAAAACAACAAAACAAAACAAGAGAAAAAAAAAAACCCTGAATATTCCACAAAGTATAACAGAAGCCTGAAAAAAGAGAGAATGTTAGTTCTAAATTTTGTTCTTAGGAATAAAAAAATACATTCTTTATTGCTCTAGTTTTCCCACTCAGCAAAATCATGAAGTATTATTGTGTTCTTTACAAAGATTGTCACGCAAGACCTATTCTAGGTATTTATCCATAGTCATTTCAGGCAAATGGCACCACCACCTTGTTCTCTAGTCCCTTGTCCAGTGGCAATCACAAATAAACATTTAAAATGGCTAAAACTTTTTCTTAATGATCTTGCAAATTTTATATTGTGAAAATCCAGAAACCATTTAAAAGATTTTAACTGAACTCTAACTGAAATCTTGTTAGAAAATGTAATCGATGTTATTCACAAGCAAAAAATAAAAGAGAGCAGTTCTTGGTCCCCCATTCCCCATAATCCCTTTGCAATTGTTCTGGAAGCATTGTGTGTGTGTGTGTGTGTGTGTGTGTGTGTGTGTGTGTGTGTGTGTGCACGCACACGCACATGTCTGTGTCATCGAAAGGACAGTGGATCCTTCCACAAAACTCATACATACGATTAAAGAAAAAAAAAAAAAGGACAGTGGCTCACAAATGGCATAATCATATTAATGCTCCTTAAATCCTTGTTAGAACAAGACAACTGTCTTAAGGAGCTTGCAGTTAAAAGTAATCTACTCAAACCAGCTCAAGTGAAAGGGAAATTTAGAAAAGAGATTCAAAGTTATCTCAGAGTAGCCTAATACAGAAAATATATTTAGGTTTTGATAAAAATGAAAAACTCTTAAGGTAGTACCCCCCTCCTTCAGGCAACTAACTTCTCTACTCTTTTAAACCATCTTCTGCAATGCAGTTATTTTTTTGTTTCTCCATATTAGTGAGTTTAGTTTCCTGTCTCCAATTCTCTTTAACTTTTAGGTAGAAAGTCCATTTCTGTCTAATTCAGTCTCTGGGGCTCTGAGTTTAATTTACCAAGAGAGTGAATCTGATTATCTCGGCTTGGTCACATTCCACCTTGATATAAGAGGTGTGGCCACTGACCGTGGGCAGGGTCACCTGATATATGCCACAAGGATTCACTGGGGCTGGAATATCTGAAAAAAAAAAAGGATTTTCTGCCCAACTAATTTTTTATAGGCAATAGTTACCAGTAATAAAACTTGTTCAGTTTAGAGAATATTAATTTCTACAGATTATACAAATGTCTCTATACTGAAGATGCTAAGTAAATGGTAATCAGAATAATATTAATATGAAAGCATCTAATCCTAACAAGGCAAACATAATATTTAACTATTACAACATCATAATATTTTTAATTAGCTGAGTATAGAAGAACATATTTGAAACTCAAGCATGAATTCAATAATTATATTTTGAAATTCAGTATCTCGCATTAGAAATAAAATTCACATTGGAAAAATTATTTCATAAACCTGCCTTCAGTGAGAGTTTTTCATTAGATTTCAATTAGTACTTGTATGCAAATCACAAATTCGGGTATATATATATTTTAAACTCTTTATAAAGTCAGTATAAAATATAGCTTAAAAAATATCAGAAGAATGTTAGAGTATTTATAAAATAATAATAATAATAGTACCTTTCCTTTACATCTGCTGTGTAGGGTACTTACTGCACATATTCTCATACATCCACAACAATTCTTCCATTAGGTATACTTTTAACCATCTTACAAATGAGGACTCTGAGTTCAGGACTATTGTATTTTGTCCAAGTTACCCAAGGTAAGTATGCAGTGATTGCAGGATTCTCTAAAAATAATCAGGGAATCTTTCGACTAACCTGAAAGTATCTTTGTAAAAACTAGAAAATTCTGACACTTTCTCAAGACAGTATACTAACATCTGCTAGAAAATTGCATTATAAATATAGAAACCCATACTGTGACTACAAATATGAATGCCCCACCCCCAAGATAGTAAGGATGTTATTAGTCTACCTTCCTGTCTACATGGAGTTCTATTCATAATGACCTGGCTGTGCTCACATTTCCCACTAATCCCCACCCCATTACCCAGGTAAAAGGTTAAACTCTGAAAGTGTTTTTAGCACATTTGTTCAGTAGATATCCCAGTGATAAGGACTTTAAAAGGACTGTTAAACCACAGTTCCAATAATTCCCTACAAGTTTCAAGTGATAAAATTTTATATGGTCTAAAAAATGCATATAGTATGTCCCATTGTCCTCCATGACCTGTTTTATTTTATTTTTTTTTAATTTTTTCATTCTATAGCTAACAAAGGAAATCTCTTAGACATCAACAGAGGCTCCATTTTTCTGTCTCCTCATTTAATGAAATGTGACATTACTCAGAAGGCCTACAAGAAGACTTAACTACGTGTATTAACTATGCTTACTTTCATTTGCTTACTTCACCCAAACCTGCAAGTATAAACTTTTTTCAGAATGAAGGTTTTGCGACCTCATTCAACATTCAACCAGCAATGCTCAAGGAGAATAAAGGAGAGAAAGAGGACAGATCAGAATCTCCAGGAAGCATGTATACTAGTTTGGAAATGCATATTCATTATAAGAATACCATAGCTGGGGGAGGAGAAAATAAATTCTTGTTTTTATAGTACAAACTACAGAAAGTAAAACCTCATGAAACCCAGGATGATGGGGATTGAGGTTGAGAGAGGAATGAAGAAGAAGAAAAATATGGTGTATATGTAAGAACTTGAGTAACATTTGACCAGACATTCCACCCTGAATTCACAGGTACCATCTCACTGAACAGCATCTTATTTGATGAAATCCTATTACTCAAGACAAGAGATTTCTTGACCTTAGCTTTAATCTTAAAGAAGTCTAAAGTTTTAGCTTTTGTGCAATAGCAAATTTGTGCAAAACAGCATAAAGCCTAGAATAGTGCCTTTGAAATATATCTTTTGTAAGATTTTTTTCCCCAACAGCCATATTGATATTTCTAAGAGCCAACAGCTATCAGTTTTAGGTATCATTCCTATGTTAGTGAGGAACACAGGAACCTAGCTGATGCTAAAATAATTCTATTTACACTCAAATTACAATTACTTCTATTCCTAAGCTAGCCTGAAATACTCAGGAGCACAGTCTCTTGGAATGGTTTTATATATACGTGTGTGTGTGTGTGTGTGTGTGTGTGTGTGTGTGTGCCTTCCTAGAAATGTTCTTAAATTATTTACTATGTACAATAGCTCACGAACTTGAGATGAGATGTGAAGTATATGTGTTTAACCAGAAGAACGAGGTAAAGATTCTTAGAAGCACAACATCTCATTCCAACATGTAAAGCCATGATCCACAGTATTAACTCATTCCGAGGGTGCCAGGACAGATTTAAAGAAGAGGAACCCTGATGGGCCTCCAGGATTTTCTAGGAAGAAGACCTGCATCGAGGTGGACTGTAGCAGTGGCTGACTCAGGCCAAAGCACTTTCATTTCCCTGCTGGCAACTGCTACCTGCCAGTTTCCATCATATTCATGAAGCAAAAAGTAAAGATACTTGAAGTGTTAGAAAATGAAAATTAGGCACAAATCCACCAAAGGAAAACCCCATAGATGCACATAAGTAGATCGCAATCATGTTTTTGTACAGGCTTCCATTAACACTGCTCAGTGGTAAAAAATAATTCAAGTTACAAGTAGAAGAGTCATCATACAGAGAAATAATTACTTTATGGATTGAAGAGTTCCATTACCTTTTGCTATTTCAAGGATTCAGAAAAACCCATTATATATGCCCCTTTCTTAATCACGTCTTAAAATATTGTACAAGGTGACAAAAGATGGTTTATGTTAAAGGAGCTGTAAGGAGACTCACTTTGAACACATATGAAAATAAAAACAGAAGCTTCTCAGAGGATACCTACTTGTAAAAGTATCCTTCAACATCTAGAATGCACTAAAATATTTAAGAAACCAACTAATGGCAAAATATTTCATTACGAATATCTTCTACCCAATGGATGAATTATTTATTAAAATTTCCTATGCTGTTTTCCTTCTGTTCTTTTTGCCAAATTTTTCATTAAGGCATGAATATTTCAGTTTGGCTATAAAAACCAAGATTACATTTTACGATATAGTTATATTTCCTTGAATGATAAAATTCACTTTTCTTCCCAATGTTCTGGTTTTCCTAACCAAATCTTATATAAGTACTTCTCTCATATTGCTTTGTGACAGTCTTAAAATGGCTATTTTGTAAATATGGAACTTCTCTATTTTATCCCTACAGAGGTCTACTGGCAATCCTGTTGTCCACATTTGCATATTTGTTTATACTTGACCTTAAAGAGGAAGTCTGCTCACTGGAAATGATGAGGTAAAGATTCCCTCTCAAATATTTCTCTATTACATATATTCTTTAAAAAAAATTCTCTTAATCTAAGAAACCACTTCTTTCAAATTATACACACACGCACACACACACACATACAGAAAAGCTATCTGAAAGTTTCTTATAAAGTTAAACATACACTTAGTGTGCAATCTAGTCATTTCTTTTAAGAAAAATGGAAACCTGTCCGTGCAAAGACCTGTACACCAATGTTCACAGTAGCTGTATTTACAATAGCTGCAAACTGGAAACAACCAAAAGTTCCTCAATGGGTAAATATCCATACACTAGAATACTACTCATCAATAAAAAATAAAACTACTGATACATGCAACAAATACAGGTAAATTTCCAAAGCATTATGTTGAATGAAAGAAACCAGACACAAAAGACTACAGTCGATATGATTCCATTAATGTAATAATCTGGAAAAGACAAAATCATTGCACCAGAAGGCAATCATTGGTTGCAGTGGATTGGCAAGAGGCAGGAAGGAACTTTTTTGGGTGATGTAAATGTTCCATATCTTATTTTGGAGGTGCTTATGAGCCTAACGAAGGGGTCTATACATGACTATATATACTTATCAAAATTCATTGAACTATACCCTTAAAAATAGGTGCATTTTTTTACATGTAAGTTCTAGCTCAATAAAGTTGATTTAAAACAAGAAAAATTCAAATGTAACAATTTAGATCAATGATCCTTGAAATATTTTGTATCATGATATTTAGTGAAAGCTCTTGACCTGGTTTCACAAAGTTGAAGAGAAAGACCAGGAAAAAGATTTTTAGACTCACCAGAGGCATCCAGTCCCTATTTAGTGGCCAGACTAAAACACCTTTCTCTGGAGGATTAAGTTAAACAGTTCGATGAACTCTAAGTACTCAGATTGCTTATCTCAATATTTAACCCAAAAATGGTTGGATAGAGGAAAGGGGAGTTTGAGAAATGAGAGGTAATTATCCTGCTTAGCCTGAGGAGAGGCACTGCAGAAAGTACTTTTCAGAATGTTGAAAACAGATATCACCTACTTAGAATTTTCCCAAAACCCCAAGTTTGGCAACTATCACTATTCCATTGAAAATCATCTTATGCACCATCTTTGACACAAATAACCAAGAATTGGAAATGTCTTTGATCCCAATGATATATAGTGAAATGAAATCTTCCACTGAAAAGTGTTAATAGTTTTTCATTTAATTGATATGGAGGGCATTGGGCCAACACTTCCTTTTGTCTTATACCAAAAGATAATTGATCAAGGCTTGTTCTTCGTATTATCAAAAGGTCACAAATTATATTGCAATCATCTCATAGGAGTAGTATTTCATTTTTAAAAATTAAATACTCTCAGATATGTATTTAATTAGCTATCAACCACTTTTCTGCATATAATTCTGTATACAATTGTTTTACAAAGAAAGTAGGCTAATTTTGATTCTCCTATTGATTCTCTGTCTTCCTTTGTCATTAATTTTCTAAAACGAAATAGTTCCACATGATAAAACTAGTCTTGATATCCTTGATTGCTAAAAGGGAGACTGATTTCTCAATCTCATTTCTATGAATATTACATTTACTATAGTTTTAAAAACTTGGTAAGGTCACCTGCCACATTCTATTGTTCAAAAGAAGTGGCAAGAACAAGCTAGATTCAAGCACTGGGAAACTGCATTCCATCTCTTGATGGAAAAGCTGAAACTAATTTGTGGCCACCATAAATAGGAAAGACAGAAAGTGTCATCTAAGAGTTTTAGCTAGTAGAGAAAAATTTGTGCTTCAATAGAAAACTGTCCATTGTTTATGGGACGCTCTCCCAGGCTATCTGATTCTATAGTGGCTATTTTACAACTCTGTAAATTGTAGATAACTAATGGCAATGCAAAATGATTCTTGTCTATAGACTTGCAAATAGATTGTTTCCCACAGGTTCTATTGACTCCCTTTCTCGATCAAGGCAGTTTTGCTTCTATTTGTATATGTATTAAAATATTCCTAATCTAAATATGTCTGTTATTTGGATTCTTTTTTAACATTTTAAAATTTATTTTTAATTATGGTAAAATGTACGCAACATACAAATCTGCCATCTTAACCATTAAGTGTATAGTTCAGTAGTGTTAAGTACATTCACACTGTTGTGAATCACCACTATAAGAATCACCATCTCCAGAATTCTTTCCATCTTGTAAAACTGAACCTCTGTACCCATTAAACAACTCCCTATTCCTCCCTTTCCCTGACCCAAGCCCCTGGCAACCACTATTTGAGTTTCTGTCTCTATGAATTTTACTACTCTAAATACCTCATATAAGCGCACCCACCCAGTATTTGTCTTTTTGTGACCATCTTCTTTCACTTAGCATAATGTCCTCTAGGTTCATCCATTTTGTAGCATGTGTCATAATCTCCTTCATTTTTAAAGCTGAATAATGCTCTATTGTATGTAAATGCCATATTTTGCTTGTCCATTCATCCATGGAGAGATATTTAGCTGCTTCCACCTATTTTGAATAAGGCTGCTTTTTTCAATTCTTTTGGGTATACACCCAGAAGAAGGATTGCTAAATATTATGGTAATGTTATTTTTAATTTTTTGAGGACCTACCATTCTGTTTTCCATAACAATTCCACCATTCCACATCTCCACCAACAGTGTACAATGATTCCAATTCCTCCACATCCTCACCAACACTTGCTATTTTCTGGTTTGTTTGTTTTTTTGTATAGTAGCCATCCTTATGGGTGTGAGAAGTGGTTGGATTCTTCTTTGCTTGCAGTATCTTACTGATTCTTACATTAATAGGTTAAATAAAAAAAACTTTAATATGTGTTCACTATATAGGACAGCCATGTCTTTACTTAAAAAAATATATATATATATCTTTCAACAAGCTATAAAGTAGGACAAGATAAGCAGTCTAGAATGGGTTTTCTAAAAGGGAGAGATATTGAAGCATGTTTGTTTACTAATAGATATGATGCAATAAAGAAGGAAATTTATGATGCAGGAGGAAGGTACCATAGCAGAAGCACAGTTTCTGAGTACAGAAATAGAACTGGATCTAGACAGTCTTAGATAGAATCATATACAATTTATTCATTGTAATTGGAGAAAAGGAAAATATTCATGTGTAATGCAAATAGATTTCTTTACTTGGTTGTGGAGGCATATGTAAGCTATCTTTTGAATTTCTCTTTTCATGTTTTAATTTCTGCATAGCTCAAAATGTAGTGCACAGTAACTACTTAGTAAATGTCTCCTGAGTGCCTGTTATAAAAATAATCCTACTCTAAAAGAGTACAGTGGTAAAGTCCTACCATGTCTCATATAGAAATACTTTAAATATTCAACTAGTTAAAATCATAGACTTCATTACAGATTCTTAAAATGCTTTTAAATTACCTATGTAAATTATTTTAAAGATATACTCTTCTGAATTTCCCTATACCACCCCCACTTAGCAATCAAAGGTATAAGAGCCATGTAGCAAAGTTGATCTGTCTGCAACATAACACCTCTTTGACAGAAAACAGAAACTAATGAGAGGAAGCTAAATAGGGATATTGTTTACTGGGCTTGAATTACTTTTTGTTGGCAAGCAGGTGAACCCTATCTAAGAGATAGGAAATAAAGAAAAAATTATGCTTGGTCTTAGATTAGTAGAATATGGAGAATATGATTTTTTTTTTTAAAGAAAAACCTTAACTGACTCATATTTAGAGCTCACCAGACCTCAGATGTAGAGCTCACGATGTACTGGAGACTTTAAATACTTAAAGAGCAGGCCTAGGACAAGCACCAAGGCTGAGTGGCAATCAGCATCTGTGAGAGAAGAGAGCTGTGTGTTCATTAGCATAAACAACACATTCCAGGGTTCCACACTATGTAATTTCCCACACTGAGCATCTGACCCAGCGACCCCAATGCTGAGTTAGCTAGTCAGCATCTGAGGTTAAAGTAAAAGTTACATAATGCCAAAGGTAGAAAGACAAAGCTCAGAAATTTATTTCAATTTAGCTCAATTCAACAAACGTTAATGGAACACCTTACATTCAAAAAACACTGCAACAGAAAGTAGGTATGAAGAACAATAAAATGGATACTCTGCTGTCTCCCTATCTTTGTTATAATTCTTAACTTTTTCTTAAATTAGAATCTGAACGAAGAAAAGAACTTGCTTATTATTACTTAATCATATATCATGGAAAAAACAAGACCTGAATTTACCAAACATTTAAATTAAGTATTACAACGAGTTGCAATGGCCTTCTAGCAGTTGTGACCTTAACTACGACAGCTGACGCCTCATCCCAAGGCAGGCTCGGGGTCACTTTTTGACCCTGGATGGCTAAACTTGAATCTCAGTCTGTCCTAGTCCTCTCCATTTCCTTCAGTTGGCCTTCCCTTTCTTCTTCCAGGCTTACAGGTGTGTGTTTGCCAGAGATTGAGGGGGTCCCCCTGCTTTTCTACAATGCTGCATTATTGTGCCTGCTTCAGCAGCACATGTACTATGATGCTGCATTATTATACTTTTAAGGTTATACTGCCAATTTATGTCTCCTATCCGCTGTGTCCCTTTCTTCCTAAACGTGTTAGTTCCTTTTCTGCGGTCTGTCTCTATTCTACATGGTCTCCTTGGAGTCGCAATATCATACATTTCGCACATTCGACACATATTTACGGAGCATATTTGGTTGCCTCTTGAGTTGTGCCACACTGCAGATTTTCTCTCACTTTTCCCTGTTGACACCTCCGGAGTCCTTTTTCACTACCCATCTTACTACTGTAGCTGGTTCTCTGTTCTCTACTACAGGAAATCTTGTGGTTTATCTGGAAAGGACTGAGTTCATGAGAGGTAGGCTGCAGGAAAATCATATCTCCACAACTCCCAGCAAATCTCAAGTCTGTCTCTGCCTCTGTCTCTCTGTCTGTCTGTCTCTGACTGTCTCTCAATCTCTCTCTCTCTCTCTGCTTCTTTGTTTTCTTTATGGCCCTGAGTTTCCCAATATTGTAGAAAATGACAATGTAATTTAAAAATCACCTGCACAAACTTCAGAAATCGCCCTCTCATCTATTTCTTCTTCTAACACACACCCTGTGAAGTAGTTTCCCCCCACTATGCTAAAGTAGATCATTGCTATGAAACTTTTTGTAAGCTAAAATGGCATAAAGTGAAGAAGAAATTACCTTAGGGCACATCTTATTAACAATGCATACAATAAATAAATCAAGATAAAGCACAGATATTTACAGACACAGTTCAAAGCTATGGTGGTGCCCTGTCACCGCTTGGGGTGCACGCTGCCTCTGTAACAGCTCGCCACACAAGAAACACTGAATGCTGTTCTCACTTTTCACCTTTTTTGGTAAAAGCAAAAATGCTCTTCAGATTTCTTTCAGTTAGGGAAAGCAAGTACTGATGTAGGTCTTTCGTAAAAGTGAAATGGTATAAAGCGAACTTTAGAAAGGCAAGGGATATCTGTACTCTTATATAACTAGAGCTAATCACAGAATTTGTGAGGAAAGTTTGGGAGCTTTTACATTTTTTTATAAAAAGCTCAGGATGATTCACATCTTAAGATTGATTTACAAGACATCAGACTGATTTTAATCGGGATCTCTTATGTTTCCTTCCCACCTGTCACTATCATAGTAATGACTGTTAAAATGCCTCCCTCCTAAGACAAAAAGGAAAACAAAGACAAGAGCCAGAGAATTACAAGTTCCCAAATGAGCAAATATTGCCCATATTTGAGAAAAATTACATTGGGTAGGTTTATAAATGTTTGAGCATTATGCAAATCTCCAGAGGGGAAAAAAAAAGATAACCTTTGACCATAAAAAAGAGATACTCTGTTCATGATGTCATTTGACAGTTACTGTAATTTTTAAAGATTAACACCTTCCTCCCTAGGTTATTTTTTTTTTAGGAATGACCATAAATGTATTGACCTGTGAATGAATCAATGTCTTAAGCATTACATATTATGATATCAATTACACAATCTAAACAGGTAAAACATTTAAAAAATCATTTCTAATGTCAAAAAAATTCTGTTCATGGTTTTGCTCATGTTGAAACTCATCCTTGCTAATAAATATATTTCTTAATTTATGTGTATTTGGCATAGAAAATCTAACTATATAGAAAATTTATAATAACTCATAGTTAACTGGCCATTCTAAGACCTTACCTGTCTTCATTCTATCTCACTGAGTTCTTCAAATCAGATTAAAAACTGGATGGCCTGGGTCAGGTGTCAACCATGAGTCGCCTTCCTCTTATATGTATTACCATTATGACCCTAAACAGCCACAGTTCATTGAAGTCTGCTGTGCACTAGGTGATTTTAAGAACCAGTGTCGTCCCAATAAATTTGATAAAATAAATAAAATTAAATAAAAAAAATAAAGCAGAATTTTAAAAAACATCTCAGTAGTGCCCTTTGATTGATGATCGGATAAAGACGTGGTGGTACATATATACATGAAATATTACTGAGCCATAAGAAAAGATGAAATATTGCCATTTGTGACATCAATGGATCTTGAGATTATCAAGCTAAGCAATAGAAGCCAGACATAAAAAATTAAGAACCATATGATTTCATTTATATGTGGATATAAAACTGAAAGCAACAAATGAACAGGACAAAAACAAGAACGCGTAGACACAGACAACAGTTTGGTGGTTCCCAGAAGGAAAGGAGGGAGGGGAGAGGTAGATAGAATAAAAGGGGTCAAATGTATGGTCGGAAGATTTGACTCTGGGTTGTGAACACATAATGAAGTATACAGATAATGTATTATCAAATTGTATATTTGAAACCTATATAATTTTATTAACTGGTGTCACCCAATAAATTTTTTTAAAAAGAAACACTTAGAAAAAAATCTCATTTAATTATCACAATAACCTAACCCAAGTAAGCATTTTTATCCCCTTTCCAAAGAAAACTGAGGTTTAACCCGATTAAGACATTAGCCCAAGGTGTTATATCTAATAGTGGGGAATCTGGAATTTGAAATCAGGCATATCTGTTTTGCAAACTTGATAAGACCCATGGTGATTATGATGGCAAAATTCATTAGTTCAAAACCAATGGCTTACAGGAAATTGATGTGTGGAGGGTGGAAAACTGACTTGTATCAAGAATATAAAATTATTGTATAAGTTTATCTTGATCAGAGAAGCATGAAAAATATGAAGTTACAATAATAAAACATTTTAGAATTTATGAAAATCTTTCCCATTTGAGCCTAATTTAAGAGGACAAGCAAAATATTTTATACTCATTTTACAGAAATGGAAGTTGAAACTCAGAGAGGCAGGTTGTCTTGGCCAATGTCATACAACTAGGATACAATGGAATAAAGCCTAGACCCCGAGTCTTTTGAATTCTAGTTATTTTACTACTCTAATACATTTTAAGAAAGCCACATTTAAGAATGATGAAAAGAAGCTCTCTAGACTTTGCTCCATGGTTTTTTTTTTTTAAAGAAAGAAAAAAGAAAGAAAGAAAAGAAGAGAAGGGAAAAGAAAGAGAGAAAGAGAAAGAGAAAGGGAGGGAGGGAGGAGAGAGAAAGAGAGAGGGAAGAGAGAGAAAGAGAGAGAGAGAGAGAGAGAGAGAGAGAGAGAGAGAGAGAAAGAAAGAAGAAAGAAAGAAAGAAGAAAGAAAGAAAGAAGAAAGAAAGAAAGAGAGAGAGAGAAAGAAAGCAAGTACTATAAATTAACTTGAAATATCCACTGGAGCTTCATTCATTAGGTGGTAGTAATAATCGCTGTTAAAAAAAAAAAAAAAAAAAAAAAAGCCTGTTCCTGTTCCATACTATATAACAAAATATCACAAGCGACCACAAAAAGTATAACATAAGAGAAAGAAGAATACATAAATAATTAAAAGGCTAAAAACCATTTACAGCCAAGAGGCTTAAACCTAATTAAAGCTGAACAGGACTATACCAAAGCATTCTCAAAAATCTCTTTGCATATGTCAATTTTGTTGTTACAATTTACCTTCTAGAATGATCTAGATATATTCCAAACATTTTTTTCTGCTATATGTTATGTTTTTATAAGCACCCAGGGCACAGCAGACTTCAATAAATGATGGCAATTTGATGATGATAAACATAAAACTAAAATATATATTGTTGAGTTTTTAAATTTCTAATTCATTTTTTAAGTTGGCAAAGTAACATATAATTTAAAACAAGAGTTATGTATTACACAGTTCAACAGAAAATGGGTAAATAATTGAAATTTACAGTGTAAGGGGAAGATAACCAGTCTTACAAAGAGGATTCACACCTAAGATTCGTGGACTTTGTTTTGTTTTGTGTGGATACTGATTTAAAACCTTGCAGCTAGTACTTAATTTCTAGTCATCCTTAGGCCAAACCAGTAAATGTAGGGCTAAAGATTATACTTATATATTTAGTCATATGTTTCATACTAGACTATTGGTTAAAAACAAGAAATATAAGAAACACAGAAACAGAAACAGAATGAAAAGCATAAAGTTCATAAGCCTAATAAAAAGTTAATGGGCAACATTAAAATAAACATAAAAATAATAATAATTTTCCTAGAGGAAAGAAATGGATTAATTTGTTCCTAACAAAAAAAGCACTTTTAAGGAAGAAAGATATGAGAGAGAGTTTCTGGTTGAAAATGAAAAAAGAGAGAAAAAAAGACTCCGGTGACCCAAAAGCTAAGAACATCACAACATGCCTAAGGTAATAAGATCTTCTATACATGCTGCTGGAAGTTAACCCAAAGCTAAAGCAGAATCGGAAGGTAAAGAGAAAGAATACACATGGGTCATGTTAAAAATAATATTTCTGTATTTTAATGAAATTCTAAGGGCCAGTGGACTCCAGTTTGAGAATCACTGTTTTATACAGTAGCTTGGTATAAAAACATAAATTCAAGAATAAAAAATTCAGATGAGATATGATGAATTCATTAGCCCCTACTTTTGAGTATACTTCATTGCTATCACCCAGTCCCTATTTCCCCACCGACTCTTTTTTGGGTGTTCTAGAAGTCACATAGGCCCTATTAAGAAACAATCTGTATTCTACACCAGGATCAGCTGGAGATCTCATTAAGAGCTGCTCATTACAGTGTTTGTTTTGCTGTATTTGGGGGCTGAATAGTGTCAAAGCACTTACTAAAGAGGAGATGGGATGATTGAGGAATATTTATTTCAACCAGTTAGCTTAAAGGCTTGCAATGGGGTTGGTTGAGTTTAGAGTTTCTTAAGTGACATTTATATTTCCACTGCCATTTAAGAAAACATTTAAATTATTCACCTTGACTTTATTAAAAATCTGTATTTTAATAAGACACCTTAAATGATAAAATGAGAACACTTCTACAATTAAGTGTGTGTGTGTGTGTGTGTGTGTGTGTGTGTGTGTGTGTGAATTACAGTACATCAAAAATCCACCTGTGGCATTTTTACTTCATCAAAAATATTTCTTTGTTTTCCCAACTCCTGTTTTGGGATATTTTCAGCTTATTTAGTTCTTTCTTCCTCTGGTTAGGCATACTGATATCTTCTTCTACATCTCTAAATTCTGGCACCTTTATACTTCAATAACACTTTGTTTCAAGAACACTTATAATTTTAACAAGATATTTAGGTTTTAATGAGAAGTGGAAGAATATTAGCCCAAGACCTACCATTTGATTGCATCTCATTGTTGACTTCAAAGATGAAAACCCTGACTATCGGAGATCACTCTCCAGACTATGCAGGGGAAATCACACCACCAGTCAGTACCACACAGTCCTTGCCATCTATCCCTAAAGCAGAACTTTCCACATTGTTCATGATACCTTAAGATGGATGTGGTTAACTTTAAGTTATTAAATAACCAAGAGATGTTTTCCTTTTCCTTCTTTTTTTCATACAACTTGTAATTTATTGAAACTTGTATGTTGGTCACACATATCTGTAAAATGAATCTATCTCTGTAACCTTTAAAGAAAAGGCCAATAAATGCAGATTATACATTAAAAGCCCTCATATGTTACCAGCACCCACACAAGAATTTTTTAAAAAGTATTTCCAATGTAACCTATTTTTTTGAGATTTTTTTCCAACTTTATTGAGATATAATTGACATATAACATTGTGTAACTTTAAGCTATGCAACATGATTTGATATGTGTATGTATTACAAAATGATTACCACAATAAGGTTAGTTAACACAGCCATATCTCACATACTTACCTTTTTGTATGTATGTGTGAGAATTTTTAACATATACTCTCTTGACAACTTTTAAATATACAATACAGTATTGTTAACTACAATTATCATACCGTACATTAAGGGGATCTTTTTCTTACCTCTCTGAAATCACTTTAGAAGCTCTTTTTTTTTACCTACAAGTACATGCAAAATACTTTATTAATTTTATTCCACTCAAATAAAGTTATATTTAACTGCCTATAAGTACTAAGTTTATATTAATTCCATAGTTTTGAAGTTTTAAAACATTTGCTCATCCCAAATTTGACTTATTTAGGTGCTACAGGAAATTATTAAAAATATAGAATTAAAAATGGCAATGTGATAGCTATTATGCCATCTCCCTCTACTGGATAGTATTAAAAAGCTTACTCTAATATATGTGCCTAAAGTTGTGATTACATAGTTAAATGACATGGAGATGTAAATCAATTAACTTAATGTCCTAGCCCTAATTTTGCCATAGAAGAAAAATGTCACATGACTTACCCACTTTGAAAATTTTGCTGCATAACTACTCTCTTCTAGCTCATGTGAATGTGGCATATAAAATAACAATAAATATTTTTATCTGCAAATCACAATATCTGACTATATTTATCCAGTTAAGGTAGGAGTTTTTCAAAAATAATTTGGAATATCTAAAACTACTATAGCAAAAGAACAGTATAATTGTTACTTCAAAGTCAAGATTTCCAAATTCTTTCTTTAGTCAAATATTTGGAGGAGGAATTTAGGTCCAGGTGTTCAAATACAGCCCTTCATAGATTAAGATGGAGAATTTCTATTTGATTAGTCTGAGAAAGCCTCTATCATTATATAGTTCACAGAATACT
Organism: Eonycteris spelaea; assembly: GCA_003508835.1. Classification (NCBI taxonomy): domain Eukaryota; kingdom Metazoa; phylum Chordata; class Mammalia; order Chiroptera; family Pteropodidae; genus Eonycteris; species Eonycteris spelaea. The sequence goes on from PUFA01000053.1 coordinate 5,558,835, forward strand.
TCAAACTAGAATTTATTTTCTTACGTGACACAATGTAGAACAAAGGTGTGGATTCAATCCCTAAATGGCCTTTAGCAGTAGTCTGACCTTGACAATTTATTTAACCTTTCTCAGGTTTAATCTCCTCATCGAGATAATCATCATACTTACTGCTAAGGTTATTTTTAGGAATATCTAATTCAATGTATGAAAGTATTTATCAAATGCCTCACTCAAAGGAAATGCTTAATAAATGTTAGCTATTTTTAAAAAGTAATACTAAACATGAATTTAATGAAGTTAGTAATGCCAAATTTAAATTATGTAACGAGTCTTGTGAAACTGTTAATGCATTTATATGCATAATTTCAAGTCAGTCCTTTTTCTATATTTTAAATAAAATTACAGAGATAATAATATAGTCTTTAATATGTTCCTTGATAACCAAAACGGACATTAACACAGAATCTAAGGCTGTATTAAAGACAGAATAGATCTAGCATGAACTTTTGATATTATTTCATACAATCTCCATGTTTTTCACTTATGAGAAAACTAAAGCCTTGAGAGGTAAAATGACCTCTAACAATAATAGATTCTAGCCACTAGATGTTGAAAGCATGAAGCAAAGGTAAGGCCTCAAAGGCTAGTTCGCTACATTTCTCAAAACATCAAACTTTTTCCTGATACCAGTTGCTTTTTGCTTCTTGGTCACTTATTCAATGCATGCAAAAAATACAAAAACAATGTATGATGCAAATTATGAAGTGACCAAATATGAATATGAAACTAGTGGGTTTATTCCCTAGAAGACAGTTTACCATAAAAATAAATGTCAATGGTTTAAACCATTCAGAGTATGTTACACTGTCTTCAAATAATCTTTATATTATCTCATTTTATTCTTCAATCTGTCCTACAAAGTAGAAAGACTATATCTTATTAGTTGCATTTTAAAGGAGAAATTGAGACTCAGAAAAGTACAATTTCATAGCTAGGAATGGGGGAGACAAAAACAAGGCTTTGGACTCCTGGTCAAGAGTTTTCACTTTTCTTTGCATTGTAATGGTTTTAAGCTACAAAATTGATACTTTCGGTGCATCATTAATAAATAGTAAATGTGTAAAAACAGAGCCATCCAAATTAATGAATATTTGATATATTTAAAATTAAGTGTTCATAGTGAACATACGTTATCAAGAATTTGACCTTGGAGAAAAGGTCACAGTCATTGTTAGCTTTATATTAATTTGAAATATAAATTGACAAAACTTTTAATTCATACAATGTACTCTTCAAAATAAACGAAATTACAATCAACTAGGAATAAAAATATTTAAAATGTGTCATTAATGAAGTACCTGAATATAACCAGTTATTTTTTAAGACTCAAAAAAGGCTTTCATATTTGAAAGTAACTTATGGAAGATACCTCACAGGTAAATAAGATTTTGAGTTAAAGTTTTTAAATGACCTTCACTTTAAAGTGTCCCTTTAAAGATATTCTACAGTGTTGCTAAGTAGAGTAAAACAAATTCTATTGACTGTACTTTAACACTGTGATAGCTTCTATTGATGTAACACATTATCAACTACCCACCCTAGTCAGATAATACCTTTCCCAAGGCACTAGAGCAATAAAGATTTGCCTAAGCATGCTGTCAGGATTGTAAATCCTCTCTGAAAAAAAGCAGTTTACCCCTTTGCCAAGTGTACTCGGCTAGGATTGGGAGCAAAAAGGGCATCCTAGGCAGAGGGCACCTTCAGGGTGTGGTATTCACATCCATCTCTGTGAGCCCTAAGCAGTAGTACAGCCAGTCTCTAAACCCCTTCCAGGGAGGTGACCAGAGCTGTGCCCGGAACTTATTAAAAAGGCAGATGACTTGACAATCGGCAGGAAAGGGCAAGGGTGTGACTGAGCTTATGAGGTCCAGTTAAAGAGCAACTGGCATAATAAAAGAACATGGAGTTTTAAAATTGGACAGATCTGAGTTTGAATTCCTACTCCTCAATTTCTTTACCACCAGCATGACTCTCAGCAAGTAAGTTACCTCCCCATGCAACAGGCATATGACCTTAGAAAGTTGCTCAACCTTGTTATACCTCAGTTTCTTCATCCGTTAAATGAGATAATGCCACTTAGGGCTGTTGTAAAGCCCTTAGAAGAGTACCTGACATGTGGTAAACCCTATTTAAGCATTAGCTACTCTTGTTTGTTATTAACTCTCTAAGCCTCGGTTTCTTCATCCGGCAGTAGGGATAATAGCACGTGCTTTGCAGAGCTGTTTTGAGGATTGTGTGAAAATTCAATACCTACTCTATTAATTATACTGTTACTGTTTGTTGTTACTTTATTGTTGTTTTTCTTCATGCAACTCAGTTTTTTGTGTGTTGGACTGTAATACCACATATGCTCATGATAACTGTTGGGAAAAAAGAGAGAGAGATAGCTGGATCTTTCTCTAGTTATAGGATGACAGTTTATGACACAAGTCTGGAATTTAACCCTAATTCAACCTAGGGTTGCCCAAGTAGAAGATAATCTCAGACAAAGTAAGCATATCATTGAAATTGAGTTACATTGAAAAGGTCTTTCATACAGGTGATAAAATAGAACTATAAAATTCAATGTCAAAAACAAGCTCAGATTATTCACTTTTAAAATTTCCAAGAATAATAAAGGTATTGCATAGAACAGTTCTTCCATATATAATGTTTTCCATGCTGCCAATAATATTTATTCATTATAGTTTCAAAGTTAAGCCTTCAGATAAGACTATAAACATTCTTTAGGTTAGACAAAGATCAGTGAAAAGGGACATAGTGTGCAAGCTCTTGGATCATTTTTCTACAAGAAACCAACAACAGCATTACCCATGCTGAAGTAATGATGTATCCTGGGGCAAAAATGAGGGACCAGGACTTGGGGGAGGCAAGGGAAGCACTGCTCTTGGGTGCTGAAACCTCAGTACTCAAGAAATTTTAAATACAATGAGTGCATTCATTTTCTGCAGCTTTTGTAGCGTATGACATCAAACTCGGTTGCTTAAAACAACACACGTTTATTATCTTATCTTATAGTTCTCTAGAACAGAAGTCTAAAATGGATCTCACTGGGCTAAAAAAATAAATGTCAGCAGGGCTGTGTTACTTCTGGAAGCTCCATTTCTTTGCCTTTTCTAGCTCCTAGGGGCTGCCTACATTCCTTCACGTTCGACCCCCTTCTTCCACCTCCAAAGCCAGCAATGAGTTCTTCTCACAGCGCGGTACTCTCACCTGCCTTCCTCTTCCACTTTTAAGGGCCCTTGCGATTACATTGAACCTATCTGGATAATCCAGTATAATCTCCCCGTAGCAAAGTCCTTTATTTAATCACATCTGCAAAATCCCTTTTGCTACATAAGAGAGAAAGAAAAAAAAATCCTCACAAATTCTAGAGATTGAGTCTTACACATACTTGGGGGCCATTGTTCTGCTTACCATAAAGAAGATCCACCCAGCCCTTGTAGGACCCTGCCTCCTCTCCACACCCTAATCTTGGCCCTGCCACGTTATTAATTGACAAATTGTAGTCATTTCAGTCCTAAATTCTTTGGATTTATAGCATTCTATTCATGATACCCTTATAAAAATCTAGAGGTGTCACCAGGCAAAGCTGTTTTGGAATGTGGCCCAGAAGCATAAAAGTAATCAAAAGGTTCAAAAACAAGCATGATAAATAATGTTATATGCAAAGGCAAAAGTGTTTCAGTGTTTGGAAGCTGTTGAAAAGCTAAACCTCATCTCTAAAGCATTAATGCTTTCCTTCCTTTTTGTACTAAAGAGCATACTCTGTTAATTTAATATTTTTACTTTATTACTTTTATTTTATTTGACTTATTTTAAGTTCTGAAAACATTTGATTTGAAAGTTACGATTATTTGCTTTCAGTTTTTAGCTGGATTAAAGTGCCTATCTTCTGCAGGACCCTGGGTGTTCTAGGATTACTTTCTGCTCATATCAAGTGAGGTGTGGTGAGGCCATTCCTGACAATTCTGAGCATATGGGTGTCATCTCTAGACCTCATGTTGAATTTTCCCATCTGGATTTTATCCAGTGTTTGTGAGCTCCTGAGTGCAGGGACTATCTTAATTATCTTTTGGCATAAAATAGATGTCAGAAAATTTTGTAAACATTATAACACTGAATTTTCAAAATAACCCAAAGAATTAAGTAGCATCGTCTTCTTTAACTATGTCCCAGACAAGCGGAGTGACTTACCTAATGTCACCCAAGATGCGAGTCCAGCTCCAGCATGCTCTAAAGATCCTGCCTTTCCACCTACCCCCACCCCAGTTCATCACTATTGGGGGCATTATTGTGGATATCCAAATACAAGCTTCAATCAAAAAGTAGCCCATTGGTTGCAGACCATCTACCTTTCATTAGGAGTCTTGGAAGAAGATAAAAAATATACTGACCAGGGTACAACACATCAAAAGAGACCCCTTTTTCTCTTTCTCTTTCTCTTTCTCTTTCTCTTTCTTCTCTCTCTCTCCTCTCTCTATCTTTCACACACGTCTGCTAATAAAAATAATTATTAAAACTTTGTTCAAAAATTGAGTAGTCCAATTCCTGAAGATGTATTAACAACCCTATTTCAGATCAAAGGAACAAAATTTTGCTTGCTATCAAAGCGCTCAGGGAAGCTGAGAGAAGGACATATGTTTCATAAATAGTAACCTTGCCAGTAGGGCCAATTAAATTAAGATGATCTCTTTTTCCCCCCAATAGATTGGTTTCAAACATTTCACACAAGTTGTACCCAGAAAATCTACCGCTAGACTATTTATATTCATTAATCCTAGAGCTTTCTTTTCCAATGTTTTTCTATGAGGGAAATTCCCATTGTTGCCCTAATTATTGGACATTTTTATTTGTACATGAAAGAAGCCAATTCCTCCCCTTCATGTCTTTAGCCAAGGCAGCCAGTGCCAGCACTAGGATCAGCAGGTGCAGCTTCCAGCATTCTCTTTGTGCTGGCTACAGCATCAAGAGAAAAGCCTACAGTAATCACCTCGAGGGCAGGACATCATGGGCTCTCCCCACAGAGCACCCGCCAGCAGCTTAAAACTGCCATGTGGAGGTCAGGGAGAGATCTAGGGCTGAGGGCCTTTCGCCAAATCAGAGTTCACTCAAGGGTGCACATTTCTCCACAGGGCAAGTGTGATTCAACAGAAACAGTCTTCGGACATTTCCCCCTGCTGCTAATCTTTTCTCTCAAGCCCCACCATTCCTCCTCTAATTTTTGCCTTCCCTGCTCAGATCCTGACAATAAACTGGTCAAATGCCATCATGGCAAAACACCATCTCATAAACACCAAGAAAAACAACATAAAACAAAATAAAGAACACTTGTTTTAGAGAACGTCAAAGCAAAGATGTTAACAAAATCTAACATCCTATTTACCTATATAGAACTTGCTTAATGTTTTCATCAATAAATAGACATATTAAGAATCGAGTCTTTCTGAGAAATATTCCTTTTCAAATAATAATCGGGAGACATAAATATTAATTTTTATTCAATTGAGGCAGTGCTTCTCAAACTTAATCATCAGAATCATTTGGAAAGCTTCTAAAGTATAGATTCATGGGCCTCCACCTAATCAAATGAATCAGAATTATTCAGAGAAGTGCCTAATAATCTGAATTTTTACCGGGATGATGATTATTTGACTTTTTTTTTTTTTTTAAGCAAGGCAACCCTTGATTGACAGCACAGATTGCAAGGACCTTGTTAGCTTACAATCCCTTATTTTTTTTATTTTTCACACCTATAGCACCTGGTCTTCCTAGGTGGTCTCCCATCCAAATACTAACCAGGGCCAACCCTGCTTAGCTTCCGAGATCAGACAGGATTGGGCTTGTTCTGGGTAGCATAGCCATATACTGTAACACTAAACTAAGCAATCTTTTTTTGTCTTTTACCATATGTATAGCTTTATATTAGACCTTGTAGCTAATAAAAAGATGAGAAGGCAATAGTTCATAATATGGAAGGATTTTAATTTAGTAAGAGAAATCACACAAGAAAAAAATATAATAAGGCATAATATAAGAAGTGCCATAAGAGCGTTCTACCAAAATAGATCTAGGAGTTTAAAGAAGGAGAAAATACATCAGGTCATGAGGGGAATAAGGAAAAGCTTAAAAGAATATATTTCATTTGAGATGGACTTTACAAAAGTATAATCTTTATGAGAATCAGAAAATGCAAAGGCACAGAGATATAAAACCCACTATAAGACAAGAAGGAGTGAATGATAGCGCTCAGCTATAGTACAGAGAATAGCTAGCACAAAGGCCTGAAATTTAAACCAGTGCCCAATTGAGAGACCACTGCAAGCTTTGCAGTGTAATGTATATTTAATTTCATGAGAGATGGGATCAATGAACTCAGACATGGAGTCAGCTGGTGACAATGTGCTACACATAGCACTGCAGTCAAAGCCCGCACAGAAAAAGAGGAGGGCTTTGACAATTAGTAAAACTGATTCTGAGGTCTGAACCTGAAAAATGTGAGATGCTAGGTTTTAAAATCAAACCAAAGCCCTTCCTTCCTTCCATTCTTCCTTCCTTCCTTCCTTCCTTCCTTCCTTCCTTCCTTCCTTCCTTCCTTCCTTCCTTCCTTCCTTCCTCTCTCTCTTTCTCTCATTCTCTTTTTCTCTCTCAATCTCCCTCTTTCTTTCCCTCCTCTCCTTTTTTCCAATCTTTTTTCCTACCTACCTATCTACCTACCTCTAATATACAATTTCTGCATAGATAATAGGACAGCATGCAATTTGGGGCCATTCAAAAAGCTCAAAATACTAATCAAACTCTTTGAGGATTTGGTGTTTACAACAACATAAACTCAGTCTAAATTAAAACTTATAGAGGTATATATTGCACACCAATAGAAATACCTAAGCCTACAGAGATCAAACAAATAGATTTTGTCATCCATCTGCCAATAGTTAACATGCTCAAATGGGAGGGAAAAAATCTTTTCCAGGCATATCTGCAGCACAGAAAAATAATTTATCTTTTTGCATGATATATTTATATAAATATTAATCCACAGCTTTCGATAAAGAAAAATATGGCATATGCTTAAGTAAACATGCACATATGTTTCGGAAAAATATTTTAAATACAAGCAGCTTTGCGGAAATTCTCAAGAATTATTCCAAACGTTAGCAATTATATTCTCAAAGGAAAGATTGGTCTCTATAAATGAAATAAATGCAAGAAAATTTTCTTTAGTACTTGTGATTGTGCAACACAGATGTCAAGATATGTTTATATTCAGTTGGGAAAATAAGCACATGCTAGGAACAGAGACCCAAAAGAAATCAAGAAAGAGCTCAGCATAAAAAGAGAAGTCGGAAAAACCTGCATTATTTTCTGTTCTCTTTTCTATTTCCTTTCAATATGAGTTTATCAAAGCATTGCTTTCATGAGAGCTTAATGCTTGGACATCTCTATACTGAAAAACAGGGAAGGGACAGAGAATAATAACAATTACCATTTCTTAAGCATCTATTTGTGCTAGAACAGCTGCTAAAGTCTTTATATTTGTTATTCTGCAAAGCAGGCAACCCTTATTATCTACAGAAAGATTAAAGAAATTATCCAAGGTTATAGGACCAGTAATAATAATGTCTAATTCATTGGACACTATTAAAATAGGATAAAACATGAAAAGTATTTAAAACAGTGGCTGGCATGTACTAAGTAAATACAAGCCATTATTATCATGCCATGTGAAGACGAATACCTATTTCACTTTTTTAAAACTATAACTTACTACGGTAAAATATTTTCCATTCTGTATTCCTGTCACATTCTTAGTGTTCTTGATTCACAGAGCACCACTTTTTCCGTAATTTGATATTTATAATCACTTTTATATTCTAAAACTCAAGTAAGGAAATGAAAGTAAAAGTATACAGAAGGAAGGCCTTCCTGTGATTTATTAGCAGAAGAAATAAATCATATAAGGCCATTTACAAGTTCCACCTGCTTTATTTGTATAGTTGTGCAGTATATGCCTAATCACACAGACAAATGTGTAAATTACATCTCTGTCTTTGTATACTTAAATGTGTCACAGCCAAGGCAAGTCCTCGTGGTCTCCTTCCCTCTGAGGACAGAGAACAGATTTCAGAATGCCTCAGCCAGATTTTCTTGCTAAATTCTTTTCTTTCAAAATAAATAATCGTCTTTTTTTAAAAAAAAAAGTTGTCTATGTTAACATGTTATAGTTTTATTATTTTAAAGTAAATATCTATTCAAAAATTGCTGTTTTAATTTCTAATATTTAATAAATAATATCAATAGATATAACCCACAAAAAAGCAAGGGATCTCTGGAGAAGATCTATAACTTTTAAGACTGGAAAATGGGTCTGAAACAAAAAGCTTGAGAACCGCAGCTGTGGATGCTATTGTACTTCCAGTAGATAAACTGAGGCTTTGCTATACCCAGACATAGCAGCACCACAACTAACAGGGTTGGGGTATGAGAGAGGGGGCGCAGGGAGGGGGCTGGGAAGGGGGAGAGAGAGAGAACAAGCAAGAGAGAGTGCGTTTGTCCCACACATGCCTGGTGTGGACGAGTATGAAGTGAATGCAGAAATTAATCACAATATTCCAGTATACAGTGCCTTCTGTATTTTACGTTAGGCCCTCCTCTGATAGTCTTATGAGGTAAGTACTATTACTATCTGCATTTGGCAAATGAGGAAATTAAAATAGCAAAAGGAAAGGGGCATTCAATAATAAAAGTATAAACAATGGGGAAGAAACAATAAGCAGAAAGTCTACCTAGAAAAGGAATCTTCTTGTGCGGAACAGAAAAATTAGGGTAAGGGGAGCTGTTTGAAAGAGAGCAAGTCTCAGAGAACACAAAAACACAATCAAACAATCACAATAACTCCCCTTGTTTGATCTTGAGAATCTGTGGCTCTCCATTTGTACACAGAGATATTAATACTTTATCTACCCTTTCCCATGTTTGTAAAGATCAGAACAAATGCAAATGTTTACAGAAATTCTCCTCAAGCTGTAAACTCAGGAAGTAATAAATAGGTCATATTGTATAAGTTCAGAAAGCACTTCTGATTATTTCATCTTAGAAGGACTTTTTATTTATTAGTTCAATAATTTCTTCATGTCACGTGTACTATTTTTGAGGGGTTTTGTTGTTTTTTGGTTTTTGGTTTTTGCCTTGGATTCTTGGTTCATTAGCTTAACATCACGATATGTGTTAAGCTAATTGCTGGCAATGTTTTTGAACGGCATTGCTAGTCATTGGCACTTTCATGAATACTACAGCCATATGCTTTGTAAATAACTAGAAAAAACTCAATCACAGAACTTTTCAGAAAGCCATGATACCTCTTGTGGGGTACCATCAAAGGAAAACCAGGGGGGAAAAAAAGTTTTTCAAATTTTCCTTGAAGTTTATTGACTTGAGGATTGTTTTCTGAAATAGAATTGGCCATAGGATACTTTTCTCTGTGTGTGTGTGTGTGTGTGTGTGTGTGTGTGTGTGTCTGTGAGTGCCTGTGTTGAAGTCAAGCACCAGTAATCTGCAAATGGAATGTCACCAAACCACACTGCAGTTTAACCAGGGCGTTCATCTTGCCATGTCTGGCAGCAACCGCAGCAGTAGTGTCTATGTTTACCAATCTTGGCAAGAAGCTGGCACCAGATATGGTCTGAGACCTGCTCCAGAGAAATTATGCAACTCTCATGCTGACATGATTTAGCTTAGAAATTCAAGAAAATTAAAGCTTCTTCCATTTCTAACACTAGCTATACAATCAAAGTTAAATAGCTCCGATCTGTTCCTCTGTGAAATGTGATTAATAATAAAGTTTGTTAAAGAAAACGCAACCTTTGTAGCTGCAAAAGAAAAAAAAGAAGAGCACTACAGAAATGTTATTCATTAGAATCACTGTGTAATATCTATCTTATTCACATGGATGGATGTGTTCGAGAGAGGAGGCCTACTGTGCAACCAGCCTTGTTCTGTTTCTGACATTCAATAGCATCAAGAAGACAAAATTCAAAACAACTAGAAAACAATATAAAGCAATCCATAAAAATGAGGAGATTTATAATACAGACCAAATACTACAGGTGTTTGGAGAAAAAAAATCAATTAATCTGAATTGCAGTATTAAAAAAAGAACAAGAAGAGCACGGAAACCTGGCAAAGGCTATGCTGCAGTAATGCAAAATATTTTGCAGAAGTACTTCTTTCATGGTGTTATGTGCTATTACTCATGTGTCGGGGCAAAAAAAAAAAGAGAACGTCTTTGTCTTTCCCCCTACTTTCTCTTCTGGAGTCAAATTTATGTTCAGTGCCAGAGAGAAAAGTACTATCCTAGTCACAGACATTTGAGCACTGAATATAAAACATCGTACCAAAATCTTATCCTTGAGAAAATATCACAAAGAATAGGTCTTGTAAGCATTATATGGAATTTATACAAGATGTTTTCCTTATAGAAAAAAAATATATATTTATAGTAAGATATATCATAATAATTACAAGGAAATGAACATATTCATGAAGAGAATTTATGCAGATTTACTCTTGTCTTACTACAAAGTGTGAGGTTTAAAATAAAGGCAGAGATCCTTAAAAAAGTGATGTGCGTTTCTGATTAGTTGATTTATTCACTAATTCACTAATTCACTAATTTATTGAGGGCTTACCCTATACCAGGTACTCTGTTAATCATATGAATAAGAAATGAGTAAATAAAATATACCTTTTGATCTTACAATGTAGTGGGAGTGACAGACAAACACCTTTAAAAGAGTGAAAGAGAGCCTAACGGATTCATGTTCATAGCACTGTAGAGTGACAGGGGAAGCAGTAGTCAACTGGCCCCATTTGTCAGGGGCAATGATGGCTCAGAGTCTTACAAAACAACAACAAAAAAGTGCTTATTTCACAGTAGACTCAAGAGGGACAGATAATGCAAGCAAATAAACAGCATAGGCCAATACGTGGAGACATGAAAAAGTATTTGGGATTTCTAGTACTCCATGTGGTTTAGAAGGCCTGGTGCATAGAGCAAATACAGGCGAGGGCAGGAAGAGAGGGTGGGAAGGGAAGCAGAATCAGATGACATATGTTATGTTAAAGAAATCCAGATTGCTTTCTGAAGGCTTTGGGAGTGACCTAATCAAAGCTCTGATTTAGAAAGAGCACTGTGCAAGCATCAGGAACAATTTGGTTGGGCTTAAAGGTCATTACAATTGGGATTGCTATATATGCCACTTTACTGATGAAGAAAACAAGCAAGGATGTTCTGAAACTGACTTTAGTTAACACCTGGGGCAGATGCTGCTACATGCCTAAGTAATATCTATTTTCCCTTTTATCACTACCCACAGAATTATAATTTTTCTTTGGGGTTGCACTGTGCCAAATTAAAAATGCTTGCCTCCATCAAAGACAGATTTGAAGCTAAAGCCATATGACCATAGTTCTGTCCAACACGATGTAAGAGGAAATCTAATGGGCAGGACTTCTCTAAAATCTGTTGTTTCTCCCATGGAATAGTGAAATATTCTCTTAACACATTCATTTCTGTTCAAACATACCCTTTCTTTCCGCCCAAAACGTGAACATGATGCCTAGAAATGGAACAATCATGTTGTGGACTTCGGGACAAAGCCATACACAAAGGACGGTAGCGTGGAAAGAAAAAAGAAATCTGGCTCCTTAATGGCTTCTTCAAGCCACTGTACCATCCTGAGCTGCCTATCTCCAGATTTCTTTTGATGTATAAAAAATAAAATCTATTTCATAACACACCATAGTCAGATTTCTATTATGTATAGCCAAAAGTAATACCAACTGACTCAGCAGTGAAGGAACATTTATGGGAAAGAGTAAGGCAAAAAAACTTAAAAACGAATAACAAAATTAAACAGTGAACAGAGAAAAGAATCATGTTCAAGACAGAATGAACCAGAAAAGATCCCCTTTGCTTTTTATTGTGGTTTATATTTCTAAAGGCCTCAATCTCTCTCTTTACCAATCTCATCATATATTGACTTTCTTAAAGTTTAAACCCACGACCTAATTCTTCCTATTCTCCTTCACTTTTATTTTAAATTTCCTTGAATCAATGCAGTATTAAGAGTTATGGATGACCTCCACTGTACCCTGAAAACACAAACAAATAAATACCCCGAGTATTTAGAGGGTCTCCATGACGTCCTCAGCAATCATTTTGCCTCTTAAACTGCTAGCTGAAAAATACCTATCAAAGCAAGTATCATTAAAATATCTTACTGTGGCCGATTAGCTTTGGCGAAAGGGCCATGTAGAGCCACACTCAGTAGTTTGTTTTTCCTGAAAGCAAAAACTGATTGAGCATCAGCACTATACTAGTTCTAACGGGAAGAAAATCCCATAAAAACACAGTTTATATTTTAAAGTGTGCCAGACCTGCCAAGTGAGTCTTCAGAACCCAAATATAATAGATAGCTCACATCTTTTCCAGTTAACATGTGCAGTTCTCATTGGCATTTCTGGGATTCTGGCCATAAATGGAAGCTAACATGTGGTTCTCAGTCATTCAGTTTCTCTGCACATAACAGGAACTGTTCTGATTATACGTGGGCTAATGCTGACACATTGTGTTGTTCCAACTAAGTAAGTCCAAACATTCACTCTGAAGCTGACTTACATTACCATTCTGGCTGCCAGATGTTCTTTAGAGGAACTGTCTCCTCTGTAGCGTCATGAACCTTGATTAAAGTAGATGATGGGCATTATATTTACTTCATCACCCTTATGTGGAACAGTGTCCTGGCTATTGATTACAACTAGCTTCCAGTTGGAAAAAATAACCATTACTATATAAAAAGTTCTAAAAGCTCAATTGAGCAAACATGTGATACAACTTAACTCATTGATTTTAACTAATGATTGGTCAGCCTGACCTAAATAGTCAAATCCTGTGTTACATTACCTACTTTTATTATCATGGTTCAAGAGTCAGTCATATCACTTCTGAGAGTTTTATCTTAAATACGAATGATAAAAAATGAAAGCGTCATTGCTATACAATATTGCAAAAGTCAAGACTTTATGCATAACATATTTATCTCTACCCAGCTGCATGTTGATCTAATTGATCCCAGATGCCAGCAAAGCAAAAATCAAAATCACATATCTATCTAAACATCTTTTTATTTATACCTGCACAATCAACTCAATGGTCAAAATACACATTTAAAAATAAAAAAGTTACTTTGAATACTATCAAAATCTATCATAGCTCAACCTTTGGAATGATTAAAAATGAAAAGCTTTATATTGAAGCAGGATGGTAGAGTTTTTACAGATGGTATTAAAGGAGAAAACAGGCAAATATAAAAAAGAATGATAAAATTTTATACCAGAAGTGGTGCTATCTATAACTTCTCAAACCTGGAAACTTCAGAAATAAGAAAGTTGACATTTGTGTGAATTTAACTATATAAGAAAAATGAGATGTTCTGTAATAGATGCAGGGTTTTCAGTGATATGTATTCTAGGTCTGATGGGGAAGAAATATAAGTCTGGTGAGGCAGAAACAACTTGTAGCTTCAAAATTCTATGGTAGACACACCAAAAAGTTTTGATTCAAGTACCAATTCTAATAGATTGGTAGTATTTATCTGGAACATCATATTGAGAAAACTTTGGAGGTGGAGTCCAAGATCAGAAAGGAAGAAGGCCATAATTGATTAGTAATATCTGCCATGGATAAGAATGGGTAGAACATATGTCAAATATGTCATCCTACTATGGCATCAGTTCCTGCAATCAACTGTAATTTAAATATAAAAATCATAGTTCTACCTATATATATACATAGTTCACCAAATAAGTGAATTTTTCAGAGAATGTAAAGATTTGAGATTTTTTTTTACTATGTACTAGTATAGGCACTAGAGCTTATTTTCCCCATACCACCGCTCTCTATACCGGCAGAGTTGTTTATTACTCTGACAATTATTTATAATACCTTGCCCCAATGTATAGCTCTAATTGAGGTAAGAAACAAACAAAACTTAATTTATCAATTAACTAGAACATAAATATCTAAAATTAATTAAGAATAAAATGAAGAATGGGTCCTAAGGGTCCAAAATGGATGATTAGCCATTTTATTAAATATTGACTTAAATTCTATTTAAATCACCTAAGTTTTCATAGTGAGAGATTCAAAATCTGCAATACTTTAAAAAACACAACTGTAATTTATTTATTTATTCCAATAAATATTAATTGGGTATCTAGTCATTCATTGTCAAACACTATTGAAGTATTAGACAAAGGCAAAACAGTTATTGTGGTCAACTGTAAAATAAACATGACGATCTCCATCTTTAAAAAGTTCTAATTTAGTAGAAAAGATCAAATGTTCAACTAATTGATTATACAGGACAATTTAATATTCACAAAACAATAATGTATATAACTTGTGGCTATAGCAAAAATTACTAAATTTGAGAAAACTATTGCTTTTAAAATTAAGGAGTTAGCAGAAATACCCCATATCCTTCATTGAAATAAACAAAATCAATGATTAGAGAATGGAATTACCCTAAGTCTGGCCACATATGCCTCATTGGAGGAGGCCCAAAAGAACTCTAAACCTAGTTCTCATCAAAGAAAACAAAAAGAAACTTGACATTCACATGAAGCATATGGCAGAGGATCATTCTACTGTAATGATCTTCTCCACTGCTCCAGACATCTAAACCCAAGGTATCATCAACTCAACATCTGAAAGAAGACAGTCATCATAAGATCTTCTAGACAACTATCAAGAGTGGGGATAATGGAAATGCCCAGAGTGAGTCAAGACTATGAATTCAGGGAAAAGACAAACTCATTAATTCATCAACAATTTATTGATGCCTACTGCATGCAAGGCAGTTTATAAAAGACAGGAAATAGAATGTTGATGTAATTCTGATTTCTGTCCTCAATTTCAAGAATCCCAGGTCTGGAAGGGAGGAAACAACTTGTAAAAAAGTAATTGAAATGAATTTGAGACTTTTTCTTACCATTGTCCCTTTCCTCCCCTTCCCCAGAGTGAGCCAACTACATGACATCAAGGAGGGTAGGGGGAGCATATGAAGACTTGTGGCAGTACACCCACAGGCACCCGAGGAAGTGAGAAATGGGAGAAGGGAAACACCTAAGTAGAAGACAGATCTATATCAAACAGAGGCAGTGTGCCGGCTGACCTCTCAGAAGGCAGGGCACATGGAGTGGATGGCTAGAGGTAGATACGGCAGGAATAATTGGTAAACTGGTTATGCTGAACACTGTAAGTTATTGAGGATAGTGAGAGCCAGGTTTCTAACAAATGTACTTAAATACATAGAAAGAAGGAAGTCTAGGCAGAACTGTGAAGTACTGCCTGGAAATCAGAGGTATCCAAGGAAATAAATAGGTAGAGCAACAGCAACATCTCCTCCTACTTTCTAGCTTTACATGCTTAGAGGGCTGAGAAGCAACAGCACTCCTTAGCGATGAACACACTGAGGGCCCAGATCTTAGAACCAGAACCAGTGCTTCTTGGAGACATAGTTGATCCAAGATCAGGGTAGGGAAAATACAAGATATGGCAGGAATATCTTCTTGGGCCAGAAAGTGCTCAAATAATAATAAGAATATGTCAAAGGCAGAGAGAGAGAGAGAGAGAGAGAGAGAGAGGAGAGAGAGAGAGAGAGAGAGAGAGAGAGAAGCCACAATGAATAAGAGGCATATTTGAACATATATGAATATCAAAATGAAAAATGATAGTAATAAATTACAAACCAATGAATAAAATGGGAATCTATGAGACCATGCTGATTAAATTTAAAAATAAATAAATGAGAAAAGGAATTTCCTTATACTATAATGGAAATGAATAAATGTGGATGATAAAAGAAATCAACATTCAGCAACCATTATAATGATGATTGATGTGAACAAGAAGTGGTCAATAGGCTTAAAAGTGGTAGGGGGCAGTTTAATGACAACAGAATATGAACATAATCTTGGGATTATTTCTCCCACAACTTACTATGATTAGAATTAATATACAAATGGAGAAATGGTGACTTTACAGTAGAGAAACCTGACAGACAGCACCATGATCAGGTGAAAAGCCAACATTACCCATGAATGCCCCCAGCTGTGATGCACTGAAAGGAGCATAGCATCATTTCTGTGATCCTCCTGCCAAGAAATCCTGCCCTCAGTCTGGTCACGAAGAAACACTGGAGAGACTGAGGCTGAGTGTCATGCGAAAGAAAGAACATAGAGGCTGGATTATTTAAAACTGTGAAGGGAGGGAAATATGAGGGAAGGAGGAACACCTGTAAAATTGGAGGAACCTGAAGAGATACAATGAAATGCAACATAATATACCTGGGTGGGATGGTAGACCAGCAAGGAAAGACATGTTGTTTAACAGATGTAGAAATGTGAGGGATCTGTGGGTTAGATAGTAGTATTAACCAACAATTTCAGGATTTGGAGGGTTTCATAGAGGTTCTATAGGAGACTGTCCATGTTTAGGAAAATAACATACTACAGTATTTAGGGATAATAGTTCAAAAAAAAGACTAATGATAATGGAGGTGTTTTTTGAAAAGAAGGTGATGGAGCAAATGTGTTAAATATTAACAGTTGAGGAATCTCAGGGATATATAGGAGGTCTTTGTAATGTACTTTCAACTCTTTTATGTTTGAAATTATTTCACAAAAAATTATTGAACCTATATTTAAAAAGTTAATGTGATAAAGTCTATTGCAAAGAGATACAGCAGGGACAAACCTCAGCTCACAAATCCAGGTAATATAATTTTCTTGACTTTTCTCTTACTTGACTGGATTTCTAACTCAAGCTCTAGAGTCCATCAAAAGTTACAGAAACAATATATTTCAATTCAGTGACTCCCCACACATTCCTTTTCAAGGGGTTGTGTCTAAGTTCTGGACTCTAATAAATTCCCAGATATTGAGGAGAAAAGTGAGAAAAATGGAGCCTTCTATTTCACCAGGCTTGCAGGTATCCACAGCAACACTGATGCCTCCACCTGGTCCCCATGTCAGTATTTCACGCAGATCCCTGAGGAAATAGTCCTCATTCTCTGTCCACACAGCTCTTTCAGATGTGCCACTCTCTCTCACCCCAATGACAATCTGGCATTGCATAGGCTTCCCCTCTCCTTCCCTGCCCTCCAAAAAAAAAAAAAAAAAAAAAACCCTATATACCATGCCAGGTAAAGTATGGGGGTGAGGAGGGTGTGGAATTCCTGAACTGACTGACTAGATTAATTTCCACCGCCTTACAGAATGGAAGCACAAATTAAATATTTAACTGGAAACTAGAAAAAAAAATTAATTAATTTTCCTACACACTTGAGTTTGTGATATCACAGCAGAAAGTGGGAGGATGGAAGAAGGGGCAGTTGCTGCCTGGCTTCGGAACGTCAAAATCCTAGGTCCTCAGAAGATCAGAAAGAAAGGACTCATGGCTTACATTAAAACATCTTGGAGAAGAACAACATGAGTAAGGTGGTGCTCCCTCTCATCACCTCCTCCAGTATCCAAGACAAGAAAGGTATTATCTGGGTTGAGGAGAAAAAAAAGAAAAAATAAATCACGAAGGTAATCAAGGACATTGGTAAGACACAGAGAGAGGGGGCCCTGAACTTTATTTCCTGAGCTAATCCAGAAAGGTAGCAAAATCCCAAATAAGTTCATGAGTTAGAAAATCAGATCGAACTTAACATCCCTATTTTCCCCATAGGGTCTTGGGGAGGTAGCAAAACCCAAACAAGCAATGGCTTCCTGGTACGCCTAGGTCAGCAGTTCTCTTCCCTAGCCATACATTGAAATCGCATGGGAGCCATACTAATAACCAGATGCTAATTCAGGGCAGGGATCTCAAACTTTAGCAGATATCAGAATCACCCCTGGGGTTCTTAAGATGTATGTGTGTGAGTATATATATCTTAAGATGTATATATATATATGTGTGTGTGTGTATATATGTATATATATGTATATATATACATATTACATCTTAAGATATATATAATCTTAGGATATATATATGTATATTTTATATATGTGTGTGTATATACATATACATATATATACATATATATGTGTATGTGTAGATATATATATCATATACATACATATATATATACACACACACACATGCACACACACATATATATATCTACACATACACATATATTTCTAGATACCACCCACAAAGTTCTTGATTCAGTAGGTCTGGGATCTGTCAAGAATTTCGGTCTCTAATTGGTGTCCAGGTGATGCTGAACACTGCTGCTCCTGAATCACACTTTGAGAACCATTGACCCAGGTACTGGCACTTTTAAAGCTCCTCAGCCAAGGTTGAGAACTACAGGTCTAAGCAGCCAGAACACCAGCGATCCCCCTGCTTGTTGCATGGGAGAAACAAAAAGCATTCCCAGTTTGGGCCCAAGAACTGCAAAGCAATTGTGGAGCAATCCCCTCACTCCAGAGAAACAAAGGTCTCCTTGAAAGCCCGCATCACTGACTGGTCAAGAATGAGATGGGGGCAGACAGCTCAGAAGATGCCTCTGCATCTACATGACATGAAAGAGCATAAGCCTCTCTTTATTCCTTTTACCATCAGCCCCTCTCCACCTCCCACAACATCGTCACAACTTAGAGAGAGAGTGGGTGGCAGCAGGACTTGCTGTTTGGCTGAGAAATTTTTTACCACCTTAGTGAAACAGAGCCTCAAAATCAAAATGTTATCAAAGTACAGAAAAATTTAAAAACTAAAACTTTGTGGACTGGTTTTTTTTTCTTCTTCTTCTTCTTTTAAGGTAGTAGGCAAGGTCGTTTTTTATGGCTGAGAGGACCAGAAAGGGCGTGAGAAGAGTGGTTAAAGTCTGGAATGCTGGCTGAGGTAATGGGTATGGGAACTGACCAGAGATTGTTAAAAGGATTATCGACCTGAAATGCAGTGCCAACTGAGACTGGAAACCATAAATTTGTAGTGGCATCAATTCACACAATTGTGTGACTTTTCTCCACTGGCGCTGCCAGGCACAGCACAGAAGCAGAAGAAATTGCTCATATTGATCTAAAGTTGGGGGTTTGCGGGATAGGTATAACTAAAGGGCAAATCCATGAAAGAAACTAAAGATTGTGAATGTTAAATGAGAAGTTTAACTATTAACTCTCATTGGAAGAGATCACAAACAATTAGATTTGAAGAAGATGCAAAATTGGTAGCAAAAGAAGGTAATCCAAAGTGTTACTAAAATAGGAAATATATTCAAATCCAGTATTGCTAATAGATGATGGATATAGGATGAGGGAGCATCAGAAAACCACAGTTCAAGAATTTAATCAATCAGCTAGAGAACGAAATATTTAATCACACTAAACTTAAAACTAATAATTTGAGAGCAAAAAAATGTACCAAGTTCCTGTGAAAAAGAAATATTCCTTTCTGAGAAAAGAGAATTGATAACAACTATCAATACATACATAAAAGTTATTTTGGCCAACTTTTTAAAGGAACTAAGAGACTACTGATTCTTGTATTATAAAAAAGAAAAAAATCTAAAAATCAACTAATATTTTTAAATTATAATTTTAGAATTCAAACACTTCAAATTATTTAACTCTTCTACTTAGTATCAACTAAGACATTTCCAAGATTGTTCTCTGGTATATATATTTTTTAAATGCTTTGCAATAATGAATAGTTTTAGTGTCCAAAACTAAAGGGGCAATTGCTTGCATGTTTATCACCATGCTCCATTTTAATAGCCCTTTTCTTACCAGGAAAAATCCACTAAATTGGCATTAAACCAAGAGTTATTTGTGGTGAGTCTGAGAACACGGCATACATGTTTGCCAAAATAGTTACATGATAATGCTAAATTCAATGGGGCATTTATCATTATGAGTTTAAAAAAAAAGAAGAAGAAATGGCACAATAGTTTCTCCTAGTTTTCCCTGAGAAAATTCCTTTAAAAGGATTTGCTGATCAGATTCTGCCATTTATCTTAACTTGGAATTGCAGAAATAAGTAACCCATCGAAACGCCTGGAAGCACTACATGAAATTCCAGAGTGCTTGAAAGCGTTGATCCAGATGGTGGTCGGACAATGTTTGGGAACTCTGCTGTCAGCCTAATTGTGAGTAATGACTGAACTCTGAGAAGTTTGCACATTTGAATCAGATAAGCATCTACAATGTTGGATTCTTTCAGCCTTTGTTTGAATATGCCTTTGGTCATTTCTGTCTTTTTTTCACGTGTTTTAATTTCTCATATTTCCAATGCCAAGAAAATATTCAAGCATACACATTCGATGGCTTCTTAAGCTACCTTTAAATCTATGATTTATTCCACCAGCAAACTTTTAAAACTCAATGTATTGGACCTATCACACAAAAAAATATATTTACATACCAATTACACACCCATTGTTTTATGTGTTTCTTTTCTCTGCCTTCTTCTGCTCCACCACTTCCTTCTCCCTCTGCTTCTCTTTTTTCCAAATATCTACTATTAAGGCTGCTGAAGGCCCTCTGAGATCATAGAGTTTAGTGAGAAGGAAACAAAAAACACAAATGAATACGTATAACTACTACAAAATTGTAATAAGAGCTATAAAATCTTACTGGGTACCATGAAAGAGAATAATGGCAGTGGGAGGATGGAGAAGATGACGAGGCATGAAAATGGTGACCGTGGAAAAGGCTTTTTGAAGAAGGTGACTTGGAAGACAAGCTGAGTTCAGGAATAACAGTCCAGGCAAAGGAACAATATATGCACGAGTTTGAGATGTTCCCAAAAGTGAGAGGAAAAATAGTGTCTGGAGCCCAGTGAGAGGAGAGACAAACCAGGAGAAGCAGGGGTTAGAACATGAGGGGTCTTGCAGGAATGAGAAGTTTTGAATTTTATTCTAAGTGGAGTAGATAGTCATTGAGAGGGTAAGAAGTGGGGAATAACATGATTAGATCTGATCTGAAGTTTAGAAAAGAATCACTAGCTTGTGCTAGAGAATGGATGGGAGAAAGACAAAAGTAGAAGGGAGAACAATTAGAAATCAATTACTGTAATTTAGGCAAGAGATAAGGGTGTCCTGAACTAGAGTGCTGGCATTGGAGACATCCTGCTCCATTTCAACCCTTAGTATATCCAATCCTATTTTTATTTTATGAAAATAGCCTTAAGTTTTGTCCCTCTCCTTTGCAAACAATTCTCTATTTGTATAATGACATAAAGTGTCTAATATGAAAACTGCACTTTGCTTTCATTTGTTTAAAAGTGAACTTTTACTACCTCTCCTGAAAATGTCACCTTTATAAGGAGGGTATATAAGAGATTTAAGAGAATAATAAAAGGATAGCCAACATTTATGCTCCCTAAATAGTCAAATTGTTTTGTATAGTGAGAGAATAATTGCTGTTGTCTCATGAGAAAACATATTACTTACATATTCATTTGTCCTGTGAACTAAATATAATTTCATATGAACAGGCAAAATGACTCCAAGTTAACACTATACACTTGGTCCAAATTTAAAAGTTAAGCTCAGACTTGGAGTTGTTTTTTTCAATTTAAAATTTACTTTTACTATTCCTCCTTCCTCATTGACAATATCAGTGCTGATATGCCCATGTAGTTTAATAATGTTTGTCTATATTTCCCAATCAATTAACTAAAGGAAAATTAGCATACCTAGGCATTTATAATTCTTCACTGAATTGATGATCCTTGGGTGACATTAATTATAAGTGATATTAATGCACATAGTAGGACACAGACTAAAACTTCTTTTCATAGTAGTCTATTGTTAATTACTGTTGTTAAGGGCTTAGTCTTGTAGCCAGAATATTTTTTTTTATTATTAGAAAACAAGTAAAATAGATTCTTTATCTTATATCATCTCTGCAGACAGGCCTAAATTATTAAATAATTCTTAAGTATTCGCAGTTGGGTATTTGCTGTCCTCTCTGATTCTGATCACTGGCAAAACCTTCCTGGATAGTTAGCAATTTACAATACTAATGAATAAATGTGTCAGTAAGAAAGGAAACAGGTCAAGTGACAATAATTAGTAAGCTTTTTATAAAAAGAAGAAACTCTTATTTTTCTAAGATGAAATAAAATCATTTTCTTTGGCTTTATTAAGTAGCATGGGAGAGTGACTGAAATCAGTTTGGGCTAAAGGCCAATCCACAGTACTGCAGCACTCTACACATGGCTCGAATCCATTTTATTAATCACCTCAGGGAGTAAATCCCTAATTCCAAATTAGGTCTCCAAATCCCTTTCAGTTCTTTAGCTTCTCCTAGCTGATCTGGGTAGGTATTTATCCCTGACTCCTCCTTCCATTTTTTTGTTTTCTTTTTCTTTACATGTGGCCATTCTTGGATGAATATTTGAACAACAGTGCACTGATTACATAACCTTAAGTGCCAAGCTTCTCAGAGGGAGTTGAGTTAGCCAAGCAGAACATATCATGCAGCTGGAAGGGGAAGTGCTACCATGGTGATTTACCCAGAGGATTCACCCTACATGGATGTTTCATAAATTAAATTCCATTCATCACCCCGGTTCTCTTTGTCAAAGCTCTCTCCCTTTTGTAGTACTAGAATACTAGAGAATGCAGAAGAGAAGGGGCAATATATATATACTTTTACAGGGCATGCAGAAAATCATTTCCCCATGACGTTAGTGAAGAAAAGATGGTTGCATCAGAGAAACATGCTCCGTAGTATGAGAAATCACTTGCAGGAGTGGATGAAAGACGTGATGAACACAGGTAGCATTATTAAACAGTGACTCCTAAAATCAATATACTCATTATATACAGTGTCTCCTCAGGTATAATCATGTGACAGTTCTACCCTTGTCACTGTTCTCTCACCAAGCACTTCATCCATCTTACACAGTCCTCCCAATCTGTTCTGTATCCTGTGGCTCCCTAACACATGGTCAATAAGAATAATGCATCCCTGCTATTACACCAGTCATCAGGTAGCTACCCATAAAAGGAGCCAGGTGACTAACTGTTGGCAACAAATGTTAGAATGTCTTTGCTGTTTGCCAACCAGGAGATACGTCTGTGCAATTGATTTCTTTGGGTTTAGTGCGGGTTTATTTGTGTATCTTCAAACTGCGTCACTAGAAACTGCGGACTCTATATTTGTAAAAGATTAGTGTTCTTGCCAGAGAGGCAATCAATAAATGAGACACTTCTGCTGCCTTACTTTAGCAGGACAACATCTTGTTGTTTATTCAATATTATTTATGCTTCTCACTATTGAACTTGTGTCATGAATAGAGAGAAATTCAAATTGCTTAAAAAAAATTTAAAAGATCTAGATTAAGGTACCAAATTAGTGTAACCCAGCTTCTAAATGGTTCTCTTTTCCTCACTCATTAAGTTTCATTCAATCATAATCTTGGATTAATCCTAACTATAACAGATTTTTGTAATTAATTTTATTATTTTTTACCACACACACAAAAAAACAAATAACAAACAAGAGCTAAGTAAAAGGGGAAAGTCCTATTCTTCAGTAATATTTTATAAAGAAACTAAAATATTTTAAGAAATAGAAGAAATATTTAATTCCCAATGTAGATAACCATAATTCGGCACCAGTGCTAAGAAGTATTCTCTCATTTAAAAAAAAAACCAGCATTGACATGTGTGAACTCTTATATTATGACTATAAGATAGTCTCTGAGCAAAAAGTACAGCCATCAAGAACTTTGATACCCACAAACTTCTTTCTGAGGATACAGAATACATCAAACCAACATGCTTGATATAAAACTTAAGTTCTCCTCAAACCAACTCCTTCCTCTATATACTTCATCTCAGAGGTGGTACCATCATCTACCCGGGTTTACAAGCTATAAAACTAAGAGGTAATTTTTGTCATCAACCTCGCCCTCAGCCCCCTCATCCTACCCAACACCAACCTGTTAATTTTATCCTAAATACATTTGCAAGGGTTTCACCTCAGATTGTGCTATATACACCTCTCACATAAATAGTGCAAAATAGTTTCTAACTGGTTTTCCTGAAGCTACCCTTTCCAGCTGACAATCTATTTTCCACAATACAGCCATACTGGTCTTTTCAAAATATAAATCTCATAATATCCTTTATCCATTGGCATTTGGGGCTCCAAGTCAAGAGGACAGACACAACTGCTCAGAAGTCAGGATCTGTGATCAAAGAAGAAATAGCAAGGTCAACCAAGAATCCATTTTCAAGCAAGTCTTCATTCACATTCCTCCTATGCTCCAGCATGACAACCAATGGACCTTTTCCAGAATATAGTTTTGTATTTGTGATTCTTTGCTTCTAAATGAACTCTTTACACTTTATCTGATAAATTCATACTTTTTCTTTGGAACTCTGCTCAACTCTCTCTGCCTTTTTTGGTCTTCTCTGGCTATACGAAGGCCATGTGACTTGATCTTTAGTGCTAGGATTTTTAGGTTCTTAGGTTAGGACTTTTGCATTCATACTATTTAGCCTTTTTTCTTTTCCCCCACAAAATAGTGTTTAAATATATGGCTATAGTACCACTGGACTGTTAGCTACTTATAGTAAATATTATTTATTCATTTTCTCAATTTTTCAACAAATATTTGTGAGTGCCTACTTCTACACATCACTATATGTTAACTCTAGCTCATGAAAGGCACATAGTAGACACACAGTATGTCCTGAGTTAGGTATAGAAAAACATTTATTTTTGAATATTCTTTGTCTTCTCTAGAAAAAAAAAAAAGGAACCAATGGTGCTTTTATCATCACTGTTTTTGCTTTATTTTTTTTTTTAATCTTCTGTGTCCAGCACAATGTCTGGCATTTAGTAGGTTTCATGTAAATGTTTTTTCAATAGATGAATAAATCCCTGAAAAACCCTTCTCATATTTCTGTTAGGAAAACTCCAACGTAGGCTTCCTTCTTTGAGGAATCATTTCTCAGCTCTCCCAGACAATTTTGATAACTCTTCCTTTATGTTTCTAGAACAAAATCCTTACAATTGAACTTAACTGCATTTTAAAATCTTTTTTGAGCATCTGTGTTTTTTTCGCTGGAGTATGAGCTCTTAATATTAAATGTCTTGTGGATACAGCATAATGAATAGATGAATGTAGGAAGAGCTACCATGAAATACAATATCTGAAAGTGCACAAGAAAGGTCCACTAATTTTGAATTGTAGGATGGAAGGTTAAGTTTTTGAAAAAAAAAAATAGTATTAGAGTTGAAAGATGAATAAGATGGATAAAATAAAAATTCAGCATCACATAACAGGTAGGGACAAAAAAAAGGCAGTCCAAATAGAGGATAGCATAATGTAGCAGGGTATAACTGCACGTGCAGGGGTGACAGGAGGGACTGGACTGCAGGAGAGTGGAGAGTTTGGAGATGGTGCAGGGATAAAGCAAAAAAGGAGCCTGGAAACAAGTTATAAAAGGCTAACTTCAAGCTGGAATTTGCCATGCATAGAATTTGAATGTGGTTTGCAAACACAGCATGCTAGAGAACATCAGAATATGATAAGAGCATAAAGTAGTTACTGGATTTGATGAATATAAAGTGGGAGTTTTTAGATTGTTTTTGCTAGGATCAAGAATTAAGGAGCTTCACAATGAATGGAAATAAAAAACAAGTGCAAAAAAAGTAGATCAGATCATTCTGAGAATGTTAATAATGAAGGGAAATAAAAGGACAAGAGTAAGAATTCAAAGATGATGAGAGGAGACTGCACATGTGAGTAGGTCTAAGAGAAAGAGAATTAATGAAGGCAAGATCAAGAAGCAGATGAAGAGGGTAGTACACAGGTGGAAAGGCAAACTTTTGAAAGGAAGAGGGATATTTCTCCCTTAGGGATAAAATGTATAACCTTAAAAGAGCCAGCTTGTAATGCTTCATTATGGCTCTTTCTTAGAATACACGTGGTTAGGGTAAATTTTAGCATCAAAAAAAGATATTCGATTGTATCTATTTATCACTTAAATGGACAAAAACTATATTATTTTAGAAGAAAAAACAGATGACCTCTATATTATATTACTTTAGGAAAAAAAAAGATGATCTCTAAATTTCTTGTAATTCTAAATTTCTTTGACTGTAAGTCTGTTCTTAATCATTCCTCTTGGCTGTTTTCACTCTCAGAGGTGATGGAAAATTTGCTCTTTCTCATACGCTTTAATGGCCAATGCTGGTAGATAGACTGGGTTTTACATCTCTAAAAATTTCTTCCATGGAGAGAGAAATAACACGATTAAATAATAGTAAACTAAATTGATTTCTTGCTACTGTGTATTTTTCTTTCCCTAAGTTCAATGGCCGGGCATTCTTTGTTTTGAAAACTATTAAATGAACTTGCTAAACTTTAATTAAAACTTGATTTCAGGTCAATGTGCATTTCTTATTCCTTTAAGAAATCAACAGAATGATGGCTCCCACGCACATCATTCAGTACTGTTGAAGTACTGTCCTTACAATAACAAAAAGTAAAACCCTCATAAAATTTACTGCAAAACATTAAGTTAATTGAATTTCCATTAACTTAGTGACAAAATTAAAAATTAAAAAAAATTCTTGAAAAACTGACTTATTTTGCATAATCAGCTGAATAACTGCTAGGCATACTAACATAGCAAATTAAAAGAAAATTTAAGTAAGTCTTTATAACTGCACCATGATGATCATTGAGAAATTTCTCTCGTTTACTTTCCAAAATAAATTTAACAGTTATTATCTATTATAAAAATTGTCTAAAATGATATGTAGTGAGTTTTAACAACATACTCAGTTTATTTGAATTATATCTAGT
The DNA here is from genome assembly GCA_003508835.1 of Eonycteris spelaea. Classification (NCBI taxonomy): domain Eukaryota; kingdom Metazoa; phylum Chordata; class Mammalia; order Chiroptera; family Pteropodidae; genus Eonycteris; species Eonycteris spelaea. The sequence goes on from PUFA01000053.1 coordinate 5,585,767, forward strand.
TGTAGCTTTTTCTCATCTTAAATCATCTAACCTCAACCTCTAATTCATTTTTTGTTTACAGCTGTAGATGCAGACACAGTGTATTAATGATCCATCCCATATGTTCGTTTAGGTGAGTTCAATCATTCTTTGACAGGAGTCTTTTTTTTTTTAAAACCTACATCATGCAAGAAAAATTAGGTTGACCTAATTGTTTTTTGGAGCATGGGATCTTCACAGGCACATTTGCAACATCTCCTTTTAAATGCTGGTGTTCTCTACCTCCTAACATTTTAAAGAAGATACATTATAGAAAAAAAAAAAGAGAGAGAGAGAGAGAAATTTAATTCTGTGTGCAGTACTGGCCATGCTAGTTTTTAAAATGCCAATCTACCTGGCTTATTCTTCCATCTTGATTGATTAGAGCTTGACAGGATAGTATTAGCTGTAGCAATGTTAAAAGATCACTGCTGTATCTTCTACACCATTCCAAAAACTTTTCCAACAACAATGTACTTACTCTTCCACCTCACCAACTCCTGTTGTTATTTGCAGATGTTGCCAAGGTTCGGCCAAGGTTCATTAACTCTCTTAATGAATAACGTGTTAAGAGGGAAAAGGGCTGATGGCTCAGTAAAAGTATCTGCTCATAAGCAGTTATCTAATCAAGTTTCCAACTAGCATTTAAATAGTTTAAATAAAATAAAACAGAAATGAGTCTTTTGTAAATTATGAAAAAAATCAAATTGCTAGTACAAAAGTATTTTTTAGCATTTTATTTTATTATTAGTTTTAAGTGTACAGTCTATTGGTTAGACATTTATATAGTTTATGAAATGATCCCCCTGATTACTCTACACATAGCTAATTACTGCTGACTTCTCTAACCCTTTAATGCTTTCTCCGAGCTACACTCTCCTCCTCTCTGGCCATCACCAGATTGTCCTTTATATTTGTGAGTCGGTTTTGGGTCAGTTTGTTCTTTTTATTTTGTTGTTGTTGAGTTGTATAAGTTCTTTATATATTTTGGATATTAACCCCTTACTAGATGTATCATAAGCAAATATCTTTTCCCATTCAATAGGCTGTCTTTTCATTTTGTTGATGTTTTCCTTTGCTGTGCAAAAACTTTTTAGTTTGATATAGTCCCATTTGTTTATTTTTTGTTTTTCTTGCCCAAGGAGATATCCAAGGAGAAATATAGCAGCAATATCAAGGAGTTTACTGCTTATGTTTCTTCTAGAAGTTTTATGGTTTGGGGTCATACATTTAAGTCTTTAATCCATTTTGAGTCTATTCTTTCTATGCTGTAGGAAAGCAATCCAGTTTCTCTCTCTCTTTTTTTTTTGCATGTATTTTTAAATATAAACTGATTTATAGCATATTTAAAAGATAATACATACCAAGTCTCCAATAGAGTGAAAAAATATTTGAAGTAGCTCAAGAATTACTTTACTACATGATATAACAAAGAATCCATTTTAGAAAATAAATTAATCCCGTGAACCACTAGATATTGGCTCTAGTGATTGTCTCAGTATATACATGTACAAGATAGAATGAACCTTTACTGCCACCTAATAGCTTAATAGGGTAAAAGTTTTTATTTATTTTCATAGAAGTAAGAGGTGATATGAATGCTTATCTGTATGAGATACAGTATAAAAATGCAACAGGGATACAAAATATCTAATCCAAGAAATAGATAGGAATAACAATGTATTCTGAGTTAGGACCTTAACGGGTTCCACATCCATCAATCATTCAATACTTATCAGAAACAATTAAGTCCCATTTATACTTATATCTGTTCATGGGTTACGAACTTCTTCCTCAATGTAAGATTTAATGCAAATATCTTAGTTTTTTTTTGCTATTTTGACAAAGAGAATGAAATAGAATGAATATATGTGCTTTTTCTTCTATTATAATTATATTAGTTTGAGAGGGTTTTTTTTTAAAAGAAAATTAGATGTGAGTTGCAAAAGGAAGAATTAAAAACATTTTACTTTCTTCCCCTCTCAAAGAATCTTCACAAAATAATGAGAACAAGTAACATAAAACCAATTCCATCTTCAGTGTCTCAAAGGAGACATGTAATATAAACTATTTATATAAATATGGAAAGTGATGAAAGAATGATTAATGGCTTAGCAAGGAAGGGAAGAGTCCAACCTAAGTGACAACAAAAGATGGAAATCAATGAAAAGCCAGGTGAATGTCCCTGTAAAACCTCAGAATAACAATGCAGGTAACAATGCAGAATGGCTCAAAAATCAGACGCCACAGGCAGCAAGAATAAGCACAGGGTATACAGCAGGGCAATTTTTCAAAAATCTGTACAAGAAGCAGTTAGATCTGCAGCCAAAAATGTAAAACTTCTAAAAGAAAATCAAGAGGCCAAAGGTTTGCTCTGTGGACTACCCAACAATAGTAGTCCCAAGTTCCAGTCATAGAGAAGGGCCAGTGTGAGAGGTCACACTGAAAACAGGTGATTAAGCCTGCATACTGAAACACTGGATGACTCCCTCAGTCCTTCCCACATGGCTCCAGAATGCAGTAGCTAGGCTGATGTCTCCAGGCAAGATCTTTTTCTAGAGAAAACAAAAAGATTAAGACCTACAGATTCTAACATTTGAGATCCCCTAATAACAAACTTAACTCACCATCTGACTTTCCTAGAATGATGACTACTAGTGTACAAGCCTATCTACCAAAAGATCTTCAGCCAGCTTTTTAGCTCCTCACTACAATGAATAAACAGTCAAGTATTACTGAATATTTGAGGAAAGAAACAAATATAAAATATAGTGAGTAAAATAAACTAGAAATAAAGTAGATAGGAGAGAATGAAGACAATGAAGATAATGAACAATGCAGGTAACAATAATCATGGCATCGTCAGAGAAATAAAAGAGGCTATTTTATCAAAAATAGAATATGGGTGTGATTTAAAAAGAAAAAAAAAAACTTTGAAAAAGAGCTCTTGAAATTTTAAAGAAGAATTTCTGCAATATAAAAATCAAAGCAGATTTGAACAATATCCTAGAAATATCATAAAATAGAACAAAAAGGCACTTAGATACCAAACAGAAGAGAAAATACAAGAACAATGAGGATTAACCTAGGAGATATTTCCTACAACTAATAGGGTCATCCAAAAAGAATATAGATAACATTTTGGTGGGGAGAAAATCATCTAAAAAATAACACAAGAAAATTTTCTATAACCAAAGTACATGAATCTCTAGAATAAAAATGTCCACCAAGTGCTCCGTAAATTAAATAGAAAAAGATTAACAAGAACTATTTTAATTGGTTCTTCAACTAATATAAAATACCTAGATTTTACATTTTAATTTTGCTTTACTTTCTATTATTGTTGCTTTTTTTAAATCTGTTTTCATGATATTTCCTGGATATTTTAATGAGAAACTGAGTGAAGTATGACAGGATGCTGCTATCTTAACAGAAAACCTATTCGTTGTTGAGGGTCTACAGTACACAATTTATCACTCAGTTGCACATTCTTGTATTATTTTATGACTATTAAACTTATTTCTCAAAAGAAAAGGGTAGCCCACACATAAACTGTCATAAGAATTTTAACAAGAGCACTAAACTAACTCAATGGGAAAAGGAAAGTTGCCATGTGCAAAAATTATTTTAAGATGGCTCATAGACCCAAATGTAAAAGCTAAAATTAAAACACTTCTAGAAGAAATATAGGAGGAGATCTTTCAACCTTGAGGTAGGCAAAGATTTCTTAGATAAGACAGAGAAAGCATTAGCTATAAAAAAAAATGATAAATCTTATCAAAATTAAAAACTTCTCTTCATTAAAAAAACTCTACCAAGAAAATGAGCAAGCCATAGATTGGGAGAAAAACACATACAAATGACAATATATTTGAATTCAGAGAATATAAAAAAACTTGTAAATTCAATAACAAAATGGTAGACAACCCAATTAAAAACCAGGCAAAAGTCATTTCATAAATAAGATATATGAATGTCCAAAAAGCTTATAAAAAAGTGTTCAACATTTTTAGTCATCACATTATGACACAATTTCATTCGTGGACATTTATCTAAGAGAAATGAAAACATATGCCCTCAAAAAGCCTGTATAAGAATGTCGATAGCAGTTTTAGTCAAAAATAGCCAAAAACTTGAAAGAGTTCAGTATCTATCAGCAGAAGAATAGATAAACAAACTGGTATTTATTTTATGGTATACTTCTCAGCAATAAAAAAGGAACAGAAAAGAATCTAAAAAACATTATACTCAGGAAAGAAGCCAAAGACAAGAGTCTGTACTGCACGATTCTATTTAAATAAAGTACTATATTAGTTAAAACCCATTGGTAGTTGTTGGTATTTGTGTGAGGGAGGGTGGTTAAAGGAGAAGGAGTATAGGTATACTTTCTGGGATGATGGAATTATTCCACGTCTTGACAAGGGTATGAGTTACACAGACATATTTTTTTCAATACTAGTTGAACATACATTTAAGATTTGTGCATTTCACTCTTTGTATATCATATTTCAACAAACTTATCATTTGGACAAAATAGAAGAGCTAGCATTCTATGTCAAAATTACAAGACATTTTTCCCAGTAATTATAGATCATTGGGTAGCATAAATATAGGAACGAAATGACATCATAATCATTCAGCCAGTCAAAGTAGATTTTAATAGTATTATGTGAGAAGTTCCACTTTTATGGTATCCCCACCACTGCTTATGAAGAATTCTATTATAGATAGATTAACCCAAAAGCTGTATACATATTGCAAACTGTACTACATCAATTTGTTTGTTTACAACCATTAGAGTTTTTTGCAGGGAGTACATATCAGTAATCTCTAATGGTTAAAGGCTGATAAGGGTTATGAACTTCTTTCCCCAGACATCTCATTATGTTATAATGAAAGCAGGTCTTAGACTGAATTGGGTAATACCAACATTTTTAGCGAGCACCCATGAATACAATCATACAAACTATGCTACGTGTTCAGCAAAATCCCGGCCCTCTCCTTTTGAGCATATTGTGAACAAACACTTTGCATAGAGGTTTAATTAGAAACAGGTGCTCTAGCGGAAGGAGTCAGCTAATACTCTAGTTGGATCAGGTAACAACCGTCCAAAGACCACGGGACATGAGGTTGATAGAGTGCAGAATCAGGGTAGAGATGGCTCAGGTCACTAGATTCTCATGTCATTTCAGCAAGGCTTAAGTGACATCATATTTCTAGTCAACCGACATGTCTTGAATATCACTCATTTCATCAATGAAAATAAGCTATAACTTCATTTATGCTAATTTATAAATACTCCAGAGCTAACCTCAGGTATAAACAGTTGTAGTTTAGCAAACTTGTAAGTCCTGTGGTCTGGTTAGAGCAGTGGTTCTCAAATGTGGCTACATGTTAGAATCACCTCCAGAGAGTTTATAAACTCCTATGCCGAGGCCACATCCCAGACCAATAAAATTAGAATTTCTAGGGGTGGGATTCCAGTCATCAGTATTTTTCAAACCTCCCTAGTTGATTCCAATTTAAAGACAAAGATGAGACCCACTGAATTAGAACCCTTCGATCTAGCCTAACTGCAGTATATATTCCTGTATACGTGTTTTAAATGCTATTTAACCACCTTCAGGGATACACAATATACATTATGTATTGCACTGTTAATGTTTAGACATTCTTTTAATAAATTATAATGATAAAACAGTATGCAAGTCTTCCCATTTCCTCAATGATAGAACCGAAACAACATAACTAAAGATACCAACTAGAACAGAGTTGTAATACCCCCGACTTAGGAAGGTAATTTGGCCACTGATGAGTACTGGATGCATTCAAATATAGATGTTTAAGACTTTGCATTGAAAATCATTCAATTACATCTGAGAATTGTCTGTAAATAGTAATTTGTGCCTTGAATCAAAGAAGTGAGTATTTCACTTCTTTGCCAACCATGCCGACCATGTAAGCAGCAAAGCACAAACAGAACAAAAGAAAAATACCTGTAACAGAACAGATCATTGATAATTCCTTAAGCCCAGCTGGCCAAAGATTTTAACACTTCCTAATGATGAGAAATTGAAAGATATGTTTACAACACTATTGTAAGTTATTTGTATGTGTGATACATAATAAGTTCATGTAATTGCTGAGTAAAGTGCATTTTGTTATAATTTAGTGAGAGTTGGAACATTCTTGTTTAATCTTTTTCTTTTTTTTTATAAAGCCTATTATATCAAACTTTACCCAATCTTAACCAGTTCCCTGTCTTGATTCTCCCAGACCTTAGCACCCGCTAAATAACCCTCTGCTAAGACTTGCCAAGGTGGTGTTCACTCTAACTGCTGTAATTTCTAAGAAATTTACTTTTCCTTTAACAGGTTATCTAAAGATATTTTAGTGAGTTCAACAGCAACATCATAAAGAATGACTGATTAAGGTTATTTCCTGTTTTGGAGTGCTATATATTACAGGAATTCAGTAAGTGTATATCGATCATATTTAAATAGAAACAAATTTAGCAATATAAAATTCCAATTGAATATTGCAAAATATTTTGCACCATCCTATTTGTTAATCAAAAATAGTCTGAGGAGCCTTGAAGAAAAACAAAAACCCAGTCTACCCAAATAGAGCTCCTTCACAAGAGTCAAGTTGCCTAGAATTTATTAGAGAGCTATTCCTATGGGTTTTACATACAAATGCTGTATTCAGACTCAGTGCTTTTGTACATTTTCTCCATCTGGAATTTTCTTCTCACAATCATCTTTCAAAACATGTCTTAGATGATATTTCTGTGAAGTCTTTGATGAACTCACTCAACTTTCCCATTATAATTAATTACTCCCTCCTCTCAGCTATGTCTTTTGTGTTTACCATAGAGTAATTCGTTTTCATTTCTTTCTCCACCTGCAACACTTTGACTTACTTGATGGTAGAATCCATGGTGCATGTGTCCTTGTTCCCAGGGGTTTATCATCTCAGAGCCTAAGTTTTGTAAAATGTAATACATTTCATTGTATTATTTAACCATATTTTTAGTTCCGTGATTATTTAATTGCAGACTCTACTTATAAACACTTACTTAGGACACCTGAATGATACATTACTTTAGCATGAGAAAAAGATCCATGAAGATGGAGACACACTGTTATCAGTTGGTTGGAACAGAAATTCCAGCTAAAACAATGGCACTAAAATAGAAACTAGAAAGGTACCAAAGGTAAGAATCAACTAACTATTTGGGACCATTCTGGTGAATAAGAATTTTATAGAGATTTTGTAGCTTTTGTATGCTTTCAAGGTAAATCTGATGTGCTTAGGATATTATGTCAGAATAATTCACCTTGGTTTGCTTAAATGTTTGTTTTAAAAAAAATGCTATATAAGATTCTATCAGGTTTGAAAGAGGCATTTGTGTGTGTGTGTGTGTGTGTGTGTTTTTTGAAAAAATAAAATCTACATTACCTTAAATCACATTCCATATTGTTATTGTTCTGAAATTTTTTGGAGATATACTCTATTATATTCCCTATTTTAAAAATAGTAAAAAATTTTAAAATGTAGTGTTCTTCCCTGAAAAGTTAGATGACATATTCAGGCCACTAAGAAAATGAGGTCAGAGTTGACATGAGAGCATTTATCTAACAAGCCTTCCTTGACCTGCATGTAGTGAATGGTTGCATGACATAAATAAAGATCAAATTAGAAATTCACATCTTATCTGGACAACAATGAGCCATTATTTCATGTCTCTGGGTCTCCGTTTCTTCTTTTGTAAAATTTATTTTTACAAATTCTCTGAGGATTACATGAATAATGTAAAAATGTATACAGTAGACAATAAAAATGTTTTTGTTGAATTGGAAATGTACTCATAGCAACTCTGTGAATCAAGTCAAAAAGATAATTTCGTTTACCTAGAATATTCCACTATATATGAGAGTCATAGTTCTGGATTCAGAACTACAAATTAAAAAAAAAAAATCTTTGTGAGCATAATTGAGGCAATGTTAAATCTGCCAGGATGCTGCAGCCAATAAACCACCCCTAGCATGAGACCAAAGAAGTGCTTCAACATCCACAAGTGGTCCAAATCTCTGTTTTATGTCTCTTCTGAAGGAAGGCAAAGTGTTTTTCTCTATCTAGTTCTCACAAATGAAGTGGGCCAAAATGTTGGCCGTGTGACTTTAATGAGTATCACATGAACAAGTTCTCTACACATGACTTTAGAAATGTTGCCAAATGAAAGGTTGTGTTTAGAAAGAGCATAAAACTGAACAAGATAATAGTATAGCCGTTGCCTGGTACGCAATTGAGGCCGTCACCTTTGCAACTGGAAAATATAACAAGGATGCAATACATTTGGTTAGTGAATACATGCACAGTGAGTACTCAGAACATGACACGCCTGCTTTAACTTGAAAATTGGTTCTTCCAAACAAAACCAAATAAACCTGTACAAAGCATACAGAGAGATGCCTGGCATATCCTATAGGTACTTGTTTTCCTGTTGTTAGGCAGTCAGAAGTTTGGCCAATGCTTAAAATGCACACTGGTCATCCGCATACTTAACACATTTTCTGTTGCCATAAGCACAGTTCATAAACAGTTAGTTAAAAACATTCACAGATAATACTTCCAGAACTCCCTTCTGTTTCTAGCTTGTTACTCATGGAATTATTCCAAGCAAAACAAACAGTAGGACAACCTCTGTGGAGCTCTTACCTCCCATTCACATGATTAAACTCTCATCTAACTGCCATTCGGCTGCCCGAAGTGCTTCTAAAACTTACTTTGCTTATTCATTTGTTTTTATATGTGACATTATAGCAAATATTACCTCCTCTGAGTAGTGCCTCATTGGACGATAATTAATTTCATGCATTTCTACCATCATCCTATCTCCTAGGGGGTAGGTACAGTACAACATTAGAATCATTTTTGTATCAGTGATACTTTAAACAGGATTGGCATCGAATAGGGACTCAATAAACTTGTGTTGATTATTAAGAATGCCTTCATTTTTCACCTTCTTTCCTACTGACTCTATGCATTTGTTTGTAATAAAGCTCTTGCCTTCATATCTTTACTATAGCTAAAAATACTTAAGATACTTGAGTATCTGAAAGCAAATTGTAACCCTCTGAATTAACTAAACTCTTCAAGCAATTTATGCAATCATTCATTTACATTTCACCAAGCACACAATCTACTCTCCCAACTTCAACAAATATTTATCATCTACTGCCTAAAAATGCCATCTGACATTTTATGAAAGTTTGAAAATTATACAATCACTGCCATCAGTAATAGCACTCTCCAACAGAAACGCGAGACACAAATGAAAGAAATATGTACAGTTTTGATTTTTCTAGTAGCTATAATTAAAAAGTAAGTAGAAACAGGTAAATTAAATTTAAATAATACATTTTAACTACATATATACATAAAAAAACTATTTCAACGTGTTCAGTATAAAAATTATTAAAGAGGTATTTTACATTATTTTTTTCTTATCAAGCCTTCAAAATCTGGAGTGTATTTTAGGCTTACAGTACCTTCAATTAGGACTAGCCACATTATAATAAGTGCTCAGTGACCACAGTGGCTAGTGGTTACCATATTGGATAGCACAGGCCTATAAAATCACCTGTTCATAAAAGAGAGGTGTACATAGAACTTTGATACAAAATAGAGTAGGACAAATGTGATGTTAAATAAAAACAATAAAACATGGAAGCCAAGGGAAGACTCAATCCTAAAAAGGGGAACAGAAATGGGCTCCTTTAGATCTGTTCTCTCTTCCCTTTACTAAACCATGCATCCTCTCGGCTTACTAGCCACTTCCTCCTCCATCCAATGACTGTGTGTGTCTATGTATCTATGAAAGCAATTACGTGTTTTGTACAACTATGTATAAATGGATGACATATTTATGTGAAATGAGGCCATGTGTAAATGAATGTGGCTCTGTGTAGCTTATATAAACATTGTGATTAGAATACATGGGAGGGGCAAATGCAAGATAAAAAGAAGGGGCTGTGATTGACAGAGTATATAATGGTGTACTTTTTTCCTAATTGAATACCAAAGTGTAAGTGCAGGCAATGAGTAAGATAAAGATATGAAGATAGTTAAAAGAGAAGCTGACCTGCTGTTTTTCTCCCTCTCAGGAAAAAGAATTAGTAGAAATTACTGATAGTGTTTCCAAAGCACCTGTCATACAAAGATCTCTCAGTTCTTGACTCTCAGGAATAGGAAGGAATTTAGAATGTAGAATTTAGAACTACGAGGATTCATGAAAATATTCTCCATTCTTGGCAGAGGTTATCTCAAGGTTACTATTGTCTATTCTGCATAAACTAGTGTGAGGAAATACAAAGAAAAGAAACAGAATGCCAATGATCAGATGTAAATTAAATGATAAAAGACTGGGGGAAATGCATCCAAACGATACTGATTGTGTGTAAATCATTAGCCTCCTATGAATTCTTTCACAAAGCAATTGAGATGAGAGCTCTGTTTTGGAAGCTGCGGATTGGATTTGATTGGAAAGAGGGAAAATGATTAAGAAGAAGGAACTAAAGAATGAAACATAACACATCTTAAACAGATTCAAGGAAGTGAAGTGGGAAATAAAATAAGTAGTTTTACTCAAAATTGACACAAAGCAAATAAATGGCAGTGAGGAGAAAGAAATAGAAGTGAGGAGCCCGGACTCTAAGATTTCATAGACTCATCCTAACCAACTGGCTACAAGTTAGTTATTTGGTCTCTCTCAATCTCAACACCCTCATCTGAAATGTGGGGCTCATAATAGCCCCCACTCAAGAGGTTTAAATGAGTTCATCTACATGTGGCATGGGTTTAGCACAAAGCCTAGCATTAATAAACACACAATATATTTTAGATGCAATTGTTAGAAGTTTGGGGGGCACAAAGTTTGGAATTTGATAACACGAATAATTGAGTACTGTTAGGAAGTATCCAATAAGTTACCTTTAATGGAAAGAGAAAAATAGATTTTTATTGTCATTTGACAAAAGAGACTACAAATGAGGAAGCCAACTTAGAATGTGGTAGTCACTGAAGTGAAAGGTTGGTAGAACCTGAGCCAAAGTTATGCCTAAATAGAAAGTGGTGGAGACAAACATATTTTTCATAAATAATCTGAGAATTTATAATGAATGAAGCATGAGAACAATGGAGAAAAAACTGTACCCCTACTTCACGTCAAAACACTCACTAGTTGTGTCACTCTGGAAGATTCTTTAATCTCTCCAAGCTTCAGTTCCCACATCTTTAAAAAGGAAATAATATCACTACAAACTTCATAGGGATATTATGAGAATTAAGCAAGTTATTTGCCAGGCATTTCGAATAGTGACTGGCACATGGTAAGTTCTTTGTAAGTATGGTTAGGCAAAAATGAAAACAAACACAGCAACTTTAAAAGCTCTTTAAGCACTGACTTCTACTCTTCCATACATAATATTTTTAAATCCAAAAAGCAACACTGTGAGGTAGTACTACTCTCATTTGAGGAATGAGGAGTCTTGAAGGCACAGAGTCACACAAACAGGAAGTTTTCGAGCCAGGAGCCACATCCAGGCCTTGCTCCCGGCCCGGACTCTTTCCACTACCACTGGTGCCTCCAATGCCATGAGCCTGAAAAGCTGGAAACAGTGATATAATAATAATACCGAGAAGCTGGGAAGGGCTAGTGGCACACTGACTAGTCATTAGGCTTCTTGTTACTTCGATTTTTAGAATATAATATCAGAGAATCATTAGAAGTATAAAAATGAGCAAAGACTATCCAAATGAGAACAAACAAAGGCTATTTATTCAGAACTTGCTATGGCAAAGGAGTTAGCCGCCATCACTTGGCAGAGACTCAAAAGCAGTCAGAGGGGTGGGAAAGCTTTAAAGTAGAAAAAAGAGAATTCAAGAAATGCCCTGTCTGGAGGCTGTGGCATGGGGAAGCTGTAGGAGAGCTACCCAGAAGTCGGGCATCCTACAGGATTGGTTAGGGGTGCATGGATGGCTTTCTCTGGTTGGTCCAGAGCTGGAAAAGGGGACAAAAATTAGGGAAGTTGTCAGTTATTAATCAAGTCCTGGCTTTTGGGGGTCAATTGTTATAGAAGTTATTATTGCTAAAGAGAGCGGGCTGCCTTCCTGGGCTGGTGATTGTAAATAATGCATGTTCTCCTGCCAGGTGCTGAGTTGTTTCTCCAAAAGTGTTTACCCACCGAGGGCCCTGTGTATCTAGATGGAACCCTTTGAATGGTCTTCACTAACAAAATGTGAGCCAGAGTGAGTCGATTCCAGGCAGAAGTGGTTACAGAGCAAGTGTGCCTTCCCCACCACTCTTTCCTCATCTTCTGGCTGAAATTTTACGACTCCAAGGTCTACAGGGGGATGAAAGAGCCATAAAATGAAATAAGCCTTAGTTGCTTAAATCTCTGTGTGGAAAGACATCCGAAAACATTTCATTTGGATTTTGTGTGGCAAGAAACATATTTCTATTATATTAAACCACTGAGATTTCAAGGTTTTTCTATTATAGTTGCTAGTGTTATTTTAATTAATACAGAAAACCATCCCATTATCCTTTGACAGATACCCTCAACTCTTATACTTACTTTCCAAGTTCAGACGAATTAGACTTGTTCAACCACAGCTCTCTAAAAAGAACACTGAAATGCTAGCTCTGCTGTCACTTACCTGAATGCCACGGTGAGGAGCTTTGGTTTCTGAAAATTCAGTATTTATGGAAATTCATATAGGACTTCAGTTTTCACCCTGGTTAACCCTTTATTCTGCAGACTATTCTGCAGGGTCAGAAAGGAATCCCATGATCCTCAGGAACAGGCAGGGCCTCATAGAACTTTCAACAAATAACCTATGGGAATAGCAACTGATACTGAAACCAGGCTTTACTGAAGAGCCAAACCCTGAAGGAATCCCATGGTTGTTGGTTGCAGTTGTATTATTGGCCCCTTCTCTTCCTTAAATCTCAGATATATTCTCTCATGATCTCTCCCAACTCATACTGCCAAATCTCTCCATGTCCTCTAGCTGAGTTTCATCTGTGCTGTCCTTACAACAGTTAGTCCACATGTTACAGGAGGCAGAGAATTAAAAGAGAGAGAGAGAGAGAGAGAGAGAGAGAGAGAGAGAGAGAGAGAGAGAGAGAGTAGCACTAGTAAAGTAGAAGGGAAAAAGGCCAGATCACATAAAGTCTTGTAGGCCATGACAATGAGTTAGTTGTTACCCTCAGAAGAAAACAGAAACCAATGAAGTTCATTAAGAATGAAGATGATATGATCTATTTTGTTTTTTTTTTAAAGATCTTTTAAAAGATCACTTTGGCTTCAAGATGGAGAACAAGGTAGAGAGAGTCAATTAGAAGTTATGGCAATGATACTGTCAAGGGATGATGTGGCCTAATCAGAGACTGGCAGAAGGGACTGATGATAGGCTTGTGATGAGGACTGAATACTGGGAATGAAGTGATGTTAATGGAGATGTGACACTTCTTCCTAAAGAACAGATTGGGGGAGAACATTTGCTCTATTGTTTTTATAATGTTTGTTTTGTTTTACAGATACTCCTTAAATAATTGTTCTAAAGGGTACTCTCCCTCCCTGCCCCCTGCCAACACACGCTATCTGTAAACTGTTAGTAAATCAAATGTAGAACCCCGCTCCCCGTTACTTTCTTCTCCTCAGAGCTAACTGCTCCCAAAAGATCATGAAAAAACTCAAGACTCATACGTTTTCTTCAGTTCTGATGACAGTGGCCAGAAACACCACCATATGCAGCTTAGGCCTGGGCTTCTCTACCTGCTGATATCCCCACACTCACATTTTCCTATAGCTGGTCTTGCCATGTAAGCTTTATCCACTGCCATTCCTCAGCTGCCCCAATTTGTGCCATGAAGGCTTAGACCTTTTATACTTCAGATGACCCTCCCCTGACATTCTCTCGGATGTGTGGTTTTCATTGCTTCTCTCCTTTCACATGTACTTTAGCCCCAAAGGTCATCCTACCAAGGGCCAACACCCCACACTACCACTAACTGCAAGAACCACAGGAATTCACTTTACTTTCTCTTGCTCAAAAGGACCAAAATCCGTTTGTGCTCACCATGCTGATATCATCCCTCCATCCTCTTCTTAGTTCTCAGGGAGCTTATTTCTCCCATGTCGATGCTACAGACTCAGCCTCTCGTGTTTTCACTGGAATCTCCACTACTTAACAGATGTTAACTGAGGGGGAAAAGAGAAAGTAACATTTTTTTCTTCTTGGAAGTTTGCCTCACATCAATCAATTTGCTATATTTAACATTCGAGCTTTATGAATATGCTAATAAATCATTAAAATTCATGTGGATCTTAACATTTTGGGGTTTTCTTTCTTTTACTCTTTTATAATTTCTACCCAATTCTGTAAATTATAATGTTGCAAGTGAGAGTAATCACCAGCAGAAATCTGCATTGTACACAGGAATAAATAGAAGAATCTCAAGTTAAAAATCTCCATCATTTGTTGTATACTTTTGGCCTTGAGTAGTTCACAATTCTGTTTCTTTTCCCCAAACAGAATACTGATTAACTTCATATATATATATATATATGCCTCCTAAAATACCCAGAGAACCTAAGGAAGGAAACGTAAAGAAGCTGGGGACTTGGGAAGTCCTAAAACCCAGCTCCCCTCTACATACAGTTCCTTAAAGATTCAGTTCCTACTTGCACATTTCAGATATCAAGGAATTCACTAACGGGAAATAGGTAGTCTTGATGTCAGTTGGTTCTTATTAGGACAAGTTTCTGCTACTGAACACGAATGTTCCTGTGACTTCCACCTCTAGGTTCTCTAGAATACTGAAAAATAAATTAGCTTTCACTCCTAAATAATAGTCTTCAACTCTTTGCACATGGCTGAATCTCCTTCTTTAGACTAAGCATTGCAGCAACCCCAGCTTTCCCTCAGAGGCCAAGTCTTACCAATGGCTCCTTCCTCTGCCCAGGCTCACTTCAACTCCCCTGGAAGCCCATCCCCCACTTCTCATCTCACTCTAATGGACACCCTGATGGAATGTCCCTGGGGCATGCAGGTCCTAACACAGGCCTGGGGACCTGATTCAAATACCAGACAGCCCAAGGTCTCATATAACCATCCTTGACAAGTTCAATTACAAGTTCAATCATTACAAGTTCAATCCTCTCAGTTTTAACTCTTTTAGCACCCACCATTTGACTATTCTTAAACTTGTGGTTCAAAAAAACCCAAAGGTATTTTCAACATTTTTCTGTAAAGCTAAGACTTCTCCATCATATATCTGTTAATTTTAGACTAACTGCTGGACTTTATATTTATTCTTGTTACATCACAAAGTATTGATTTCCACCTAGTAATATTTTTGAATTGTTATTTTACCATTTAAAATATTAACTATTCTTCCCTATTCCTCCCAGGTCCCCAGCTTCTTTACATTTCCTTCCTTAGGTTCTCTGGGTATTTTAGGAAGTGTATATATATATATATATATATATATATGAAGTTGAAGTTTGATATTAATCTTTTCCATGATCCAAGTCAGATATAAAAATATTAAACAATAAAAAGCAAAATGCTGTGAAAAAATGTAAGTACTTAAACATATAAAATAAAAAATGTTAAATCTCATTTAAATTATGCATCAAAAATTAAAATTCTACATGTACTTCATGATGTGAATTTTGGGGCGAATTTGCTCCCAGCATATGGGGATATTTTATTATACTGTGTATAATAAATAAATCATACATGTATAATACAATATCCACAGTTCTCAAGCTGACCAAATTAATTTTTTTTTAAATCTTCCTATTATTGACTACAGAAAAGCTGAAGGATAAAGGGTACACCCACATTCTTATGGAAAGCCTTTGTTATGCTGTGCAAAGAAATTCAAGATGCACTATTCGGTAACTCTTTTCATATAATATGCTTACTTAGACTTCTGCTTGCATAGATGCCCAGACTAAAGAAAAATATATAACTAAGTTTGATATTAATCTACTAACATTTCAATTGGTCTTGAAATTTCAGATAAAGACTTCTGGTCACAATTTGGTGATGGACAGAGGGGAGGGGGTTGGGGGATTGGGAGAATGGGGTGAAGGGTTAAAGAAGTATAAATTAGTAGTTGATAGATGGTCAAGGGGATGGGGAGTATGGCATAGGGAATGTAGTTAGCATTAATATATTGGCTAGGTGGAAAACCAGAGGAGAGAAGGAGCAATTAGGGGGATCATTTTATAACCTATATAAATGTCTAATCAATGTATTGTGTACTTGAAGCTAATTAAAGTTTAAAAAAAGAAAAAGACTTCTGGTTACACCCCTCAATTCAGTGATTTCAAAGAGCCTGCAAAACAATGATACAAAAATCAAGTAGCAAAGAAAAAAATACGCTTTGGCAATTTAATGTCTTTCATTATATGTTTTGCAAATAAATACGTGTGTATGCATTTCAGTCCTGAGAGATATATAGAATTGCTTGACTGTAATGCTTTTAGCAGTAAATCCATGACCTAATTATTGGTATAACTTCATTACCAAAGCTTTTCCCTTTTCTTCACCAAGCTAAGATATCAACCTTGCACCATTACAAATTCTAACTGCAGCAGCCAAATATATCCAATTATAATCAGTTGCAGTGAACTCTCACTTTGCATTAGGCATAATTAACTGTGGGATAATCAGTTTAATAACATTTAATGTGCTGTGATAGCATTTCTAAACTATTCATAAGAATTTCAAGAAATAGAATATACTTTGATTCTAACCATCAATGTTTCTAACCATTTCATGTTTGAAATTTCATGCCTGTGTCTTGTTAAAGAAATTTTAATATACCTACTTACAAATTTAACATCATTCGACAATTCTTAAACTTCTGGTCCACTAAAACCAAAGGCATTTTTGATATTTTTCTGTAAAAAAAAAAATGGACATGGTTAAGGACATCTTCATGTATGTAAAATTTTTTTTTAATTCTGTTTTTCATTGAAATATTATCTACTTAAAAATAACTTAATAGTTACATCCCTGCAAATATAGCCATTCCTAAATTTTTAAGCATTCTCAGAGTGGCCAAGATTTTTCTTGGTGTATTAGAGGGTATAGGTTAATTAGTAACAATTTTTAATTGATGCATATGCATCTCGATAAAGATTTCACACATGGTTTTTTTCAACGATAATAATAAAAGGAAGAAGAGGTAAAGAAGGAGAAGAGGAGGCAGAGAAAGACCTCTACTCTATCCTTGTATGGAATAAAAGATACATCTATTCCATGTATTTCATCCTTCCAAGGAAGAATATTTTTATTCTAGAACATAAAATTTTTAATTATTATCACTAACATTGTCTTTCTTTTTATTTCTATGGCAACAAGGTCAATTAGGAATAATATCAAATAGTATTTCTGAAGTTCATGCTTATTGTTTAATTTTAGGCTAATTTCATTCATTAAGTAACAAAATAATAATAGTAACTATTATAGTTCCATGTTTCTATTTTACTAGAAACTCTATGACAATAAACCCTATGGAATCCCTAAAATTAATTGGTTGCATTGTAATTTTATTTGGCATGTAATAATAGTGCTCAATTCTAAGCTAGGACTTAGAATTTGTTTTCCTCTGAGCAGAACCTATCAGAGAAATACTTGCTCTAGCGAGCTTTAACCTACATACTCCAAACATGGTTATATGTTAAATTTAATTATCTCTGTTTTCCCTCTTTGTCTCAAAAAACTTTTGACTAATAATCTCTCTGGCTCAGTTTACTATTTCTATTTTTAAAGGCCACTCTTAACTAACTCTTAATGAGTTGCTAGGTGAGTAATCTCTCATGCTATCTAATCAATCATTTTGTGTTCAATTACCCAGAATTGGTAAAGAAGATACTCTCAGGATCATTTCCACTTCACGTATGTAATGAAAAAAATTTATGAGATAATTAGGAGACTCACTTTACCTATCTTTAAAAGGCTTTGTAATTATTAACCAAATAATGCTAAGTGTTGTCCTTCACAAGAGAAATCCAAGTTACCAGAATTTGGTCAATGAGGGATTCTTCTAGAAGAGCTGATAGACTTCAAGTAATCCACTCACATTTCCTCACCATAATGAACAAATGCTGGAAATGGATTTTGGATGGATAAATATGAAATAATAAAGTCAACAAGCTTCTCATGAAGTTTAGTCTATAACCTTGTAGTTATTACACATGCTTTAAGTGACTCACCTACTCATTCACAAAGAACAAAGTCATCAAGAAGTTTCTTTCTCCTCCATACACAGTAGGACAAGCATGGGTCTAGCCAAGGATCCTACTCTTATCCCTGCTTTATCTGTTTGTCCTTATAAATGATAATATTGACATGAAAACAAAACAAAACAAACAAAACAGAAAATAAATAAGAAAACTACATTAAAGTACAATTTTAAAAATTTACTTCCAAAGAAATGGTATATACCTCTTGAACTCACAAGAATATTAGAATGGGAAGGGGATGAGAATGGAAATAAAACATTCTGTGAGAAGGGGTTCCTCATCTGATGTCTTTAGGGCAGTCCCCCCAAAATTTACTTCTAGAAACACAGGAACATACGTCGTTTATTGTGTCCAAGCCCTGTACCAGAAATATAACATGAATAATATGTGGTCTCCACTCTCATAAGATGCAAGTTTTAATTACATGAACAAACTGAAGTAAATAAAAAATAATTATAGCACAGTCTGATACTTCCTAGAGGTGTACTATGGAGGAAGTGATGATTAGAAGGCAAGAAAGAATAGTCAGATAAAAAGTGTTTTAAACTGAAAGAAAAGCATATGCAAACCCACAAGAGCATATGCCTCATAGCTTGATCTGAGAGGGAAGCAGATAGGTTCACATGACAGAGTCCGGCAAATCTGTGACCACGTCATGGCATGTAATGAGGGGAGGAAGGCAGTGGATAAAGCTGCACGCGTGCACACCTCTGGTGACTCCAATCAGTGATCTCATGATTCTCTGAGTATAACTCCATTCCTACTCTCCCTCCCTCCCTTATTTACCCAGCTTACATACAGTGAACACTGTAATAATCACTGATTACAAATACACTCCAACCCCTTGCCCCTTTCTTCCTGTGCCATGTTCCCATAGCAAACACCAAGCCCTGGTTGACCCCACTCCTCTTCCTATTCCATGGCTGCATTGGAGCAGCCAATCCTTTAGAGGGAGGAAAATAATACAAAGAAACACAATATTTTTAGCAATGATAACCATGTAGCCTTGCCTTCACTTTACATTTTTGACTATAAATCTCAGCAATACATTTAGCTTTTTCTAGACACTTCGCTCTTCCCCTCAACAACTTGACATTTCACACCTTCCTTCTCTTCAGACTTCCACCAGCTCTTCCTCACCCATTTCCCTTATTTCAGTGAACTAGACCATTTCCCACCACCCATTTATACCAGCTTATGTACATCTGTACCTATAATCTGTCTTCTCTCTCATAAACCTGGAAGACAAAAACTGAATGCTCTCTAAAGCCAATCCTTCCTTGGATGCATACTCTGGGTGCATCCTCTCCTCCCTACTCTAGCCAAAACATGGTTGTGAACCATCCTCTATCACTGGGATGGAAGTTGGGGGGAGTGAATTAAAGAATGGAAAAATTAAAAAGAACACAAGGAGATAGTTCTTGAACCTGAATAGGAAGAGATAGTACCTAAACTCTGTAGAAGAATCTACACATACACATACTGAACAATAAACAAAGAAGTGACTTCCTCTTCTCTACTCATTATTCTAAATCTTTATCAATAAATCATACTGACGATGGACTCAGAAATTTTATAAGATATTTTTGACCAAACTGTTTCTATAGAAAAGAACGCCACAAAAATATTTGTCCAGGACGCTATACATCCTGTTGTGGCCCTGTTACCGTTCACCTATACCTACATACTATTTTGGGGCCCTCTCCTTTTTTTTCTTCCTCTCATATTATATATGCTAGTTTGCTTGAGACAGTCCCAGTTTGTACCTGTCCTGGCATACTTTTAAAAGTGTTCTCTTCCACACTCAAAAGGATCCCACTTTGGATGGTAAAATTATAGGTCTTCCCAATTATAATCAATAAGTCTTATTGGTCCTATCTTTAAAAAAAAAAATCCCTATCTTGACGACTCCTCACTATCTTTTAAGGACTTTTACAACAGCATCCAAACTGTTCTACTTCTTTTTTCATTCTCCACCTGACCCCCTAAAACAACCTATTCTCCAAAAAAAAAAAAAAAAAAAAAAATTGTCAGAGCGATCTTATTAAAATGTAAGTCAGTTTGTCACTCTGCTAAAAAAATAAACAAATAAACAAATAAAACAAAGCCATACAATTGCTTTCTGTTACACATAGAATGAAATCAAAAGCCTGCAACACCTGACCTCCAATTCTTGTCGTGGCTTCCTCCTATTCATTCGAGTACACACTAGACGCCAAATCCTCAGAGCCTTTCCCTGACTACACCCACCTAAACTGTCTCCTTTCAACCCTGTCACTCTCTAGTTACAAATTTCCTATATTTTCTTCATAACACATCACTATTGAAGTCTATGCTATATCCTGTACATTGATTTTATTTTATTCTAGTCGGTCTTCCCCATTAGAATATAAGCTTAATGAGAACAGGGACTTTATCTTTTTTACCACTGTGACTACAGTACCTAGAAGAGTACCTGTAATATAGCAAGCACTCAATAAATGTTCACCATATGTGTTAAAGTTGCTGTTTTATGGTGTAACATGAAAATATATATTTATAGAGCCATGGAAACAAGAGTTTAGAAGCAATTAACTGCAATGGCTACAGTTGAATGCAACCTGTACATGGTTTCCAGATTAATGTTCCTGAAACACCATTATCTCGTATCACTCCAATATTCAAAAATCTTTAGAATATCTATATTTGTTGGAGAATGAATTCAAACTCACTAGCATAGTCTTCAAAGTTCTCGTCAGTCTGTCCCTACTTTATTCTCGCCAACTTTAAGTTTTCATCTCTAATTTTTTGGACTCAACTTAAACAATTTCAGCTTCATTCTTATATTTTTTCACACATCTATAAATGTCTTTTCTACCCCTGACTTTCCCCACAAACTTCTTTCTATATACGTAATCCACTTTGTCCTTCAGGGTGAGGTCAGAGCTTTCTGCTGCTCCACTGCATATTCTCAGATGTCCCAAAAGCTTCCTTGGTCTTCTCTTCCCAGCAAGTGTGGTTTCTTATCATCTGCATCATTCCTGACATTCGGCATCTTTTTTTTAGTTAACTGTTAGTTACTTCTTATGTTTCATGACATTTCTGCTCAACTAAGTGTAGAATAGTTGGAAAAGAAATATATTCTTGTGTCATAGAATTGAGGTTATAGTAAATCAATACCCAATAAATTATTATTAACTAATAAGTGGACATATTGACTGCATGTAAATGGTACTCTCTGATTCATACTATACTAGAGAATAAGTTCTTCTACGGAGGGCTATTTTTCAGTCTAGTTGACATTATCTTAACTGCTTTAGGAAGAAGGAAATTATATTGGAAATGTACATTTCTTGAAATGAAGAGACTAAGACTCAAAGAATTTTTTCCTCAAACAAAAAGTATAAATACGTAATATTTAGAGTGAATGGCACAGAAAATAAAGAAGAGCAGTGCTTCTCAGACCTCTTTTCTCCAAAAACAGAAACAGAACTATAAACTTTTCTGGAAAGTTGTTCACCAGTCTACAAAAGTTTGCTCATTATTTCTTTTTCTTCCTGTCTTTAATTTTTAAAGTAAGTTTAAAACATCAAGCTGTTGGTCTTCAACCAACAGAAAAATCATTCATCAGCTCTGCATGCTTCTTGAACTTTGATGAAGGCATAGAGTACTGCTTTGAATTTTCAGGTTGTGTTTCCATACCAGGAGCTCCTTCAAATGGCTCTCAGAGCTTTCCCAGAAGGAGAGCACATGTGGCATTCATGTTTCCCTGATGTTCATTTTCTTGAACTCAATTGCATTTACTCTTTTAACTCTTTTCCTTTTAAAGGAGAACAGTGTTCTTGGCTCAAAATATTAATTTGTTTTACTTTACATAAATTTGCATAATGAGGCATTAACTCAAAACATGGATAATGAAATCAAGTAAATTCATTAGTCAACCTACAGTAATTGTATTCAAGTTTAACATGGGTGGTGTTATAATATCAAGTGCCTACAATTTGAAAATTAATCACAACTATGATCAAAATATGTTGGAATATTGCTGAGATTCTGTTTAATAATCCCACGAGAAAACCACTGGAGTTATTCTGCTTTCACTGAATAGCTCTACAGGAAACTGGATGGGACATTATTTTCCTACCAATGCTAACAAAAGTGACCACAGCTCAAACCTTACCCCTTCTGTGAAGGCATTTCATTTGTCTTTGTATCCTCAGGACTTAGCATTGTTTCCACAAAGCAACCAGATGATCACTCGTCTTTTTCATTTGAAATTATTCATTTCTCTATCTCTAGCCCATAAAAAAGTTTTTCTGAAATTGTGGTCTACCAATCTCCTCCATCAGAATTATCCACAGATTACAGACCGAAGCAACTCAATCAGTTTCTGGAGGAAGGATCTATAAATCTGAATGTTTAACAAGCTTCCTAAATAATTCTCGTTGACATGAGATTTTGTGATCCTCTCTCTCTCTCTCTCTCTCTCTCTCTCTCTCTCTCTCACGTGCACACACACACACACACACACACACACACACACACATCACATCACATAACAAACATTTCTTAGAGAAAAATATACGAAGCAGATGTCAGAGAGTAGGATTTTTGTATAAGTTTTTTTATCAGTTACTAAAAGGAATGATAATTCACCCAGGAAGAAAACTATTTACTAGCTAAATGATAGAAAACGGCAATATCTTTTTACAAATCTACTTTGCATTTGCTATTCATTGGCAAGTGTGTCTCATGAGGAATCAAAACTCATCATGTTCTCTGTAATCCTCCCATACTCTTATTTGGAAATGTAACATATTTGAGCCACAGGATGCCTTCAATCTTCAAGAGGCCTACCAGATGGCTGAATATACACAAAGAAGAAAATTCTATATTGTCTAATATAGAATTGTAGAAATTAATAAAGTACTAAAGATTAGAGTCATAGAATGAATGAAGTACTAAAGATAATATCTTTAACCAAATACATGCATTAAAAGGAGACCTTTCCTACTCTCTGTATCACATATAAATGTCTCAAATCCAATTGTCCTTGTTGCTGGGTTTTTCTTCCCTCAAAGCCTTTCCATATAGACTTTTCTGTGTGGAAGCTGGTTGAAAAGGCCTATATCAAGTAAGTAATTTTCATGCGGACAGATGTTGTGCTGGTTCTCTGCTTGCTTTGCTGTCAATAATTAAAGTATGTGGAATTCCTAGAATGCTAATCAGCAATTTTTTGACAAACATCAAGTAATTAAATAATTATAGCTCTAACTAACTTTTAAAAAAATCAATAAAAACCATCAAGTGGATAAACTCAGGGAGCCCTCTTTCTTAACTGCCCAGAAGTGTTTCTAATAACATGAAATCTTTCACTGAGAAAAAGCTCTTAATGTTGAAATGTAGAATGCTTTAACAAGTACCCTTTAAATTAGAAAATAGAAAATATCCAGCACATTTAAAAAAAAAAAAAAAAGTACACTACCCAAGTCCAGAGAAAAATCAGCAGGCTATTTAATCAACTTTTTCTAAGAAAAAAAGTTGTACACATTTGTCTCTTTGTGCTCTTAGAGTTGGTTTTTCAATAACTATTATCGGTTCATACTAATTTATCCATACTCTCTCCCTTCCATCACTGTTGGTACAGGGGGTTACTGACCATTGCCAAGAAAACAAAAGTGAGTTTGAGCCTAAAGCAAAGACTTGTTCCATTCGATGTCATCACCATCTTTGAATAAAGACAAGTAGCAACAGGATCGAATATAATGCTGAAAAATATAGTTTCTGGTTATTGAATAATTTTAATAACAACAATGGCCATTTTTTGAGTACCAGGAAATGTCCTAAAACTTCGAGATATATTGATATTCATTTAATCCTCATTACAACTTCGTGAGTTAACTGATATAATTATTTTTACTTTTAAGTTTATTGGGGTAACATTGGTTAATATAATTATATAATTTTGGGGTGTACATTATAATTTGACAACTATATATTGTATAATGTGATTACTACCCAAGTCAAGTTTCCTTCAGCTACCACATTTTTGATCCCCTTTACCCATTTCACCCTCCCCTAGCTCCCCTATATTTGACCTCTTTTACCCTGTCTACCTCTTCCCTCCTCCCTAATAATTATTTTCATTTAAAGAAGAAAACTGAAGCACAAACAAGTTACATTTTGCCCAGTGTCATAGAGCTGGTAAGTGTCAGAGTCGGGATTTAAAACAGGCAGGTTAGCTTCAGAGCCCATACTCCTCACTACTGCGTTATGATGCTATCAAACAAAATAAATTGGTTCATGTAGGTACAGACTCAGGACTTCATTATCAGAGCTCTAAACAGCTGAGCTTACCAGTCACAGGTAAATCTTGCACAACTTCAACGTATACCCAAAGGTCCTCATAAAATTAAAGTGGAATCATTTTTATCTAACAGAAAATATGCCCTGGAGATATAAATAGGTTTATTTTTTTAATTAATGTAAGAGAAATATTAAATGAGTATTATATTAGTCAGAATTATCTGTAACGCAGCAATAGATTTTGGAGATCCAGGAACTGACCTTGACTTGGGGACTTTTGCCTTTTTCTGTCCACAATACACTGTAATTATTCCAACTCTTCTTCAAAAATACTGGGACATAATGAGTGTATTAGCGTGAATAGAATTTTTTAAGATAGGAGAAAAACATATACAATTTTAAATTAGGAAAAATATGTTATACACATGTTCAAACACACATAAATTAACCTCTTTATTGCTCAAGATGATGACAGAAAAGGTTGTTAATTAAAAATGTTAAATATATACTGGGGATAAAATAAAGTTCAGTGGGAAAAAAAGCTTATGAAATATACTAAATAAATAATATCTGTCAGACAGAGAGGCCACAGTACAGAAGATAGTGGGGGTCTCCATGTATTAAAAAGAAAGATAGAAGTGCCATCCCAAGCAGATAGCCCCAGAGTTGAGAAAAATAATCTGGTCTTGCGGTTAATGACCGTGTGTCACAACTACACTCCAGTTCAACACATAAAACTTTGAACAAGTCTTTCCAAAGTGAAAGACCTTCACAGAAAGCTGCTACTACGGCAAAAGTTCTTAGACATATTAACACTTTTGAAGCATCTATTTACTACTAGGTTTACAGAATTAATGAATAAAAGCATAGACTCTCATAGCAGAATGTCCAGTTCTAAATCCCAGTTCCCCATTTACTAAGAGCGTAAGCAGATAAATCATTAAGCCCTCAGTGTTACCTTACTTTTCTAATCTGTAAAGTGAAAAGCATAATAAAACTATTTACCTTACAGGACAGTAGTGAGAAAGATAATACATGTATAGGTTATAGGCGTGGAGTGTGACAGATGGTAAGATTTTAAAAATGTTCTCTTAGCTATAGCTATAAACCCAAAGAGCTGATATTTTACTATCATGTGTGGGATGTCCTTTCTTTAACCTACAGAAGCAAGCTAAGAGGTAAAGAAGAAGTTATACAGCACCTTTTTTCTTTCTTTTTATTTCTTTTGCATTCTCTGCTTTTGTTCTCTCTTAGTCCCTAAAGAACTTTGTGTCAAAGCAGTCTGCTATGAGAAAAGTTAAGAAAATTTAATTAGGGTTTGGAAATTCTTTTCATAAGAAAATGCCATTATTATTTATTTAGTGTATAAGCAAATATTTATTAAAAGACTCCAGGCACTGCTAGGACACAAATAAAGAAAAAAAAAAAAAAACTAAGTCTTTCTCCTTAAGATACTCAAAACTGAATGAGGAGACAGATCCAAGAACAATTAAAATGCCCGAAATAACTGTTTTTATTTGAAGATTTTACAAAGTATGGCAGAATTCTAGACAAAGAATCACCACGTCTGCCTGGGAAAATTAAAGAAGGCTCAAAGTAGTGGCGAAGGTTTTCTGCTCAGATAGTCAGGAGAATTTCTAAGAGAAGAACAAGAATATTTAAGGTACAGAGGTTGACATTAAAAAAATATTATAAGCATTATTGGAGTAAAAGTATGTTTGGGAGAAGAGATGACATATGAGCCCCAAAAGACACATAGGAATCCAATCATGAAGGGCATTTCATATCATAAAAGGAGTACAAGGATAATGGACATCAGATCTATGTGTGATAAACTAATTTTAATGACAGCATAACTGAGTGAAGTGGGTTGAGGGAAGATTCAGGGTTATCAAGAAGGAGCCTATGTACGATAATATGGATCTAAACATGAACAGAGGTAAAAGAGGTAGAGAGGAGGCCTAAGAAAGGTATTTAATAGCGTGAACAAATTGGATCTGTGGACTGATAGATATTAGAAGTGAGAAGGAGTGCTGGTAGTAATAGTCTTTGTGATAAATGTAAGAAAGAGCTCTGTGTATGAGTCTAGGTTGAAGGAGGGGACAGAAGTCATGCAGTAATTTGAGCAAAGGAAGTTTAATATGCAGAATTGTTCAATAAAATAGGAACTACCTACTAAAAGAAAAAGAGAACTTTAAAGTCTACAAAAATGGCCACTATAGGGAGCAGCCACTACTTCTAGAGCTCAGGCAAAACATCCGAGGAAACAAGACTGAAGAGGTTTCTATTACCTACCAAGTTTGAATTCCAGAACTTGGTGGAGAGGGGCAACCATGGCCCAGCGAGGACCAAGTATTTTGCTGAGATGTAATGCCACAAGATCAGAACAGGATTTCTATCTCTGAGGGTTGGAGGAAGCCAGCCACAGGGAAGTGACAAGCTGCTGAATCCATGGGATGCAGAGGAAAGCTGACCATAGGGAAATGCTGCTGGAGCCAATCAAGGGGAAGGAGTTATAGAGAAAAACCGCTCCCTCTGTAATGCCCTTCAACATTCTCTTCTGACAAAGTTTAACACCAAGCCAGCTGGCAAATGAGAAGTGTTTACAAGATCCAGCTATATTAGCAAAGAAAAGTCAGTGAAGAGTGAGTTTGGAGCTGAGAAGCAATAAATTGAAAACTGACACAGAATGTGCAGGAATAAGGTGAATTCTACTATGCAGATTTTGAGTTTGAGGTACATTTTGGGACATTCATGCTGTGTAATAGCTCTTGTAATCTAGAAAGAGTTTGAGCTGAAACTATAGATTTTTAGAACTATCCACGGATACGTGGCAGATAAAGCCTTGGGAATGGATAAAATTGTCCAGAGAAAATGAGTTTTTTTGAAAAGAAAAGATGCTAAGAACAAAGAAAGAGCACATATTAAAGGGGGCAGAGGGAAAAGATTCTACAAAAGAAACCAGTAAATAAATCACAACCTAGATTATAGTTTAAAAATGTGAGAAGAGATTGTTGAATAACCCAACGTGTTAAGGAAAAGAAAACCAGAAAGTTTCTACTTGATTTGACAATTAAAAGGTAAACTATGCAAAAAAGGTTGAATGTAAGGGAGACAATGAAAGCCAAACTGCATGGATCAAGATGTGAATAAGTGAGAAAAAGAGACAGAAAATATATTTTTTTCTAGGGTGAGGATAAAGCATCACTGGAGAGGTTTGGGGGTTTGTCTATTGTTTTTGGGGTTTTTTTTAGTGTGCTTCTTTCATGTGTGTGTGAGAGAAAGTGCAGAGAGAACGTGGTGTGAAAGAAGTTTGAGCTGTGAAAGAAACCAATGAAAACCAAGAGATACAGGAAAGAGAGGAGATAATTGATGAAGTCAATATTGGAGGAGGCAATACATAATTAAGATAGAAATCATATTCAGGCAGAAGTAAAGATACCTACTCCTCAAGAGTTGTGTGTGTGTGTGTGTGTGTGTGTGTGTGTCAATTAGTGAACAGAAATAAAAAGTGTGATTTTCATCCACCTTAAAGTAGCCTTATGATGTTACCCAACTCAAAAGCAAAAGATTCATTGTATTTTGGAAAGGAAACTTGGAGTAATGGTTCTCAAATGGGGGTCCAAAGCCAATAACATCAGAATGGTATCCCAAAAGGAAATGTATCTTTCTCAGAAAGCCTTCTTTCTAAGGTTGCCATAGGAGCTAACTTAAATACGGGGTGTGGGGAGCTAGAAGGCAACACTTGGCCTTCTTCACACAAAGCAGATTCCCCTTTCCCTTGCTCGACATATTCAGCTTCCTTTTCCTGTTTCATTGAAAGAAAAGTTTTGCTAATAACACCATTCGAGAGCTATGCTTTAGTGCAATCCATTTATTTTAAAAATGAGGAATCTAGGGAATAAAGAGACAAGCGACTTGTCCAAAATGCCACGGCCACTCTGTCATTAAACGTCTTGTTTCACTACCAATAATAAACCAATTAATGTATCAGTTCTCCCAACCTTAAACATTTATACTGTTTATAATTTTAATCCAAATATTTTTAACAGAGCTCATCCCTTTCTTGGCATAGCGACATCCTATACCCTCACCCAAGAAAAATCAAGAGACTTATGTCTGTGGCTTCTTATGTGTTTGCTTATCAGAAATGCATTTAGTAACAACTATTCGCAGACTTTTTAGACCATGAACAAGAAAAGGACCTCAAGGAAGTAATTGGATACATTGTGTTCTACCACATCAGTATCTTAACTATTTGAGCTAGATAATTTTCTATTGCTTTTCAAATGAAAAGAAAGTCCATAATCGTCCCTGACAAATAATCCTCTGTGTCTTCTCACTTTTGTCATAAGCAATCAAATGAAACAAAATTAAAACTTCCATGCTCTAACTTCAGGATTTAGGGAAAACACTATTAGAAATGCCTTAGAAGTTTGCAAAATATACATCCCTTGTTCTAACCAAGATACCTTGATAAACTATTATTAACTCGAAAAGAGATATAGTTTATATAAGGAAAAAAATTAATTGAAATTAATCAGATGTTAAAAATATATACCAAGTGAAAAGTGAGAATAGTAAAGTTAAAGTATTTATATTAACATTGAATAAGTTAGCTTCAAAGCAGAGAGTATTATCAGAGATAATAAAAATAGCAATAAAGGAAGATATAAAAATAATAAATATGTATGAGGTGCAGAAATCGAAAGGTGCAGAATTAAAGGGAGAAATACACAATCCCACAATCAAATCTGGAGATCTCAACACCCAATCCCATCTCAGCAATTGATAGAAGAGCTAGACACAAACTCAATAAAGACACAGGCAATC
Source organism: Eonycteris spelaea (assembly GCA_003508835.1). NCBI lineage: Eukaryota > Metazoa > Chordata > Mammalia > Chiroptera > Pteropodidae > Eonycteris > Eonycteris spelaea. The sequence continues at coordinate 5,615,235 of PUFA01000053.1, forward strand.
TGAAAAACACCATGACATAGTTGGTAATAAAAGAATCAGCAAATGTAGAATACATATTATTTTCAAGCATACATGTACTTGATATATTCACCAAGACAGACTATAGGACCATAAAACAGTTCCTCAATAAATTTTAAAAGATCAAAATCTGACAGAGCATGTTCTCTGATTACAGAATTAAGTTGAATATCAACAATAATGAAAACACAGCTATTATTTCAACATCTATAAAACTTTGGGATAGGCAAAAATTTCTTAGAACACAAAGAGCAAAAACCATAACAATACTGATAAATTAGGCTCTAATAAAATTTAAAACTTTGGTCCTTTCAAAGACACCGTTAAGAGAAGAAAAAGGCAAAATGATAACTGGGAGAAAAAAATCTAAAACACATACATAAGATAAAGGACTTGAATCCAGAATATCTAAAGAACTCTTAAAATTCAATAATGAGAATTATTGAATGCAATCTAAAAAGTAGACAAAATGTGTGAATAGACTTCACAAAAGAAGAATAAAGCATATGTAAAGATGCTTAGTATCACTAATCATGAGGGAAAGGAAAATTAAAACTACACTAAGATACAAAGTACATATCCATTAGAAAGAGTAAATTTTTAAAAATAAAAAAATCTTACCAAGTCTTGGAGAGATGTGGAGTAACTGGAATTCTTATATACTACAGATGAGGATGTAAAATAACACCACCACTTTGGAGAACAATTTGACATTTTTTTAAAAAACATTAAACAGTTACTTGCCATACAACATAGTCATTCTACTGCTAGGTATGTACACAAGAGTAACCAAGACATAAAATCTTATACATGAATGCCCTTAACAGCTTTCTCTTTAATAGTCAAAACTTACAAAGGACTCAAATGTCCATCAAAAGGTAAATGAATAAACAAATTATATGATATTTATATAATGAAACACCAAACTATTGATATACACAAATACATGATAGAGAGCAAAATTATGATTAGTGAAAGAAGTCAAAAAGGAAAAAGAGTACAGACTATATGATTGAATTTATGTAAATTTCTAGAAAATGCAAATCAATCTATAACAGAAAGCAGATCAGTGGTTGCCTAGGAACAGATGAGGAACAGGTTACAAAGGGGCAGAAGAAACTTTTGAGCATGTTGAAAATGCTTTGTATCTGAATTTCAGTGATGATTTAATGGCAGCATACATATGTCAAAATTGATCAAATGCACATTTTAAACATGTGCACTGTATTACACTTATTTATACTTCAATAAAGATATAGAAAATTGTTTTAATAATCCTGTATTGGGAGGCAGTGAGTTGACTATAGAAGAAATACAATTAGTCACGGGTTGATAATTATTAAAGGTAGGGGATAAGGACAGGGGAATTCATTATACTAATTCCTTTACTTTTGCAAATGTTTGAAATTTTACTTTAAAAAAATGTTTCAAAATCTTTAGATAGAGCCTATTAAAAATATAATTTTGATTCCTATGAAACCCTCAGAGAGAAGTTAATTTTCCATTCTTAGTAGTTACTTAGCACTCTAGTCTCTATTTTGCTCACCCTACTTCAATGTGGCTTATATATATTAATAAATATTTTGCTATACCTCTGTAAAGGAATCGGGCCAAAACACAATAAGACTGGGGTTTGTTTGTTTGTTTTGTTTTTGTAATTCAGAATTACTTTTGGAGATTATTTGTGATTATATGGTGGAACTGTTAAGAAAAATATATCCAACACTTGGAAACAGGCAAATAAATGACCACATTTTTTTTCAATGTCATGCTGAACTTGTCTAACAAACATATCCAAGGTTTATTTAATTCTGTAGAGTTTGTCCTTTGACTTATTATTTATTATCAATTAGAATATTTTACAACTCTGTGGATGGATGTTAACTTGTAGAGAACTTATAATAATGCAACCAGTTCTTATCCAATAACAATGAAAATAAAATGTGTCTAATAGAGATTTTATCAAGTAAAGATGCACATGACTCCTTGTCTGGGTTAAAAAATAAATAAAAGATAACACCAAACATTACACTTTGGGGTTTAAGACATTACCTTGGCTTGTACTTAATTTAGCAATCTTTTATTCAGTATTCATTCTCTTAGTGACTATAAATATTTATTCATACTGTACTCCACTGAACCCAGAATTACCATACTTTTGGCTATCAAAAGTTAGATAGAATAGCCCAGATACAGAAACAACCTAACTGCTCATCTATGAATGGATAAAGGAAAGCAGTATATGTATGTATATGTGTGTATATAGAATATTATTCAGTCATAAATGAAGAATAAAATCTTGCCATTTGTAACTGAGTGAATGGACCTTGAGGCATTATGCTAAGTGAAACAAGTCAGAGAAAGACAAATACTGCTTTATATGTAGACTGTAAAAAAAAAAAAAAGAAAAGAAAGAAAGAAAAAAAAAGCTCAACAATAAAAAAGAACACATTGGTGGATTGGTGGCATGTGGGCAGGGGTTAAAATGAAGGGAGTCAAAAATGTACAAACTTCCAGTTATGAAACAAATAAATTATGAGGATGTTAAACAAAAAAAAATTAGATAAATCTTTATGTACCGACTTAAAAAATAATCTAAAAATATCCATATCCTGCCTTGCATCAGACACACTATTACGCCATAAGAAAAGCAAGAGAAGCAAAGGTACAAAGTCAAAATCACAGGTCACTGTATTATTTTTGGCTCAGCTGGTGTCTGAAACCCCCAGTGCAGAACTCTCTGATAAATGGAACTTAAGGCCTAAGGGGAAACTACTTCTACACCTAACTCCGAAACTTCATTTAATCACCAGGCAGCTATCCCAGCTCTTGTAAATGAGGAGAATAAGGTGGCCAAAGTTACCTCTGGGGTCAGCTTGCCACCTGGAAGAAAGAGAAGAAAGGGCTATAGTCCTGGGTAACCGTTTAGCAGATATTAACTTTTTGGTAAATGTGGATTAATCAGTGTCCTAAAATCTAATAAATCAAATTAGTCACAATGTGGTAATTTGTACTTCAATGTGGTAGCAAGAAGGATTAGGAGAAGGAGCAGGGGCCTTGAGGCAGCTAACCCTTGGTAGATACCTATACTCAGCAGCAAGACTGAGGTGAATAATCCTGGAAAAGGTTATATAATCTAATTGGAGAGGCCAGACTTTGAACATTAAATAGTAATAGAAGAGCTGTCAATAGTGATGTTCTAGGTTAGAGGAAGACAAGATTGCTATGGACTGGGGCATTCTGAATGAATTTTGATGGTCAAAAGTGTGGGGGGGGGCATTGTTTGATTGTTTATTTTAGGAAAGAAGCAAATACAGGAATTTGTAAAAGGCACTGTGAAGTGAGGAAGAGGACAGGGTCTATCCTGGGAGACCAATTCTAATTCTTAAGAGTGGAGATATAAGAATAACAGTGTTAGTACACAACGAATTACATATATGCTTAAATAAAATATAAAAAGAAGAAAAAAGAACTGAACAGCAAGACTGCGCGACCAGAGGCAGCAAGCTGAGTTCTAACACACACTGACAGCAAGACTGCAATGCCCTGGGATAAGGGAAGCTCCAGCCCCCCATATTCAGGACTTCTCTCTCTACAAGCATACCCTCAAAGCACCTGTGATGGATGGCTCTTTAGACATTCCATGGCTTGAAGTTTAGCAAATCTGAATGGCCCTCTAGACATCAACATTAACTCCCCAGATACTCATGTTTATCTCCTTCTAAAACAAACTGGACTGGAAGAAAGAAAATAAAGGGAGATGTGGTTGAAGACAGGTGTTGGGGTGGGGAGGAAACGATACTGTGTGTTACAGAGATTTGAATACCAGACTGAAACAACACTTAAGTTTGGTATATGCTGCAGGACACAGAACCCCCGTGAAAGTCTTGCAAGCCAACCCTGGCTCAGCCACCAGCTGTCCTGGGCAAGCCATTTAACCACTCTGGTCTTATTTCCACAGCTGTTAAAATGAGAGAATTCAATCAAGAGAATGATCTCCTAATTTCCTTCCAACTCTAAGGTATTAAACTGTAAATATTATGAGTCAGAGAAATTAAATTTAACACATTGAAAGAATAGAAAGAATAGAAAAGGATTTAATTTTATATAAATAAATCAGCAATAATGGGTGGTTCTACCCCATTACAAAACCTTTAAGTTCTTTACTTTCTGAATAGAAACCAAGCTATACCAGAGAATGGACCAATCATAATCACAGTTACAATGATGGAAATAACAAAGACGGTGGGGGGGGGGGGCGGGGAACAGGTAGTCATTGTTTTATTAATGAGCCGCTGCCTTCTGCAGCATAAGATCAACATAGCTCTTGAACTTAAAATGTGTCCTAATGGCAAAACCAAACAAGTATTTTGTTTTATTTTAGTAGTCTTGCTTCTTGGAGTTTGGGATATGTTTTTGGTTTTTGTTTGTTTGTTTTTTAATTAGGGTAGTGGCAGGAAAATAGGATATAAGCAAAATTTTTTAAAGTTTGCAAGCACTTGAATGAAATGTTTCTGGATAGATGCAAGCCCTGCCTGAGCATGCATTGTTGGTTTTCTTCACACATTCGCTGGAGCCTGGCTTTCTTCTCTGTGCTTTGTGCCACCTGGCTTGCAGCTGAACAAAGAACAATCCTCTCCATTTTGCATTAGTCTTGCTTGAAGAGTTCATAAGAAAACAGTGATACCAAATGTGGCAGGCTCTTGAGAAAGTGTAATTACATAGAAACAAATAGGCTATGTGTTAGCCTAAATATGTCTGGAGTGATTTATTATTTTCGCTACAGTTCAATAAGTTTTTATCTTTGATGTGGAGATTTTCATTGAGGAGAATGTATAGTACATTCTAACAATAAAATAACCATTATCAGAACATGGACTCCGGAGCCAGACTGCTTGAGTTTGAAATCCAGCCCCAGCGCTTACTAGTTATGGGACTTGGGTTAAGTTGCTTAACCTCTCTGTACTTCAATTTCCTCAGCTATAAAATAGGGCTAATAGTACTTATCTCCTAAGTATTGAATGAGTTCATGTTTGCAAAGCCCTTACAACAACAGCTGGCACATACATAGTCAATGCCACATAAGTATTCATTAGTACTAATAAATATTTGTTAAATAAAGAAGTGGGGGAGGGAGAAGATCTGAATCCTTATTTTCTCGTATGCTTTCCCTTCATAACCACCATCCTTGTTGCACTTTGGCATATTTCTATTCTGCAACAATTAAGGAACTTTTTCCTCTTGTCAGATACACTATTTCTTGTTCTCCACCACTATAGAGAGAATAAGAATCAAAGAATCATAGAACAGGAAAATATTTTTAATGGGGTTCAGTTCATCTGCAAGAAAAAGGAACTGAGACCCAGAAAAATTGACACATCTAGGGTCAAACAGTAATAACTGGCCACTTCTTATCAGATATTCAAAGCACTTTCTCCTCCAAAGTACATCATCTGGTTCTGAATTTCCCTGTTATTACCCACTTCTCTTCTCCCTCCTTCTCCTCCTCCTCTCCCTCTCCCTCTCTCTCTAGCTCTGAGAATGTTGTTTAAGTCTGTTCTAATCTGACTGCTTAAATGCCCTTTTGCTGCATAATATAAAGGAAAATAACACACCCATAGATCTGAAATGAAAATGAAAACCAAGGGAAGAATAAGAGTTTTTTACCTTTTTAAAAAAGTGTTCATGTGAATTGTTACACACTGAAAGTTAAGAAAGCGTAAAATTTGAATCATAGGTGACTTTGCATTTAGAGAGCTAACTTTCTTTAAAAGAATGAGGTACATGTAATTGGTATTGTTCTAAAACTCAAATGTATGCCATCTCATGTGTATTGCATGTGGTGACAGATGGTAACTAGACACTGTGATGATCACTCCATAATGTATATAAACATCAAATCACTATGTTGTGCACCTAAAACTAATAATTATACTTTAATTAAAAAAAAAAGATGTGATAACCTCAAAAAAGAGATTTAAATGTAGAACAAAAAACAATCTAAGCCAATGTTGTGAGAATATAAATAATTAATATAATAAACAAATATACTATACAATTACCAGTGAGATTACTGCTGTGGAGGAAACTATCAGGTGCCATCCTACATTAGAATCAGTAACAGGGAGGCTAATTTATTTGGAATATATAGGAAGGTTTCTCTGAGGAAATGGCCTGAAGCCACTAAGTAAAAAGTGATCGAGGCAGAAGAACAGCATGAATGAAAATCTTGATTCAGTAGAGATGGTGCTACTCTGCGTGGGGCTGAGAGGGGGCCAGATGTGCCTACTGCTGTGAGCAAACAAGAGATGATACAGGATAAGGCTGTGGAGGGACAGGGGCTGGAGCCTGCAGAACCTCGAAGACAATATTGAGGAGCAGTAGTTTATCCTAAGTGCAAAGTGGAACCTTTGAAAGATGATAAGCAAGGAAATCACATGATCCTATTTGCATTTAAAATAAATACTGATTACTGGTGTGCAAAACAGATTGCAGGGGAATAAGAGTAGAAAGAGGGAGACAGTGGAGAGATGATGGTGGATTAGATTAAATTAAGAAAGTGGTGAAGACATGGAAGAAAATCAAACAATTCAAGACATATTTGGGGGTTGAATATATATAAATATGCAGTTCACTGAGATAAACTGGATGAAGGGATATAGTGTGACATTTCCAGATTTTTGGTCTAAATATTCTTTCTCAATCTCATCCGGTATTTTTTCTTTTTCTTCGTTCTCTGATCTTTTTTTATTCCCAGTACACTATAGAAAGAAGCAAGATAATGAAACCAAGCTTTGATCCTAAAGTTCCCAAGCTTTAGAACATCATTAAGGATAAAAATATGCATAGCTCTATAAATATATTTTCAATATGCTGTGAGATTTCCAGGAAGAGTCTCATGTACCAAAATATCTCCTAATATCTCTTAAATTCTACCAATGGAATATTCAACTGGCCCTGGATAGCATTCCATCTCTTAGAAATTCCCAATCAAAATACTAAAATATCCTAGGCAAGGTTAACACCATATATCATTAATTCACCTTAGAAAGGAATATTTTAACAGACAGCTGGGAAGAAGTCTTTACCTGGGTTATATCATAAGGTTAGGAAATGTAAAAGGAAAAGAGAAAGGACCCTGAAAGGGGACAGAATGCTGATTTTTTTCAGAGTTTGGCAAATGACCAACTTTGGAGGTCATTTACTGATTAGAATGTTATTTGGGTGGGAGGGGGGAGGATTTGCACATATGAAAATTCAGGTGGATAACCAAATAAGAATGGGATGTATAGAATAGATGTATGTATAGAATATAGTAATGATTGAGAGAAAACAACACTGTGCTTGCAAATATTACTAAAGCAGAATTGTGTGATGTTCTTTTTTTCATGCATAGAAAGATGAAGAGTGAGACTATAATTATGCTGGGAAAAGACATCCAATCAGAAATTTGGGGAAAGAAGCACTTAAATGCAAAGCCTTCAAAATAAATAAATAAATAAATAGATAGATAAATAGATAGATAAATAGATAAATAAATAAATAAATAAATGGAAGTTAAGTGGGAGAAGATCACCAAGGACAGACCCAAGAAAAATCAGTACAAGGTGAATTGTAAAGCTAGATCTTGACTCTCAGTAAAAAGATAATACAGTAAAAATAACCAAGGAAACACAGTAACAAACTTAAAATTCTATAATTATATTGAGAATTTGAATCGAATTCCAATTATTTATTTTCATTTATCATTTAAAAACTATTTATTGAAACGTACTACATAGACATCTGTGACATTTTTATTTGCTTGCTCATTCACTGAATTCTTTCAATAAAGTACCTACTAATTCCAGGAGCCAGGGATTCAGAAGTGAACAAGAATGATAAAGTCCCTGTCTTCATTGGAGCTTACATTCTAGAGGGAGAGAAAGACTGTAAATACATCAAAAAATGAATAGTTAAGAATTGCAAAGAGTGCTAAGTTTTATAAAGTGGTGACAGAGTGTAACTAGATAGAAGAACAGAGGAGACAAAGAGTATTGTAGCTACTACGATTAGGGAAAGTCACTTAGAGAATCTAACACTTAAACTGAGATCTGAATGAGAAGAAAGCAGCCATGTGAATATTCAGGAAATGAGCATCGAAACAGAGAGAACAGCAACACCAACGACCCTGAGGTGGGAAAAGATTCATATATTTAAAGGACAAAGAAAGCGAGTGTGCTGGATGATCATGAGTAGCTAGAGGTAGGTGCTTGTGGCTTTGTAATGGAATCATAGGCAATGGATTCAGAGGCAAAGACTTGAGGGCCTTGAGAAACATAAGGTTGCATTTAGACTGTGTTCTATTCACACAGAGAAGTTAGGAGGGTTTCAAGCAACAGACAGACATATTCTGATCTACTGTGGGAGAAACAAAGATTTTTAGAAGACTCGTTGCTGTCCAGGAAGAACAGGGGAATACAGAAGTACAGTCTTCACCCAGCCTACCTGGCAAGATTATGCGAACACCTGAGAGAGGAAGTCACATGGCAACCCTTCAAAGCTGATTTAGCCAAAGGAAGTGAGAAAAAGAGAAGAGACAGAGCACTCCATGAGGCAGCACGGGCAAAGATACCACGGTAGGACTCAGCAAACATGGGCAGAGGAATTGTTGCAGGTCAGAATTAGTTAAGACACAGCATGGAAGTGTGAGCTGGAGCAGACTAGGAAACTTCACAGAAGGCCCTGCATATGCTGGAATAAGAAACAGACTTTATCCTTTGGACAAGATATCAGAGGATTTTAAGCAGCATGGCCAAAGGGTTCAATACATGATTTAGACAGAGTAACCTGAAGACCCTGACAAAGTCAAATTTGACAACAGAATAGATGCTGGAAAAATATTAGGCAGACTGATTAAATAATCCACACACTGGTTGATCAGAATCTGAATGTAGTAGTGTTGATAGTAGTAGTAGTAGTAGTAGTAGTAGTAGTAGTAGTAGTAGTAGTAGTAGTAGTAGTAATATCAGTAGTAGTAGTAATATCTTTAACATATTGTGGTACTTGTTCTGTTCTAGGCATTCTTTTAAACAATTAACCTATATGAATTCACTTAATGATGCCAAAAGTCCTATAAGGTAAGACCTATAAGCATTTTACAGATGAAGCAATAGCCAGAAATAGAGCGATACAGTAATAAAACAAGTAAGTGGTGGTCCTGGGAGTGAAGATGAGGGAAAAAATTCATGAAACACTTGGGGGGAAAAGTATTTCAAGAAATATTTAAAAGAAAGTTAATACATTTTGTGAATAGAAGTTAAGAAAAAACCACATTTCCAATTGTGCCTTGAGTGTCTGACAATGGCATTAATAAAGACAGAAGAACAGTGGGTAAGGAGCCAGCAGGTCTGCTGGGAAGAAAATTAATTCAAGTTGAAATATTTAAGGCACTTGTGGAATATACATACGGTACAGTGAGCAAGAATTTGGAGAAATAAGTTTAAACTTCGAGAGATCTAGGACAAAGACATAAAATTGCAAGGTACTGGTATATCATGTAAATAAAAACCATGAAGCACTTTAACAGGAAAGCTACATTGTTAGTAGCATAAACAGAAAGGCAGATTATCAGGATTCAGTAACCATCTGCTCCTTCCTTAGAAACCAGCAGCCTTAGCAATTCCAGACATGTTCTTAACTCAGATGAAAACAAAAACTGAGAGGATTTTATGGACAATTTGTAGAAAAAATAAGTGCAGTCTTTTAGTTGCTTACAGTTGTTAAAGAAAACTTTATCCTAATGCCAATATATAATTTAGAGTCCAACCAACTAAAATATTTCAAGTTGCAGTTTGCTGAAATTGATGACAGAATTCTTATTACAGATTTATTTAAGAATGAAAAATTGGTGGGTAGAATTTTATTTTAAGCTGTAAAATATTTAAGAAACATTATTTTTCTGGGAACTACCAATCTTCTAGTCAAAAACAATGAAAACTAATAACAAGAAACAAAATAAATCTTTCTACCTACCATGCCACTGAAAATCTAATATAAAATATATGACTTTCGATTTCAAATGGAACTTATCTTAATATGTAGAAAACTAGCAGACATGATCAGGTTAAACAAATGAAGAGACAAAATTTTTATACAAAGAATGACATTCTTGGTTTTTCAGGGGGCCAAAGTGAACTCTAATCCAGGTCTCTGTGTCTCAGCCAGAGAAGAGATGGAGCAGAAAAAGAAAATTTATAGTTTAGAATATAATGGTACATAAATCTACTGGCCTACTCTTAAATTTACCAATCCATTTTACAAAGTACTAAGATGCCTGCATTCTGACATTACTTTGCCAATCACTAACAGATGATTGATGATAGATAGATGATAGATGGTATAGATAGATGATAGATTACAGATAGATAGATGATAGATAGAGATAGATAGATAGATAGATAGATAGATAGATAGATGATAGATAGATAGATAGATAGATAGATATAGATGATAGATAGATAATGTGTACATAGAGATACATAGATATAAATATACTTTCTAACTTATTTCTGTCCTTTCATTGAGGTCTGTCATCAATTTCCATTTATCCTGAATCTATTTCTCAAATTCAATGTTGAAAGTTAATACAATATCTAATTATGAATGGAGAGAGTATATGTAAAAGAATTTTGAACAATTATAAAAGATTATGATTATCTAAAATCCTCAACCTCTGCTTTAAGGTTTTCCAATGGATTCTACTAGACAATCTCATTTCTTTTCTTCTCTAGTTTTCCTAGAATAATATGGCTTCAAATATTTAAAGCAAATTTAACACAATAAAGATAAATCCACAATTGTAGTGGAAAATTTTAGCATACTTTTCTCAATAATTCATAGAACAAGTAGACAAAAAAAAATAATGATATAGAAAAATAGAACAAGGAGAGATTTATAAACTTAATAGGCATATAACAAGGAGAGATTTATAAACTTAATAGGCATATATAACATTGCATATACAACATCATGTGGAACATTCACTGACCTTATATTGAGTCACAAAGCAACTATCAACATCATACCAAGAAATCATACTAAGAAAGAGGTTATGATCACAATACAATTAATATATAAATCAGTAGTTTTGAAATATCAGAACATCTCCATGGGTCAGGACCATGGTAGAAATCAACAAAAGAGTATAAATAAAAGAAAATCAAAATAGAAGATATCAAAATTAAGAACATGTTTATTTAAAGAAATTATAATCTTTAAAGGCATGCATTTGAAAAAAAAGAAAAGCTAGAAAAAAATGAGCTAAACATCCATTTCAATAAATTAAAGAATATCAAATTAAACTCCAAACAGTAGAACACATATTAAGTATGCATAGAGAAATTCATGACCTAGAAAGCATATGCACAATAGACAGGATCAATGTCAAAAGCTGGTTTTTTGAAAAAAAAAAAAAAAAAAAAAAACTGGTAGATCACTAATGAACAAGGGGAAAGGAGGCACATCCATACTAGAAATGACCAAAATAACCTACTGCAGATATTAAAGATATTAAGAAGATATTATAAGCAGTTTTAGACAATAAATATAAATTTAATGTGAATGGATAAATTCCCAGAAAAATATATCTATGACTCAAGGTGAAAGAGGAAACATGAATAATCCTACACCCATGAAAGAAACTGAGTCAATAATGAAAAGTCTTCCCACAACTAAACTCCTGACACAAATGGTTCCATTCGCCAGTTCTCCAAATATAACACATGCTTATTCTAATAGGCTAGCATAACTTTGATATCAAAACCCAAAGGAAAAGTAAGGAAAAGGAAAATTACAGGTCAATCCAAATATAAAGAAAGATGCAAAAATCTTCAACAAAATAGTGGCAAACTAAATCCAAAAATATATATACATTTTAATAAAACAAGATTTATTCCAAAATTATGTTTAGTTTGACATGAAAAAGAGAATTTAATTTTTACATTATCATATTATCTCAATGCAAGCAAAGCACCTAATAATACCCAATATTTATTCACAGTAAAAAAAAAAAAACAGTGTATTTAGCACAAAAAGAATAGAACATCTTTATCTAGTAGAGTTGAAAAACTTTTCTTGTTAAAGAGCCAGATAAATATTTTAATCTTTGCAGGCCATTTGATCTCTGCCACACTACTTAACTGCATTGTGGAGCACAAGCAGCTGTAGACAATATTTACATGAATGGACATGGTCGTGTTTCAATAAAACTTTATTTATAAAAAGAAGTGGCAGGCCAGATTAGGCTCATAGGTCACAAATTGCCAACTCTTGAGTTAGAGGGTATCTAGGAAACATAACTTATTCGTATTTATTACAATTAATGATGAGACCACTTTCTCTGAGATAGAAACAAGACAAAATTTTCCACTGTTATAACTCTGAGGTCCCAGTTAGTGCAATACAGCAAGAAAAAGAAGTAAAAGGTGAAAAGACTTGAAAGGAAGACATATAACTGTCATTAATTGTAGAAGAAATCATGTGTATACATAAAATCCAAAAAAAAAAAAAACCAGGTAATTTTTTTAATGGGAATTTAGCATGGTTCCTGGATATAAAAAATAATATAAAAATGTATTTCTACAAGAAATAAAAAGTGGTACAAACAGTATCAAAAATATTAAGTACCTGAGAATAAATCTATGAACATATGCATAAGACTTTACAGAGAAATTTATAAAACTAATTGAGAAACATAGAGAAAACCAAATAAATGGAAGTAGAAAATATGTCCATGGGTTGAAATCTCTATATTTTAGACATGTCAATTCTCCCATGTATAGTGTCAATACAATTGTAAACAAAATCTCAACAGTCATTTTGTGGAGTAAGACAAGCTGATTCCAAGGTATATACAAAATTTCAAGAGGTCAAAAACACATAACATTTCTGAAGAACAAGGGTAGAAGAACTTCATCTGACAGATGAAGTTATTTTAAAGCTCAAGTATGTAAAACTGTGTGGTACTAACCCAATGACAGAGAGCTTGGAAACAGGCCACTTTGGTATGATCATAGATAACAGAAGTAGCACTATCTGCAAAGACACGGAAGCTTTTTAAGTAAATGGTTCCAGGATAATGGGATATCCATGTAAGATGAAATAAAATCATCCCTATTCACACAACCTACTAAAATCAATCATACATTGATTCAAGACCAAAATGAAAACAGTAGAACTATAAATCATTATCAAATAATAAGATAATAGAGTAACATACCCATATGATCTTAGAGAAAGATTTCTTAAATAAAACACAGAATTATCCATGAAGAAAGTAACTGACAAATTCTTCCATATAACATTAAGAACATCTGCTTATCTAAAGAACTATAAAGAAAATGAAACTACAAACAATAGAGGAAAATATTTGCAATCATGAAAAGAAACCAGAATTCAGAATATAAAAACTCAATTAAATTTTTTGAAGATAGTATAGTAGAAAAATGGGTGAAGTTTAAATAGGCAAAATAGAAAAAAAAAAGTAGTCTTAATGGCAAATAAATATAAAAATGATGCTCAATTTCATTAGTTATCAAGAACATGAAAATTTCCATAACCATTATATATCCATCAGACTAAGAGAAATTTTAAAAGTTTAAGGATGTGGCTGTGGAAACTTATACATACAGCTGGAAAATTGTTTAACATCATCTAGTAAACCTGACGTTTATATTCCCTTCGACTCAACGATTCCCTAGAGATACTGGTATGTGTGTACACTAGAAAACAATTACTAGAATATTCATAGCTATAACATACCAAATGTATCCCAACAAGACAAATATAAATTGTAGTATATCCATATAATACAATGAAAATGAATGAACTATATTCAACCATAGCAAATACAACAATGTGACTATGTCTCACAAATATAATATCTAAATACAGAAGCTAGGCAAAAATATATGGTTTCTTTCAACAAAGTTTTCTTAAAAAGCTAAACTAAGTTGTAGTTTTTAGAAAGGCATATGTAGGTGAACCATGGATGTCCTTTCGTTATAGTTTTATGACAAAAGACCATAGAACGGATACCTTCAGGTCAAAGAGATACAGGTGTGTTTAGAGAAGGACAAAAGGGGGTTTGTTGGGAGTTCTGGGGAGCTGGCTATCTTCTATTTCTGACCTTGGTGGTGACCATATAGTGTTCACCACAGAATTTTTTGTTCACATGACAAATATTTGTTTAACAAATCTATATATATACTACATATATATACAAATTTATATACTGCATTATATATATATATATATATACACACACACACTGAATTTTATGATAAAGAAAAAGGCAAAACAAAAAAACAAGAGTACTATTTTTTTAGTTCTTGCTCAGTGAAATCTTGAGTTTTCATTTTATGTTGTACAAAATAACTATCATACAATTTCTTATATTTTATAGATTATACTTTTCTCACTTAAATGTGGAAAATATAAGACCTGTAATAATGAATTTATAGATACTAAATATTACATACAATATGCAGAATGGCAGTTTTCCCCAACTCCTACCCCCCAAAGCTAGTTTAAATGAAAATCTGTCCTGAAACTGAACAATAATAACATGAATACACAATGGCGATATCGGTTTTTTTGTCTATTTGCCAAAAGATGAAAATATGTAAATGACAACACCACACATGATTTGTACAGATATTAGATGGGTTACAAATATTCACAAAAGGCTTAGAGTAATCTAACTGACTACTCAAAATATACCATCCTTTTAAGTTTCCAAATTTCTACCAAAAGAAATATTATTATACAGAGGATATAAGAAAGCTTATGATTTCAAATTAGTTGTTTTAAATGATGGATTTTTAACCATTTTTTAAGTTTCAGTTCTAAGCACCTCATAAAAGACAATTATATTCAATACCATAGTATGGTCTCAACCACATACATTTAAAAAATAATAAATAAAAATGGTATTAATGGACACATTACAAAAAACTAAAGTAACAATACTTTTAAAACACAGTTCTCACAAAGCTATATTGCTCTGACATTATTTTGTGCCTAGAATCTGTCTTCTCAATTTTATTTTGAGACTTTTGGTCATTTCTCTGATAGCAATGCCAATAATGCCGCCAGTTGCCATTAATCTCAGTTCTGTGAAAGAGTAAATCATTCCCACAAGCAATTAAACAATGAATGCATTAAAATAAGACCAATTAGCACTAAGTCTAGACATTCACCCTGTAGTTATGAGACAGGCTTGTCATAATCACTTCAACTTTAACTGGAAATTTCTTTAATAATTCCTTCCAGCGGAGACAAGACAGAAAATTTGGTTGTGGGAGTACTCAAATTCAGCAGAGTTTAAATTGAAATACTCCATCAGAAATTCCAGTTGTATGTCTGCAAAATTTCCATATACCATCAATCTGTATGCCCAGGGTTGGTCCTAAGCCTTGTTTGCCATTAATCTACATGCACAAAGCACTCTGAGGTTTGTAACTGTACCAGCTCTTTTCCACATTTCCAATCTTTTAATTACATTGCCTTACGAAGACCGATATCATAAAGACAATAGCTTTATAAGTGTTTTCTTCCTTCATGTAGTTAATATTACACAGAAAACTGATTTCAAGATGTTTTAATAACATCTTAGGCCTTTGTGGGGGAAAAAAATATATCTAAAGTCACCCTAAATTCAGTAAGTGATCTTTACAAATGTATGAGTTATTATTTCATGATATCTTTTAATACTATAAGTGTATGGACGAATTTTGGTAATCTTCAAAGGAACTTTGAATAGATTCTTTAACTAGTTTCTAAAAGTTTTGTTGTTATTCTTGTGTCCAGTTTGATAGGCCATACCTTATTCACCAAAAAACACACATTTCCACCCTAAGGAAACAGAAAAATAATGTAGTTCTCTATCTAATGATTTGTTGGCAACAGTAAATTCCAATTTCTTCCATTCACCAACAGTTTTTCTCATTAAGGTAATAAAGAGACAGAAGAGCCATAAACATAGATAAAGGATTACAATATTGTTGTCAGGGAAAAGAGAGGAGGGTTGGGGAAAGGGAGCTTGGTGGAGCAAAAGGAGCCCTCCCTGAAAACACAAGCAAAACTAAATGCTCTTAGGTGAAGCAAGTGAATCAGGGAATTATGAAAGGCCATGTTTGATTTATTGACATTAATAAGATAGTTTTCAGTAAAGACAATTATGATAGGGAATATTTGTGAGAATCTGCAGGGTACCAGTGAAGCAGGGTAGAGGGAGCACAGGGGTCTGCTACAGGGACAAAACAGACACAGTCAGGATTGAGCCAAAATCCCAAACAGGTGTCTAACCTTAGGTGTCAACCTTAGTGACTTAAAAATACACTGCACAACAATTACACAGAAACAGCATAAATTATACGTGAACCATGGATGTCTAATCTGGATCATTGAATGAGTATCAGATGGTTCACAACAACTTAAATTGTAAGCAAAATATCATGCGCATGTACAAGTACATAAAACAACTTTCTAGGGAGAGAATACATAGCATTCATAAACCTATTTTTAAATGTGTACAATATTTCAGAATGTTTAATGTATCTGTAGTGTACATCTCTCTTTTTTTCTTTCTTTTTTTTTTGTGTACAACTCATTTAATTCTGGATCCCATCAGAATAACATTTACCCATACAGACATAAGAAAACATTTCATTCAGCATTATGTAATTAAACATTTCAAGGCTTTTTATTTTAGTTTAAAAAAATTTCAGTGGACTTTTTTTCATCTAAGCATATTAAGTGCTATAAACAGTATACTTTAAAAATAACTAAGGAAACTATGTCTTCTTGAATTGTGATTTTGCCAATACAAAGATAGTTCATATTTTTATCTTTCATTGCCAGCTGGTTACAAGAATTAGAAATAGGAATGAAATGATAGGAACATGAACTTTTAACTACAGTTGAACCACACTCTAGCCTTGTTCCAAGTCTGCTGTCACCCACCAGATCTTATTATTACAGTTTAAAATGTCCTTTCTAATAGTATTTGAGGGATTAATTTAAGATGAAATCCATGTTTGCATATATATGTAATAGGGAGAGTGTGGGAGGTTAATAAATGTATTTTCTTGTGGAATTAAAGGAGAGGGACAAATTGTTTTTATCAAGGGAAAAACAAAGAGTAAACTTATATGTGACATAAGTATAAAAAATGACTTAATCTACTATTGAAAATAAGTGTAGGCCTGGTAAAATATGCCCTAAAAAGAAATGAAGTCTGATTACTTTAGCCTACAATCAGGGGAAAGTTACTACAAATTGAAACCTGGCACCATAATATTTCATTCTTCTGTGCCCCTAGAAATGAGAGAGATTTGGCGGGAAAAAAGCATGCAATAATGTTCTAAGCTTGAATATTTCAAAGCCACACAATATTACAAATATACTAACTAAAGCCTAATCTATATATGTTGAAATATATCTTTATATATCAATATCAACATTCATGTTGGTTTTCATTACATATAAAAGAAGTAAATTACAGTGAATCTAAACAATTGAAAGATCACACTGGTTAAACCTTATGTATTTAAACATACAGCATATTTATGACATTGAGCAAATACTGTAGATATAGATAGGCTCACCTCAAATTCTGGCCTAGATTTCATGATTATTTTCTTGTATTCATTCAACATAATTTGCTCTTTCCTGCATGCCAGCGTGTGATAATATGAAGACCTTATTCTTTGCAGTGAGAAAGACCTGAGCTGTAGTCTCAGAAACACCATTTAATAATTGATCTTAAGTAATTTGACAGCTCAATTTTTCCTCCTATAAAATAAAAGACAATAGTTCCTTTGAAAAGACTTAAGAAAGATCTCCTATCAACAGAAACATGATTTCTTTACCCATTCTTGCCACTGTTCCTTAATCTTCTTATTCCAATTCTGATTCAAAGTCATGCATGAAAAACGCTCAGAACAGTCATTGACATGTAATGGACCTCAAAACACAGAGACAACTAATGATTAGCATAAAAATGGTCATAGTAACTTATAGCTGTGGATAATGCCCTAGTCTTACGGTTCATCTTAAAAAACATAAACACCCTAAAACTTATACCTAGAGTCTTAAGAATTGAATTGATTCTATTTGATATTTAAGAGTTAACTATAATGTAAGCCAAAGTTAAACCACATTTCTGTCAACATTTGAATTTTTTTCACTGTAATATATTATACCAATGGAAGATCTGACTCATCTCTTATTTGCAAATTACCTCAGCAAACATGGAAGCAATTTACAACCAATCATGCTACATATTAAAATTTCACAATACTCTGTCATTTGTCGTTGTCATCAGGAAGGCCACTTCCTTCAGACTAACTTCTGTTTTGTATTTTAAAACTGACTACACAGTCTTCTACCACATTAAGAAGAGAGGCTCTCAAACAATCTGCTCTCAGAAGGATAATACAGTGAACGATTCAATGTGTGGAAGATATTTTCCTCTTAATTGATGTCCTAAACATTTTAATTGGTTTGACTAAACACTAATTATCAAAGCTTTAACTCTGTCTTTGCAAAATTCTTTCATTATTAATGTACCCATTAGAGTAAAATCATGTAGGTCTCTACAAATAAATTGTTGAAAAACTCTTAATCAAGAGCACACCCCTAATGGTATTAAAGGCCTATGTCTGAAAGACAAATGAGAACAGGGTCTAAGAAGGAGGCTTTATCCATTCACATCCCCTTTTCAGAACTGATTTAATTCTTCAATTCCTAGGGAACTGAAGGTCACATGGGCATTAAACTGCAGTCTAGAATTGAAAGTAAATCCAAGCTACCTAGTTTAAGCACAAGAACAAACAGTAGTGAGTGGAGTTTTATCACTGTGGGTGGCATCTCACGACTGTGGGATCATGTGCTATGGATTCTCATTTTGGGCCATTCCTTTTTAGCTATGTCATCTTTGGTGAGTGAATTAAGCTTTCCCTTCCTTAGTTCCTACAAAATGAGGACAGAAACAAAAACTAATTAGGAGAAATATTGGGAGAATTACATGATTTAATACATATAAAGCAGTGACGAAATTGCTTGGCACATAATAAATGTTCAATCAATTTTTTAAAAGAAGAGAAGTAAACTGAATTTTAGAAAGAAATTTAAAAAATGAATGAATGCCGTCGGGATTCACTTATTTTGCTTTTCTTCTTTCTATCTACATTTCAATATTTCCCAACTTCAGACAAACAGCTTAACAAACAGTCTGACAGAGCCTTTTTTCCTCAAATATAAAACATTTCAGTTAAGGACTCTCATTGGCCCAGTTTAGGTCATGAGCTCATTCCTGGACTAGACACTTTGCAGGTGGGTATCTATGATTAGCATGGCCAAGATTCCCAGTTTATACCAATTGTCTCAGCATAATAACTAATAGTGCACCTTCTGCTCTCTAAAGTGTCCCAATTTCCATAACATTATCCACAAACCATCCTTGCCAAAATGTTTAATCTGAAGCTATTTATAAAGAAACAAGCAGAAATATCTATATTGTGGGGATTCTATAATACAATCATCTTGGAAGCTTCAAAATGTTAATGTCACAAAATATTTTATAAAATATGAGATAAAATATGATAACCCAATGACTATAAGATCCCATGGACTGGGGAAACACCTAAAAAGAACATTTTATGAACAATTGGGTACAACAGAAATACTGTTCTTATGTAGAAAAATGTCCTATGCTCTGTGATATATATATACAAAGTATTTAAAAGAAGCATCAATATTGTGCCTTGCTTTCAAACGAATCAAACAAAAAAAAGCCTACATTGATAGATACAAAGCAAATATCACAAAATGTTAACAACTGCTGAATATGAATAATTCAAGAGATTATATTCATTGTATTATTCTTTTGATGCTTCTGTGGGTTTAATTTTTTTTTTCCCAAAATAAAAGTCAGGGAGAAAATGATTCCATGTGAGTAATAAATTATATTGTCACCCTTTCTATCATTGGACCACTATATTAGTTGTCTATCCTTGAACAATTACCAATTACTACTTGACAGGGAAGCAAATTCATATAAAAAGATGGCTAGTCCCATTCAGAAGTGTCTGAAATACCACAAAGAGCAAATCTCCAGAGAATACAAAACCAAGGAAGAATCATTGTATATCAGGCAGCCACCTAGTTTATGTGTTGTAACTTGCAAATTATTTCTAGTCCAAATTCTTGAATTCCATTTAGGAAAAGGAATAAACCAAACCATTGTCTTTTAGCAAAGAAAATGGCTCTTTCTCAGTTGCCTTGAAATTACCACAGTCCTTTACATGTACTTACTGGTGAGGAAAACTTCACTGAGAAAGGATTAGGAATTCTTCTAATTATGGTCCCAACAACTGGGTCCCATCCAATGTGAAAGTTATTGACAGTTATCCATTATTGCGACTTTTTCTCTAGAAACCCTTCTTCTCCTAATCAAAGCCTATGAGAACCTGTAACCTTTCCTTTCACAGAGCTCATTTCCCAAACAATAAATTTTTAAAGAAAATTCAGCATTTTCTATTTCATAGTTATGTAAGGTATTTCAGAAGTAAGGCTATAAATAGAGATCTGAGTTTGAATCTCAAATCTATCATTTTTTTTATGATGACGTTGGTTAATGAAATCCAATAAGCTTCAGCTGTACACTTTAACAGTAAG
This sequence comes from Eonycteris spelaea, assembly GCA_003508835.1. Lineage (NCBI taxonomy): Eukaryota > Metazoa > Chordata > Mammalia > Chiroptera > Pteropodidae > Eonycteris > Eonycteris spelaea. The sequence goes on from PUFA01000053.1 coordinate 5,635,974, forward strand.
TCATATATACATTTAAACAGTGTGTTCACCTCCCATAGTTAGATTTCTTTCTGTCACCACATATTTGACCCTCATCACTACATCTACCTCCTCCCTCCCCCTTCACCCTATCCTCTGGTAACCACTAGTCTATCGTCCATGTCCATGAGTCTGTCTAATCTACCATTTCTAAGATGTCACTGGGGGAAGTGACTTTACATCTCTAAGATTCAGTTTTAGCATCAGTAAAACAAGAAAAATCACACCAGCCTTGCTGGGTTGTTGTTTAACGACTGGAAACAAATAAGGTAAACTATATAATAGATGCTTTCTGAAATGAAATGATGATGATGACACGGCTCCTACCCTCAGTGATCTCACTGTTCAGTGACCTCTGTCTCTCCTCACCCACACTGCTGCTTGCCCCAACCAATTGGACTTTTATCCAAAACAAGTGAATGTTCCTTTATATAGGGAAGTGCAATACAGAAATACTAGCTTTTTGATGTCTGAGACAATCTAATTCCATAGCATTTTATTTTCATTGGCATCTTGATTTATTTTTTAAACACTACCCTAATCCAAGTTCATTACAGTGCATCAGGTTCTAAAAATGTATTTCTTCCCTTTTCTTACCTTTTCATACGAAATATTACTTTCTCTTCACACAAAAATAATTGGCATTCTCTTAATTTAGATTTTCCCCATCACTAGATATATCTGAATGTTTTTGTGAATAAGTAGAACCTTGTTACAGAGTAATATGTCGTCAATAAAACAGAAGAAACAGCTGGTGCATTACCTGGTACAAATCCATTTTTTCCAGATTATAGAATCTTTGTTAGCAGTGAGTGTGTAATAGATGGCCAGAATTGAAGTTAACTGGATCGATATGACATTTGGATTCACAGAGTTAGAAGAAAATTATTTTGGTTAGGAAATGTGAAAAGCCAGACCTCAATATCAGTGTATGAAAAAATTTGGAATACTAAATGTCATTGATATTTGTTCTGAACCGAATCCAGGAATTTCACATACAGACCAGGAACGAGTCAAAGTCAAGAATATAACTTTTTCATCTTTATACCACAATAACCTAATAAGGATACAAAATAGGAGAAAATGGAATGCCAATAAATGTTAAATGATTTATGAATAAATTAACATAAAAATAGAACCTATTTAATAAGCATTTATGACCATATTTCAAAAAAAAAATCAGTTGAACCTCAATTATGTTTTAAAAAAGTATGCTATTTAACCACTTAAAGAGAGTTACACATTTTTTATATATTCAAATTACCTTGTGTATAGAAGTTTGCCGATATGTGATTTGAGAAACCCCTAAAGGCTAACTGTAGTTTTAAATACAATTTCAAATAACTAAATTTTTTAATATATTTTCATTGTTGTAAATCATTTTACCCAAGGCCACTAGAAGCAGAACACAAAGTTTACAAAAATAGATAATGCCCATTTAATCTATGAAAAAAGAGGCAAGAAAATACAATGGGGTAAAGATGGTCTCTTCAATAAATGATATTGGGAAAACTGGGCAGATATATGCAAAAAAAAATGAAACTGGACCACATTCTTACACCATATACAAGAAAAATCTAAAAACGGATTAAAGACTTAAATGTAAGACTTGAAACCATAAAACTTTTAGAAAAAAACATAGGTAATAAACTCTCTGATATTGCTATTAGTAATTTTTTTCTGATATATCTCTTTAGGGAAGGAAAACAAAACAAAACGAACAATTGGGACTACATCAAACTAAAAGCTTTTGCAACAGTGGAAACCATCAACAAAATGAAAGACAACCTATTGAATGGGAGAAGATATTTGCCTATGATACATCTGACAAGGAGTTAATATCCAAAATTTATAAAGAACTCAAACAACTCAACACCAGTAAAACAAACAATCCAACTGAAAAATGGACAGAAGACTTGAATAGGTATTTCTCCAAAGAAGAAATACAGATAGTCAATAGATAAATACAAAGATGCTCAAGGTCACTGATCATCAGAGAAAGGCAAATTAAAATCACAATGAGATATCACCTCACACCTGTCAGAATGGCTATTATCAGTAAATCAAAAAACAATAAATAACAGTAAGGATGTAGAAAAAAGAAAATCCTTGAACATTATATTTGAGACTGCAAATTGGTACAACTATGGAAAACAGTTTGGAGGTTCCTCAAAAAATAAGAACTACCTTTTGACCCACCGAGTGCATTTCTGGGAAGTTATCCAAAGAAAACCAAAACAATAATTAGTAAAGATCTATGCATTCCGATGTTCACAGCAGCACAATTTGCAATAGCCAAGATATAAAAGCAACCTAAATGACCACCAACAGATGACTGGATAAAGAAGTTATGGTTCAAATCTACAATGGAATATTATTCAGCCATTCAAAGAAATGAAATCCTACCATTTGCAATGACATGGATGGACCTAGAGGTTATTATGTGGAGTGAACTAAATCAGACGGAAAAGATAAAAACCATATGATTTCACTTATATGCAAAATCTAAGGAACAAAAAGAACAAACTAATCAAGAACAGTCAAATGTAGAGGACAATCATGATGACCAGAGGGGAGGAGTAATGGGGCCTGGGAAAATGTGGTGAAGGGTTAAAAAAGTACAACTTAGTAGTTGATAGATGGTCACAGGGATGGGGAGCATGGCACAGGGAATGCAGTTAGCATTAATATGATAGCTAGGTGGAAAGACAGAGGAGAGAAAGAGCAGTTAGAGTTGTCATTTTATAAACTATATAAATGTCTAACCAATGTACTATATTCTTAAAACTAATAAAACAAAATTTTTAAAAAAAGAAGTTATGGTACATATACACAATGGAATATTACTCGGTCATTAATAAAATGAAATATTACCATATGGATGGACCTAGAGGGTATTATGTTGAGTGAAATAAGTCAGACAGAGAAAGAAAAATACCATATGACTTCACTTACATGCGGAATCTAAGGAACAAAAGAAACAAACTAAACAAAAACAGACTCACAGATATGAGAACACACAGATGATTGCCAGGGATGGGGTGTTGGGGGCTGAGTGAAAAGGACGAAAGGATGAAGACGTACAAATTAGTAGTTACAAAACTGTCATGGAGATATAGAGTACAGGATAGGGAATATAGTCAATATTATTCTAATGGCTATGTACAGTGCCAGATGGGTACTAATTAGGGAGATCACTTCATAAGGTATATTAATGTCAAACCATTGTACTGTATACTTAAAACAAATAAAATAAAATAAAATTAGACAATGGCTGAGACTTCTCATACAGCTAGATAGTAACTCTTTCTCACCCTCCCAACTCCTTTAACTCAGGAAAAACAAAATAGAAAAGAAGGATGCTACACGTGGTGAAGTGCTGATAAGAGAAGACTCTTGAAACAGTCGAATAGATCTGTGCAGTCCTCCAGATGAGCTTCAAAAAAGACGTTATCTGCACAGCTGTCCACCTGGAGTAACTTATTCAAAATATTTTCCCACTCAGTTCAGCGTATTCTTTGCACAAGACACTGATTAGCCATATGCTAAGATAATTGGTCCCAGTTTTGATACTCTTTTCTAAGATGAGGGTTCAATTTCTCTACCAGCATTTTCTGTACTCTGAGCCCTTTACCTGTCTGATTAGGCTTTAGTACTGCCGAAAATTTTCTCTAGCTCCTATCTCAACATCAGTTTCAATTATCTATTGCTGCATAACAAACTACCCCAACATTTAGTAGCTTAAAATAATAACAACCACTTACTGGCTTGTGGATCTGTAACTTGGACAGGGCTCAGCAGGGACACATCATCTCTGCTTCATAGGATGTCAGCTAGAGCTCTAGTAGAACTCAAGAGTCCAAAATAGCTTTACTCACATGCATGGCACCTCAGCTAAAATGCCGGAAAAGCTGGAGACGACTCCACCTCACTCTTTCCTATGTGGTCTCTCCAGCAGCCTAGCTAGACTTCCTTACCTAAGGGCTCAGGGCTTGAAAAGAGCAGCACAGACTGCCAGGATGCTTAATTCTTAAGACCAAGCCCAGAACTGGCACACTTTCTCTTCTGCCCTCTCCCATCGGTAAAAACAGGTTACCAAGTCAACCAAGACCCAAGGGAGGGCAATTAGATCCCACCTTGGATAAAAGGAGTGGCATGTGCTTACAGAGGTGGGAAGAACTAATAGTGCCCTCTTTGCAGATGATCAGCTTATGATTTAACTTAAGAACTTTTTAACTAATGCCCAACATGCCATCATCTTAGATAAGGACACAGATGAAATTCTATTATTACTTCTATATTATTGATGACTAATATAATTTTCTTACTTTAATTTTCACATAAAAATAATCTATAAGATAGTTATTTTCATAGTCCTGATGAATTGTGGGTAGGGTCACTGTGAGGTATTCTGGTTAGGTGAAGATAAGTCCTTCAAAACTACACCCACCTCACCAAAAAGTCTTTCTTCCCTCATCCTGTCAGAGGTCCGAACACTCTCAGCATTACAATTCTTCTTTATAGTAAGGTATTTAAAACAGAAATAAAAATAAGAGAGCAACTTAAAAATAACTTGCACAAGGTTTTTATAGAAAGACCCATTAGAGGGAACGTTTGAGGAAGATTAAAGAGAGAGGGGCAAGAAAGAAAAAATAACCAAAAGAATTTGAGGCAGATGTCACTTTTAAGAAAACCTCTTAGAAGGAACAATAGGCATTAACAGGAGTGAGACATACTAAGAGAAATTTACCTATGCTAATTTGACCTTGGTATATAATTCTATTTGGTACAACAAGATTCTATGAGAAAAACAGTGGATGTTTTTGCTTTATCCATTAGAGACCACAATGCAATTGATTAATCATCTTTTATTAATGTATTAGTCTTAACTGACAGCTTGTCAGTTAAGGCATAATTATATACTGATTTCCAATTTTCTGAACCTGATGCCCACTGCAGAATTCAATCTCTGAAACTTTCTTTGCACCTTACACAAGGAATAAAATTATTTTTAATTGCCAAAATTAATACTATTTTAAAGATAGTTTTGACTATTTATCAGCACTTCAAGAAATGAAAAATTAGAGTAAAACAGCCAAAATCAGACTGAATACTTAAATTTTTAAAATGAAAAAGAGCAACTTCTTACTGATGAACCATGTTAATTCATGAAATAAATATCTCTTGAACAATCATTACATGTAAGAAAACATAAGGGATCCAAAGAAGAATGGCTTATGCCTTTGAAGAGTTTAAAATCTAGCAGGGGAGATAAGATGTGAAGGCAAATAGCCATAATATCAGAGGAAGGGTAAACTGTCATAGAAGAAACCACATAAAAAGTGCTGAAGATTATCAGCAAATAGAACCAAGAACAGCTTCAAGGAAGAGAAGCCCTTATATGCACTCTGAAAGGTGGGTAGAATTTTTAGAGTGAAAAATGGGAAGAGAAGAGCATTCAACACGAGACAGTGGCGCAAACAATGGAAAAAGTAGAACATTTTCCAGGAATAGAAAGTGTAGGTTATAGGAGAGTTTAAAAATATTTAAAGTAGGTAGAGAGTAACAGCAAAGTATGGAAAGTTGAAAAGGTAGATGGGACTATCACTGCCATGTTAAAGATTTGGGATTCTAGTCCAGGGTCTTCAAATATCTTTGTTCAAGTACCCCCAAAATTTTGAAAAAAACTGCATACTTCTATGCATGATTTTTTCTTCACAATTATAAGTTTTTATATTGTTTAACTAGTGGCAAGGAAATAATTTCCAAAATAGATAAATATTGACATTCTCTAAAAACTTCTTAAATTGTCCATTTGAAATTTATGCAAATCCTGTTCTTAAACAAAAATTCTACATCATTTTTTTTTCTTTCTTGAACTCTTGCTTTCATTTCTTTTCTCCCACAGAATTTTATCCTAAATTCTCAAACGTCTCTTATAAATCAAGCTTTCATACTTCTATGGAAAAATATATTTAATAATACATAGTATGTAATTAGTTTTTTCTGCTATAAAGGCTATTTTTACAAAAATGTTCCAGATTGTTATTATTACCATGATTATCAACACATAATTGATCAAAAGTAATATTTTTTAAATTTTGATAAATGATTATTAGATATAAAGAAAAAAATATTATTGGAAATGTATCCCTTAAAAAGATTGATGAGGAAGGTCTTTTTAAAAATATATATTTTATGTATCAGTGGATGAATATCACTTATTACAGAAGCAGAGTCAGCCATTATTCCATTTCTATTTTTTTTATTGTTTCATCATGTTTACATCATGTAAATAAGTCCATGAAACTAAAAAGTTCTGTTATATAAAGTATCACTCAATTCTTTGAACTCTTGAGTTATATGTCAAAAATCACAATGATCCATCATCAAAAATTATTTTTAACCTTGGAGTTAAGGAGAATTTTATGAATTTGACCTTAAAAGCAAAGGAAGCAAAAGCTAAAATAAATGAATAGGACTACATCAAACTAAAAAGCTTCTATTCAGCAAAAGAAACCATGAACAAGGTAAAGAGACAACCATCTGAAAGGGAAAATATATTTGCAAGCAACACCTCCAATAAGGGTCTAATATCCAAAATATACAAAACAACTCATACAGCTCAATAACAACAGAAAAATAAATGATTTCAATCAAAATGGCAGAGGACATGAACAGCACTTCTCCTTAAAGATAACATACAAAAGGCCAAAGCCTATATGAAAAAAAGATGCTTCAACTCGCTAGATATAGGGAAATGCAAATCAAAACTATAATGAGAGGATCACCTGACACCTGTTAGAATAGCTATAATCAACAGGACGAGTAATAACAAATGTTGGAGAGGATGTGAAGAAAGAGGAACTCTCATACACTGCTGGTGGGACTGCAAACTGGTATGGCCACTATGGAAAACAGTATGGAGATTCTTCAAATAACTAAGAATTGATCTACCGTATGATCCAACAATCCCTCTACTGGATTTACTCCAAAGACTTGAAAACCCATATCTGAAAGGATATTTACACACCGATGTTCACAGCAGCATTATTCACAGTGGTCAGGACATGGAAGCAATCAAAGTGTCCTATGATAGATGATTAACTAAAGAAGCTGTGGTACACATATACAATGGAATATTACTCAGCCATAAGAAGAGATAAAATACTGGCATTTGCAACAACATGGATAGACCCCAAGATAATCAAGCTAAGCTAAATAAGCTGGACAAAAAAGTTTAAAATCACATGATACACTTATATGTGAGATATAAACCTAAAAACAACAAAGAACAGGACAAACAAACAGAGACTCATGGACGTGGACTATAGACTAGCGGTTACCAGAAGGTTGGTGGTGGGGGTGGGGGGAGGGCGGGAGGTAGACAGGTAAAGGGTGTCAAATATGTGGTGGACAGAAAGAAATCAATAGGGTAAACATATATGCTTTCCTGTAAGTGTATAGCTGTATTTATGGATTTTGTAAACCAATGTCACCATATAAAAAATTTAATTTTAAAAAAATTAAAAATTAAAAAATAAAAATAAAGGCATCTGCTTCAGATGGAGAAAAAAATATTTTTAAAAAATAAAAAAAATTGTTTTTAAAAAGAAAAAAGGCAAAAGTACTCACTTCTAATCTATGAACAATTTTTAGAAATACTGTAGCATCAGAAACTAAGAATGCTTATTTCAGAGCATAGTTTTCCTTTTGTTATATGATTTCAAAGGAAATATTTCTTCTTATCATAGACAGCTTAAGTAGCAGCCTAATTTAAAATGACATTTTGTGAATTTTTTCACATTAAAAAATAACAAAGTTAGATGTATTTAGTGAAATGAAGATGAGAATGACCAATTCAATGCTTACTGAAACAGAGAGAGGGGATTTTAACTAAACTTTATAGTCTGTCTCCACAAACACACACAAAACTTACTTTGTAAGTAGAAATAAAGTTTACTGGAGTCTTTATCTGACTTCTCTGCACAGTCTCATTTGAAAAGCTTAATGAATTCAGTTGTAAATTTTTATTCCTATACTGTCCTTCTCCAAAGCTCCTCTTTCCCAGGCCTCTCCAACATTGCTCTTCATAAAATCTTGTTTTTTAAAAAAATCTAATAACGCAAAAATTTCTTTTTATGTCCCTTGGTTTCAAAAGCACTATTCTCTTTCGTGTTTAGAAAATAAATATACATATTGATTTTTTAAAAATTATGTTTAGCTATCATATGATAAAATGGTTAGATACACATTAATTTTGTTCAAAGCAACTAGACATTATCTGATCAACATGAGGATGGTATCAGAGTCCAATTATTACCTATACTGCAAGTTGTCCCTTTTTAGCCACTTCAAAAATTTCACAACCTGAGAGCCAGTGTATAAGATTTAGGATGAGTGATGTAGGCATTTCTGTTGTCAGATGGGAGAACGGCAATTGTTGAAGTCACAGGAAAGGAACATCACAATTTGCACCCACCTACTCAGTAGGCAGAGCACTTTGAACCATTTGAGTCCACAAACTAATGCGCAGAAAACTTTCTTCACCTAAAAATCTTTTAGGAAGTCTGTGTGTCTCCCAGGGCACATGTAGCCAGTCAGGACACTGCTGCAACAGGGGAAAATTGACTTGGGGTCAGAGAAGGAATGGAATTGTAACTGTCCTTTAGAAATATTAAGCTAAAAACAAGGTACAGGTTGGTTTGCAAGGAGACTGTTCAGAGTGAGGAGACAGATGGAGACCTTAATATATAGATATCAGGTTGTAAAACACATTTGTAAGTTAATTTTGCCTCGGTGGCTCTAAAACCTCCTTTTTATTGGGAGTTAAGCCCTTGGTTATTATAATGGCTAAGAACATATGGGTTCTCCATGGCTTTTATGCACTCATAACATTCATGTTAAAACTCTGTAATGGTCTTGAGCAGAGACGTCCCTTCCTGTTTAACCAAAGCTCAGAAACCATGGCCAACATTTGACTTACAAGTGAACAGAAATGTCACTTATGTTATGCCAAAAGATTACTGTGCCCCAAAGTCCTTTCCACCAACCTGAAAGAATCCTAGAAATGTCCACTCTTAGTCAAACTTTTGGGTAAAGAGATTCAAGTATTTTACTAAAGTACAATTTTTTAAATATAGGTTTTCTAAAATCAGCTAAAAGAGCTTTGAAGGTATGGAACACAGGGCAAATGTCGACTCATGCATTTAAAAACGCCAGAGTATGGACACTACTCATGAAGGACAGACCCAAATGCTATATCAGGATGTTATCTGCTAGCAGAAATAGGTAAAATAGTGGAATGAGAGGGAGGAAACAAAGGCAGAACTCAACATTTTTCTTGCCACTTACATGAAGAGATTGGTCAAGTATTAACAACGCAAACATCTGCCCTTTCACCACCAGAGAGACAGACTGGAAATTTGAATGTCAGATACATGGAGAAGGGCAGCGGAAAGGAGACAAAACTACTTTCCAAAAATTAATCAATCCCAATGTGGATGAAACTATGCTGGAATTATTAACTGGGAAACTTGGCTTCAAGTCCCAAATCTGTCACTACATAGCTGTGCAGTTATCACTCAATTTCTTCTATTCGCCATTTCTTCATCTATAAAAGTAAGAGGTGGAACAAGATGATGTATAATCCTAGGATTCCAAGTGCTCCTGGTCTTGCCGAATATAATATCTCCTACTGTGTCCTGTTGGATTCTATAATTTTTCAATTAGGGAGGAGAAATGTTTCCACTTCAAACAGGAGGTTGTCTTTGTTTATTTTCATGTCTACTGTGGCAACATTCAAACATGCTGGGATCACAGATATGTCTGGCTCTCTCCCCAGTGTCCTCTTGCTGGCATGCTTTCCAAATAAGCAGACTTGAAACAATAAAGTACAAAATCACGGGGAATTCCTATATCTCCCGTAACATAATGTGTCACTATTAGGATTCAAGATTGGCTTATACTAGTATTTTTGTTAATGGCACCAATTCTTTCTCAGGTTTTTGTGTCAGAATTCATAGGTGATTGTCCTCAGGTAAGATTCATCAGATTTTATTAAAGGTATAGACTCTCAAAATCTAAAATTGTGAGCATTATTCTATTATAGAAGGCAAATCTGCAGACAGAGCTAAAGCTGCACAGCTAACAAAAGCCCAGATATTTTAAATGTGAGTTCTTTTTTATAATTTCAAAACAAAACTTCAAAAAAGCAATGTTTAATGGGTTGAACTGCAGTTTGCAACATTAGAATGGATTCATGGAGTTTGAGATTTAGTCTGTCAGCAATGAAACCATCCAATGACTTAGAAGACATAAAGTGTTGCAGACCTGTGAATGTGAAGTCCAAAAACAATCTTTAGCATCTCACACTATCGAAATGACTCAGACATAAGACAATTACATGTAAAAATATAAAAAGTTGGCATTGCTCACGATGAGGAAACAAGTTTCCAAGGCTGGATCGAGACCTTAGGGAGTATGGCAACCATCAAATCATGTGCAGAGTAAGGAGAAAGGTTTTAGTTTGTGTAGTAACCACTACCCAGGAAGGCTCACTGTCCATCAACTGCTGCCCTCACACGCACCCGCCCTACTCGCAGGCTGCAGTGAAGAGAGGTGAGAGAGAAAGCGGTACCTGAGAGGTGGTTTAAATTTAAAAGTATGGCCACAGATGTGAAATCTAACTTTTTCTATAATGAATACACTTCATGAAATCCCAATTCTACCAGAAAAATATAAGGGGTAAAGATATATCTCCAGTAGAAGGATCTGTTAATATTCTGTAGACCATTTTCATTTGTGTTTTCACGAAACTAAATTTTACTACCCAGCCCACCTGCTAAAAATAAAAGCATGGCTTAATAATAAGTTTACTTTCAACTACATATCATTCTGATTTCTGTAAGTCTAGTCTTAAACCACCCTGATTTTAAATTAAAAGTTCTCTCCTTTTTAATGTCTAAAAATAGTTCACTTAGCTAAATATGTAGGTCTTGCAAAATTGGCTAGATTTATGAAACATTCTTTAATAAACCAAACAGTGTATATAAAAAGCAGATGCAATACCTTTGTAATTCAATTTTATAGTTTAAAAATATTCTACATGGAAGTGCCAAATTCTGCCCTGCAGAGACACAGGGCTCCCAATGACGTCAATCAGAGCTACACACCCCCAAAGGAGGGCAAAACTGTGCCCTGAGCACTTAAATTTAGTAATCCATTAGGCACAGCAAGAAAGAAAAGATCAGTTCAAATACCATCTCATCAGCATTTAAATCCGCCAATGCTAATGCTGTTTGAGGCATGTTTAAACCCAGAGTTTACAGATGTAAAAAAAAATACAAGAGCAGAAAACAACAGTTACTTTTCGTACAATGACTGACAAATTTTTTTAATTGGAATTTTATGTACACTTCTATGTGCAAAGGCAACTATGCTTTTATTCCTTCTGGACCATCCTATATCATTTTAAGATAGGTGGAGAGTCAGAATACTTCCTGAAATAAAATGTTGATCGTGTAGTTATATAAACAAGGAAAAAATCTATTCCTTAAATGAATAGAAAGAGGATTTATACATGAACTAATGACTGCTTCTGACGTAAGCCAGCAGTCTGTAGTCACTTGAATAGGATAGATGAAAGGGAAAGACAATAGGAAGACAATGAAAAAGAGAAAAGCTAAGAGCTGTTAAGATCCGAGCGATGCTTTCCTTCAGAGAAGCCATTAATTTCTGTGTACCTTTGGTACCCTGTCTAGGTTCAGCTAACTTATAGGGAGCTATTAATATCTTAACTAGATGCTGTTAAAATAAAGTGAGAATGTGGTACCATACTAAGTATAAAAATACACCAAAGAATTAAATGCATCATAAAAAATATGTAGTAGCAGAAATATCATCTGGATACAGTTTCAAATTCAAATACTCTTATCATTAATAATGATTCCTTGTCACAATATGTCATTAATGGAATTTTTCACAGTAGGGTTCATTCCTTAACTGCTCCACGAATTTTAAGCATCTTAGAGACATATCAGCTGAGATCAATTTTTAAGCAAGACTAGAGTTGGACAATCTTTCCTCTTAATAATCATCCTTCTTTCAAGTCTCTTTTTCTTTGGGTCAGTTTTACTTCCTGCTGCCAGAATAATCTTACTGAAGAATTTTGTTCCCAGTTGAACACTTTTACTGTCTCTGTTAACCAAATGGCAAGACTGAAGCCCAAACCTAACAATCAAGTTTCTCTTTAATCTGACCTCACTCTCCAGTAACCATTCTGAACTATTCCCTATCCCCCTAAAAAGGCTCCCACACTTTCCCACTGTTGGGCCTTTGCCATGTTGCTCTGTCTACCAACAAGCTCATCTAGAGATCACGTCCAGATGTTTTCCAAGGCTGGACCTCGGAAAAATCACCTCCTACACAAAGCTACACACAATCTCTTGCTGCTACCTTGAATACTTTATTGCTCCCCAAACTTCCCATAGCACTTAACTTGTATAGTGGTACCCCCTTATCCATGAGGTATACATTTTGAGGCCCCCAAGGGATATATGAAACCATGGATAGTACTGAATCCTGCATGTACTATGTTTTTTCCTATATATAGATGTCTATGATAAAGTTTAATTTATAAAATAGTTACGGTAAGAGATTAACAATAATAACTAATAAAATAGAACAACTATATCGATATACTGTAATAAAAGTTATATGAATGTGGTCTCTCTCTCTCAAAATGTCTAAAATTTTCTATTTAATATGTTTGGACTGCAGTTGACCATGGGTAATGAAAGCCATGGAAAATGAAACTCAGGCTAAGGGGAGATTATCGTACGTCCTTACTGTGATGAATAACCTTCTCCACTCAGTTTTAGTTACTAGTGTCTAATTGATTTCTCTACTTAGCTTTACAGGCAAGTTGCATATTTAATTCATACTTTTTATCATAAAATACCTAGATCAATACTTCACCACCATTACAAGAGCCACAGATATTTGCTGGCAACAAAAAGATTAGTATACAATGTTATAATTATTAGTGAAGAAATAATCATTAGGGTCAAAGTTGCAATAGACTTGCTGGCTCTATCTCAAGAGTGGTCAGAGATCCAAAGAGGACTGTAAAACATTCTGGCACAAGCGGCCTCTAGTCTGGCAACAGCTTCCAGTTAGAATTTCCTCCCCGGGATCATGTTTTAAAATTTGAAGATGTCATTTGTTACACTATTGCTGGAGAAAGATAAAGGAATAGGTAGCTGAGGAGCCTTTTGTGCTGTCACCATTCAACTCCCACAATTTATCTGAATGTTGCTTGCCCTGACTTGAGGAGCCCGGTAGGTTTTATAAAAGACAGACTGACATTAACACATATAAAAAAAGCACTTCCACTTCACTTATAGAAACCAGCCCATGAGGGAGCGTCCTATCTCCCATCTCTGCTCCCTAAGCAACTGAGGAGCAGAGACTTCTCTAGGTGGCAAAGGAGGATCAGGTTGACAGAAATATGACTGACACCTTGACTAGATAGATGGCTGCAAATTAGAACGGAGGAAACACTTCTCAGAGGATAATCAGTTGAGTCACTACTGGCAGGCACTTACACTGATCAGCTGATTCACCTGGGATACTTGGGGAGCATGCAGAGGCTGAGCCCACCCCCAGGGATTCTGATTTAGTGAAATTGGCCTGGAGATCGGACATTTGTATTTTCTTTTATTAATTTATTTTTTATGGTGACATTAGTTAACAAAATCAATAAGTTTCAGCTGTATACTTTAACAATAAGGCATATATATATGTTTACACTGTATGTTCCTCTCCCATAGTTAGATTTCTTCTTTCTGTCACCACATATTTGACCCCCTTTACCCCATTTACTCCCCCTACCCTCTGGTAACCACTAGTCTATCATCCATGTCCATGAGTCTCTGTTTGTTTGTCCTGTTCATTTGTTGCTTTTAGGTTTATATCTCACATATAAGTGATATCATGTGATTTTCAACTTTTCCTGTTTGGCTTATTTCACTTACCATGATTATCTCAAGGTCCATCCAGCTTGTCACAAATGTCAGTATTTCATCTCTTCTTATGGCTGAGTAATATTCCATTGTATATATGTACCACAGCTTCTTTAGCCAATCATCTATCATAGGACACTTTGGTTGCTTCCATGTCCTGGCCACTGTGAATAATGCTGCTATGAACATCAACGTGCAAATGTCTATTCAGATATGGGTTTTCAAGTCTTTGGGGTAAATACCCAGTAGAGGGACTGCTGGATCATATGGTAGACCAATTCTTAGTTTGAATTTTTAACAAGCCCCCAGAAGACTATGTGGTATAAACCAGAGATGAAGATTCAAATTCAGTCTCAAAGCTATTTTCCTTTCAAAATTTCAGTACCCCTGTGTAGTAAAACTATGTCATTATGTCAATACTTAATCAATCACTGCTACTAGGTTCATCAAAGTAAAATAATTAGAATCAACACTGGATATATAAAGGATGAGAATACTTCACTAAAGTGTCTTATTAATTAATCAATTACAGTCTCAGACAGAATTGGGGACGGGGTAGCCAAGGAAAATTTGTTAAAATTCAGTTAAAACCAAAAGATATACCTAAGGCTTATTTTCTTTGGAAATCCTTTTTTTTTCTTTCTCCTTCTCTCCAGTTATTTATTTCTTTTTCTTGATTATTAGAAGCAACAACTGAGACTCATCTTTTAGAGGATGTTGTTAGAATAGGAATCCACTATTTGAATTAGACATTTAAATCTGATCCAATCTATCTGAAATTCCAGAGTCTCAAAAAAATATGGTTGGAAATAGCATTTTCTCATGAACTAGTTAGTCTTTCCTGTTGCAGGTTTTCTGTTTGTTACACTACCTAAAAATGAAGCAATAGAAGAAAAGATGGTGGGTTATTCATAATTTAAAAACCTGCAAAAAGGCACGTTTCAGGTTTCTTAATCATACGGTTCTTGTTTTGGCTCATTTTCTCTTTTAACTATTTTCTCTTTCTTTTTACCAAATTAGAATTTTGTCACAGCTCTAGTTAGAGTTCCCAAATGGAAAATCTTTCCCCTTTTCCAATCATCATCAATTTTGCTTTATTCTATAACTCAACATGTTTCAAAATTTACTTAAAAAAAATTATTCTCCATTTCACTGTATTATACAGAGACCAAAGTGAGCTTACAGTAAAAATAAGCAAAAAGTAATAATTAAGAAAACAGAAAAGCTAGCCTTGCCCTTGTTTCAGCAAAAATAACCAAATTTCTTCTCACTCAGTCTAACTAATGTCCAGGTACTATTACAGGATACAGGGTATAATAAGTCAAAAGGAAATAAGAACAAAAGAAAGAACAAAAAAAAAAAGTATCACTAAAAAGACACCAATTCAAATAGAAGCTTCCTGATTCTGAATCTTTCAACTATCAGGTTCAGTCTCTCAACCATTTCTTGCCCATGTGATAGCTTTTTAAATAAGCTGCCCAGTGGCTTAGTAAAAAGCCAAATGCTACTCCTCAAGTCAACTCCAAAAGTACTGATGCAGCAAAACCCCTTTTTCAATTCCTTCTCTGATTATTAGCTGTTCTTGCATCAAGATCCAAAATGACAAGGTAGAAAAGGGTAACGTTAAATTGGAAAAACAAGGCACACACTCAGCTTGTAAGTGAAAAAAAAAGCCAGAAAAGAAAATGATCTTCTTAAATGAACTCCTGAACTTCATTCACTGCAATGGATCCCTTAAGAGTGGTTGTTATAAAGTCTACTCAAATAGATGCATCTGACAAGTCTGCATTGCACTCCTAATGGCTGGAGGAGACTGGAGTTCTGAATAGTATCTTTTCCTTGCATAAAACTCATCAGTATTCAGTTGAATGTTATAGCTTACTCATGTACATAATAAAGATATAAAACAGGTATTATTAACAAATCATAGAAATTAGTAATCACCAAAGTTGGAGAACCTAGAAGCTATAGTTGACTGTTGAACAACATGGGTTTGAAATGCATGGGGTCACTTATAAATGCATTTTTTTCAATAAATATGTACAGTACTATAAATGTATTTTCTCTTCCTTGTGATTTTCTTAATAATATTTTCTTTTACCTAGCTTACTTAATTGTTAACAATACAGTATATAATGCATATGACATACAAAATATGTATCAACCAGCTGTCTATGTTATCAGTAAGCCTTCTGGTCGACTGGCTATTGGTAGTTAAGTTTTGGGGAGAAGTCAAAAGTTAGACTGCCCCAATAGCTCTGCTGTTTGAGGATCGACTGTAATAGTGACAGGAAGAGGTAGACAATCTAAAAATCTGAAATTTTTATTTAGTATATAGAACACTATATACTAAATATTTAGTATATAGAACTAATATACTAAAAAATCCAAAATATTTTCTACCAAGTTCCCTCTATTTTTATCTAAGAATGACTAAAAGATATGGGGCAGGGGTATATTAAGAACAACTTATATAAAAGCTTCAGGCTGTTTGGTCCTCTGCTTGAAACCCCCTTCCTTTAACCCATATATTTTATTTGCATTCTTTTTCTCACAAAGATGCTGAAAAGCATATAACATCAGATGGGCTTTGTTTATGTTTCTATCTCTCCACTTAGATGATGAGTTCCTGAGGGCAGAGGACAGAGTCAGAGTATTTATCTCTGAATTTCCACTGCTTAGCACATTATTGTGCTGGGCAACTGATGGCATGCATAAATACTACTACTAGTAGTAAAAGCAGTACTATTTATTAAGCATCCAATCAGTCCCAGGTACTGTGCTCACAACTTTCTAAATACCATCTGTTAAGGACAATAATCCTGCAAGGTAGATTTTCTTGAAACACACTTTTCAAATGAGGGAACACGCAATAAAAAAATATAATTTGACTAGCATCACAGTTTTTTAAGCGATGGATTTTGAATTTTAACCCAGATGAAAATAATCAGTGCACATACACTTTCCACTATATCATTATCCAGTGCACAAAAAAATTTGTTAATGTTTGTTGAATTTAATGAATATAAAAATAAAATATGGTTTACATAACACTAAAAGTGATATGTGATAATGCACATGAATAATTATAAAACAAGTGACATAACTACATAAAAATGGTAAATTTATCCATGTTTTCTACAGAATGAAGATTATAAATATGACAGCTAACTTTGAAAATCTCAAGGATATTTAAAAGTGTAAAGAATAACGCTTTTTTAAAAAAAATTAAATCCACTACCCATATATAGTTAATATTTTGGTAAACATCTTTTTGATCATTTTTCTATATACATATATATAAACATACTTATGCACAGTTATGTATAACCTATATTTTTATTCAGTAATGTGGCTTAGAGTTGCTTCTATATCACCGAATCCAGAGCTACACCATAATTATTAATGCCCATGTAGGCTTTCAATAAAAGTTATTTAGTGTACTTCCCTATTAATAGATATTAATCTCTGCTCATCTCTTTTTATAATCAATTCCTAGAAATTTTCTGATTTTAAATTCTGCAAAAAAATTAACATTATAAAAGCTAGAGAAAATGACTACAGTGAAAAAAGTATTTATTGAAAAGTATACTCATTACTGTGAGAGGGTTCGCTGATTTTCTTAAAATAAAAAATAATTCTATGACTAACCATTGTTTCTTTACCACTTTACATATAAACATTTTTTTTTTAGAAAATGTAAAATAGGAAGAAAACCACTAGCTGAAAACAGCCAAAGTCACAGGCCTTTAAGCCAGATATCTTACACAAAATAATTTTATCCTCATCCACCTGTTGAGCTGACCTACTTGGTTTGTTTTGCTTGTGGATATCCACATATATTAGACTTGAAGAGTAAAACACAAAAATCAACTCCAAAAATGTCAAATATGTTGCATTTACCTTTCCCTCAATGCTTCCACTGAAAATGATCTAAAAAACATATGCACATACATGTAACTGTACATGCCTAAAGAGAATGTCTTTCACTCAGAAGAATCAATAAATATTTGGGGGAAAAAAAGATAGGAAGGAGGAAGAAAGAAGAATATCAATACTATGCTATGAGAGCTTTAAAAATTGGTTACTTATTATGTGCTATTTCCATTAGATATAAGCATTGATTACAAGTGTATGCTCGGCTCTGTGTCTATGTGTGTTTGTGTGTGCATATTAGTTTGCTCCAGTATGGCTTATCAGCACTTTTTTTTTTCAAGTGCAAAGTCAAGCATTTCCACTTAAATGGAGTCATATTTAAAAGGTGAACTAGCTAAACTACAGATCTTGTGTGATTCTCTGGCCTTATTGCTTAGAAGACAGAGTCCAAACCTTCTTTTCTAACAACATCTATCATTTCTTTTCTCATTTCCTTTTCCTATCTCACATAACCCTATTAGAAATATAGCAACAGATACTCTTTCTGTTTGTAATCTAAACACCAACCTTAGACACCTGGCTCCTTCATCTGGCCAATTCCTGCTTATCCTCCAAGACAATGTGGTAAACATACATATAGACACATGCATCATAAACCAAAAAGGGAAAGAGATGCCTTGTCCCAAACCAGAGTGCTCATACAAAGTTTAACTGCCTTGTGAAATAGGGGAACTAGAAATTACTTTTTCAAAGCTACTTTCCTACTTGATTGAGATTTAGACTCATGTATTTGACAGTAAAACTTTTTGAACCTCTATATCCACTCAAATCTCTCAAATCCTAGTACCACTTAAATTATTACAATTATTTGTAAAAGTACCCTTTTTCCTCCCCATATGACACCCCTTAAAGACAGGACTATGTCTTCTTTATTTATGTATCGCTGAATCCTGGTCTCCTCCTATTACATTAGATTCTTACACGTGATTGAGAGATTAATGTTACTTACTTATTCTTTATTTAAGTCTCTTTAATACAACTTTTTAAAAACATAAATAAGCCTAAGCCTCAATTAAATAGGAGGGCAGCTTCTAGAAAAAGAATATTTAGTCTACTTATCTCAAAGAGTAGTCAAATTGTATATGAGACACTGGTTTGAAATAAATTCACCTTTTTTTCTTCGGTTTTTAATGTGCTTTTGTCTATGTGTGTGTTTGCCACGTGTCTTCTAGTTTATAACTGGCATTATATCGTTAATATCATAAAATTTCAAAATACGCAAAGAGCCCATTGGTTCTTTCAGGCTTACAGATAAGACTCTCTCAGTAAATGGTACTGAGAAAAGTGGATATCCACATGCAAAAGAATGAAAGTGAACCCCTATCTTTTGCCTCAAAAAATCAACTGAAAATAGGTTGAGAACTTGAACAGAAGACCTGAAAATGTAAAACTCCTAAAAGGAAACAGGATATAAACTCCTCGACAATGGTCTTGGCAATAATTTTTTGGATTTGACACCAAAAGCAAAGACATCAAAAGCAAAAATAAACAAGTAGAACTACATCAAACTAAAAAGCTTCTATATGGCAAATGAAACCCTCAACAAAATGAAAAGGCAGCCTATAGAACTGAGAGAAAATATCTGCACACCACATATATGACAAGGGTTAAGGTCCAAAACATACAAGGAACTTGTACAACTCAATAACAAAATAATAATAGTAGTAATAACCCAATTAAAAAATGGACAAGGACTGGAAGTGACATTTTTCCAAAGAAGACATAGAAACGGCCAACATGTACATGAAAAGGTGCTCAATATCACTAAGTATCAAGAAATGCAAATCAAAAACACAATGAGATATAAAAGACAAGAGGTAACAAATGCTAGGAAGGATGTCCAGAAAAAGGAACCCTTGTACACTGTTGGTGGCAATGTAAATTGGTAGAGCCACTGTGAAAAACAGTATAGAACATTAAAACATTTTTAAGTAGAACCACTGTATGATCCAGCAATCTCTCCAAGGAAAACAAAATCATTAGCTCAAACAATATCTGTATTCCTATGTTCACTGCAGCATTATTCATAATAACCAAGACTTGGAAACAACCTAACTTGTTTATCGATGTTCATTTACTGAAGGATGAGTAGATAAAGAAAACATGATATGCATATATAATGGAATATTACTTAGCCTCGAGGGGAAAAAAGGGAAATCTGCCATTTGTAGTAACTTGGATGAACCTTGAAGGAATTATGGTAAGTGAAATAAGACAAACGGAGAAAAACAAATACTACATGGTATCATTAATATGTGGAATCTAGAAAAAGGAGGAAAAAATCCAACTCAAAGAAATAGAGAGAATGGTGGTTGCTAACCACTGGAGGGAGGAGAAAATAGCAAGAGGTTGGTGAACGTTTTAGTTGTGAGATAAGTAAAGTCTAAGAATCTAATGTGTTATATGGTAACTATAGTTGATAATACTGCATTGTATAATTGAAATTTGCTAAGAGAGAAGAGCATAAGTGTGCTCGCAAAAGAAAAAGGAAAATATTTGAGGTGATGGATTGACGGATGTGTTCATTCAATGTGGAAATAATTTTGCAATACATATATCAAATAATTACATCATATACTTTTAACATATTATAATCCTATTTGTTAATCATACCTCAATAAAGTTGGAAAAATAAATAAAAAAAAAAAGATATTAATAAGCTAATTCCAAATTTTATTTAAACATTTAAAAAAACTAATATGGTCAAAAAATCTTGACCTAAAAAATGTTTAAGAACTCATGACCTGATTTTAAGACTTATTCTAGAGCTGCGATTATTAAGACAGTGGGGAAATGACTTATAGATAGATTAGTGGTTTTTAAGATTTTTGGTCTTAGGACTCCTAAGATCTTGTAAATTGTTGAGGATCCCAACACTTCTGTTTATATGGATGACATATTTCAATATTTACCATATTAGTTATTAAAAGTGAGAAATTTTCAAAATTTATTTTAATTCATTTTAAAATACCAATAATAATCAATTACATGTTAACAAAATTAAGTATTATTAAAAATAACTATATTTTCCAAAACAAAGAAAATCAGTGAGAAAAAGAACAGTTAATATCTTTTTAAATCTCTTTAGTATCTGACTCAGAAGACAACTAGATTCTTGTATCTGGTTCTGCATTTAATCTTTTGCTACTCTGCTTCTGCTGAAGTACATGAAGAAAATCAGGCTACACACTGACATGTATTGGAAAAGTGAGGAGTATTTTAACCGACTTCTCAGATTATTACATATATTCTGTTTAAAAATACATTAAAACCCGAGTGGTAGCTTTTTAAAGGTTACTTATAATGTAGATCCTAAAAACATATCGATGTAGTTTTCATATTCCATTGGTCTGTCTTACACTTGGAATGGATCTTTTCTTCATGCATGCTTTTATAATATCATGCATAAGTCATTAAGAAAATATTGATTCATCAAGTTCAGTATATCTTCCAAAGAGTGACACATTTTATTATAAAATTTTCAAAAATCACATTCATTAATATCACCATTAATCTTAGCGATAAAGTCTTTTAAGTATTGGAAAGCAGTAAGGCTCATGGTGTCAGATACGGATTTTGCAAAATTATAATTTTTGCTTTAAAGCTCAAATTTTATCATTGGTGACAGAGACTGTCAGTTTATTCCCTTAGAAGGACAGGCCCACTTTGTTCATTTCTGAGAAAATATTCACCAAATACTCAAATCTGAATGATCACAGTTTGCCTGTCAGTCATTCTTTCAAGTAATGATGGTACTTTACAGAAGAAAAAAGAAGTATTTAGGTCAGTTTGTTAATCAAGTGTTTTCCCCTAGACCAGAGATCCACACACATTACAACTGCATGAGGCCAATCCACCCTTACATCTGCTGTAGTAAATAAAGTTTTATTGGAACACAGCCACACTCATCCATTTACATATTGTCCATGACTGCTTTCATGCTACGGTGGCAGGATTGAATAGTTGCAGGATCTGGTGTGCAAGCAGAAAATATGACTATCTGGCCTTTACAGAAAAAGATTGCCAATCCCTGCTCTAAACACTGTTTTATGCATACTTCTCATTTTATCAAATAGAAAAATTTTCAAGATACATACTCAAGAGTTAACTTTAATTATCCAGTTTTTCTTGCTTCGTTATGGACTTAAGTGAGTGGCAGTGGGGAATACAATGGTGATGAGTACAGTTTGACAACACTGCCTTGATTCATCCTAAGTATGAGTAACTTTCCATATCATTGCTTTTATACCATCAGTGCAAATAACTATTCAGTGAAAAAAGCAAATAATATCTTTGTATTATTATAAAAATAGATTTCACTTTATATACCCTCTGAAAGGATCTTAGGGACCTCCATGGATCTGTGGACCATATTTTGAAAATTAATGAGCAAATAGATCTGTAGAACAGAATAGAAATTGAAGAAATATACCCATATATATATATATATATATATATATATATATATATATATATACATATATATACACACACATTCAATTGGTCTCCAACAGGCACTAAGACAATCAATGGAGGGAAAAAAAATTTTTTTCAACAAATAAAACTGGAACAACCAGATAAACATGTGGGTAAAATGACCCTTGACCCTATCTTCCATATACAAATAACTAGAGATAGACCATAAACCTAAATACTGAACCTGAAACTATAAACTTCTAGGAAAAAAAAAGAAAACATATTTGTGATCTTGGGCTAAATGAAGATTTTTTAAAAGAAAACACAAAAGGAATACCAAAGAATTATTTAATGCCTTTTTTTATAAAAGTGTGTACTCCATCGGCTTCCTTTCCCCTCAGGAATCATATAATACAGCCATGCAAATTAACATGACCCTAATCACATAACCTCAGTGTGCCAGCAACTTTTAGTAAATTGCCAGCAAGAGAAAGAAACCACTATTCTCCATTGTCACTCCCTCACCACATCCTTGCATGTCATAGCTAAGTCAGATCTGAAGCACCTACCCCATCACATGTGAAAAAAAAAAATCATTGAAATATCATCATTAAAATTTATACCAGAATCCTCTACTTCTAGTTTCAGGCAGATTGTTTTCAAGGGTAGATGAACTGGTTAGCCTGCTGCATGGTAATAGTGACACATTTGAATAAGTAATTTGAGAAAAGAGATATGAGGTCACTAAAGAGGAAGCTGTAAATAAAATTATCACCACAAGTATCTTACCAAGCACTAACAGCTACAGATATAAAGCAATCACGTTTAGTTCCATTTCCTACATTGACACCCGTGGCACTGCCAGCAAATCACAGATGCACACAACATGAGCAGGTGCAGGGATGATTTCATGAGCTGCGTGATGGCTGTTAAGAAACAGTAGTGGGCCCATCCCACACTGGAACTGTACATCTGTTATACATCCAGCATTTCATTATGGAAAATCTTTGCATTCATTTAACCCCTTTGGTGGTGCATTCATTTACCTGAGCTAAATATTGCATGAATATTCATTAGGGTACCTTATTTACATACCTCCTAAGCTATTAGACTCTTCAGCAAAATGTTCTAAAGCAGAACTGGGTATTAAGCATCACTCATGTACAAACCACATTACCATGACAATTGATGTTCATAAAGACCCTTAAGAATGACATGATTTTGAAGTCCCTCCTATATTCAAAGGAACTAAATTCATCTCCAAGTTAAATTTTAAGTAAAAATTAAAATAGTAATAAGATTCCATCTCTGGTCTATTAAACTGGCAAAGATTAAGAGAAATGATAAAGGTAAGGGGAAATGGGATCCCTAAACACCGCTTAAGGAAATGTAAATTAGTACAAACTTTAGAGAACAATTGTTTAAGGGATGTTAAAATTAAAAGCCTTACAAATAATAATAGCTAACACTTATATGGAGCTTATCATAAGTCATATACTATTCTGTGCTCCACTTCCAATATCTAATTAATCCTAAAAATATCCCTATGAAATAGATTATTATTAACCTCATTTTAAAAATGAAGAAACTGAGTCTCAGAAAGAATAATTAACTCATCCAAGGTCACACAACTGGTAAATGGGAGATCAGGAATCTGAACACAGGAAATTGCTCCTCAAGAGTCTATGTATTTAACAGCCACATTACATTGCAGTATAATGCATCTCAAAATGTGCAGACCTTCATCCTCCAATCTGCTTCTAGGAATTTATGCAAGGAAATTTTTAAAAGATATGTACAAAAATATATCTACAGGGATGTTCACTACAACATTTTTAATAAAAATATTTCCAAGTGTAAGTTTTATAAATTTACAATTTACATCATTCAAGTGTAAAGATTCTGGCATAGCCAAGTGGCAAACTGCTATAAAGCCATTTTTAAAATTATTGATTTTAATAATATGAAAAAGTGATTATGCCCAGCAAGATCTTGTGTCAGCTTTTCCCATTTGCACTCCCCCATGTTTCCCAACCCCTACCCTTCTCTGTCCTACTCCGTGCAACCAAGAGGCTAACCCCTAAGGACCACATCACCTGGGCTCCCTTCAAGGCTGGATTCCAGCTGGGTTCTGTCAAAATGAAGCACTATCAGGAGAGTAGAACCAGAGGAATGAAGGAAAAAGAGAATCGCTCTGCGGAGTGACAGTGGTTGCATCCTTTCTGGACAACAGCTGTCAGTCAGAAGCCCTTCTTCCAGTCTTCTAGCGTTCATTGGGCTTCAATAAATTTTTTTTTTCCTAGACCCCCTCAGGCTAGGGAGATAATAGGCCACCAGTGTTAGTTTCATAGTACCTCAATCTCCTTTGTTGGTTCCCAAAGCCCAACCCTTGTTTATATAAATGGTCCTTTCATTGATATCTCTTTAGTAGAGCCATCTGATAATTCTGCTGCTTACAAAGACCCTAACTATGAGGGTTGTGAGTGGGGTGGGAGATGTATTTTAGCTTAGAAAAAGTCTGATACAATATTGAAGAAAATGCTGCCAGAGTTTTTCTTTGAGTGGTGAGATTATGAGATATTCATTTTAACCTGTATTCACAGACATTGAGGAAAGAGAGAACTCTTTTTATATCCTGGTTCCAAAATATTCTTTAATGAAAACATTGAACAAATCACCTGATGTCATGTAGTCATTTATAAAGTGAAAATAATAACGTCTGCCTCTTTAGGTTTTATGGATATTAAGTAAGATAGTCTATGCAAAGCCCTAAGCATACAGTAGGTGCTTATATGATGTCCTTTTTTTAGCAACTCTTTAATGCATGGTTATTTATGTGGTGAAATTACATAACATGATAAAAGGACATATCAAAAAATGCTGAATGTGAACAAATCCCATACGAAGGTATATTTTGAAAGTTTACAATGAAAATAAACTTCTACACATAGTAAATAGTGATCTGAAATACTTTTGGTAATTTTGTGAAATGACTGTATACCTACCCATTAAATTATCGTTTAGAATGTACTTGAAAAATGAAAGAAACAGAAAGCCATTCTTGGTTACATGAATAGCCAAGAGTTAGCATAACAGAGAAGTAAACAGAATTTCCCAGAAACTAATGTGTTCTTGGATATTAGCTCGTAAAATTGTCACAATAAGCATTCAAGAGATATAGTCTCTCTTTAGACAAGAAATGACGTTTCAATTTTTGTTTGGAGCTATACACAGTAAGACTTCCAAGTCATTCATTTTCCTGGTCCTATAACTCAGGTATGACTCACAAAATTTATTCCATCACTCTCGTCCCCACCCCAATCAATTCTGGGTGACTTAAAGATTGGCATCATTCAACCGGAAAAGGCCAACTGTTTTAATGGTAACTTTTTCCACTGCTCTCACCAAAAATGAGCGGCTGGATAAAATAATAAAAAATTTCATAATAAAAACAAATAAAATGAGAATTCATCTGATCTGAAGATTTGAAAGGAGACAATACCATTTAAACATCTGATGCCAGACAGGTCCAAAGGAGTTCACAAGTTCATTCATTATGGGAAACTGAAGGAAATGTGGTCAGACCTGCTGTCGTTTTTAAGAATATCACTGAAGCTTTGCCAAAATGATGTATGTTCCCATTCAAACATACCAAAAGCTATTGAACTTAATTTCCTTTTTACACATGTACTTTGCTATCCTCAATTGCTGATGGGCGAGGAAATGCTTTAACCCACAGGGCATTTTTGGTTCACTAATAAATGTAATCACAAGCAGCAGACTGTTTTATGTGTAACATTTCAAGTAGACAGCCATGTCAAGGGTCTTTCCTAGTCAAGAATCCAGCCATCTTCCCAACCTACCATCTCCTTCCATATCATGTGTCAATTTTGTGCTGCATCTTCTACAATTATTATCTTGATCATCAAAAGTGAGTCACATTATTGCTCTCCTTAAATCTTTTCACGTGTGCCTCAGTTTTCACAGCCCTTTTCAGTCTATCGTTCTGTAACTGATTTGTTATCCTAGCTTGAATTTCCTCTGCAATATCAACCAAACAGCACCCAAGACCTTCACACCTTACTTAAGTCAGTGTCACAGGAACTTCTCATCCAAAAAACAAAAGTCATAAATTGCTTCTGGGCTGATTCTAAATAAATCTACCAGAGAAAAATAAAATTCAGCTTCCACTCATGCATCCAGCAATTGGAAAAGACTAAACACTTCAAAATTCACAGAATAAGCTATTTTCCTGCATTTTTTTTCTTGCTTAAAATCTGTGGAAATAAGGTAAGTTAATGTAGAAAATTCCCATTTATATTGAAATATATAGTACAAACCTCTATGCACACTTAAAGACACATGTACAATGTGTGCATTATAACCTCTTCACTACAAACTACTGAAGATGATAACATAGTTCAGCATCTAGCAGCAGTTCAATGGCTTATAAGTAACTAAATGTCAGTTAGATGGAACCCTTCTACTCTAATTATCTCTTAATGTGCTTTGAAGACTATCAGGATAAGGAAGTTACAGGATAGAATATGAATATAATTTGATGAATTCTAATTATTGCTGTCTTGATTGATTGTCTTTCCTCCAGTTGTGTAAGCTGACTCACAGCTAGCTTCTGCTACTTCTAAACTGCATATAGTAGTATGGCACATACTCCAACAAGAAGCCAGGGACATGTCTACCAACTCTAAGATGTAGAACTCCAGCTCTAGAAAAAATCAAATAAAATATATGGTTACTTATACTCAAGGAGAATTTCTCTTTCTAAAAGTTGTATGCTGTAAAATACAAATTTAGCTTTCTTCAATTCCTGGTGGAAAAGCAAATACTTAAATTCCAAGGCATGCTGATAAAAGGATTACTTTTTCACCATCATTCCTCCCTCCCCATAATGCTACGTTGCATTAAGCCAAAAAGAAATATTGACTATCTGGTCACAATTCAATCCTTCCTTTTTGTGATATTTGCTTAGACCATGCTCACATCCTGCCACCATTACTTCTCCCTCTCAGCTATTTAATCAGATTGCAAATGACTTGGGATAATGTAATATCACAGATAGAAAGTGGTCACATATTTACTCAGTGAATGACTGAATGACCTGATTGTAAATTATTAAATATAGGAAAATTAGGGTGGATATTATTTAATACTTCACAGGAGCAACCCAAGTAATCAGCTCCCACATAAACATTGCTAGTTACTCTTTCACACTCAATTCTCAGTTATTAAAACACAGCTTGCTCTCCTTCTCTCCACCTCCCTAACCTTTATTTAATCACAATAGCTTAGGCATTCACTTAGAGAAAGTTTAGGAATATCTAGCACACTCTGATTATTTTCTGTTTTCTATTTGGTATTTCTAAATTTGTTGCTACTTCTTTTGCAGTACCATTATCCTAAGGGCTACATTGAAAATAGGGGTAAAAAATGACTCAGGGTTTTAGCTGCCTTTAATATCTCTACTTCCATATGATCCTATATATTCATATTCCCTGGAAGCTGCCACCCACACAGGCTTTAGACTGCTGCTAGGTGAGTACATGAGACAGTAAGAAATTCTTATTCTGAAAGTATTCATTGAGAAAAGCTTTCTATTGTACCATGCATTATTAAAGTTCTGTTTTTAACTTTAGCTTACATTAAAAAATCATGTAAAAACCCTTTATAGAGTTAGTTGCTACATAATTATAAAAAGTGGAAACAAGCTTCCGGAAGCTAATGACAAATCTACGTATGTGTTCAAGCACTAAAAGTGATGTCCCCTGCTTTCATGTCTTTCCTGTTAGAGTGATACACAATCTAGTCTCTTGTACCTTGACTGCATTCTGTTATATACTCCCAAACTTAGGCTAGATGACCAAGGTCTCGACACCATTTATTTTAACTTAAGTCAAAATAAAATTTGCAAGAACAGATCAGAACTGGTTTGAGATAAAATTGTTCCAATCTCAGAGAGTGTTTTTTCAAATCTAAGAGGTGATATTGAAGTGTGTGTGTGTATGTGCATGTACACAGAAAGTGACTCAAGAAAATCTGTATAAACAAAATGTCACCAGATTCTGTGAATTGAAAACTGTTTCATGACCAACATCCATTTGCAAATGACTCATCTAAAATGTGAGAGATTATTAAATTCTTTCTTCCATTTATTCTTACAGAGCATGTACATTTTACGTGTTAATTAACATTCCCCCATTTACCCTGAAATGCCCAAAGGCCCTTGGATTCTCAGAACTAACAAACTAATTTCAAGTATCCCCTTGCACCACTGTTTCTACCATGAGGACTGATATCTATAAAACTCTGCTGTATTTGTTCCCACGCCTACTTTATTTTAGTCTAATTAGGCAATTTAAATTTATAAGTGATGCAATATAATATAAAAACCAGTTTCTATGAAATCTGTTTTGAAAATACATGACAAAGGAAAATTGATTTAAAAATAATTTCTATCGAGTTAAATGTGGCTAAAACAACACTAAAAGTTTAGGAAAAATAAAAATTTAGAAATATTCTGAACTTA
This sequence comes from Eonycteris spelaea, assembly GCA_003508835.1. Classification (NCBI taxonomy): domain Eukaryota; kingdom Metazoa; phylum Chordata; class Mammalia; order Chiroptera; family Pteropodidae; genus Eonycteris; species Eonycteris spelaea. The sequence goes on from PUFA01000053.1 coordinate 5,664,912, forward strand.
AATTATTCTAAAAATGTATTTCGAGCTCACTCTATTTGGAAAAAAAATTAGAAATTATAGACTATAAATAATGATTTATTCAAGAAACCTGAACTCCAATCAACATATACATATTGATAGAAAAAACTTGACAGTAGAACACAAATTGCTAGTGAACAAGTGTGTTTCTGTTACACAAGTGTAGGTTGGGTCAAATAAAAGGTTTGAGGCATTTAGTATCACTTTTGGTATATCTGGCTTTATTGCAATTAGCTAACCAACTCTGGGCCTTGACTGCTTTGGTAAGAAGGTCCCACTATATATAAAAGACTTTTAAAACTATGCATCTATTAGCTTTAATAGCCATTCCCTTTCCACTCCTCTACAATATAGATTCCAGATCTAGGACAAGACACTCCCCGTGAATACTAATCTGTACTGATCAAATTCGGGACAATTTTTTCTCTGTTGCAGTAGTATGGGAAGACACTGCCAGGTTAGGTTTCCACACTTATGAGGGCAGCCCTTTCTTTACATTGTTTTCCTCCTAGGAGCTTCGGCTAAGACAAATCCCTGGTCTCATTCGCCATCAAAACAAGCCCTACATCATCTCTCATCTCCTGCCTTTCTTCCTCTTCCACCAGTGTAGCCAGAATGTTAACAAGGCAAGTATGAAGCCCCACGCATCTATTTGGCTTCAGCTTCCGAACTCTTCTTCACATATGGTTGAAAGATAATGAGCCCAGCGACTCTGAGGAACCTGGCATCTCACTTTCTTTCAAATCTTTATGCTCTCTGTCACTGGCTAAAGCCACTGCCTGCTCGGGTTGCCCCAAGCCCGCAGCGTAGACCAGCCTGCTCTAGACATGTGGGCAATGCTCTCACTCATTATACCTTTGATTCTGATGGTGGATGCAGGTGTGTCCTCCTTTCCATGGAATAACAAGTTTCAAAATTCAATTTTAAGAAGGTGACTAGGAAAAGAAGACCTATTGCGTTTTAGGCTCATCTGGTACAGAAAACAGAACCCTCCAGTCTAGCCTAGTAGAATCTTGCATCGCTGTCAATGACCCAGTTGACAATAAAGAATCATTGGCTTTGCATTTTTTTAATACGAATTCCCTCAGGAACTCGTACAAACATGGTAAGCTCAAGAAAGCTCCCTTAGCCAATCATGGTCATAATGTTACAATAACACTATTTCTTAACCAATAATAATACAGAGATCATATATTATGTATGACTTTTAGTTAAATTAGCATCACCTTACCAGAGGTTACTAATCCTATCACTGACAGATTACAATACTGTTCAAGATAATGGAAATAAAACATTGATGAATAGTGTATTACCATGGTAATCTTCCAACTCCATACCTTGTTCTAAAGGTGTTATCACTAATATGAAGAAGCTAAAACACAAAGCTTAGAAGAAATTATTTTTTGTTCTTTAAGACAGTGTATATTCGCAGCTATGATAGCTGCTACATGTCTCTTAAATGCTGACAAATTGAACAAATTGGAACATTGCTACAGGGCCATTCCATAACTTCTAGAACCTCAAAAAATTTTACAGAATTCATCATTCCAAACATTAGAGTATAACAACAGACATCATACGTTTCCCAAATTTCCTAAGTAATATTTATTGAAGAGTTACTATGTGCCAGATACTATTCTGAGTGCTTTATATGTATCAGTTTATTTAATCCTGACAGCAAACAAATGACATTTTAAATATCAGTAAAATAAGCAAAGAGAGTTTCAATAAGTTTCAGTAAATTCTCCATGATTCCAAGCAGTAAGAGAGAGAGGCAAGATTCCAATCTGGGTGGTCTGGCTCCACAGACCCTTCTCAGAACCACTGTAATAATCTACATCACAAAACTAATCAAAACAGGCTTTGTTCCCCAAAGGTATATGCTAGTAAGGGAATTCATTCAAATGACCTTCAGAAGAAAATTGTTCTTTTGATTGTTGTCGTTTACGGTTTTAGAAAGTTATATATGTTGTATGCTGTTTTATAATCTGTTTTATAAAGTGTCTGGAAAAGCTGATAGGAACATATATAAAAAGTAAATAAATATTTAATTAGAATTAGAGAAGATACCAAAGTAAAAACTCAGAAAAATTAAGAAAAATAACAGAAACTATATGATACTATGCATTTATTAAAGCTTCTTAAAGTGAAATTCCTGGCAGCCAAAAAGAAAATGATCATTTACATAATTCCTTTTGTCAACAAAGAGAAAATACTACCTACACACACACACACACACACACACACACACACACACACACACGATTAATTTTCCACAGATCTTTATATCGCAAAGAATTTTATGGAATTTGGGATGTTTTTCATTCTTCTTTAATGAAAGAAATAGAGTTTGGTAGAATTTTAAAAGGCAAAAGGAGTATGGGAAAGGCCATTTTAAACAGAGCAAAATGAAGGCAATGGCATGAAAGCATGAAACACGTTTTTGTGTTTAAGAAATGGTGATAGATTGCCATGGTTAGAGTAGTGTTTTCTAAATAATCTTCTGTAGGAATACTCACTAGAAAGACCAAAAAAGTAATAATTCCCATTGTAAAAGTAAGTTGAAAAAAAGCTGGCTTAAAAAAACTAATAAGTAAAGGCTTCTTTTATGGGCTATGATGAAATAGCTGTACCAGACTAATCTACTTCAAAAACAAAAACAAACCAAACACACGCGCGCGCACACACACACACACACACACACCCTCCTGTAAGGCACTGAAGGACAACCTAGACAAACAAAACAAGCAAGACCTAAGGGCAAACCTCCTAAAGGGAAAGAAGTAAATAAAGGAGGTGAGCCCTACCTAGTGGCCTGCTGCTTTGTCCTTTTGGGGTATTTGCCAATTCCCAGTTGAAAGCATATAATCCAAATAGAAAGAAATTGCTTCGAACTTGAGGCTGTGACACTAGATTGGACAAATAAAAGTTCAGGAATGCCAAAAGAGTCAGGACTTGAGGGGCAAAGATCCTAAAGAAAAGGGCATCATACAGTAGTGACCTCAAAATTTTATGTGCAATTTCCACTTTGAGTGATTTGTTGACTCCTTAGCTGTACAGGGCAAGTTGCTGAGGAAACAGCTCCAGCAGAAGCTGCTAACATGTTAAAAAGGCAAGAAGAGATTTGGGCTATCTCAGGAAAAGAAAGTGAGTTACGGTGGCTGTCTATAAAGAAGATTCTAACAACAAATATGCCAAGATTTCTGTTGAGACCTCTGAAGGATTCTCTCCTAAAGTCAAGCCCAGCTTTGGTATCACTTGGACTTACTTGGCCTTGTTTCCAAAGCCACAAGGATTAGAATGGGGACTAGAGTGCAGTCTGTTGTTCTAAGGAAGCTGGGTCATGTGACTAGGGTATATGCCAGCCCCTCCTACCACCTCCCTGTTCCACCATCCGGCAATGGTCTCCCAACATTCTAAAGCCTGCGATGGGCGTTTGGCCTCACCAGGATCATTGCTAAACACAGGTCCCATAGTAACCGGGTTCTGCAGCCTTGGGGTACCAAGAATATCGATTAGATATTCATATGGGAAAAATAAACCTTTAGCCCAGTCTCATAGCAAACCCAAAAATTATTTTCAAATGGACTGTAAACTAAATGTAAAACATTAAATAATAGGGTCTTTAGAGGATAACACAGAAGAATACTTTTATGTTTTGGAGCTAGGCAAAGATGTCTTTTAAAGGAAATAATAAGCACTAACCATATAGTAGATTTGAAAAATTGGACTACATCAAAATTAAGAACTTCCATCCACCACAAGATACCATGAATAAGTAAAAAGCCAAACCAAGAAGCAGGAAAAGACATTTACAATACACACATCTGACAAAAGATTTGTGTGTATAATATGTAAAGAGCTTATATAAATATCAGTAAGGGAAAAGACAAAACAATTTTTTAATGAGCAAAACACCAGAAAGACTCTATGCAAAATGACTAGCCAAGTGACCAATGAACACATGAAAAGATGTCATATACCCACCAGGGAAAAGCAAATGAAACACAACACACCAATATGCACACAATAAAAGAGCTAAAAATTTAAAAATCCATCCATAATAAACTTTGAGAATGTGGAGCAACTGGAATTCTCTTACACTGATGTGGAGATTTTAATTGGTATGATCATTGTGAAAAACTTTTTAGTTGTATTTTTTAAAAATACATGCATTTTATGGTCCAGCAATTCCACTCCTAACAACAACAACAACAACAACAACAACAAAAGTTTACATCTGTTCATCAAGACATGAAAAAGAATGTTCACAGCAGCACTATTTGTCATGACCCAAGACAGAAAATAACTCAAATACCTATAAATAATAGAAAGGATAACTAAATTGAATATTTATACAATGGAATACCATGAAGCAAAACTGGTAGCCCTTTTCTATAAAGGGCTAGAAAATAAATATTTTGGACTTTGCAGCACATATATACTTCCCTTTGCATATTCTTTTATTTATTTATAAATTAATTTATATATAATTTTTTTACAACCCTTAAAAAACATCAAAATCATTCTTAGCTCAGAGGCTAACAAAACAGGTTGTGGGCTGGACCAGGCCTACCCCTGAACTTTGCCAACCCCTGGCCTAGAGCAATACCACAAATTATGTGACTACATGAATGAATGCCATAACTATAACACTGAGCAAAAGACATTAGACACAAAAGAAAACATACTCTATGATATCACTTACATAAAGTTTGAAAACAAGCAAAACTCATCTATGGTGATAGAAACCTGAAAAGTGTGGTGGGCATGCAGAGGGCTTCTGGAGTGCAGGAAATAGTCTCTGTTTTGACTTGGATAGTATTTATATTACACAAATAGTGTTCACTTTGCAAATATTCATGGACCCGTGTACTTAGTAGATGTACTTTAGTATATTTATGCTTTATTCAATAAAATTTACAATAAACAACTGTCTTCACTACAGGACTTCTCAAACCACTTTATAAACTAATGCACATTTTCAAGTTCCCAGAAGAATGTGAAAAATACAGTATTTCCCAAATTTATTTAATCACATTTTCTTCCAGAACACCTCTCAAAACTAATATATCTCTTTAAGAAAAAGAAAAAAACTGGGCTAGAACGCCATGTGTGTGAAGGTGTAGAGGAGAGACTGAAAATGAAATAATAGGCTAAGATCATAGGAAACTTCAATGCTATGAGTTCATATGGCATATCTAGATCTAACTTTTATCTTGACGGCAACAAAGGATTTTAAGTGGGAGGGGGACAAGATCACGTCTGTGGGTTTAGGAGATAATAGTGACAGAAGAGTGGAGAGGAACTAGGTGGAGGAAAAGAGGTACACTGGAAAGGAGCAGAGAAACTGCAGGGTGGGGAGCAGGCAGTGACGCCGTCACACTGAAATGCAGTGGGAAGGTTTGACCATAACAGTGACGATGAGAATGAGACAATTTAAAAAGGTTCAAGAAAAAAATAAATATGTTTACTGGTCAATAAATTACTGGTGAGAGATATGCTTGTCATATTTGTAAGAAGACATATACTCTTGTTCCATAGCTTCTTTTACCACTTACCTCAAACCTAGAATTCTATATTCTCAGTTTTTGAAAGCTGCAACACAGAAGTTCTATAGAAGAGTGCTTGGAGAGAGCAAACTGGGTGAAAATGGGTCTTTGAGGGCTTGTCTTACAGTCACACTTGCATAGCAATACCCAGTTTTTATTTTAGAGAATTTTTATTGGGGATGGCTTGAGCATACATTTGCAGAGCAAAAGTCATATTTTTACTCAGAACATATGTTTATTTGTGGTGGTTGGGAAAGGGGATAATGAAGATTTAAGAGAAGTCAAAATCTTCCCATCTGACTGCCCCTTTGCCTCAGCATTTAAATTAATTTTTAAGGTCATTCCCTATGGCTAAAACCATGGGGAACCTATCGATAAAAGGCTGGGAACTGCCAGTAGGCCTGTCGCTCTACATATTCTTACCTCTCCAGCCTATTACTCTTCTGCTTGCTCCCTGTATGTCCTTATCAAAGGACTAAAGAATGACATATAAACTGAATTCCCTGAATACTCAGGGTCCCTCTCAGTGCCTTTACTCCATCTCTTTCACTGTCCCTCTCACTCTTTACCTCTGAGAGGAGACCACACTCTATTGAGTGTTACCTCTTTTCTAATAAACTATTTTTTACTCTAAAAAAATAATTAACTAATTAATTTATTTATTTTTAACATTTTAATGATTTTTGTGTGTGTGAATTCGGCAGCTTTACACGTTTTGTTATCTGCCACCAAATGCCAAATAGTGGTCATACATAAATGTTTTGACTCCAAATAGCCTTATTTGTAAAAATAAGCACCAAAAAAGGCAGGTGAATACATAATGAACTAAGCACGACAATGTTATCAACCTCATTTACATCTATAGTTTCTATATGAGATATTCTCATGGAGTTTGTATTAAATAAAATAATGTTCCCCAAAATATATTCACATCCTAACCCATAACTATTATTTTCTATAGCAAAGGGACTTTGCATATACAATCAAGAGAAAGATCTTCAAATGAAGATTACCCTGGATTCCTGGGTGGGCCCAATGCAATCACAATGGTTCTTACAAGAGGGACACGGCAGAGTCAGAGAAGGTGGTGTGATGACAGAAGCAGACACTGGAATGATGCACTTTGAAGATAGAATATATGCAGCCACCAGAATCTGAAATAGGCAAGGGAATATTTTTCTTTCCTGGAGCATCTAGAAGGAACCAGTCCTGCTGAAACCTTGACTTAAATCCAGTGAAAATTTTGGACTTCTGACCTCCAGAACTATAAGAGAATAAAACTGTATTGTTTTAAGCCATAAAGTTTGTGGTAATTTTTTATAGCAGCTGTAAGAAACTAATACAGCATCCTAATGGAACGTGCTCAAACACTGGAATCATCTGGGCAGCTTGGTAAAGATAGAGCCTTGGGCCCATTCCTAGAAATTCTGATTCCCTAGGTCTATGATGAAGCACAGAAATCTAAACTTTTTAAGAAGCTTCTTGGATGACTGCTGTGCTGCAAACTAGAGTATGTCAGAAGAGTGACTGGGGAACCCTCACTGAGCCAAAATCCAAATGTCCCTAGGGCTGCATTTCCACAGGAAGCTCTAGGAGAGAATTTGTTCCCTGCCTCTTCCAGTTGCTGGTGGCTGCTAGCATTCCTTGACTTGTGGCCACATCAATCTAATCCCTGCCTCTGTGGTTACATTGCCTCCTCCTTTATCTGTAAGAGACCTCCATACCTCTCTCTTATAGAGGCACTTGTGACTGAAATTAGTATGCATATGGATAATTCAGGCCAATTATCTCATCTCAAGGTCTTTATTTATGTCCTCTGAAAACCCTTTTCTCCTATAAAGTAACACTCATCATTTCCAGGAATTAAGACCTGCTGTTTCTGAGTTGCCACTGTTCATCCCACTATACTGCCTTAGTGCCCTCTGAGGTAATTTAGGGATGGAGGCAGTAGAGCTGAAGCAGACTTTCCAAAAATACAAAACTAAAATCTTTTTGTGTTCAAATCCCCCTCTGACTCATTACAAATCACAATTGTTTTAAAAAAAAAAATAGCCAATCTCACTGGAGTATTCTAATGATTAATGAGGCTAGGATAAGCAGGGAATTTGGGGGTTATTGGAAGAACTAGGTCCCTAGAGTTCAGTAGCATTCTTATTATGAGGGTTCTTCTGCACATAAAATATTGTCAACAAAGGAATCTTTATGAAAATTCTCTATCACATAGGAATTCACCACATATGACCATACGAACAGATTACAAGAAATGTTGGTTGGGGTATAAGTTTTTATGCAAAAGCATATTTCAAACAAATTCCAAGATTCCTTTACCTGCATTTTTACTCTAGGCAATCAAGAAATTTAGACTCTATGGTTCACTGAGAACATTCTTGTCCTGTTTGTCTTTTTAAGGCACTTTGGGTTTCAGGATCCTGTTTGACAGAAGAGAAATGTCACAAGGGACACACACCAGAACTCAAACAATGGCCTAAGAAAGGCGTATAGTATGGTGAAGCTCCACAGAAATAATAATATAGATTTTGTTTCCAAAAAATGTCCTCTTCCTTTGGGAAATGGCAAGCACTCATTCTAATATTTTTCTAACATCCCTGTACCATGAGGCACAAGGTCTTTCCTAACTATAAAATATTATCCTATTCTCAAATGTACATTTTTATACCATCCCCTAAAAGCATTCATAGCTCCACTTCTCTTTACTATTCTCTACTCAAAATCTAAATAACCATCCCCTTAAAATAATCCATGGCCTGGCTTTCAACAACCTAATTTTCACCTTAGCAGGTCATTATTCCCCTCCGAATAGCTTTCAGAATAAAATAATAATTTTTAATTCGTCCCACCTGAGTATGACCATGCTTTTCTTATTTGCTTATTTGAATTCCCTTTGTAGCAGTGGCTCCAAATTGTTTTGTCAATGCTCTGAGTTAATCTTCCAGCCTATGTGCCTTAAAATTCTCAGAACAATAGGGTTGGCTAATAATCAAATAATAATGTAGGCATCATATATATGTATATATGACAGTGTTGGGTAATAACTAATAATAGTGCTGTCTAAGAACCAGTTCATCAGAACCACCTAGGCAGCTTGCAAAAAATGCAGATTCCAGTGCCACATCTCAGACCCACTAAATCCAATTTCTAGGAAAATAACTCAGAAATCTGTACTTTTCAGAAACAAAATGGAGCCACTAACAAATTGAAATTCAATGATTAGAAAGATCTAACACTTGGAAGTACCCACTTCATGCATGCTTTTCTCCCCACAAACATCTGAGTTTTCATGGTTTGACAGCAGTGTTCTGTAGGAATAAAAGGCTGTTGGTTAGCCCCGCAAAGTTCAGCATTAACCACATACTACTCATGACTGTGACATATCCATACTGCACCCTTGAATACCGACTCCAATTCTGTGCTCTTAAATTCCTACCAAATTTTATTCTTCCCTTTTCAATAGCCATACTACCAACATGTCCTGGATAAATCCACCCTTATTCACTCTTCATTATTTCAGTGCCCAGTTCCATTTTCTAGAGACTTCTCCCTAGTACCTTTAACCCAATCCAGAAATTCCTTCCATTAAGGCCAAGAGAGTGGGTAGGCAAGGAAAAATCGAATATCTAGGAACTGACAAATGGAACAAGAGGAGGTAGCGATGAACCTGCTGTGAGCATATGGACCACAGAATTTACTAGCACGACCTAATTTCCCCTTGGTTACCGTAACAGAGAAGACCAATTACAAGAGCTTATTCTTAGGGGAAGAAATATCTAGTTCTGTGTTATGCGACACAGGGCACCTCACTCTTCCTATCTATAGAGATTTTAGTCAACATAACAACATGAGGACAACTTAATCTTGTTCAGTTTTGCTGTGAATAAACATTTTTTTCCAAACGGGAGTATCCCCCACAGACACAACTCTTCACAAAACGCCACTGATGGGAGCAATTGCTGTCCATGCTCTTTACAAAACCTAAAACAGTGGAACCTCTCGGGTCAGACACTAAGAAAACCCAGCTGTAACTGGGACAGAGAACACATTTTGCCTTTGCACAAAATAAAAAACTCCTACGTTCAAACTGTCTTGGTAAAGTGTCTCACTGTAGAATGTTGTTGGCCAATTTACATGGCATTTGGATTTGAAGTTATATGCCATTTGGGGAAGATTACTATAATTAGAAAAATGGCCTGATTACTTTTCTGGCAATGGTGAAGAAAGAGAACAGACTTTTCAGCTTATAAAGACAAGTCCTTGAGAAACCTCAAAAGGTTTCAGGATCCTGTTTGACAGGAAAGAACATCTCATCTGAATCTCTTGGATCTGTTGAAAACTAAGCTTTTTCTTTTTTTCTTGTTTTTTCTTTCTTTTTTTTTTTTTTTGAAAAGCCAAAACCACAAAGAAAGAAGAGAGAGAGAAAAAAAAAGAGAGAAAAAGCAATACTTCTTCTAAGATTTTTGAAACTGAGATGACAGGAACGGTCCTTTCTGTTGCCTTGCGAGCTTCAACTACTGGTCCTTCGAAGAAGCACAAACAGAAAACAATGGGTTTGGGAGGGAGAAGTATGGATTTTCAGTGACAAGTCTTGGAAAATGGTTTCAGGAGAATGTTTTTTGATGGCTATGTGTGTTCCGATTGCAAATAATATGTATGATATGATAACTTCATAAGTTAAAAAGAACCACTTCTATTATTTTAGATCTCGAGTTCACATTTATGATATAAAAAAAAAATCACACTAAGTTTCTCTTTTCCTCTGTTGAGAGGGGGAGACACTGCAGCACGGACTCAAACACCCGTTCTCCAGGCCGCAGTCTTACAGGACTTTGCCTTTCACCCAGCATGAAAGTGGGAACAGTAACAGCCCTGCTGGAGAAAAATGATCCAAGGCTTTAGCTATTTAGGTTCTATTTCCTGAACTTAGCAATTGAAAAACCTGCACTAGATCAAACACGTCTTCACAAAAATACAATTTAAAACTGTGTTTTTTGTTTGTTTGTTTTTGTTTTTTTAATATAAGGGTAAAATTGGGAGAGCGAAACAACTTCAAAATGTGCATTTTCGCGTGGAGGGCAGAGAGCTCGGTAGATGGGAAGAAATAAAAAGAGTTATTAAATGGTTGCTGCTTTCAAGGCATGAGCCTTCAAATGAAAATGCTCCCTTAGTCAGTGTCTCTCGTTACAATGTTTCCTATCGTCAGTGACTTCTGAAGTGCCCCTTCCCTTTCTGAGGCACTTTATCCAACGCAAAAAGGACACGCTGGATTTCAGGCTGCGCGAGAAGTGAAACGGGAGCTGTGTCCGTCACCAGTCTTGGAAGAGTCATCATATAAAGGCCCCTTTGATATAGAATTTCTTATTCAACATCTTAAATGGAAAATGAAATACATATAAAAAGACTGCCCCCATGGTGACTTTGAATCTCCGCTCCATTTTCAATTTGGCCTCTAAAAATCATTTATCAAATTCTTTCTTTATATCAGGTAATTCATGTGAACATTTTAAAGTATAACTATTGTTCCAACCAGATTCTCATTTTGTTTTTTGTAAAAAAGAAGAAAAAAAGGAAAAAAAATGATGTATGATATGATAGTATTAATCAAGTAAATCTCCTGTTCTTCTTTTAGCAATAATCAACTCCTTTGGAAAAAAGAAAAAATATTTTATAATTACACATTTTAGGTTAAACTTCGATGTGTTATAAATGTCAACTAATTTAAATATAATCTTTAACTATAATTAGAAGGTACGTAACAGTGCGTGGACTCTTTATAAAGAAACAAGGCAAAAATTATTTTCAACGAAAGGAATACAGACTTTTTCATTGAGCTGCTATAAACAGGTTAATTAAAGATGGGTTACCATCCTGGGTCAAGAATTCTGAAATCAAACTGCTACAGGTTCAGTTAAGTCCCCTTAAAATTCATATATTGAAGCCCTAACTCCCAGTATCTCAAAATGTGACTGTATTTGTATTTGACAGAACTTCGCAGGCAATTAATTTAAAATGAGGCCCTTAGGGTGGGTCCTAATACAATCTGACTGGTGTTCTTACAAGAGAAAACACAGACACACAAAGAGACACTAGGGGTATATATGCTTAGAGGAAAGACCAGGTGAGGACATAGCAAGAAGGCCAAAGGGAGAGGCCTCAAGAAACCAACACGGACAGTACCTTGATCTTGTCTTGGTCTTCCAGCTTCCAGAATAGTAAGAAAACGCATTTCTGTTGTTTAAGCCACCTGGTCTTGTAGTGTCTTGCTATGGCAACCTAAGCAGACAGACAAATATACAAACCATCAAGTAAAAGGAGCAATCTGAAGGCAAGGCCCTCATACTGGATTGGGGTTGACAACACAGAGAACTGGCCTAAAAACAGAGAGCAAGGAGGGAGGTCTGGAACATAGGAGAAAAGATTCAGGTTGCCAAGTCAAAGTAACAGATACAAGAAATAAAGGGGGAGGGTGGGAGACATAGCTATTTCCTATCAGAGGAGGATTTTATTGAATGCAATGTTAGAGAGTATCAACTTCATCTGTAAAGGAAGGCAGAAGGCATCAGGTCTGGATTTTACAAGATGTTGGTAAGGCAAGAGTATGCCCTTATGATACTGTGTAAGATTAGGCAAAAGATGATCATTCCAATGAAGGCAGGATTAGAGATATCTCCATGGTTGCAACAGGGCTTGAGGCTGACAGAATTAACCAAGGGAACGAAAAGAAAGTTTTTTGTCAATAACAGAGATTTTCAAAATAGAGAACAATGAACTCAGATGAGTTGATTCTATTTCTAATGTGATTTCAGTGTTATCTGAAAAGCATCCATACTCAACAAAGGGCAGGGATGAGACGTGTTTGAAAGTTTGATCCTGGGCTGAGGCATCCAATTGATATTGATGACTGGATGTGTCTTAAAGAACTAAATTAAGGATGCCTTTATGTGGACATAAAGTTATGCAATGTCTTTAGCAGAAATAAAACTAACCTAGGAAGAGACTCTCCATTTCCCATTTTCCTCCCCATCTTTATTCCTCCCTACCAAAGAGTGAACCCCTGTTCCTAGAATGCTGGTAGACTCTCCTCAAAGTCTACATATTCCTTTTTAACCTCTGAGACTGTCCTCTCATATATTTAGGCCTTTGGACTATTATTATTCCCAAACTATGCTACTTTGCCTAGGCTGAAAAAACTCCCTGCAAAACATTTATTAATTTATCAGTTGATATAATTTCACATTATTTGAAAAACTAGACATTTGACAAAGTATTTCTCCTTTGTTATAAAGACCAGGAAACAGTCCTCAGCTACATGCAGCCTCTAGTGATGTCACTGGATCATTTAGAGTCCATGTTTCTGTGGTGTGTGAATTATTCCCAAGCAATTCAACAGAGCACCTCCTTTGGGCAAAAAACTACAGCAGGGACAGTGGGATATAGAAAGATAAACAGAATATGGTCTCTGAGCTTCTGGAGTTCACAATCAAGAAAGAAAACAAAGATCCGAATACTGCTAATCAGATGATGACAAACACCACAGTCTAATGCAGGCAAGTACTGAGAAAATATAAGGAAAGAGTAGATTGATTCTAAATGGGGATGAAGGAGAGGCTTCCCTGAGAACCCTACTTGACAGGGCAAAACTCAGTTCCCCATGAGAGATCCAGTTCTTTGACGAGGCTGAAAAACCATCAGCTGCAGAGGAAAAACGTGAGTGTCATTTTAATTTATCCTGATGCTTAATTAAAAATTAAAAACTCAGAAAGGTACACACATCCAGGTCTATTAAAAACAGAGCCTCAGTGACTCACGAGTAGTTTCATTCCACTTATTTTTGAAAGTAAATTTTAACAAAAATAATACAAGATAAATATTAAAAGATTGCTTCAGGGCAGCCTGCCTCAGAAATCTGAAGCTGCCACTCTCAATATGTCAAACATTGCTCACAATTGTTCCAAAGTAGCCATAAACTATTTTTTTTGTACTAGTTATGTACTGTACTGTCATGATTCATTGATTGCCATAGGACACCATGAATGTGTCCTATGTTTATGCATGGCTGTGTGAAAGAGAGAATGTGTGTGTGTGTGTGTGTGTGTGTGTGTGCGCGCGCGCGCGTGCCCGCACAAGATTTGAGTTTGAATGGAAAACAATGAACTTCCAAGAGCATTTGTAAGAAAGGGTAACAAGCCTAAGAAAGAATAGTCTTATTCTTCTTGCCTTAGAAACACATTATAACTGTTAAATAATGTGGAGAGCCAGATGAGCTAGCTCCTTCAACTAAATACACATATTTGTAATTGTTTTTAGCAGTCTCCATGACTACTCCTGGGGTTGCCTAGTCTTCTCAGAACCTTGTTTTCACACACACGAAGGAGCACAACCACACCACACACAGGCTCCAAAATTTACACTGGCTCCTCATTCAGTTAAAGATCTTTCCTAAATTGCTTTCCTAGTTATTTTAAATTTTCTCCCTGAACTTCCTCCAATTCCCTGAGATGCCTTCACCTCTGTCAGCATCTTCTTCATCTGTATCTTCAATATATCAACCATCAAGACCTAGAGAGGACTGGTTTCCTCTTCCACCACTAAATCCCTGTCAGCTAAGGCAAGTGCCTAAAGAGAACTCCCCTTGATGCCATTTTTCCCTGACCAGTTTTTCGTGTACATCCCAGCCAAATACTCTTCTCCCAAAGAGGACATCCCTGCTCTAAATCCATTTATAAGATTAAGTCAAAATTTGTCAGCTGGAGATAATGGACCCCCCACATGCTGGCATCTAGACCTTATTTACTGCTACTGTTCTTCAGTGTTGAGTCTAATTAGAATTGCCTATTCTCTGTTCTTTAAACAGTCATGAATTTCTCCAGCTCTGGTTCTTCATGATAGTCTCTTTGCTTGCTATCTTCCCAATTTCTTTCACTTTGTTTAGGCACTGTTGATTCTCACTATTTGCCATAGTTATGTTCCATAAAATCACCAGAAATACTGAATTAGTAATACTGAACCACTGCCCTTAGGAGAAATACAGGGTTAGGTTCCACAAAGCCTCCAGTCACAACATGTTTGTTATCCAATCAATACTTAAGTTTGTTTGATATGTGTTTCTGTTTAAAGACATCTGTTTAATATAAATTGTAGATTCACTAGCATCAAACTCACAGCCAACAACACTATATAACTCAAGCCTGAATGAAGCTTATCAGACACACGTATTTCTCCATAAGGCACACCACGGCCTTCTTGCATTCAGGAACACTAGACAGCATTTCGACACTATGCTTGAGGGCCATTTTACACAGCAAAATCACCAACAAAAATGCGAAAAACATGGCACTAAACAGACCACAGAAAGGACACTTGTTTACAGTATGAGAGCTGAAGCAAGAAGGCAGAGCTGCCTTGTTTGCCCTCGGCTGGGAACATGCGTGTGTTGGGCAAATCAACTCTGTCTGCTCACGCCCATTAATGACTGCAAAAGTGCCACATGTATGGATTTGGAGTTACAAACAAATTGTAGTGAGTAGGTGAATCCTCAAATATGGAATCTGAGAATAATGAAGATTAACTGTATTACTATTCATCAAGGAAGCCATAGAGTAGCAGGACTGGTCCTGTACTTAAGTGGAAAATGTCGATGTGATGAGTCCTTTCTATCTGTGTAAAAGTTAGCCACTATTTCATCTTCTCGGGCCTCAGTTTCCTCAGCTTTAAGATGGCAGTAATAGCAGGACACTCAAATAAGAGATGATGGATGTAAAACCCACCTATTTCAATAAAGCACTGTGTAAATGAGAGATGGTATGGTGATCCCATCTTCCACAAAAACTTTCCTCATTATTCCAGCCTGTCCAATCTCTGCCTTTCCTGAATTCAGAGTAATGAATAATTTAAAATGCTTACTTGTCATGTGATATAGTCTTTAACGTTTTACACTTCCTCAGCTCATTGATTATTTAACTTTTGACTTCTCAAACAGAAGATAAGCTTCTTGAGGACAAGGAACTCTTGTTTGCTTCTTTGACTCATTCACTGGCACCCAGAGCAATTCTATTCATAAATGAATACACATAAATCATTCCACGGATTTCTCTCAAATCCTTACAGCATGGGAGTATGATTTACTTAGAAGCAGGCATCCCTTATGATGCCAGGTTATGGCTCTTAGCATCTGGCTGGCAAGCAGTCAGACCAGCAAACTTTTCAGACCTGTTTGCAAAAGAGCTTATCTTTCCCTGTAGATAAACTACCTGGCACTAAACCAAAGCCACTTATATACAAGTTAAGAAAGTTCAGTTGACTTTCTGATAGTTTCTATGCCTCCAGCTTTTGACGAGACCAGCTTCAAGCATGCTAACTTTGAAAGAGCAAATCTTCTCATAGGGCACATAATCTGGAAAAACCAGTGAGATTTTTGCCCCTCGTGAAATTGCAAAGTCATTTTTTTCAGCTATTTGAGGTTTGTAAAACTGTCTCTGTTTTAGACTAATGTTTGGGTGTTGATTAGGTCCCAATCCCCAAACATCCTGATAGTCTCCCCTTTCTTATTAATTTAAGTTATTTTCATCTACTTCCAAATCCCACAGTTTCACATGATTCCATGATGGAAGGAAATAACTGGAGAGAGGAGAAAGGGGCAAAATTCAAAGGAAAGCGTCTGTCTGGTGTAATTGGAAAGAATCATATCACACAGATAGCTCGTGACGTGCTCTTGGCTGTGGGTCTGTCCTTATACTTTCTTAGTGATTTATTCAAGGGGCTCTGCTTTGTTTCACTTGCAAACTATTTTAACATTGCTGTGGGTAAACAGAGTGTCACCAGATTTCCCGTCTTTCCTGGGTCGTTTTTTCCTGGTTAAATAAATGTTTGTCTTAATCCTACTTCTTCCTCTGCACTTTTCAAAATGTTTTTCTATGCTTCTAGTCTGCGCAGGGTCAGTGTGCTAATTACCAAATGAGATGAAGATGAAAGAGGCTTCGCGCTTGGGGCCAAATATCTAGGCTACACGTCTTCAGGCAACATCCTATTTTCAATAACATTCGTCGTTATCCAGCCAGGCACCCTTCACCCTCACATGTGGTTTCAAATTACTGACTGACAGCTCCAAATGTGCTCAGAGCAGAAAACTCCATGTGAAGGATCCAATAATGGCTGCTTCTGCTTTTGTGGTTTTCAGAAGTGGGGAAGACTGTAATCAGGTATGCTGATTTATTAGCATGTTTTCTTCAGCTCCAAACTTGTATATTAGGGGAAATTTTAAGTTAAATGTGAATGCTCCACAGTTTTCCCACCATCCGAACTCTGTTGTATTTGGCAAATGATTTTCTGGAAGGGGAACAACACGTTAAGCTCTAGCCATGACATAGTTTGTGATAAGCCTGACTAAATTCAAGAAGGAGCAATCGATGCCAACTGTTCTTACACTCTTAGAAGTTCTCATGCACACAGTGGGGAAAAGCTCAAACAAAGCCTGAATATTTCAAAAGCAATTTGATATATAAACTGTATTAATTAATCCTGGTACTATTCTGAAGTGGTTTTTAAAATTACAAATGATCCTCTGATCATGTCCAGAGAGAACTTAGACTAAAATAGGAATGACTGACACAGGATAAAAATATACCACTAAGTTGGTTTATAAAACAGATACTTCCTATTCAACTCCAAAATGAACAGAAAAATAGACCTTTTTCTTTTTTTGCTATAAACTAATGTAGCTGAAATAATCATAGACATTAATTTTTCTCTTTCTTTATGAGGACTTACTTATATTTTCATAAGCCTTACCACCAGAACAGAATTTCTGTTTAAAGTGTTTAATGGTAGAGACTGAAAATTCTATTACCCCAAATCTAGCTGCTTGCACATTTTACTCAACTAAACACAGCATATCTTTTTGCTAAGGGGAATAATTCTAGCTGCAAGGAGATGATCCATTCATGAGCAACCAGCCTACGCATTCTATGGTGAGGCGGATGACTGAGCTAAGGTTTCACACAAAGTTAAAAGAGAAAACACCTAGAGAAACCTTTCAGGGCCATAGCAATGACATTTGAAATAACTTTAGAGTATCTTAGAGGCAAGGCCAAATATCAAGAGAATGGCACAGGGCAGCCTACATAAATCAAATTATTCTTTTCGTTTAGAACTGTAGTCACAGTACTTGTTGTATAACAAAGAAACTTTTAAAATGTAGGTAAGTAGACAGATATCAGTTCAGGTAGGACTTAAGAGATGTAAGAAAAGCCTTTGCTTGTCCTTTGGTTTTCCTCTAATGCCCAAACAGGATCTTTAGAGTGATATCAGAAGGCAGACTGTTAAAACAAGTATGAAGCAGAATGCCTTTGAAAATCTGCTAAAAATTATAAACTTATTTTCTGCAAAAATGATTATATGCACAATTTGGTAAACATGCAGGAGGTTTTTGAGCTCTGTGAAATTCATCTACATAACCATAATGACTTATGGACCCCATATTAAGAATTCCAGAATAAAGATATTTTTCCCCAGTAAAATGCAAATGTCATTGAATGAAGTTAACTTCAAACTTTCTGAATCACTGGCACTCACCAATTTATTCTCTTTCAAAAATTCTTATTCAGCACCTACCCTCACACAAAGCACTGTGCAAAATGCTATACACCCTTAGGTGATCTCAGTGGGACCTCACCATTTAAGGATAGGTTTGGATAAAGGGCAGCATTTTGCTTTATAACATAATATTATTGCAACCAAAGGATTTTGTTCTTTATTGTTGTTCTGTTCAAGTTTAACTTTTTAAGGAAAGATATCTACAAGTTCATAAAGGATGTTAACATCTATTTATGTAATTCTGAGTAAAGTATCTGCAAAAACCTCACTGACTCAGTAGAGAGAAAAATATTTACCAGTTACCCATTCCAGAACACAGGCTCAGACCTTATACAATATGGCCTCCGCTTATGCAACGCGAACCAAAGGGCACAGTCAAGAAGAGCACTCCAGAGTGTCACTTAGATACCCTCCTTCCACTGCTGCAATGAAGGCAGGTTCAGATAGCTATGTCCCTAAATGAAGGGACCGCAACAGCTTCCCAATCCTAGTAGAGTGCATAACACAATCCTAACACTTACCGTTAAGGTCCTTTAGCTGAGATCCCCAAGACTCCTTCAGCTAATTCTACTACCTTGTCTTTGGACACTGAATCACAAGATAAAAAGGCATTTTCAGGTAGATGAGTTTGAAGCCTGCCACCACCTACTTCCTCCTAGTTTTGTAACTACAGGTAAGGCAGTTAACATTTTTAAATCTAATTGGTTCCCTCTTATGAAGACTAAATGAGATTGTCTTCTAAAAGGGTTTGCCAGACAAAAAGAAATACTCTACAAAATGTTAATTCTTTTTATTATCGTACATTACCTGCCTTGATCTTCATGACCTCTGAAAGTCAGTGGGATCTGTTCCAGGAAAAGTAAAACTTGCTCAAAGTCACATAAACTAATAGTCGGGTAACCCCAACTGGAAAGTAAGTTCCTCAATCCCTTGTCAGCAAACATGCTAATAAATACAGCATGAAGGCATATAACACAGATCTAGGAGAAGTGTGCAAAACGTTACTGATGCAATAATAAATTAGAGCTGGTCTTTGTTTTCAGGATGGAACAGAGTGCTATGAGAGAAGTCTTCAATATGTACATGTTTATGGACATGATGAGATTTTTCATCAGTAAAAACAAATGTAGGGGTCTTCAGTGGAAATCACATGAGGGGTTAGGTCAGCAATGGTTCTTTACAAAAACTGACACTTGACCCAAGTATCAAGGTGTGGTAAAAAAATATAAAGTTAGAACATCAGGATAGAACTAGTCCATCACTATAAGCAATGAGACTTTGAATAAATTCCTTAATGATATAGTTTTTCTCATATGAAAAATGGGAATAACAATATCCACCTCATAAAATTGCTGTTAGAATTAAATAATTTTTAGAAATCCTTCATTGCTATATAATTCACTGACTAAACGAGGACACTTTTGAAGACACCATTAAAAATTATAGCAGGGTAAGTGGCAAAAGAACGGTCACGCTACTTATTGCCATACCTAGCACACAGATGGCACTCAAAACATACCAGTTCTTTGATTTGCTCCTGGGCCTTGAAGAGTGCACAGTAATTTCCCGGGCAGAGGAACGGGGGAAAATATGTAACAAACAGAAGGAACTCCATGAACAAAGAAACCCAATGTAAAATGTTTATAAAATGGTTCACCTCATTCATACAATCACATAATTATAAAATATCAGAGCTGAAAGAAATAGAGATATCAGTAAATCCAAAGCATTCATTTTATGGATGAAGAAAATGAACCTCTGAATGGTGAAATGGCAGGGGTATCTAGTTTCAGAGCCAGAACCAGCACCTAGGTTTTCTGACTCCCACTAAATCACTATATCATCCCTCATCTCTAAGAAAAATTTCTCCTAAACCAGAGCTGTCACAGAAATAATAGAAAATCCATAACGTCTCTCAACAGCTTGTCTCATAGTTCTGAAATTCTTACTTATTGAATCCAACCAACTGCAGATCCAACCAGTACTGTATTCAGGGAAAATGAGTACAATCAGCATCTCTCTTGCCAAAGAAGAGAAGGAATTTTACTCTGCTGCATGTAATTTATTACTAAGAAAGAAGAAATAATTTAGTCCTCATTTCTATAACATCTTTTCTTTGGATTTGGAGATGTCATCCATAATAGATATGTAAAGGGTAAATGATTTAAGAATAATATTTCATAAATAATAAAACTTCATATAAAGTTCATTCTTTCCATTGACAAAATAACTCCCTAGGGCAGAAGTTATATTTTTCTGTACAGCATGAATGAACTAACTGGAACACACTCCCCTCTTCATAACAACTCACAAAAGGAAGTAAGGAATAACAGAATCTCTGGGAGATATGTAGAATTTTTTTCTCAGAGGTCCTCAGATTATTCTGATATTCTCCTGGCTTCCTCTCGACATTCCTCCCACAGCCTAAGCCATTTTTCATATTTCTGGGACTGATGTGAACAAAGAGAATGTCTCCACCTGGAAAATAAGTTGGATAGAGAGATTTCCATCCTTTTTCAGCTGTATTGTTGAGACCTTGCTCAACAGTTCCCTTGCTAAAGCTTTACAGACTCATTCCCCAAGCAGAGTTAGTTACTGTCCCCTGCGATCTCATGGCATTTGCATTCACCCCTTTACAGCCCTTAGCCACACTTCTGTTATGATAATTACTCCGATCTCTCTGCTACTCATAGATATGTACGAGACTTTATGCTGCTCTAGAAACCAAGTAACAGCCTGACACAGACTAGGAACTCAAATAAGAACATATTTGAATATAATCACCCATTGAATGAATTACTTAGGGAACAATATATTAATACAGAATACTTTCCATGAATTGTTTTGAGGACAGAGGAGATGGTCTATGTAAAGGCACTGTAAGTTCTCTGGGGAAAAGTAACTGTAAAACTACAAGGCATTATTCTCCTTTACTGTATGGGAAATCACTACAGTGCTTTCCTTAAATGGTACTTAGTGGCCTGGAAAGCTAATGTCTCTCATTAAATGCCTGACTCCCAGAGAGTCACTTATGTAACTGGAAGCACTTAAGTGAATTCATTGCATGAAGTCATTTTGTTTTAAAAAGTGCTGCACACAAGAATTTTTTATCTTACCTAGCTCATTATTTGCAACCTTAGGGAAAAGATTAAAAAAAAAATTAATGTTGAAAACACATGGTAGAAAAATGAGAAGAAAAATAAAGCTAAAAAAAGGTTTAAAAAGTAGGGTAGGAGTGGGGTAATACCCAAATCAAGCTGATTAAATAACCATGGTGAAGGGAGAAGTAATTGCAAGATGATGTCAACAGAGAAAGCGGGATGATGTAGATACAAGAGTTTAAATTTCATTTCACATGATTTTTAAACAAAGTATCAAAGTCAGATTTGGTAAAACAATTGCTGGGTTTTATGTCCTATGGTTATTTTACTTCTTTATGGTTGAATTGAATGGAAATAGCAATTCATTTCGTGGCTTACTGATATTTATTTTCTTAAATCTTTTACAACTGTGTTGCGCAAAAATAAATAGCAAGCACACTTCCCTGAACTATTAGTGGAGATTTAAATCCAAAAACCCATCCTTCAGACTGTCAAATGTAGTCACTGACTTCACAAGTTATTAAAAGGATTTTAGTGTCTATCTGTAAAATGACCACCACTCTCAGAAAAAAAAAAAAATCCAATCTGTTAATCAAGTCACACTCAAACATATTCATTCATCACTAAATGCATTGGTTCCAAACTGACTCTCAAGGTTTTATTAATTCCAAATGCACATTTTGAGAGGTTCAGGCTGAATTATAAACAGTTAAGCACTGTACTCATATATTAATTCCTTATTAAAGGGATACCTGGCAGTGTCCCAATGTTATCAATGACTTCCAAACACACATTTCCACTAGGCACGTACTGCGCCCCTGTCATACACAATGGGGATAGGAGCTGCTATAAGTAGGTATAAAACTTGATTTTTGCCTCCAGGAATTTCTGTGCTTTATACACCTTAATAAGAGAAGTGGCAAGGAAAATCAAAATGCTTACAAATACTTAGGGCAAATCTGGTTGCCCTAAGAAGGCATCTTTCATCTTATGTTAACATATTTAAGATATATTCAGCCTTCCCACTGAAGACACTATGAATTTTCTTTCTTTTCTCTTTTTCAAACAGTTTGGTGACTGTCATATGATTACATTCCAGTGACCTTTGGGATACAAATTTCTACATGGAATGAAGGACACAACAGAGAACTGAGTATTGATAGAAATATTTTCAGGCCAAAGAACATCTGTCATATGTTCTACTGGCTGGAGAAAGATATTTTGTCTTTCAAGCTCTAGATTTTTATACTTAATTGAATAAACAGTGTGGCACACCCATCATGTGCCCAATATATTAAGCACTACAGATATAAAAATGAAAAAAATATGTTCTCTGCCCTCAAAAAAAACACATAGTCTTCAGAGGGCTTATAAATAATAATAGTCTAGAGAAGTTTGCAAAGACCCAATTTCACATACTTTTGAACTTTTCTTCTTTTTCAGAGAATGGCCCCATCATCTGCCCATTATTCTAAGGATCATTATACTCATATCCTCGCCTTCATTCCAAATGATTAAATGGAATAAAAGCCCCATTGATTCCACCTTCTAAATTCCTCCCACAACTCCCAGACAAGAAAAAAAGCTAAAGAAGTTCATCATCAGCAAAATAGTATTACAAGAAATGTTAAAGGACTTCTTTAAGAAGAAAAAGGTCAAAAATATAAATAATTAAATGGCAATAACTATATACCTATCCGCAATTAATTTAAATGTAAATGGCTTAAATGCTCCAATCAAAAGACATAGGATGGCTGAATGGATCAGAAAATAAGACCTTTACATATGCTGCTTGTAAGACACTCCCTGCAGACAGAAAGACACACACAAAAGTGTAAGTAAAGAGATGGGAAAAAATATTTCATAAAAACTGAAACAAACAAACAAAAAGTTTGGGTAGCAATACTTACACCAAACAAAACGGACTTTAAAACAAAGGCTATATCAAGAGACAAAGGCCCAGCAATTCCATTTCTAGGTATTTGTCTGAAGAGCCTCAAAACACTAATTCAAAAACACATATGCATCCATATGTTCACTGCAGCATTATTTACAATAGCCAAGATATGGAAGCAACCTAAGTGTCCATCAATAGATGAATGAATAAAGAAGAAGTGGTATATATATATATACAATGAAATATTACTCGGACATAAAAAAGAATGAAATCTTTTTTTATTTATCTGCGATAACATGGATAGACCTAGAGGGTATTATGCTAAGTGAAATAAGTCAAACAGAGAAAGACAAATACCATATTATTTCACTTATATGTGAAATCTTAAAAAAAAAACTGAACAAACAAAACAAAAACAAACTCATAGATACAGAGAACATTTTGATGGTTGCCAAATGGGAGGTGGGTAAAAGGGATAGATGAAAAGGGGAACGGATTAAGAAGTATAAGTTGGTAATTATTTAACAGTCGTGGGGATGTAAAGTACAGCATAGTGAATATGTCAAAAATACCATAATAACTATGTATGGTATCAGACTGGGTACTAGATTTATCAGGGTGATCAATCTATAAGTTACATAAATGTCTAATCATGATGTTGTATACCTGACACTAATATAATATTGTATGTCAACTGTAATTTAAAAATTAAAAAATTTAATTTTAAAAAATGAATAGAATAAATAAATGAATAAAATTTTCTCAGATCAATTCCTATTACCACTGCCATATCTCAGATCTACTTCTCTTTCCAGCTGGAATGCTTCTGTTACCTTCTTTCTACTTTTCTCAAGGTTTGCTAGAAGTTTTAGCCACAAGTCTGTACTATGAGTAGCATAGAGGGACTATTTAGTAGTTAGTAGTTTTAAAATCTTTTATAAATGTGCTATCAATAATTTAAAATATAGATTATTTCTATAGATCTGAAGCATCACTATAAAGGGAGAGAAGTTGCATGTAATTTATTAATATTTTAAGGTATAGGTTTCTTTCTCAAATGACTTAAATCTCCTAAATGAATGGAGGGGAGAACATTTTTAGATATTCTAGCTTATGTAGATCATAGATCTTTTGGGTTTGGGGTATATTCCAGGGAGAAGCAAGGAGATATGGGGGTGTGTAAGTGCCTGGAGTGCTAAGAGAACTGTAAGAGGCTTGGTGTGGTTGAAGGGGGTGGTGAGTGTTGCAATAAAATGCATCTCAACAAATTACTAAAGGTTGAGTACAATACAAGACAGAAAAAATTAAATGATGTTAATGGACTAAACAATGGATTCTCTTCCCAGGATATCTGAAAGTACATTTTAGTTTAATTTAAAATCAGGAGCATATTTTCCACCTTAATATTAATATTTAAGTGTTAAGAAATGAATCTACAGAGGCAAGTATAAGTTAATAGAAAATATATGTGAAACACCAGGGGCATCACAGACTACAGTGTCACTAAGAATATCTGAGGGATGTCAGGGTGTTGCAACTTGAACACCTCTACATATGAGTTTATGGGTAAATGACTAAACATGATGCTGTCAGAGAGAACTTAGTGCTCTGGACATGAGCTCGAATAATGGTGAATTCAGCAACAGACCTTTAGAAACGATATGATGCCAGACCCTCAAGCCTGAAGGTGATTTTTTGAGTTCTGCTTTTTTCTTTCCCCTGTCCGGGAATCTCAGAGCCAGAGCACTGTGTCTGAATATAAGTAATTTGTTATTATTTATTCTCTCTGTTATTTATCCATCTCTTGAATGTGAATACCTCCTTTTTTCTATTTGAACACTGAGAATACGAACTGTATTATATGAGTCAACATTTACAAGATACACTGAAACCAACATTTGCAAGATATATTAGAACTGTGGAGAGTTATAATTTCTCACCAGAAAATACCTCCGAGGTCTCTTTTGATTCCTGAAATGCTATGACATGCTCCATTTGCTATATATCCATCATAACTAAGGGGCTAAGGTCAAGCCTTGCAATAGCAGGAAGCACTTGTCTAAGTCAGACACTTAAATGGTGGGAAAAGAATGTGCTCTCATCATCTTACATTAACAGTCAATAAAATTCAAATTATGTCTTATGAGTTGATAATAAAAATGAAAAAAATTAGTTGTAAAACTCAAAACAGAATTGGGAGAGGGCAGGGGAAATCTTTTTAGGAAACAACCAACCCTAACTTTCAAGGAACCATTCAAAAAAGGAGTGGAACAAGTTTTGTTTTTTGGTTTTTGGTGTTTTGTTTTGTTTTTTTGTTTACTATGAAATTAAATAGTCACATTTCCTCCAAATCAGGAACAGATCTGAGCAGCCACAAACTACCAGGATGAGTGGGCTACCTAAATTACCTAACTGGGTGAGAGTCATTTCCTTGTAGTAATTGATATTGCTCTAACTCTACTTAATTCTCCAACCAAAACAAATCAATCCACAAAACTGTTTGGTGGTCTTAAATGTTGATAGTATTGTTTGCCTTGAACACATTGTTTCTTCAGCATTTGAAAATGTTAGTAGAGATACTCTCATTTTTAAGTACTTTTCTTTTTTAACATATAAATACTCTAAGCCAGATAACATAAGAAGTGAAATTTAAAAAGGTAAATTTAATGCAGCATTGAAAATATACAAAAAATATTTTTACTCCTTGAATATTCTAAATTAAATTAATAGCAACAGAGTTGGAAAGGAAAAAATATTATAACAAAATTCCAAAGCAGTAACCCACAAGAATCCACAAAAAAAAAAAAAAAAGTTTCAGGGTATCAGATCAACGAACAAAAGGCTGTATTTCTCTACACCAGCAGTGAGCAATCTGAAGAAGAAATTAAGGAAACAAGTCTATTCACAAAATATAATTATTAAGAAGACAAGTTTTGAAGATAGACTGTTGAGTTTAAGGCCCAACTGCTACTATTAATGGGGGGAGGAGGATCTGTTGCAAATTTCTTAATCACTCTGTGTTTCATCTGTAAAAATGGAAAGAAATCACAACCTGCTTCATAGGGTTGCTATTTTGAAAATAAATCAGTTTATCAATGTAAATTGCTTAAAACAGTCAACTGATACATAGCAAGCTCTCAATAAATGTCAGAGATATAAGAGAATTTTAACAATAAAAAAGCACAAAATATAGGAGAAAGCCCCAAAGTCTACATTATTCATCAATGCTTTTGGAGTTGAATTTATGTATTTGAAGGAATTTGTTTTGTTTTCATTATGTGGCTGTACAGCTTCATACTCCGAGGCAGGTGAGAGACCACAGTGAAAGCTGCCCTCAATGTAGATGATCATGCAAAAACCACTATGGGCTCTACAAGACACTCTAATGAGCAACTAGTCTTTTCTAAAACTTGCCTTTATCTCATTATCTCCATCTAATCATTCATCAAGTCCTGCTATTCTACCTTTAAAATGATTTTCCAGTTTTCCTTTCTGCTTCCTCCCTGCTCTCACGAGTCTGGTTCAAGTATTGGTCTCTCACCTGAATTATTGCCACATCTTCCGAACTTGTCTCTCCTCCTCCAATCTCATAATCTTAAAATCTTCCCTCTACGTGTCCACCAGGGATTATCTCTCTAGCCACACCAACTCCCTGCTTAAATGTGTCAAAGACTTTCCCACAGTGTCCCAGGCTTCTATTCTAGATCTCTGCTTTCTGCTCAGCATTATCCATCATACCATCGATCGGTTTTCAAGAAACTGCTTGCAGTGAACTGTGCTTTTCTCACGGATCCTCCCTCCATTACCTTTGTCCATTCTGTCTCCTCTTCCAAGGAGTATTCTTTCCCATACTCACTCTCTTTAGTAGGCCAACACCAAATCATTCCTGAAGATTTATATCAGGGGCAACCTTTTCCAGAATCACTTACACTCACACTCCCCAAAATGCTCTCTCAGGATTTTGTATAACACCCTCCAAATATCTCCCCACCAGAATGTGATTTCCTTGGAAACAGAACTTGCTTATTTCTATTTATATCCTCCATGTCCTACATAGTATTTTCCACAAGGTAAAAAAATCAATCATTCTGAATCACCATGATATCTCCAGCACCTAGCATGAGGCCAGACACATAGTAGACAATAAATATTGAGAGGAGGGGTGGGGAGGAGAAAGAAAAGAATGTTGGTTAAGAGCTAGTGTTAACAGTCATAGAGCCCTGGGCTATGAAGATAGAGCAAAGCAGAAGGGACCTTGAAAGAACCAGTGTGCCACATTGGCTAAAATACAAAAGGACAACTGTTCAAAATTTGTCCAGTGACAATACTCTAACTGTCATTTTCCATAAGACGTTGGGTATATACTTCTGGGTATTCTCACCCATAAAATTAAGATATTACCACCTACCCATTACTTTTAACATTAAGAGACAAAGCACCTAGGACAGAATCTGATATATATTTCCTAATAAATGGTAGCTATTAATTTTAGAAATATAATATCATTTGTTGAATAGATCAGTATAATCACATAGATGATATATGGCTAGAAACATAAGATGGATGGACAGATGGATAGGTGAATAGGTGGGTGGGTGGGTAGACAGATTGATGGATGGATGGATAGATGGATGGATGGACAGACAGATGGATAGATGGATCCACAGAACTTCAGGAAATATCTAATATGATCTCCTACCCTCATAGTTAGGTTATCTTCATCAACATAACTCCCTTGCAATATGCCAACACTTAAAAACTCTATTTCTCATCCGTAATTTATTTAAACAAATATTCACTGTTTGGTCAGTACCCTCAGAATGTGACTGTGGTTTCCTCATCATTTATTTAAAATGTGGTGACTCAAAGTAGCTGCGATATTTTAATTAAGACTTTTTTACTAAGCAATTAAGATGGTCATGGGGATGGGGAGCACAGCATAGGGAATGTAGTTAGCATTAACATGTTGGCTAGGTGGAAGGCCAGGGGAGGGAGGGAGCAATTGGAGGGATCATTTTTATAAACTGTACAGATGTATAACCAATGTAATGTATACTTGAAGCGAATTAAAATAAATGAATCATAAATAAATAAATAAATAAATAAATAAATAAATAATAAAAGAATTCTTTACACTGAAAAATCAAGTTTCTTTTTACCAAAATATAATTATACTATAAATTAAACATATGTTGAAATGGTCTCTTCAGATGCATTTCTTTTACCCCTATGTGTGAAAAATACTACCTTGGTGCTTAATGCTTGGGATGTTTTTGTTTTGTTTTGTTTTTCCACAGAACACCTTACCTTGGTTTTAAATAATCATTTTCCATATTGTCACAATCAATTTGAATTTCAAATATCAATCATTTTAAATAATGTTCATGGTGAAAAATTTATTTGAAAAAAAAAATCACCTTGATCTCTTCTGCTCAGATAGCTGATTTAAAAGAATATGTTCTAAGCCAAGCTCTGTGAGCCACTACTTGAAACATCTTAGGCTTTTCATGAATAAACCACTGTTGAGAATGCTATGAATATAGTATGTAAGCCACTAGGTCACCCACCTATAGTCACAGGGGTATAAAAAGACCTGAGGTACATCCTACACCTGATACTTGAAAGTTGTATCACCTTCAGAAGAGTACCTCTATATAGTAGTCATTAGCCTCCTTCCCTGTAAAATACCTTCATTTCAAGATAATAGTGAGGAATAAAAAGATTGTATATGAAAGAAAATGCATACATGGAATGAACTCAACAAATCTTTACTAAACATAAATCTAGTACAGGTGAAACTGTATTTTCCCAATATTTCAATAAAAACAAAGATATATAACATGAGAACGTTAGATTAAATAGTTATCCCATGCTTTTCTGGTGTTGGGAGCAAGAAATGCGCATCATAGTAGTATCAAATTTGCACTTTCTTTTGATCATTCCTATTACCTGATAAACATGTGTAATAACTCCCACATCCCTCCATCTATTTCCTCACTTCTATTAAACAAAACTTCTCAAAAGAGTTCACAATATTACTATGATCCCTGCCATCCCTGTGCTTAAATAATTCCATCTAGAAGAAAGGCTAGAGAAGCAAACAGATAGCTACACTACAACATGATAAATGATCAAGAGAAGTATGCACAGTGTACAAGGAAGCACACAGGAGGGAGGGCTTCAAGCCCATCCACAGCAGAGGGCAGAGAAAGCTTCCTAGAAGAGACACTACTTCAATTAAGTCATGAGGGACTCAGGGAAATGTATCCAGGTATTCCAGGAAAATGCTGTAAATGTAAAAGCCTAAAGATGAGAAGCAATGATTAATTCAGAGAATTACAAGTAATATGTCATAACTAAAGAGTTGGGTTTGGAGGTGGCAAGTCTAGAGAGTAACCCAATACCCTATTATAACTCATATCACACCTCACCATAATCACTTGGCTACTTACACTCAGTCTTTCTCATTTGCCCAAAAGCCCCAAGGAGTCAAGGACAGGGTTGTTTTGTTCCTTCCTGCATGTGTAACTTTTGTATAAAACACAGTTGGTGCCCAAAGTCATTTTTTGACACTTAGGTGGCTTTGCTGCCATTCATAGTAGCTTCACTTTCACCAGCCAATAAAGATTCACTGAACCAGTTCGCATAAAGTTTTGAATAATCATATTTAAGAAAGATCACACTGGCAGCAGTTCTGAAAATAAAGAGGAAGGCTAGCATATATGAAGAGATAATAAATCGTATCCACACAGCATTTTATTTCTTTTCAGAATATCTAATTCACCAAATATCATAGATTTACAAATAATGTCAAATAATTGGAACATTTTTTTATTTTATTTTGAAAATAAGATTTTAATCCTAGCTTATTTTAATACTTGAAATGGAAGATTTAGGAGATATAAAATCAGATAAAAATCCTGAAGACTTCTGTTGCCTTCATTTATTCTTTCCTATGGATTTTCATGAGTTTTCTTCTAATTATTTTTAATTTTTAAGTTGTTCTTAGTTCATTTTATTGCTTTAGAGCATTTTATGTAAAAAGGTCAAGGACTTTGTGGTTGGTAGGCTTCTACAACTTTTAAAATTACATATAAATTTATGGGAAAAAAAGTATTATAGCCATGCAAACAGATATACAAGCCAATGAAACAGAATACAAAGGTCAAAAACAGCATCTCAAGTCAGTGAGAGAAAGAGCATTTAAAAATACGTGGTGCTATGACAATGAATTATCAAATCTGGAAAAAAATTCAGTGAGATTCAAGGGATTCATAAATTCACATATTAAAAAATAAAACCATAAAATTATTAAAAGAAAATGCAGACATATTTTTCTATTAACTTTGGACAGTGAAGGCCTTTCTGACTAGTAATTAAAATCCACAAGCCAAAAAAAAAAAAAAAAGATTGACAAATTTATTATAGAAAAAAATGAATATTTTTACTAGATACTTTTAGTAAAGACAAAAAAAAATAATAAGGAGCAAATGCATTTCCTTCTACCTGGCAATCTCAATTCTAGAACTTATCCTACAGATAAACTTCCCACATGCCAGACAACATACAGTCCAATGTTATTCACTACAGCATTATTTGTAGCAGCAAAAAGAAAGGGACAGGGGAAAGATGCAAATGCGTATCTATCTATATAAGACTGCTTACGTAAACAACAATATATCCATTTATCTCTAGATACTGATACAGAAAGATGTCTGTGATAAATTAAGTTTAAAAAAGAGCAAGATGCAGAAGAAAAGGATAAATAACAGCCTCTATTAACCTTTATTTGTATTTACATATTCCAAAGACACATGAGAAACTACTAAAAGAAGATGGGACTACATCAAACTAAAAAAATTATGCACAGCAAAGGAAACACAACAAAAAGACAACCTACAGAATGGGGGAAGATATTCGCTTATGATACATCTGGTAAGGGGTTAATATCCAAAATATAAAGAACTCATACAACTCAACTAGAAAAAAAAAATCCAATTTAAAAATGGGCAGAAGACCTGAATAGATATTTCTCCAAAGAGGAAATACATATGGTCAACAGATATATGAAAAGATGCTCAAGATCACTAATCATCAGAGAACTGCAAATTAAAACCACAATGAGAAATCACCTCACACCTGTCAGAATGATTATCATCAACAATTCAAAGAACAAGTATTGGCAAAGATGTGGAGCAAAGGGGACCCTCATACACTGTTGGTGGGATTGCAAATTGGTAGAGTCACTATGGGAAACAGTTTGGAGGTTCCTCAAAAAATTAAAAATGGATATATCTTTTGATCCAGCAACTGCACTACTGGGTATTTATCCAAAGAAAACCAAAACAATAATTGGTAAAGATCTATGCACCCCTATGTTCATGGAAGCCCTATTCACAATTGCCAAATATGGAAACCTAAATGCCCATTAACAGATGATTGGATAAAGAAGTTATGGTTCATATAACGGAAAATTACTCAGCCATTAAAAAAGATGAAATCCTACTATTTGCAATGACATGGATGGACCTAGAAGTTATTCCACTGAGTGAGATAAATCAGACGGAGAAAGATAAATACCATATGATTTCACATATATGTGGAATCGAAGGAAGAAAAAGAACTAATTGAAAACAAACTCACAAACATAAAGGACAATTTGGTCCCAGAGAGGGGAGGGAGGTTGAGGGACTGGAAGAAAGCAGTGAAGGGTTAAAGGAGTACAAATTAGTAGTTGAAGGTGGTCACAGGGATGGGGAGCACACCATAGGAAATGCAGTCAGAAGGAAGATACAGTAATCAGGAGAATTGTTTCATAAACTATATAAACATCTAACCAACGCACTATGCACTTGAAACTAATAGTAACAATGGAGGAGAAAGAGGAGAAGACGGGGCAAGTGTGTGTAAATGAAGTGGCCAAAAACAAGTAAGAGCGAGACTTCTCACTGTTACCATTTTAATTACTTGTTTTTAACCATATTGAATATATCAACTATTCGAAAAGTTTAAAGCCTAAAGTGTCAGTGGCAAATAAACTTGTTACCAAATTTCAAAAACCAAAAATAAGAATTGGTATAAAAATGGATAACTAAGAACTCTTAAAAATAATGGTATAGGTGAAAAGTCCAATGATAGATTTTGTATTTCATGCTCTTCTGATGTCTCCCCATGACATGACTGTTTTCACAATGATAGGTTCCTTGCAAGTATATTCCTCATCATTTCACCTGACCAGCAAAGAGACTAATGAAAATTAGGGGGTTTTAACATACGGAGAGAAGAATCTTAAAAACCTATATGAGCGTATTGTTTTTACACCTAATAATTCACCTAAGCACAATACTATGGTATTTTCCTTGATATTTTTTTTAAAAATATGCATCAGGATTATTTACAACATATCTATAGAGCAACGCTAAACTTCATAAAAGTACCAAAAAGAACCAGGAGAAATAGTCTTAAACCCAGAGCAGTCTGGAAAATAGACTGGAACTGTAACCATTTCAAGAACAGATGCACACAATCAATTTCAACATATTAATGTGTCAAAAATTGGTAAGATGGAGAATGCTTTCTCCCTTGGGGAAACCTTTCCCGCCAAACCACCTCAACTGATGGCAACGCATACACCAAGACTGCCAGCACTAAGAAATGAAAGACAAACACGGGACACATTCAAAAGCAATTAAGCATTTGGGAAAAGTAAGAGGAATGAATGAGTTGATTCTGACCAAATTTAAAATGCTGAAGTAAGTAGAGAAATTTGAAATAAAGTAATAGAAAACAGAAAACATCACATACCAGAAGGTTATTTTGAAGGCACTTTAAGATACAGAATATTTTCCAAAATTCTTATCCAGATCACAAAGGACAAAATCATACTGTATTTTCAAAATACGGCATTGTTTCATTAAGAATATAGATCCCTATTTCATAGAAGAAAAACCTTGGCTTAGAGAAGTGAAATAGATTGCCTAGAATGAGCCAAACCAACAGTGGACCCAGGATTTCTCGAACCTACACTTTTGACCACTAAAAACATCCAAAAAGTGACAGACGGCCAACATAGAAGAAAACCATAAACACAAATTCAAAAACAAGCCAAAATGAAATTAACAATTTGAGGGTCATTTTTCAGGTGTTCAGTGTTTCCCCATGTCATAGGAGCACATGTAGATTCTCGCCCTTTTATACAACAGAAGAACTTTTTAAAAGCAATAACAGAAGTTAATGCTTCTTGATGATTTCCTAAGTGCCATAGCTCTTTGCCTGTGTTATTTCATTCTCCCCTCTCAGGAATGTGGTGGTTAGTGCCATTATCACCCTGATTTTAAGATAAGGACGTTGGAACCTGGAAACGTTAAGCAACCTAACCTTCTCACTCAACTACCAAGTGGCAAAGCCAAAATCAGAACTTCAGCCGAACCATGTTTATCTTAGAGGCCACATAAAGCCTGAGGGCGAGAGGGTAGACTCTGGGGACAGACTGGCACTACCACCTCTGATCTGAGCCACCACAGGTCAGTTACTAAACCTTTCTGTGCCTGTGCTTCAGTTAACTCATCTGCAACATGAGAACAGTATTAGAACTTATTTCATGTTCTTGTAAGAATTAAATGAATTAATATAAGTACTTAAGAGCATATCTGTGCATAACAGCCTACAGAATAAAAAATGTTAGCTTTATGAAGATGATAATGATTATTACTATTACCTTCGGTGCTCTAGCTGTCTTCCGGCACTGCAAAATAATAAAGGCTCATGAGATTTCCCTGAACCATTAGGAAAAGTTTAATTTACCTTCAATAAGATTAGCCAAAAAAAAAAGTCTACAGTATATTTTAGAAATTTTCTACTAGAAATATTTTTGTGCCTAATGGAATACTTAATTATCCCAAAAAGTCATTGTAATGAACAACGAGATTAGATAACTAAGCTGCCATTGTTTGTGAGAACATTGACTCACAATAGCAAGGTCCATGTGCCAACATTTGATTACATTTTCTTTTCCTTCATATTTTTGATTACCGAAGATTTACAATTTATGTTAATTATTCTAAAAAAGAAAACCAGAACTATAATGCAACCATATCTGAACATTCAAACTCTTTTAGAACGATTTGCTCTTCCTATTAAAATAAAAATCTAGCCATGCTAATCTGAAAAGTAACATACAATTCAGTCATGCTCCACATTACATTTCAGTCAATTACAAACTACGTCTACAATGGTGGTCCCATAAATTATATTGAAGTTGAACACTTCCTATCACCGAGTGATGTTGTGGCCATTGTGATGGAGTAATGCAATGTATTATTCACATGTTCATGACAATACTGGTATAAACAAACCTACTGCACCACCAGTCATATAAAAGTATAGCACATATAATTATGTATAGTACGTAATACTTGATAATGATAATAAACTACTATGTTACTGGTTTATGGATCTACTATACTATACTTTTTATTGTTATTTTAGAGGTACTCATTCTACTTACAAAAAAATAATTTGCCTTAAAACTGTAAGCCATGCTATGCAGGACCAGCCTCATACATCTCATGTTTACCATATCTCTTGACTGCATCATATTCTTTTGAGTTTGACTTAATATCCTGTTATTTTGTACAGTAACATGCTATACAGGCTTGCACCCTAGGCTCAATAGGCTATACCATTAGCCTATGTGTGCAGCAGGCTATACTATTTAGGTTTTTGTAAGTGCACCCTGTGATGTTCATACAAGAATGAAATAGCCTAACAATGTACTTCTCAGAACTCTCTTCATCATTAAGTGGTACATGACCGTAGTAATCTAAGATTTCATCGATACTGAGTTTAGATGTAGAAAAAATTGTTGCCCCTCAAATCTTTCAGTCTGTAGTTCCAAAGTGCAGACACTACCTTGTGTAAATTCTAAAAAAAAAAAAAAAAAAAAAAAAAGAATATTTGTTTATCTTGGGGATGACAATATTTTTAGAGAAATATCCCATCACATTTTTATATAAACATTATACCAAAAAATACTTTTCTTCTAAATTTAGAGACACATTAGAAATAAAGTAGATTTTACTTGAAATTCAAAGTGGTCCAATTTCACAGCTGGGCCATTTCTTTATTTTTACATAATGTTTTTTTTAATTATTAACTGCTTGTCTAACTTTGGACGTCACTTACATCCTCTGTGGATAAAAATGTTTTCTTATTTCCTGTTCACTACGTGTTAGATGTACTTTGTCTGTTTCACCACACTGGAAAATTAAATTAGAACACATATTTTCAGAGAATGCAGAGACCACAAAGCAATGAGAGAAGGGAGAATCATTCCTATTGCCACTAAATGAAGAAGAAAAATTAATTTGCTAAAGACATACACTTCCGTAGAAAAAATTTCAAAGCCTATTATTTGACCATTTTCAACTAAACTCATAGGAGGAAGCAATTTTTTTAATTTACCCAGTAGGAGAAAGACAGAGGAAACTACGTTAAGTCTATAATGTCTTAGTAATTTCTTGTGACAATAATGCTCTTACACTTTAAAACATGGAAAGGGGATACATGAGAAAAGTATGTGTGTGAGCCAGTGGTAAACTTTACTAATTGAATAAGGAAGCTTTTCAGTGTGGCATGTATTGCCTTATGTTATATTTAAAGTTTCTTACCCATTCGTGTCTTCTGCTAGTACCCTTCCTACTTCTGCTAGTAAACTTCCTAGCAATGAGAGGACAAGCAGAAATTTTGGACATGAGCAACCACAGAATGGGCAAGATACCTAAAATAGAACACAAGGCAATACATACAACATTGAAAGGCTTCCTCATTCAATTAGCAAACTGCATTATTGCAAGGAAGGGTGCTGACATAAGATAGAGAAAAAATCGAAAAGACAAATAAATAGAACTAAAAATTTTATAACATTAAAAGTCTGAAAATCTGCATTAAATAATACTAAAAGGCTATTCAGCAAATAGTGTATACCTACAATGTGCTCTGTGCTAGGTTATTAAGCTGCAGAATATTCTTTAGTACATTCACAAGTACATATTCTGTCTTCCCAAAGAAACGAGAGTTGAGGAGAGCAAAACTTACTCAAGGAACAGTGAGTTGATCAGCCAAGGTGGAGCTCATGTTCAATAGCATTGTTAAAATTGAAAGCCATACTGGAATGTGAGTACATCTGGGTTCAAGTCCCACTCTAACATGGGCTGTATAATTCTAAGCAAGTCACTTAATGGCTCTAGGCCTCAGATTCCTAATGCAAAAAAAAAGGGGGGGGAGGGGTGAGAATATCTACTACCGTGATATCTATTTCATAAGATTATTGTGAAAGTTAAATTAGATAATATATGATTTAGCACTCTGCCTGGCATGTGATAGTTGTTCAATTAAATATATTGTTACACTTGAGAATAATGGGAAAGTGATTGGATTAGTAGTTTGGGATTCTAGCTACAAGGAGGAAGAGCTAAAAAGAAATATGCAAAGATGCTCAATATCTCCAGTAATCAAAGAAATGCTTATAACAATAACAGCAAGATAAAATATTTAGCCAATCAGATTTTTTTAAAAAATGGATACCATTCACTGTCTAATAAAATGTAAGGAAATGGGCATTTTCTTGCATTATGAATATGTGTGTAGAGTAATACAATCTCTTAGATGGACAAATTAAGAGCAATGCACATGCACTTTAACCCAGCAATTCCATCACAGAAATCCTAATTTATGTGTACAAAAATATTTCTACCACTTTAGTCCTAGCTCCCATCATCTAACCTATTGGAATAGACTTCTGTATTAGTTAATTTTGCTTAAATAACAAACAACCCCAATATCTTAATAGCTTACAATGACAGACATTCTTCTTATCATGTTATATATGAGATGAGATCTGCTATAGGCTATGGCTCTTCTTCATGTGCCTTTTCATTCCAGCATAGAAGACTCCCCGCCTGCTATTCTCATGAGAGAGAGAAGAACCAAGGGGCTGAGCTGAATCTTGCAATCTGATTTAGGGATTTTGATAGGTCATATCTGCAGACAGGCCATTGAACCAAAGCCAGGTAGATGGATGGTAAGGGGGAGTGACAGGTTAGCAATACTCCTCCTACATTGCATATCAAATGGCAACAAAATGGGAATGTATAACCCTCTCTTAAGGAAGGAAGGGAGTAACTGTAACTCACACCCCTAACTGGTCTAATAGATTCCACATTGCAGCTAGAGTGATCCAATTAAAACAGAAGTCTGATTCTGTCACTCCTCTACTCAAAACCCTACAAAAATCTCACTCAGAGTAAAAACCAGTCTTCACCATGGCCTTATATGCCTTACATGGTTTGACTTCCCTCCCTGATCCCACTACCTCTCTGATCACTCTTCCGCTCAAAGTTCCTGTTTAGCTGTACTTGCTGCCCACCTGCCTCAGGGCCTTTCTGTGTACTAAGCTCGCTGCCTGACCCACTCTACATCCAAATATGCCCTGGGCTCAGCTCCTCACTTTCTTTAGGTTTCACTCTAATGGCAATTTAGTAGATAATTGGTGGTTACACGAATCAATACATGTGCTAAAGCTGCATAGAAATATGCATACACACACACACATACACACACAGATGAGTACACGTAGAAACGAGTACATGTAGAAACAAATTTTGTCTGTTTCTCCCACTAGAAAATAAATTCATGGCAGCAAGAGCTTTGTTTTGTTTACTTTTGATTCCTTAGTACCAAGAATAATGCCTAGCACATAGCAGGTACTCAATAAATATATTTAAAGAGAATAAATGTGTTCTGTAGTCAAAATTGGAAACTACCTAAATGCTCATAAATGGCGGAAAGTTTATTATATTTGAAATACAAAATATTATACAGCAATGTAAAGAATATTCTATATTCACTCACACAGAAAGATTTTGGATTTGATATTGCTAAGATATATATTCCATGATATATTGCTAAGAGTAAAAATGAGTTGTACAAAACTGGTATAACATGATCCCAATGAGGAAAGCAGAAAATCGTAATGCTTAAGAGAGGGAACTCGAAGGGCACATCTTATTTCCATTTCTCATTTCCAGGGTGGCCTCAGACAAGTTATTTAATCTCATTTGCCTCACCTTCCACATCTGTAAAATTAAAATAATAAAGCTGTGGGGATTAAATGCGTTAACACACATAAAGCCATGACACAGTATAATCCATTTCTAGTACTTAGCATATTGTAAACATTTAATATATGCTAAGTATGATTATTTACGTACAAAATCCTGTACAACTTTATGCATAAGTATTTAAAATCCATAGAAAAAGGTCAAGAATGAAACACAAAAAAGTGTTAACAGTAGTGACCTCTGGGGAGAGATAAGAGGAGGGATGTGGGTTGGTTTTTTTGTCTGTTTGTTGTTTTTTTAATTATAAAAAACCCACACATCCAAGGGCCAAACATAAATTCTTTTAAATTATATAAGCTAATGCTTTCTTCCAGAACCATGTACAATCAAGGATTAACTATATCTGCTTCACCTAAATTCACAGTGGAGTTTGCAGGCCCAGGAGCCCACACATGACTGAGGCAGTCAGCCACTGAGAACCCTGTCCCCACACTCCTAATTGCTAAAAAATGATGACTTGGGCTCTGGTGCCCGAGGTGTGCCAAAGGGCAGGAGTCTAAGAGCACACACTTCTCCCTCCTCTGTCCATTAGGGACTCTACTAAATTGGACCTCACACTCTCATACTACAGAAAATTGTTTCTGACTTAAAGAATTCTGCTAAAGGCTTCTGCTACTTGCTGGCCTCCAGCTGGTTGATCAGTTGATGTCTTATTTTTTGCAGGTTATATTTTGTCTTCTGAAAGCATCTCTGCAGCTGAGCATGGTTTTAGCTCGCTGCTGCTCAGTTATGCCACTTTACTTTTCCTTGTGTATGTTTACCATCCATTTTTCTCATTTTCCTACTTCTTGATTTTATTTTTGTCTTTTTATCTTTTATTTTAAATCCCACTTTTTTATATTTAATCATTTTCTTTTCTTATTAACTTTTTTATCAACTTTTTTTCTATTGGTTTTACTTGGCTTTACTGAAAAATATCATGATTTGGTCATTCCCCTTCTATTATTTTTAAATGTTTTATCCATTTTAAATTCAATAAATTCTATAAAATTTTTCATCTTTATTTCTTTTAGCTTTTTCTTTATTTATAAAATCCTTAAGCTCATTTTTACATAATCTTCATTTGTTTCCATTTTTCTGGAGAATTAATCTAATTTTTTCTTCTCCTTCCTCACATTTTAATTTGCTTTTCATCACAATTTGTCTTTAGGATGGCCGGCAGAAATCACGGACAAAGTGGCGGTGATAGTGGTCACACACGCCATGCTAACAGGAGAGCTGGCGACCTACTACCCTTCAGCAGCTGTGTCTGAAGTCCACTCCAGTCCTACCTCTCTCTACATGGCTACTTAGCAAAAGGCCTCCTTTTATAATGTTACTTGTCATCTAAATATCTTACTCTAGAGTAGTCATGAAAGGTGAGGAGATCCCTAGTCTATATGCATAATTCAACCAATCTAAGGAGTTCAAGTTGGGTAGGAGATTTTAGTAAAGAAAGGCTGCTTCATCAACATGTTTGGACTATGGCTAATCCACCCATAGGTTTCTGTGAAAGAAGGCAAAGTATAGTGTCCATAATCATATTTCTGACATCACTTCTACGTCAACCTGATTCTGACATACTTATTTATAGCTTAGTCTTCTCCCTCCTTACCAGACCTATAGAAGAATCCTCCAATGTCACGATCTCCAGCTTTCTTCCCTCATTGTGAACACGAGGAGAAGCTCAACATAACGGAGCTGATCCTTCAAGGAGTTGGGGGAGAGGAGGATTATTTGTGTTTTTTTGTCTTAATTGATCAGCTCTGCTTTAATGTACAGTAGAATCATATGGCTTATTTAGCCTATCAAAATCAAATGAAAAGATGATGTTCCATCAACTGAAGAGATTAACATGATCTGCAGAAGGTCTCAAGACATCGTAAAACAGCTCAGTTTGAATTTCTTCTTCCTCATGTCACTCTTCCAAAAAGCTATACTAAGAAAATATCTCAGTTAGTTTTCTGGACTTTGGCCATAATGTTGATTCTTCTAATTGCCTGCAGTTTCTCTCATTTTGTCTCTTGCTTATTCTTTTTGAATGTTCTCTCTTTGGACCCAGCCCGCTATTACACAATCCCCATTATTTTATTCCCCCCT
Source organism: Eonycteris spelaea (assembly GCA_003508835.1). Classification (NCBI taxonomy): domain Eukaryota; kingdom Metazoa; phylum Chordata; class Mammalia; order Chiroptera; family Pteropodidae; genus Eonycteris; species Eonycteris spelaea. Next base: position 5,705,341 of record PUFA01000053.1, read on the forward strand.
CCAAGCCTAGGAAATGACATTAGCCAAGTATCCCGATTGAAGAACTGAATCATTAAGCCATTCTTATTTACTACTCACACCCATCCAGGACACAACACTGAATAGCTCACTCACTAATGAAGGAACTTCAGGTCAGGTATCTCCCCAGATCTTCCCTGCTACGCTATAACCTTAGAGCCTGGCCCATTCGAGTCTGGTCTGCTCAACCAGCAACTGCAAAGCTAGCTGATGGAAAGCTGCATAATTATGCTAGTGTCTACATATCCTTACAATCAGGAATGTTCTACCCAGTGAATGTGAATCCCAAGCACATGACTACAAAGGAATTCCACAGTAAGGAGACTTATGGGTTTGTTTTTTCTAATCCATTTTAATAGTAGATGTCTGCTGCAAGAGACCTATATTTTAGAAATCTATTTGCTTGTAATAAATGGGTAGGATCCTTCCTGTTTTTCTCCAGCTATGAAGGGTAGAAATGGGCAGTAAAAAGGAGGCTCTGATAGCTGTCGGTTCAGAACTAACAGCTGTGCAGTTTACAATCATTTCCCCTTATTCACAGGATACATTTCAAGATCCCCACTGGATGCCTAAAACCACAGATAGTACCAAACCCTATACAGTATATTCTATGTGTTCTCTGATACATACATACCTATGATAGGGTTTAATTTATAAATTAAGTACAGTAAGAGATTAACAACTAATAATAAAACAACTATAACAATATACTGTAATAAAAGTTATATGAATGGCTTTGGGGCTATTATTAAGTAAAATAAGGATTACTTGAACAGGACAATACCATGACAGTCAATCTGATAATGGAAACAGGTACTAAGTAACTAATGGAGGTGGGGGGGGGTGCAGCACAAAGGCAGTGCAGAGATGCCGGACCAAAGGGATGATTCATGTCTCAAGCAGGATAGAGCAGGACAATGCAAGATTTCATCATGCTACTCAGAGCAGAAGGAATTAAAACTTACAAAGTGTTTATTTCTGGGATTTTCCATATATTTTCCAACTGCTATTGACTTTAGGTGGCTGAAACTGCAGAATGAGAAACTACTGCAAGGGGAGACTGCTGTGTGTTCATTCTGATCATTTTTTCAGCTCCCTGATGTGCTGTACATGCCTGGCCCATGATAAGAAACAGAGAGCTTTGCCATTATCTTTTTCCAATATTTTGTTTCATTTTATTTCAGATTCTAACAGGAAAGAATGTATTAAATAAAAGGCCTGGGTATAGTCCAGAAAATTATAAATGTTTTAACTACTCATGAACTCATTTTTAAAAAGAAGAAGAAGCTGCCTAATCAAGGACCTCCAACAGGGTTTCCAGAAAAGGCACTCATAAAGTTCCCTCAAAATCTACCAGGTTGTTCAGGTTCAGAGAAGTGATCGTGGTCTTTCATGGCAGAGAAGGTAAATTGGTTGGTATGATTCTAAGATTTACAGAAAGCTTTTGCCAAAATCCCAGAGCAAAAATAAATATATCACTTGCTGCCAAACCATGAAAATAAAATATTAAATAATAAAAAGATTCCACTGGAAGTTGACTTAGAGACATAAAATAGCTATAACCAAAATGAAGAATTTGAAGATCTCTTTCAGGGTCAGGGTCGATACCACTTAGAAAGTATAACTAACACCAAATTACACCTATATTTAATATGAAATGTTTTCCACGGTTCTGAACAACAGAAGCTCAGAAACTCCTGCTGTCATTCATGAAGTAGGTATTGCTGCTCATACAAATGGAATAATCCAATATTAAAGGAGAAATAAACATGTGTGTCCAAGGATGTTATTCTCAGCATTATTTATTTACAATATTTTTTTATCTCGAGATACCTTAAATGATCTAAAATTGTGACATGATTAACTGATGATCAGTTAATAAGTGAAATGATCAATGTCAAATACTCAAAGGAATAATTTTGTACAGCAAAAAATATTTTTATAAATAGTTTGCAATAACATAAGGAGATGATTATATACACCAATTTTAATTGGAAAAAGGCAGAATTAAAAATTGTATAGGCAGCATATATGAAATCATAAAGTAAAAGAAGAAATTTTAAATGGCTGAAATGTCCCTAGGTAGGTATGCAAACAGGTGACATTTAATTTCGTCTCTGTGTAACATGATGTTGAATGAGAATTTTTTTCCATGGTCCTGGTATTTACAACCGGAATCCAAAAGTGATGACAAACATATTAAGTAATTAAATAAAACAACCTAGTGGGTCAAAAATACTGGGACCAAACACCACCTCAGAGTTGATTAAAGAGAAGCTCAACTGGTTCTGCCCCTTGATCCATTACCCCTCCACTACTCTATCTAATTCAAAAAAAGCGAACAATCAAAAGGAAAGAAAAGAAATGAAAGCAATGACCCAGGTTATAAGGGTGAATTATTCAAGGGAAATGAGGGTTTCTGCTCCCTGAATCCAAGTGGAAAGGAACACCCAAAGGATCACTTGCCTAGAGGAAAGGTGCTCATAGGGCATCTTTGGGCTCCCTTTGAGGCCATGGTGCTAAACTTCTTTCCTAGTGGAGTATATGGCAGTTTCACAACTCATGTTTATTTGTATGAACCATGCAGCTGTCCTTTGTGCCCCTGAAGGGTCTGAGGTGACGGTGTGTGGTGTTGCTCTCCATCCTTATCTCAGACACACTATGCCATGTTCCTTTTTTGCCTTGTGGGAACCAGTGCTCTGTGATATGCCTCCTTTCTTTGGAAGCATCTAGTCTGGAAGGTGGTCAAAGTGCCCAAGTTCATTTATGCCCCCAAACACACGTCATTCTCCCTCAAGAAGGCCATTGTTTTACCCCAGTGATAAGATCAGCAAGGGTCTGCTAATTCTATAACCCTACAAAATATGAATTATAATTTGGAAATCTATATGTCTTCTACCCTAGTGAATCAGTGGTTAATTAATGCAATTGCATTAAATATTTACAATCTAATCCGATACATATGCCTTTCTTTACTTTTTTTTTACATATGCCTTTCAACCTATTCAAAATTGAGAAAAAAGTCCCAACTTATTTTAAATTGAGAAAACCTCAAATTTCAAGTTAATTATCTCCATTATCAGCTCAAAAATATAATTCATCTGATGCTAAAACTTGAAAACGTTATTCATCCTTACTTATGATTATTAATTTAAGAAAGTGTTATATATATAAATTATCATTTTTATTACATGTGTCAAAATTAAATACAAACATGAGAAAATTAAGGTAAGTTTCCTAATCTCTTAGGAGATAAATCACATTTACTCAAATTAACCAAGTACAGTCGGCCAAATAGTTATATGCAGGCAGACAGCCTGAAAGTCACCTGAAAGTTATGCAATGCAATCTTTCATTAAAATTTCTAAATAAAAATTCTACAGAACATAAAAATTAAGGTCAAAGTGTAATTTTAGATACACAATTTTAAATATTATTTCTTAATTCCATATTTCAATGAAAAAATTATTCAAAATCTAGAATTAGAGAAAAGCTTTCCCCAGACCAAAACTCTACCAAGAAAATTAATACATGACTTGTCATTTTTTTATCAAAATTGTTAGCTCTAAATTACACTTTAAATATTTTTTTTTTACTATTTTTTTCTCACAAGCACAAACATAAAATGTCTAATGTTATGTATATAAAGAGACAAACGTGTGTTTGGGGGCATAAATGAACTTGGGCACTTTGACCTAAAGGAACATAAATTATAGCCGATGTTTGTATCATCATTTAACTTGTAAAAATATCAAAAGTCTAAGATCCAAATTAGGAACTCAATTCCTAATTGTAATAGAACACCACTACATGAATGCAATAAGTGTAAAATGTAATTATTTTGTACCATATTTCTCTTCATAAATATATTTGATCACTAAAAAATTTGTGTACAAGTATTTTTAAGGATGAAGAAAGTTTGGAGGAGAAAATAACATACACGAAATACATATACGGCAGCCTTAAACTAAAATTGAGCCATCCTATCCGAATGTGTAAGAGTTCTGATTATAACCTAAGGCAAAATAAATGTCTTCTGCACTTAAAAAAAAAATAGGAGAGGTCAGTGCAGTTGCTATGATTGAGCTTAAAACCTTGCTCTAAGCTTCCTGGCAGCTAAAAAGAAAAAAATTTTAATAGCTTGTTACTTAATCTCACCAATGGAATTATGACAGTACTTTCTTCAAAGACACACTGTGTGAATATCCTGAGAAAATATAAAGTGTTTGGCATAGTGCCTGGCACCCAGGACATGTCTAAGAAAGACATGTTAATGCTACTACCAAACCCTATGAGAATTTTCCTACATGGATCATTGTATTAGGGACTTAAAACGAGAGTCATGGTATTAAACCTGACTGCTGTAGAGTTTGAATTACAAAGACAGTTTCTTCTTTTAGGGAACACTCATATTGGTGACAGGCAATGTGCCTCATACATAATAGTTATGTTTAATTGGTCTTGTTACAAACTAAGGCTTTTCAATGAATATTTCTGTATATCAAAGCCTTTCTCTTTTTTCCACAACCTGTAAATTTCCTGAGCTTTGGTCAAAGCTATCCTCAACTCTTCCAACTACCTTGCAAGGGGGGAAAAAAACTAAATTTCCAGTCAACGCCACCTGCCATAATGAAACATATAAACTGATCCAGAGCTAAGAGAGGGAACAGAGTAGAATACAGATGATGTCTTTTCTGTTGTCTTGCATGTTGAAATTCTACTTTCTTAAAAAATATCTGAGAATTTGATGAATCGCAACTCTGTGATCTTTCCTCTTACTATCCATTCTCTTTATAACCAGATTCGAATTCCTATCTCTGTTTTCTCCTTAAACTCCTACACCCACCACAGACAGGTTTTACGCCCAGCACATCTCCACTGAAATTTGCTTTGCAAGGTCTCAGATGACTCCTAACTACCAAACCTCATGACACTTTAATTTGAATATTTGTGAGTACTCTGAAACACATATTTTAAAATACAGCCTCTTTCTTAAAACTCTCTCTTCTTGTAACTTACATGACATCACATTTTCTCTTATCTTTGTCAGGTCCTCATTCTCTATCTAACTCTAAAATGCTAATATTCCCAGGAGTGCCATCACTGTTTCTTTTCTCTCACTTTTACATTTTTTTTTCTGGGAAAAATCCACTCCATCCATCTTTCTATGACACTCCCTGACCACAAAGCAATCGCTGGGCCCCCCAATCTACACCAGCAGGAATGGACTATAGGAGCTTTGCATCCCCAAGGAACATACGTACCCAGTGAAGACATGGAGAAGAGCAGAGTTAAAAAGAACCCAAAACAGAGTCGGGAGTCACAGAAAAATGGGCTAGGGATTCCAGCAAAGTCTGGAGCTACCCGAGAGACGAACTAAGGAGCTTTTCTGATCCCAGAGAAGAGAGTCTGAATAATTCCTATCCGGCAAAATTTGATAATTGCTATGGATAGTGACTTCTACATATTTTTTATTCCCTTCTTTTCTGAATGGGAAACTTTATAGCAATTATTCTACTTCTCTACAATTATATTTGGAGTGCTTATGGATAAAATCGAATGTCTTTTAGTTTATAGGTTACCAAAGCACAAGAGATATATCTGGCCTTGTTCCAGAGATCAAGAACTTTGAGTAGGATCAGGAACTTGATGGATTTGGGGGCTCATCCTCCTCACGGAGTAGCTGATGGTGTTCCATGAATGAGCTAAAGTGTTTTCGTGGATATTTTGGAAGTTCAAAAGGTTGTCTCCCAACATCCATTTTTCCCCTTTAACAATGGTGACAGACTCTCCAATTTGGAGCTTGGCACGTGGCTTCCCAGAATGAAGACTGCAGCTTCCGCTTCTTTTGCAGCTGAGTACGCTTGTGCAGCTAAATTCAAGTCAATGGGATGGTAAGCAGAAGTGTTTATGTAGCTGCTTCTGGGAATCTTTCAGATGAGATAGAGCATGTATACCCTTTGCTCTCTCCTTTCCCCTTTCCTCCAGCTTTCTGCCTGGAACTTAGATGCCACTACCTGTGACAGACTATAAGATATAAGGAACCTTTGTCCCTCATATTATTGAGCACATTAGCCCTCAAGTACCAACCCAGATTTTTATGCAGAGCTAGAATAAACTTCTACCTTATTTAGGCCACCATTGATTGGAACTTTCTATAACTTAGAGTAAAACCTAGTCCTAATTCATACAGGTATATAAAATGGAAAAAGGTCTCTTACTTGAGAAACTGAATAGGTGAATGGTGTACCATTCACTAAGACAGGAGAGGGCAGATTTGAGCTGAGGATTCAATTTTTGATGTGTTAAGTATGGGGTGCTCATAAAAATCCAAGTAAAGACACTCTCAGGAGGGGAGTTTAGGCAAAAGAAAAAAATCCAGGAATCTGTAACAGGTAAATGGTATATAAAACCTCTAAAATGCCTAAGTTCATTCAAAAAACATATACAAATTAGATGGGCAACCATGGTATGAATCCAAAAACATTATTTCAAGTCTACAAATTCCTGTCATTTCTCATATTCTGGCTTTCATTCTCATGTTTACTCAGTATACAAGGTATCTATGCTGAGCCAATCTCATCAGATCTGACCTTGCCCCACAGGAATAACCAGTGGAAAACACTGTTCTAATAAAGTCAATGGAAAGTTCACAGACTTGTCCAAATCTTATCTGCACTATTTTTAGTCCAAGAAACAGAACTAGAACATTTAGGGTAAAATGGGCTTTTCTGAATAAACCCCATCATTCACAGTCAGAACTAAAAAAAAAAAAAAAAAAAATCATAAAATCTCAGGATAGAAAGTGCTCTCAGATCCTTCCTAAACCAACACACCAGTATAAATGTTACTACTTCATAAAGACTACATACCATAAATATAACGTCTTTAACAAGAATCCTAAATGAACAAATTCAAGAACTACTCCAACATGTTTGAAAGAACAAAAGAAAAAAACCTCTCTACCCAGAAATAAGTTACTAAATGCAGAAGTATTAAGTCCTTCTTATGTAGTCTCAAGATAGATCTTTCCATCTCTGATATTCATAAAATCCATTCATCGATGATACTCTGAGATCACCAAGGAAGCTCAATTTAAATATCGGGAACCACTTTTTAACTACAAGGTTATTCAAACATTGTTAGAGTTTACCAAAGGAGTTTATGAAATCTCCCTCAGAGGTTTTTAAGCATCAGTTAGACCGTCATTTGAAGAAATTAGTTTAAGATAACTTAAATGTACTTCTTTTGCAACAGGGAGTTAGACCACAAGATTATTTTTCTATGACACCATTTCCTGGTTGGAAATTGAAGGTGGGAAAAGAAAATAGCAGTGAGCTTGAAGTTTGAGGTTTTATTATTTAAATTGCTTCCTCATATTTAATGAGCTGCAAATTTCACCACTTCTGGCATTTAAATATGTTCAAGACTCTAGGACACTCCTCATGCCCTTGCCAAATGGGATTTATTTAATTTCCAACTAATTTATACTTAGGATTTCTCTGAATAATGTCTTGGTTCTGGCTCCAGCTTCATAAGTTCCAGTCAAGGCAAAGAACCGCAAGACTGAGCTACCACAGCGGACTGACCTCTATTGTTCGAGGACATCTTGGCTTGACTGGACATTCTTTGATACTTGACACTAGTATTTGAAGTCACAGAGAGACTTCGTCATCTCTATGGTTTGGAAGCAGTTAACTTTTCCAACCAAAAAATCTATGCAGTCAACTCCCGATTCGTGAGTTAATGAGATGGAGAAAGGTAATGATGGAATTCCAGGTCACAATAAAGCAAAACAGAAAGCAAGCATGATTAATCCACACCCAAGTCATTGCCTCAACACTCTCAATCTATAATGAAGGAACACACATAACACATTAAGGGAGGCTGACCCAAAGACTTATTCAGAATGCGACCTTGGAAATCACAGCTGTCAAGTGCAGAGAGAGTGACAGACTGTGCTCTCTACCCTTACTTTTTTTTCTTTAAGAAGACTCTAGATGCAGGATTCTCTCATAAGGGGTGTAGAAAAACAAGATCACTTTTAATTTCCCTTGTCCCAACAAGACCATAATTAGCAACAAAGTATTCATCAAGCAAATTATTAAGTGGCTGAAACAGAACATTGCTTACTATTGGCCACCACAAATGACACCATGTTAATATCCATCAAATGCCTGGTAAGTGGGATATTTCCATCTGAGTGCCTCTTCTAGGAGAAGAAGCGTACTTCCCTTGCACCTCTTAGTAACTCCAGTCTAAGACTACAGGAATTGAAAGGAACATGCTTCTGTGAGACTTCTAAGCTGCTGCTCCTGGAGTATTTACGGACTACTGATTAAAACACAGGGTATTATGGCCAAAGTATCTTCATCCTCAGTGCTTTTTATTTGGAGAATATTCCAAAGGCAAAAGAAAAGTAACTTTTGAAGACAGAAACACGCTAAAACTAGACATAGTCTTCTTTCACAAAGAAGGTATATGGGAAATGAATGAACGTGACTGGCTTACCTTGAACACAGCAAGCCGTGAATAAATTGGCGTCAGTCTATAAAAGTGTGTGTTCAAGTCCCTACTTCTATTGCCTTTCCACATATCCTTCGGCAAGTCCTCTATATTCTCTAACACTCAGTTTTCTCATTAAAAGAAGAAAAGGGAAAAGGAGAAAGTGAAGAGGAGAGGGAACAGAAGAAGAAGAAATCTGTATGATATGTACATTAATGGGTTGTTGTGAGAGTGAAAAAGTTAATTATGTAAAGTTCTTTGCAAAGTACAGAATTTTATAGAAACCAAGGAATTACAGTGTTATTCGTTTATCATTACTTGAGTAATTATTAACATCATGTTCTCTGATGTATCCCCTAATTCTACTCCAAAATCCACCCAGAAGTCACACTTTCTAATGCAGAGTAAAGGCAGCTATATATTTACAATCCATAGGCCACATATATACATGTGTGCCAAGTACCAGGCCCAGCACATATACTAATATATATACCAGTATATATACTAATATATACTATATGGTATACTATAATAATATATACTAATAATATATACTAATAATCACATGCTTATTCTATAATTTATCCAACAACTTCTATGAAACAGTGAACTATTTTTATAAAAAAAAAACTGGGTACCTAGTGATTATACCACACTTTATGTCTTACTGCTGCTTAAAATATTTTCTCTTGGGATAGGAATCTTGATTAGAGTAATTATTTTCTCTGTAATTACAAAAAGAATGTGTCATCTAATAATTGCTCTTTACTAATAAAATTTAGGAAAAAAAGAAATGAACATTTACTGTGCCCTATCATGGACTAAGTACTTTGCAAAGGAGGAAACCTAATTCTCGCTGAGAAATTATCATGCTCCAGGGTCTATATTAGGCAATTTCCATATATTATCTCATTTAATTCTGACAGCAATAATGAAAAACGCCTATTTTTCAGTTGAGAAAGTCAAGTCTCAATGATATTAAGACTTCCAAATTCACACAACAGGTTACAGGTCTGGTATTCCAGCAGGTCAACATTCTTATTTCTAACATATTTAAACATTAACCAGCTGATTTTATGTACGAAATAAGGATCACAAAATTATTCCTAAACTATATAATTATCTATAGAACAACCATGTCAATTCCAGACAGCTTGAATTTTTCTCAAGACCCAAATAATGGGGATGAGGGGAGGTAAATAAAGATATAAAAGCGGTACAGTAAAAAGTTATCACATGTGACCCCATCTTTTTTGTTCCCTTGGATTTGGAGCTGTGGAAGCATTTCTTAAGTTTTTCTTTGGAGCAGGTGTCAATTCTTTTTAGGCTAGTTATTTGGAGAGTTAAGAAAAACTACATCATTTGACAAGTGAAACTTTATGAATTAAAGGATTTTTTTAAAAACTTCAGGCCTGCAATAAAGCTAATCGCATCTAATCAATCAAAAATTAATTGTGTAACTACTGTACTATGTTCTTCACCGCAGCAACATGTCATCTCCAGAGTAGACTAGGTGCTCTTTTATCATTTTATGCACTCTGTATATTTCCGCTGTAGCTGTGTAATGTCTTTCTGCCCCAAGAGATCATAACTAAGGCACATAGGATAGGAGCCACATATTTATTTTGCCTGCTCTATGCCCAGCCTCTTTAACTGGATCATACCTCTTTCTCTCTCTTTGTCTCTCTGTCTGTCTGTCTGTCTGTCTCTCTCTCTCTCTCTCTCTCTCTCTCTCTCTCTCTCTCTCTCCTCTCACACACACACACACACACACACACACACACACACACACACACAGCATTTACTAAAGTTCCACTGCAGGAACAAATGAGCTAAAGCATTTAGGAGTTGGCCAGCCATACCCTCCATGGTAGAGCACTTTGATTAGTGTTTCCCAGAGGAAACACCGACTCTAAGCAAATGTTAAATATAAACAAAAGACCACCTGGCTTTAATATTTAAAAAAAAATTGTTGCACATTTTTTGCCTTATCAGAATGTTTCCTGTAGCTTTTCTGCCTATAAAAAGATTAAAGCCAAACTCTACAAGTTGATCTCATCCAAAAATAAGAGAACAGCCTGCCATCACACCTGCATTGAGCCATTCCAAGAGTTATAAGTACTTTCAAAGGCAAGATTTTCCTTTACATTTTCAAGATCTTTTTCCAAATTTTTTTCTCTACAAGAAACTATACCTGCCTGGTTTTATCTCCTGCCAGTTGTTAACTATTAATATTCCAAATGCAGTTTACCTGCAAGCTGGTAAAAAGGTAACTGTCCTGAGGCAAAGAATATAAAAAGTATAAAACATTTAAAATAATAGAGATTAATATTAAGAATAAATCTTTGTCCAGTTAAAATTTTCAGAGAAAGTTCTAGAAAAAAATTACAATAAATCCCCACATTGCTGATTAACACTATTTTAATCATAAAAATTTTTGACTTTATAAATTATTTAATGAGGTTGGATTTTTAAGTCTAGAATCACTGCAAATGAGCTAGTATGTACATACAGAAATCAATATTTCAATTTCTAAAATGCTCATTTTCTATATCATCTTTGTTATTTTTTATATTATTGTCTTCTCTCAAATTTCCCTCATCATTGTTGGCAGAATACCTCCTCTGCAGCATCCTCTGCAGATTAAGCCGTTCTCTCCTGAAATGATCACTTCTGTTTTTCTGAACTTGGTTCCATAAATAAATCTCTATTGTACTAACTCATTCAGAAGTTTTTACCCAATGAGATTCACTGCTTCTTTTTAAAATGGCATCACACGTTACTTTTACTTGCATGGACAGACTAACTAATGATCTGTGAAGCATATTTTTACAGGAACTCAAGATACTTGCCTTTTTCTGGGCACATTTTCTCTCTTTTAGAACATATTAAGAATGAAACTATAAGGTGTGAATTCTGTGATTTGTTTCTTTTACTCCACATAAAGTTTTTGAGATTCAAACATACTATGATACACAGCTGAGTTTATTAATTTCCACTAATGTATAACATTCCAGCGTACAAATATACAATTTATTTATCTAAATTTTTAATACTTGCCAGTTCCACAAGAGTGAAAATATCTTAATAATTAGTATTACACTGGTTGTTAATAAGTTTGAGCATCTTTTCAAATGTTTATGAGTCATTAGCATTTCTTCTGTTAAATGCTTAGAAATATTTTTTGCCTGTTTCCTACTTTTTTCATTTTTTATTGACTTGTTGCTGTATCTACTTTTGTTTCTTGCTGTATTTATTCACTTTATGCCTTTTCTGAATGAACAGAAATTCTTGATTTTAATGTGATTGGATTTATAAATCTTTTCCTTTATGGTTTATACATTTTGTATCTTGTTTAAGAAATTCTATCATAAGATCCTGATATTCTAAAATTTTATCTCTTCTAAAATTTTATGGTTTTACTTTTCACATTTAGTCCTTCAATCTACTAGGCTACTAGGCATTCTTTTTGTATAAGACGATTTAGGGATCCAATATTATTTTTTCCACTGTTAGACATTTAGCCCCTAACAACTCACAGAAAAGTCCATTCTTTCTCCATTGATCTTCAATATCATTAGATCACATGTGAAGGGTACATATAAGCACTCATCCCTTTCCATTTCTTAGCTCTCTGTTTTGTTCCTGTGCCAATACCATACTGTGTCCACACCACAATATTATAACTCCTATAGTTTCATAATTATGAGAATTTCAATTTGTCCACATTAATAATCTCTTGAAATCTCATAGGATAAGTCTGCACCTTGGTTTTTTTCTTCATTAGGATCCTGTCTATTATTAGCCTTTATTCTTACATATGAATTTTAGAATCATTTCCAAAATCCTTTTGAGATTTTTATTAAACTTGCATTATTTATAGTTGAATATAAGAACCTGGCATCGCTACAATATTGAATCTCACTACCTCTGAACATGGTAAATCTCTCCATACGTTTGAGTAATTTTAATACTTTTAAGAAAGTTAATAGTTTTTTCCCTACAGAGTTTGCTCATTTTCTGTCAGATTTATTCCTAGGAACTTAACTTTTGTTAATATTACATATGGCAATTAAATATAACTAAAGTTAGTTAAAAATGAAACTGGCTTTTTAAATGAAATTCCAACTGAAATATATATAATACATACATACATACATACATACATACATACAGAAAAATGCGCAAATTATAACTTATAGCCCAATGAATTATCACAAAGTGAACTTATCCATTTAACTATGACCCACTTGAGAATAGGACAGTACCAGTGCCCAAAAAAACCACCAGCACTTCTTGTATATCAACTGTAATTGAAATTTTTAAAAAATTACGTTTAAAATTAAAATAAATTGTTTTAAGTGAAAAAGAAACCACCAATATCAAACCCATTACCAACTTCCTCCCTAATGATAAACACTATCTTATTTCTATCACTCTTACTTCTGCCTGGTCTTCATGATATATAAGTAAAATAATACATAATATATTATTTTGTATGTCTGCTTTCCCTAAATATATGTTTGTAAAATTCATCCATGTTATCGCATATAACCGCAGTTCATTCTTTTTCATATCTTACAGTATTATACTGTGTGAATGTGTGAATATAACACAGTTTATTTATCCTTTCACCTAATAATGGATATTTAAATAATTTCCAGTTGTTATTACAAAAAAAACTGCTATAAATATTGTTGTATAAGTGTTAAGGTGAAATTACACACATATGTACCTTTTATATTTTCATCAACTGGGTGGATATCCTATTTTATCCAACTCTTTGAGGTAAGTGCTTGCTTAGGTCAATTGCCCATTTTTTCTATTTAATGATCTGTCTTTATCTTATTTATAGTTCTTAATGTTCTGGCTATATGTTCTCTGTCACTTAAATGCACTGCGATACCTTTTCCCGCTCTATGGCATGCGTCTTTGCTTATTAAAAGGTTTTTGATGATCAGAAGTTCTTAATTTTAATATTGAACAACTAGTTAATACTTTCCTTTATAACAAGCACTTTTTGTGTCCCTTTTCAGAAATCATTCCCTACCCCAAGGTCATGAAGATATTTTCCAATGTTATCTTCCAGGAGCTTTAGTCTTTTACCATTTACATTTAGAAATGGAGTCTACATAGAACTAATTTTTGTATAGCATGTAAAGTAAGGTTTAAGTTTCATTTTTTTAATTCAGAACCATTTATGTAACGACTGTCATATTCCACTACTCTGCAATGTCACATTTGCCATAAATTAGAGGTGGGTTAGCTGGTGGACTTCATGTTTTGTTTCATTGATCCATTTGCCTAGCCTTGCACAAGTAATGTACCATATTAATGAATTTAGGATTAAAATCAATTTTTATATCAGTAGTATAAGCCTTTCAACTTTGTCGTCCTTCTTCAAGATTGTCTTACATTTCTGTATAAATTTTAAAATCAACTCATCCATTTACATTCACACACAGGTACACACACCCATGCGAGTTTGTGGGAATTTTTACTAAGATTGCATTGATTCTATGGATTCATTTGGGTAGAAGAAACATGTTGACAATATAGTCTTCCAAACTATCAATGTGTTATAACCCTTCTTCTATTTATATCTTTTTAAAATTTTCTCCAGAAATGTTTTATAGTTTTCTATGAAAATCAACTACATTTCATCCATTAAATTTATTCCTAGGTATTTATTTTTTTATTATAAATAGTATTGTTTTTAAATTTCATTTTTTAATTGTTATTGGTATTTAGAACACACTAATTTTTTTATAATGACCTTGTTTTGGATGACTTCATTAAATTCAGTTAATTAATTCTAATAGCTTCTCTGTAGTTCTAAATTTTCTACATATACTGTTGTTATCTGTGAAAAATGACAGTTGTATTTCTTCCTTTCTAATCCTTATGGCTTTTATTTCTTTTTCTCACCTATTTGTTGTAATCATTTTCCATCTCAAGAAGGAGAAGGGAAAAATCAAAAAGGAAATATGAAAAAGGCAGGTTTTCCATTATTAAGTTCTTTTGAATAAACTTTGAATACTTTGAAAGACTGCTTTCAGCCACCCTTGTCTCCACTCCTAATTAAAAGATGCCCAAACACACCTCTTTTTAATATTTCAACCATTTCTCCAGGTTCCTAATATGGACCAAATGACCACTCACTTTGACAAGGTCTTCCCTGCTATCCACACTTCCCTCTCTCTTTAGCTTTCTGCTATAGCATGTGCAAGTCTAATATTCCCAAAGCTAAACATTATCACTCACCTATGAGATATACAGCCTTGTGTACAGTATCACATATTTAACCCACACAACAAATTAATGAAGCTAAAACTATTAGTTCCAATATCGTTGTGGCCTTTTTATAACACGAGAGTGTGTTTTTCTTCTATAATAAGAAAAATGAAAGCTTTTTAAAGTAAATATTTGTTGAATGAAGACTGTATTGGGAAAAAAATCTATACATACTTGTGAATGTATATACATATACACTTATCTATCTATAGCTCAAAGAAAAAATATGGAAGGAAAAATACAAGTAGAAAGTCTTGGATCACTGATAAATAAATTCCATTTTAAATATGTTTAAATGTATCCAAGGAGAAAAAACAGCATGTGCAATCCATTCTTTAAATGGATCCTTCAAGACTCTTTAAACTGAAGGACTATCATCTTTATGTCCTTTAGTCCTTCTCTCCTTTGCTGAAATTTTATTAAGGAGAGTAATTATTTGTGGCATCTATAATTTTTCCCTTTTCTATATAAATAGTTTTCTAGTAGACATTATATTAAGATCACAATGCACAGTATATAAGATTTAAAAAGAAAAGGGATAAAGACTGTATTTGGGGCTCTGCCAAGCCCTGGTTGAGTGAACTTGAAAAAAGCATTAGCTCCATATTTTTTTAAAATATGATCGAATAATCTTGCCACCTACCTCAAAGAATTGTGTGAATTAATGTGATAAAGTAATCTGAGTTCTTTCAAAATAGGCACTTTAAAAATAAGTAAAGTTGTTTCATACAGTTCCATTAACTTTGGGTCTCCTTATTTTAAAAAGAAAATATAGCTTATATTCCAACTACTTGCTCTTGAAAATAATTATTTTTGATGCACATTTCTATAGTACAATTGATTTCTGCCACTTCTTGAAAAACAGCATTAAAAAAAATGTGTCCTTTGACCTAGTACTTCAACTTTTGTTAATTTTGCCTAAGAAACATGCCAGAATATCAAAAAAAAAAAAGAAAAAATTATACACAAATTTTTTTATTGTAGCCTAATAACAGAAAAAAAACAATAATTTAATAATGGAACAATGTTTAAGTAAATTGTGATTTAACCACATAATACAACATCATATATATGTTAAAATATGCATCTTTTTAAAAATATTGTACAATAACAAGGAAAATGGTTTATCTTAGAAAGTAAAAAAAAGCAACAATAAAATTATTTATACAATCAGAACTCAGCTATACTAAACAAACAAACAAAAAAAAGGATTAAAATGAACAAAAGACCACACACCAAAATTAACTCTAAACGGATTAAGGACCTGCATATAAGATTTGAAACAATAAAATGTATAGAAAAAAAACATAGGAACTAAACTCAAGGACCTTGGACTTAAAGAGGATTTTATGAATTTGACCTCAAAGGCAAGGGAAGTAAAAGCTAAAATAAATGAATGGGACTACCTCAAACTAAAAAGCTTCTGCATAGCAAAGGAAACCATCAACAGGGAAAAGAGACAACCATCCAAATAGAAAATATATTTGCAAGCAACACCTCTGATAAGGGCCTACTATCCAAAATATACAAAGAACTCATACCACTCAATAACAACAAAAAAACAAGCAAACAATTCAATTTAAAAATGGGCAGAGGGGAGTGGCTCCATTGTATAGTGGTTAGCACCTCTGTTTACACGCAGAAGGTCCTGGGTTCTGTCCCAGGTAGAGCCACCAACCATACCCCGGGTGCTCCAGGCCCCCCAAGTGCACCAGGGGTGCCAGGCCCCGGGCAAGCCAGGCCCCGGGTATGCACCATGAGCCCATGGGAAGAGATGCCCCACCTTTAGAGATCCAGTTCTTAAGGGGAGACGGCAACATCTGTAGGTCAACGGTGGAAGTTGGGACGGGGGGGAATTAAGCAGGGGGAAAAAAAAGGGCAGAAAACTTAAACACACACTTCTCCCTGGAGGACATACAAATGGGCAACAAATATTTGAAACGATGCCACCATCGCTAGCTATTAGGGAATTGCAAATCAAAACCATCTCACACCTGTTAGAATAGCTATAACCAACAGGACAAGTAATAGCAAATGTTAGAGAGGATGTGAGAAAAAGAAACCTTCATACACTGTTGGTGGGACTGCAAATTGGTAGGCCACTATGGAAAACAGTATGGAGGTCCTCAAAAAACTAACAATTGATCTACTATGATCCAGCAATCCCTCTACTGGGTATTTACTCCAAAGACTTGAAAACCCACATCCAAAAAGATATTTGCACACTGATGTTCAAAGCAGCTCTATTCACAGCAGTCAGGACATGGAAGCAACCAAAGTGTCCTACGATAGGTGATTGGCTAAAGAAGCTGTGGTACATATATACAATGGAATATTACTCAGCCATAAGAAGAGATGAAATACTGCCACTTGTGACAACATGGATGGACCTCGAGATAATCATGCTAAGTGAAATAAGCTAGACAGGATAAGTTGAAAATCACATGATATCACTTAAATGTGGGATATAAACCTAAAAACAAAAAGCAGGACAAACAAACAGACTCATGGACGTGGTTACCAGAGGATGGGGGAAGAATGGAGGGGAAAGGTAAATGGGATAAAGAGGGTCAAAAATGTGGTGACAGAAAGAAATCTAACCATGGGAAGGAATACACAGAATAAATATATATATATGCCTTACTGTTAAAGTGTACAGCTGAAACTTTTTGGAGTTTGTTAACTAATGCCACCATAAAATATAAATAAATAAATAAACAAACAAAAAAAAATGAACAAAAACTTAACAATGTATATTTAGAATGGGCAAATTATAAATAATTACACTATCCTCTTTTAATTTTTTCAACTATATATAGTGAATTCTTATTATATTTATAATGAGGAAAACTGAAAATCACATTTTAGAAAAAAATACTTTCAGGATATATTTTAAATTCAAGAAACTGAAGCAAGGTAATGCATGAAACTCTGATTCCAATACATTACTGATGAGTCTGACACTACTATCAGACTCATCAACAACTTACACATTTTATTCAACAATGAATAGAATTAACTCATGGGCCTCAGTACTGTAGGTCGCACACTCCAGCACCACAAAAAAATTCTGCAAAATGGCACTTAATAAACCCTAGCTCCACTGTTCACTTCATTGTTATCACTAGACCAGATACCTGGTTCATGGAACACAAGTTCTGTTTACCTAAATTGGCCTAATGGGCAATCACTGCCTGACCATATAAAAGAGGGTGATATTATTTGACCTTCTATAGTTTACAAATAGATCATCTTATCCTGAGACCACTAATAATTTGTTTTGTATGATAAAATTGTATCAACCAAATACAGAGGGCTGTTTCTGAGGACAACCTCTTCTCTTTCACTCGTTTAATTTGTTTAGTTTAGACAAGCACAGCTTTGCCCATCACGAGAGCCATAAACCTCCCAGAAAAGTCCCTCTGGTTCCAAGTAGGCTTTGTTCACTAGACTTAAAGTGAGCAAATGCTTGCTCTCTGACTCCAGTAAATGGGAGATTCTTGGAAACCTAACATAACCAGCATTTGCACCTTCACTGCATATTTTAAAGTAGTCCCAACTCACACACCAGAACCCTTGTTCTGAGACTATAACTGGTCTTACAGGAAAAAGCACGGGTTTTGGAATCACAGAACTTTGGGTCCAAATCTTGGGATAGGTGTTTACTTGTCCTGCAACCTTGGGCAAGTTACTTGAGTCCTAGAACCTCAGTGTTCTTGTTTATAAAATAGGTTCTTAACCTTTTTGAGTTTGTAGGACAATTTCTTGAGATGATGTAGATAAAAGGCTTAATGCAATATTTGACATTAATATTCACAAGGGCTGTAGTTGAATATACAGGTAATTAAAATAAAAGATTCAATTGAGACACTTCCTAAAATAAGGAGCTAGAATAAGGAGCAAAATTGGTCAAAGAGAGAGAAGACTGGGGTATGAAGATTGGGAGTTGGAGATTAGGAAGGAGGATAAGTATTTCATTGTTTTTAGCACTCAGACTAATTTTTTCTTAACTAGTATTATTGGATTAACATACAGAAAATTCACAAAACATAAATATAATGCACAATGAATTATCACTAAGTAAACATCCACATTAACACCCAGCAGCGCAGGTTAAGAAGAAAATATTGCCAACACCACAAGAATCCAGAGAGGGATTCTTACAGTTTTCCAGAGAATTGCCAACCCTTTGCAAGCCACAAAACAACAACTTTAGAGGAGGTAATGTAGGGGCGAGAAGCTGACTGACGTAGCCTATGCAAGAGAAATAACTACTTTCTGGGAAGTTATCAGTGCAAAGAATATATGAGCACTTCTCTTGGACCAAATGTGGATCTTACCTGAAAGAGAAAACCATATGGAGAATTTCAGATATTAATAGTGCCTGCAGGACAAATGGACAAGCATCAAAGAAAGAAACAAGGGCTTTCATTCTAGGGGGAACAGAAGAAGCAAGCAACTGAGCTAACTAGAAATGCATTTGCCCATGTCAGAGGAATGACAGGAACTGCGATGTGAGGGGATCAACTCTAAAGAAGCCTGAAGCAAGGGAAGAATCAGCTTTAATGTCTACCATATCCAGAGAGTGTCATCATCACCTGGCACCAGTCCAGTGAAATGACC
Organism: Eonycteris spelaea; assembly: GCA_003508835.1. Lineage (NCBI taxonomy): Eukaryota > Metazoa > Chordata > Mammalia > Chiroptera > Pteropodidae > Eonycteris > Eonycteris spelaea. The sequence continues at coordinate 5,724,781 of PUFA01000053.1, forward strand.
CTATCCTTTCCTTCCTCCCCACCCACCAACACAGGAAGGATTAGAAATAAGTGAGTAAGTGAAAACAGGAGGAACTAAAGTCTAGGCAGCCATAAGAGCAAAAGCCCATCACACAGCCAATGATATGCCATCTGTCTGGGGACGCAGGTTTCCCAGCCCACAGCAGGCCTGTATTATGGGAGGAGGAGCTTTGACTTTAAATCGTTTCACATTTTAATGAAGATTGATGGCTCTTACATGAGAATAGACATTTTGTTTTTTACACTTATACTCTGAATTTACTTAAGATTATCAAAACAATTAACTGCATTGCACACATTTTCAAGGTCAAAAGAAGAACCAGCTTCACTGAATAAATGTAAAAGAAGAATGAAATTAAAAAAGAAACTACTTTCTGACTCCATCATTGGATTCATAAGTGTTCAATACACCAGGTATATCATTATTCTTATTATCACAGCACGGTCTAAGACAGGGGCAGGAAACAGCCACATCTTATCCAATGCTGGCAGCCTTTGGTGTGACCTGGGCCTCCCGGCTGCCAGCAGGATATACAATTACACAAGAATATCTGCCCTGGTGAAGTAGCTGCTCCTGGAATGAAACTTTTTAAAGTGTTTTTACAAATAGCATCACCTATTTGAATGTAGTAAGTAAGGAAAACATCCTCATACCTTCGTGTCACTTACCTGAACACCAGGACACTGTACAACATATGTGTAGCAATATGAGGAAGAACACCTGTGGCCCAGGTCTCCAGGTCGCCGCTCGGGCCCACAGTACATCCAGCTGCTCTTTGCTTTGGTGCGCTGCCAGAACATTTCCCTGCACGTAACCTCAACGAAGCACGCAGCGGAAAAGTTTGTCCAAGAAAGTGTCTTCCCTGGGCTCTGACATTGCTCGCACTTGTCACATGCGATTCCTAGAGCACTGCATCATATCAGAACAGCAGGGTTGTTAGCATAAATGAAAAGTCATTCAAAAATAATCAAAAATCTAAATTTCTTCCTCTGTTTATAGCCTGCAATGTAAAATTTAAAACTCGGTGATTATAAAAGAAGGTAAAAATATCAAACATCAGAAATATGCTGTCAATTAACTCCCACCAGCAGAGTAGAGTAAAAGAGGGTTTTTTTTTTAAATTCCAAAGCTGGTACCTGGCTTATATTTAATAAAGTTTTACAGTTCTAGAACTGAAAATCTGAAAAAAAAAATTATCCTCTAAATCTTTGTATATTAACCAATGAATTAAAATTTAATTTTGCTATAGCTATAAGCCTTTAGCCAAGTTCTAGTCTCAACCTAAAATTGTGTGTGCCTGTCTTCATAAAAGGACTTAGTCCAGAATCCACAAATATCAGAGATGTAAAGAACCTTTAAAGCATTTTATTCCATGCCTCATTTTCCACACAAAGAAAACAAAGATACAGAGGGATAAAGTGACTTGTCTAGAATTGCCTAAGTATTCGTTGTGCAGATGAGCCTAGCACTCCAACTGGTATCCTTTGCCTTGTATAGGAGTTCCCACAACCTTTTGGGGTCTCCAGAGATGCCTCGGAGGCCGTCTCTGGTTCAGGAAGATTTTGAGCAGTTTGCTGCAGACAGACTCCATTATCCTTTCCCCATTTTAAACAACTTCACTTTAGCTTGTTTTACATTTTAACTTCCACATTAGTTTCATCTGAAGAAAACATTTGGTTAAAATGTTGAAACCGCTGTTTTCTATGAATATCAGTGAACTTTTTATTTTCAAAAAAAAGCATTGTAAATCAAAAGAATAACAAATCTAAGCATAATTTATCATTTTGCTAGGCTCTACAAGATACTTAATTGCAACTACCCCCTAACAAAAACAATGAACGTTAATTAAACAGGCTTTAGTCTGATACTCCATTCCCAAAAGATGCTAACTTGCAAATAAATCACTAATTGGCTATTAGTTAAACCTTGACTGGATAGTTGGTTTCAACTACATCATATATTGCTCCTTTCTTTGTTTCATTTCACAGAAGAAAACCACTCAAAGAAAATATGTTTAGGATATGACTTCATGTGAGAGTAAAAGGAGCAATATGTGTACATAAGGCAGTTCCACAAAAAGCAAGTGAGCTATATCGGGTATGTCCAAAGAGTGACAGGATTTTGAAACTTTGCATCCCAGGGCACCTTTGTTCAGATATATCAACCTCCATTTATTCCAGTTACACAGAAGGAGTTCTCTCTGATGTTAATGGAAAAAATCTATGCTCTGGCAATGACTATCATGTCCCACCTTGTTAACTGCTTATCACTGGTTACCATGTATTCTCACAACTGATTTTCCAGTTAACTGAAAGAAGATGGTGGGCACAATTGATGGAGAGAAAAAACAATAACAATGACAACAAACGTAATCTTTTTGGTGTGAATAGTTCCAATTATTCCAAGAATAAGATGGAAATCACATAAGTCAAGATGAACAGACTCTGAATAGGTAATACATTAGTATACACAGTTCAGTATACATCTGAAAGCAAAGAGGTAGCAATATCTTTTCACCTTGTGCATAAGAAGTTGACCTTTAGTTAACTTTCCAGCTCTGTTCCCTTGGCAACCCAATAAAAGCTGGCATGTTACATATTTTACTAGGCAAGTTTGCTTATGATAGAAATGACTCTGATTGGCAGACTGCAACTGGCTGGAGAATTATAAATACCTGATTGGAAGCTCTACCTTTGGGCTCCCCTGAGGGACTGGCTCCTTTCACTCAGCAGATGTTTTTAAGGGTCCTCCATGTTGTAGTATATATCAATATTTTACTTCTTTCTCCTCTCTTTTTTTAATAGCTTTATTGAGATATAATTCACATAAAATACAATTCACTCATTTAAGGTGTACAATTCAATGGTGTTACTATAGTCAGAGTTGGGGAACATCACCACAATCTATTTAAAACATTTTAATCACCTCGGAAAAAAAAAAATCCTGTACCCTTTAAATATCAATCTGGCTATCTCCTCCAGCCTTAAGCAACCAATAATACACTTTCTGTCTATATGGATTTGTAGTCTTTGTGACTGGCTTCTTTCACGTAACATAATGTTTTTGGAGTTCATCCATTTTGTATCGTATATCAGTACATCATTCCTTTTATGGTCAAACAATATTCAATTATATGGCTATATCATATTTTATCTATTTGTTGATTGATGGATATTGGGTTGTTTCCACATTTGGGCTCTTATCAATAATGTTGCTTTAACACTCAGGTATAAGCTTTTGTGTGGACATTTGTTTTTATTTCTCTTGGGCACATAACCATGTGTTGAGTCATATAGTAACTCCATGTCTAATCACTTGAGGAATTGACAGATTCTCTTCCAAACTGGCTGTAACACTTTATATTCTTCCAGCAGTATACAGGGGCTCTGTTTTCTCTGCATCCTACCCAACTTTTATTCGACTTTTTGATTCCACATGCATATTTATAATAATCACTTTTTCATTCTATAAATGGTTTATAAACTTCATTCAATGATATTTTCAAGACTATGAAATTCTCTAATTTTGGCCCAGGACTATCGAATTCTCTAGCTTTTGGGTTATAAAAATGTTCTTCCTATTTTTCAGGAAACACCTACCAATTGCCTTCTTGCACTCTTATTCTCCCAGCTTGCCCAAATATCACCATTTCTCAAAGATCTCTTTCTCAAAGTAATGATGTGTCAAAGATCATTTCTCGAAGGTCACAAAGGGAAGTTAGAAGGGAAATAGAACACTAAGTAGCCACTTGTGTCTTCTTATTCAACACTGAAAAGAAAGTTTGTATAAAAATAACTCCCAATATATAAATGCTTTATTTAAAACTTGTTTTTTAAATTTGGTTATTTGGTACTTCTCAATTTTTTTATTTCCTATATGTTTCTATGTCAAGTTATAATAGGTAACATGTCATTAAATATAAATCAACATTATAAAAGATTATTTAAGAACAAAATTGGTTAAAATATATTCAACTGATAAATGTATGCTTATAGTATTTTAATGCAGGATCTAATCTTGTTAAAATAATCCATTGGTTTAATAAATAATTATTTTCCAAAAAGTTTTTACTCAAATTCAGGTTTTAAATAGATTATCAACTGTTACTAAAACTGTATTGAAACATTCTGATAATTTCAAAACACAGAGTATAATAAGGAATTTTATTATTATTCCAATCCACTCTTATGACTATACAACGTAAAACTGAACAATAGACATTTTGAATCAAACCATTCAGTGTTTTAAGATTACAGTGTACTTTTGCAGGTATACTAAGAACTAAAAATTAAACAAATGTAAGATAAAATGAGCTCAGGTTTAGCTATCACGTGACATTGTTCTGACAGCTGATGTGGTTAACCTTAGTCAAGTACAGAAAACAGAATAGTTATGAGATAAGAAGCTATATAAGAAATCTCAACAATTCCAAGTTCCCTTGGAGAATATTATCTGTATGTCTATTACTGAAATTTCATTGTCCCAGACAACACATTCAAAACATAAATCGATATTTCATTACTAAATATAATTTTAAATTATCTGTTCTTTTGATTATCCAGTTCAAACCCAAGCCCCTCCTCATTTTATCATTCTTAACTGAAATTTGTCTGTAAATCTAAATTGTATCTGCAGGATTCTCACATTTTCTAGGATGACTAGTTAATAAAGTACATATTTGGACAAATGCCTAAAGCCTAATTTTGCTCTCTTTTTGTTTAGTTCAAGTCCTATCCAGTCCTCTAGAATTAATCCTGCAGAAAGGAGGGAAAGTATCTGGTCAGTACCAGGCTGCTAAATTAGAGCAGGGAAAAACGCCATGGGAGTATCAGACATCATCTCTCTGATTTTGCTGGGATCTTTATGAAGAAGCCTCTCAGGTAGAAAGAGCATCTATACAGAGACATCTAGTGGCAAAGAGGAATCAATGCAGTTACTGGCTCCTTAACAACATTAAAACTTCACCTTTGCTATATCTTCATAGATCAAGGGGAAATTTTTCTGAATTCTACATAATGGTTATTTACAGTATTTATAACAGCATTTGAACCACACACATGCTCACGTGTGCACGCATGTGTGCACACACACACAAATAAAACTTTAAAAGGCAAAGAATTTGAACCGAATCTTCTTTTTTCATGATAATAAAACTAAACTTACAGACAAGATGGATTTGTTCCCACTAGGTTTCTGTATTTTTTAAAGCTATAGTACTGTTAAGTAAAAGAACAGTTTTACCAAAATCAATCTTTTCACAAAAGCCAAAAGCCAGAATAAACTAATTCCCTTTTATGTTGTAGAACACTGGTTTAATAGCATCACTTTATAAAGCAATTTGACCGTAATAAAAGAAAAATAGAAAACTAATGATCTATATCACAATTGAAATCATTAAAATGAAATAACAATAAACCTTAATTAAACCATTCAGTATCCTTAAGATATTTTATATAGCTTTTTTATAGACATCTTTTTGCTTCTTTCTTTAAAATGAGATTGAAAATTAAGTGAAAACTTACTTCAGTGCAAGTATTTTTTCCCCATTAGCTTTCTTTCCTGCTGGAGCAAGAAAAGCAACTCCTTTGTAGGTATTTCTGGAAAATTGTGGAGCCAAAGACCAGAAAAGGGTGAGCATTTAGACCTGGTCTCAAAAGGAGTGGATTACTGACAGCAGATACAATGTTTTCATTTTAAACTACTGACCTTAATCATTTCAAAAGACCAACCAGGAATCTCGCTCAAGGCTAAAGTTCAGAACAGGCATTTAATGGCAAGGTATCTTGTTTTCACTTTGCCTTCGGCAAGTGAACTATCCACACCACCAGGGGAACCAGCCAGCAGCACTTCCAGCTCTTCCCTGTACCAGCTTTTCTAGTCCCAATATTGGTCCTTTTTTCCTCCTAATTACAGTATTCTCCCACTTTACTGACATAAAAGTGACATTTACTATTTTAATGGTCAATTCACATAGGTTTATGACCACACTAAAGTTATATTTGGAATTGTCGCCCAGTCATCAAGAAAAACTGATATTCTCATTTTTCTGGGTCCTTATTTCTGACTGCCCAAATACTTACTGTCCTCCCTCTCACCTGCTCAGCATTTACTGGTGGTCAGATGATTTGCCACTGATTTCTATTGAGTGTGGAAGAAAAAAGGGTTCTATGGAAAGTAACCTCACAGGATGATCTGATCATAAATTCCTAACTGGGCAGATCATGGTGGGTAGTCACACTCCGGGCATATAACTTCTTTAGTAAAAAGCTGAAGCCAGCCCTGTCCACTGTTTCTGTGCATCTAGGTTAACACACCTTTGAAATACCCCCTTTCACACCCTTCCTTCTAAAGCATGCGTAGGAGCCCATAATCTTAACTATCCTATAATCCAATCTCCATCTTGCTTTCTCCTACTTTCCTGTAATCTTCCTTACATTCCCCCCTTAATCTCAAATCCATAAAAGAAACTGCAAACTTATTCTCAGATGCATTTTTTCTCAGTCTGTTAAGATCTTGCTTCTAGGCGTATCCTCTGTTTGACTCAAGCTCATAAAAATTCTCTATAGGTTTGATGTTTCTAACATCAACACAAGGAACACTGAAATTGCTAAACACCTCCTCTCAGAGCATAAATTGATCCTATTTTTATACAACTATAGCATATGTCATGTAAATATATAATATGATAAATAAATACATATACATGAAATAAGCAATATAGTACAAATTTTAAGAGCATCATCTTAGGTAAAAAGGCAGCAAAGGCATAAGCAATGATTCTCTTAATCCAGATGAAGTCAGTGGGGAAAAGGTGTTACATTTCAATGTATTTTAACAAATAGAGTATGATAATTGTGAAAGCCTGTTATACCTTCATTTAATATTTAGAGTACATTTCTTAGTATTTTTCCCAAAATATCCCATCCACCCACAGTGTTTCTCAGATAATGAATATTTAACTCATCTTGAACAGGATTTTTGTTTGTTTGTTTGTTTGTTTGCAATAAAAGCTCAGCCTAGACTTGGGGTTCAGCTGGACTAATAAAATCATTACATGTAAATTCATCCAACAGGGCAGATTGGATATGGTTAGGAAAGACTGGAATTGGAGGAATTGTGTGAATTTATAGGGGTGTTTTTTTGACAGATCAATATATTCAGATATATATATATATATAGAAATACAGATATAAATATGCATATTAAATATTTTTTATTCCCTAGATCTTTGTTCACTGAGTAAGTATGTAGGCAATGATGCCCAATAATAATTAGCACACCTGGTGTCCAGATTTTGGCTTCAAATTACCATTCTCCACTAAAAGAAATTAAGGCTCCTTGAGAAATGGCTGACTACAGACAGAAGTGAAGCAGGAAATATACAGAAGCCTGGAAGATCTTGTTATGCCTGAAAGGCAGGATGTACACAAACGAATGAAGGAAATATGTCAAAAGGACACAAAAACAGCTTAAACAAACTTCTACTGGTTAAATTAAGGACAATTTGAACATCATGTCAAATAAAGATAATGGAGCATAACCCATTGAACAAAATAGGAAATGAGCACATTTAAATAAATGAATAAATTGATAGTTTGATGAGGAAAGAGATATATTGTCTTAAAGTATCTCCCCACAGAATATTTACTTTACACAGAGAAAACAGAAGAAACTTTGCAATGGAAAAGTCTGACAGATATCACCTTAGTCAAAAAAAAACAAACATCAACAACAATGAGAGAAACCAAAATTATATGCCACATGACAAGATGCAATGAGAACTCAGCATCACTCTGGCATGCTCCCACCAAAGACTGATTGAGTCTAATCGTGAGGAAATTTCAACAACCCAAAATAAGGAACATTCTTCAAAATAATTGACCTTTAATTTTCAAAAGTATCAAGGTTGTGAAAATCAAGAAGACTAAACTGTCCCAAAGTGAAAACAGCTAAAAGGAGATGACAAGGAAGTGAACAAGTGATTATATTGGATCCTTTTGCTATAAGTGGCATTATTGGAACAATTAATGAAGTGTCAATGGATTCTGATGAATATGCCATAGTAATGTATCAATGTAAATTTCCTGATTTGGTAGTTCAATTTGGTTATGTAGGAGAATATCCTCATTAGTATGAAACACACACAAAGTATTAAAGAATGAACAACATATTACCAAATGATTCAAAAAAAAAATTCTGGTACTATATTTCAACTTTTCTGAAAGTTTATGACTATTTCAAAAATTTTTAAATTATACAATATGAACGTCTGCCCAAGCATTTGAAGAAAATTGTTTTTGAAATACTCATATAAAATAAATTCAAAACCAATTTTCCGCATCTGCTCCATTAATTTACTGTTTCATTGGAAAACATCATTCCATAACTATTTAGAAAGTAGTATAATCTCTTTTTTTTTTCTATTTGACTTGATTCACTCAACAAATGTCAATGAGTGCTAATCTATTAGGGAAGTTAATAAGGTCACAGCAGTGAATAAGTAAACAGTGTGTTAGTCTTACTGAGTTTACATTCTGCAGTGGAGATGGATAATAAACAAGTAAACAAATAATTTCATAAAGTACTCATATAAAGAAAATGAAACAAGGTGATGGATAGAGCATTGACTTTAGAGAAAGTAGTCAGAGAGTGCTTCCCTGGGAAGGTGATGACAACTAGTCCTAAAAAAAGCTGGACGAAGACAGCCCAGACAAGGGAAACACCGTGTACAAAGGCCCTACGCAAGAATGAGCTTGGTGACTCACAGGAAGAGAAGGGCAGCCAGTGTAGGTGGAGAGTAAAGCTTGGGAGATGAAAAGAAGAGAGGTCCAAAATGAGATACAGGCTAAAGTCATGCTGGGCTTTGTGGGCCATGTTCAGAAGTTAGGGTTTTATTCTAAAAGCAGGGCATAACCATCAAAGGTTTTGACTTTTAATGATCTCTTTTACCTTTGAAAGATCACATTGACCACACTCAGGACAAATGGACTGGTTGTAGGGATGCAAGAAAGGCAGCGAAGTGATAAATTAAGGAGTTATTATGGTACAAATGAGAATTTGGTTTTTAAAAAATCAGGTTAACAGTTGAGACACAGAGAAGTAGATAGACTAGGAATGTACGTTGAACTTAACACTCACAACACACTTTTATAAGATACTATGTATGTTTGTTGAACAAATCCTACGTACCTGAATTAACTTCTGTCTATGTTAATACTTAACTCTTTAATCTTGGCAGAAATAATTGAAGCCTATGAGCCTAGTTAGACCAAAAACAAAACAAATCTAAGGAAAAGGAAAAGTGCAGAAGAAAGGATTCCTTTCAATAAAAATGGCTGCTCTACCCTAACGTGAGAAATGCTAAGTAGTGTCATTTGAAGCAAAAAGGGAGAATACTTTTACAACTGGAAATAGGAAATGAGATGTCAGGAATTATGATAATCCTGAAGGTTGTGTGGTGAGTTAGAGTATAGAGAGAGCTTGAAGAAGCAATATCACAGGCCCGTCCCTAGAAATTTTATCGGAAGATACAACACCATTAGCAGCTAAGAGAAGGAGGTGTTTGATCTATCAGATTTAATTAAAACCTGGAAAATACATAACTTGAGCCCGCTCTAATCCACAAAGTTTGTAGCATTGGACAAAAAAGGGGGGGGGGTTATTGAAAGTAACTTCACAAGAGATCTATGAGGAGATCTAACCATAAATTTCTAACTGGGCAGGTCATGGTGGGTAGTCACGCCCCAGGCATATAACTTTTTTAGTAAAAGGTTTACCTTTGCCTTAAGCAAGCTCTGTCCATTGTTCTTGTGCATCTAGGTTAACACACCTTTGAAATAAGTTTAACCATTCTCAAGAAAGCACATAATTTTGTTAACTGTCCTGTAATTCAATCCCAAACAGTCATTCTCTGAAGCATTTGAGCTCTTGCTTCTTGGCAACTGTCGTCAGTTTGGCTCAAATAAAATGTTATAAAAATTCTTTACAGGTTTGGACGTTTCTTACGTCGGTAAGTATCAAATAGTCTACCCAGATTAACTTCCTTTCCTGAGAACAGTGTTCTTTGGAAATGAAAGGATCCAGAATATACCACTGTGGAAAGATTTTTGTTTTTATTTTTTGTTTTTTCTGAACTTTCCTTATCAGCCTAATAGCAAAACCTCCCAAAAGAATTCATCTATCATAAATCCCCTCCCTGGGAATTTTGTAACCAGGGGAAGATTGGCTCCTATTACAGAGGACAAGAAGTTGGCACCAGGATAAGAAATTAAACAGACATTGTCACAAAACTATTCTATCTCCCATCTATTCTCCTAGGGCCCATTTATCTTTCCTAAAAGGCATTTGTTTTCCTACATGCCCTTCCCTCTACCCCCATTAAGATGGTACCTGTACCCCAAACTCTCACTGCCTCCTTAAGTCACACTTTCCGTGAAATCTCCTGTACATACATGAATAAAAATGTCTTTTCTCTTGCTAATCTCTTGTCAGTTTAGTTTGCATGCCCCCACTTATTCAACCTCAGAGGGTGAATAAAATTTTTTTCCTCCTTAAAAGAATTTCTTTTATCAAAAGAACACCATAAAGAACAAAATCCATTCCTCACCCAGTTGATGTTCTCACAACAAATTCAATTTCTAGATATTTTATGCCCCAACTAAATCTTACAAATAATTTTAAGCAACACAACAAAAAAACATATAGTAAAACAGTAAATACTCAGTTCATTCCAGGGAAAATTTAAGGCATGTGTCAAGAGGGAGGAGTAAAGCAAGTATTCAGGTCATAAGTGCTCACATAACTCATTTTTCTAAGGTAAGTGAAAGGGAAAAGGAAATTAAGGCTGATTTTTGTTAAAAAGAGAGAAATGAAGATGCTAAGATTCCTCAGCAAAAGTAGAACTTTTCTTAGCACTGAGAGCTAAATGGAACTTCTCACAGGAGACTTTCCCATGGGGCACTGAGCCCATGGTAGGCAGCATCTTTGACATCTCACTGCAATGTAGTATCAGATTGCATAATGGTGTTTCTTATAGCATAATGGTGTTTCTTGTTCTTGTAGCAGAACACAGATAACAGGAATTTCTGCAAATTTTGTGTATATGGAGGAATAACAGCTCCCTGGAAATAAACCTTAACAAAGGGACAAGGAGGGGCAAATTAGCTAATTAGCATGCCTGTTTGCCAAGCATTCTTTTCTGTCTTGCTGAAGTGTCTCAGCTTCTTAAAGCTTTATCATCCCTGGTTAGGAGTGATCAACAGAGTCCATCAGAAGCCAGAGTGAAGTTCTCTGAAGTAGCAGATCTTATATTTGGTACGTGTTCAAAAAGATACATAAATGACAAGCCCTTAAAGAGGAGGAACACTTAGAAGCACTCTTTCTTGCTTGACCTGGTATCTGCAATGACTAAATTGCAGTGAATATGAGAGAGGGAGAAAAATTTAGCTAACAGTGTTATAGGCTAAGACAGCGACTTCACCTCTGGCTCACAAATGCATAAGCTTTGAAAAGGCATTTATCTTCTGTGCCATCTTCCCTAAAGCGCCTAAAACATGTTTTGGGAAATTGAGGCATATACAAAGAAATATCAAGAGCTAAGGAACATTTACTCCAATCATTAGTCACCACTAATCTACTACTTGTCCTCTAAAAGAAGCAAAGCCATGTTCTTAAAACGGCAGAGCATGGGAACAAGGAGCAACCAATTGGAATATTTCATCTGAAAATCTGTCACTTCCTAGAGAGTTACAAGTATAAATTCATTCTTTTGGAAAAAAAGAATAAATTTGTCCTTAAGACTCAATGAATTATTTTCTAGGAGGATGTAGGAACATCAAAAGTATGGAATATGGAATGTTCGACACATGGTTCTATTTTTTCTTACATGCAAAGTAAAAGTGTCTCAACAATCAAAAAGTGAAAAAAAAAAAGTAATTTTGTCCACATGTCTAAAATAGAGCTGCAAAAATTATTTTTCTCCCTCTAATTGCTTCCAGGAAATAATTTTTCATAGTCTGCCTTTCAGTAATGAAATAGGGGAAATTGTGTCATTGTCACCTGAAGACTTGGTTAACCAGTTAGTTAGTCGACCAGTTCACAGTTCTAGGAAGAAAAAGGTCATCTAAAGGAAAACCAATTAAATGAGTTGCTTCCTGTAGAAGGAAGGTAATAAAGCATCATGGTTCAAAGTATGAATCCAGAGGCAAAATGTCTGGGTTTAAACTTTGGCTTGCTATAAGACAAAGCAATTTATTCACCTCGCTATACTTTTGTTTCCTTATCTGCAAAACGGGGATTGAAACTATAAACACATCATCAGGTCCTTTTGAAGATTAAATGGCATAACCCACGTAAAGTGCTGGAAACAGGCTCTGCTTTAGAGTAAGTGCTCATAAATATTCATTGCAATGATTATACTTTTAGCAGTGTCTTGGATTACTAAACTAGGCACCTATCCCAAGAATTGGTTCATTAAGGCACTGCTGAGAAACATCAAAAGTGAATCTTATGCTGACATAGTCTAAGCTAGACTCAGAAATTCAATTATTTCCATTCTCAAAGACTATTGTTTATTCTAAATAAATTTTCTTCCAAAAATGTCTTCCTTTTAAAAATTTCATTTCAACATTCCAACTGTAGCTTAAATTTACTTTAACTAGCTAAAGAACATTCCATCTTACATAAACACATTTTTAAAATATAATTAGAAGAAACAATGAGATTCCATATGGGGAAAGAAGACAATGAAAATTCACGATATGAACTTTATAGATTATAGCTGAAATGTTTGTACAGCTGCACTATTTAATTGGTTTGCTATCTTCTCCACATCTTCTCAGAATTATGAGCAGTACAAGGGGAAGACTGCTAGACTGTTCTTTTCATCCCATGGGAGTTAGGGGAAAACTTGTCATAGAAGTAGTTTATAGATAATGTCAATTGGTTTACTTTTAGGTTGTTGGACTGGGCGGGGAAAGTAAAAAGCTCCAGAACACAAATAACAGGAATTTCTGCAAATTTGTGTATATCAAGAAAGTGGCTATTGTATCCAGAAAAGGATGCAACAAAAGTGCACGAGATCAGGCAATAAAATGTATATAGGAACAAAATAGAAGTGTGCCTCCTGGTCCACAATTGAACCCAATTCCTATAGATGGTAATCTTGAACAATTTAACTCAGATAAATCCTTCCCAGAAACCTTAGACTCTAATCTTCCAACACAAAACACTCCCCCTTTGAGCTCAACAATTTACATGAATTTCACACAAAAGAACAAAAATCCACAACTTTCCATATAGATTAGGCTGCTCTTGAATCATGTCTCTATATTCAGGTAACAAAGACATAATGGAATTCCAAAATATAAAGACCATTCACAGCTAGAGAGATAGTAAAAAAGACAATGGATTTGGAGTCTGAAGATCTGGGTTCAGCTCCTAGCTCAGCTACTAAATGGATCAACTTGGGCCAATAGAAAATCCTCTCTAAGACTCAATCTCCTCAGTTGTAAAGTCAGTATAAAAAAATCCTACCTGTCTTGAGAGGAATAAAAAGAGATAACAAATGTCAAAATCCTTTGTAAACTCTAACATGTTGCCAGTTTGTTAGGATTGTTTGATAAGGTTTCCAACAACTGTGTTTTATCTCGCTCAAAGAGATTGTGACTTTCTTGGGAGCAGGCAGTTTTCTCATGCCTTTTGTACTCACCAGTTTCTTCAAAGGTATTTTCACAGGTGAACAGAAAAAACACTAAACACTTAAAACTTGGGTTTGAGTTTCTTCTATGAGTCATTTAATTTCTCCAATCCTAGTTTCCTTGACTCAGAAGTCTATCTTCTCACATAATAGGAACCACAGTATGCAAAGCCCAGGTAATCATTCAATGGCTCAAAGAAATCATCAGAGATCACTTCCTCTGCTTTACTGTCCAAAGCATCAACTTCATCCTAAGGCTGGTCATGAGATGACAGCCAGCAGCAACTGGGCCGCATATTTCCCCCTTCACTTTGCCCAAAAGTATAAACATGCATCCTTGCCTTAAGAAGTGAATAAATAACAGCCACCAAGAAATATCATGCACACTGATTGGCTGAGGCTATGGTTCTCAATGTAACACACTTCAGAATCACTTGGGAAGTATTTTAAAAACACCCAGTTCCCATACCCCAGAGACTGATTCAATATGTCTGGGGTGAGGCTGGATCATCTTTATTTTTTAAAAGCACCCCCAGATGATTTGACTATGACTGCATAGTAATTAGGACACACCCATAATGCTGGAAATGGGGTGGTTTAGAAGGTAAGTAAGAAGTGGATACGGTAGTGGATACAGCTGCATTGTACATACCCCTTTAAATGTTCAAAGTGCACATTAAACATTAAAAAAAGCTAGTTAATGTTGTTTATGCTGGCTACTTAACAAAGAAAGATCACGGCAAACAGAACAAAAGGAAGAGCTAACAGATGAGTGAAGCACAAAGGACAAAAGCCCCTTTTACTAGTCTCAGACCAACATTCTTGCAGGAATTTCTGAGATAGATTAGATATAGATGAGCTATACCAGCATACAACAGGAAGTTCAGTATGACCAAAGTTAAGGAGCATATAGCCCAGAGGTCAAAATAATAAAGCTATCATTTGGGAATCTGAACAGATAAGAAAGTCAATACCAGGCCCCAGGGGACCATGAGATGACAATGATCTGAGGCATAAGCAACTTTTTTTAGAAAAATAACCAATCCCAGAGAACAGGCAACTCGGAATCCATAGAAGAGAATCATGCGGAAACAAAATTAGCTAGAAACAGTATAAGAAAGGACAGCATTTGCAGATGCCTTCCATCAAACTGGCTGTCTTTGTCTTATAGAAGCACAAAGGAAAGTAACTCTTCCCATAGAACAGCGAGACAGGGAGATAAACTACATGAGACCTCTAAATAGACAATATTCCTCATTACTGTGCCTTTAGCAGAAAAATCGCCAAGGTGCAAGGCTCATGACCTGGCGAACCAAATATTTGAGTTCTAGCCAAATGGGAATTAAAAGTACAGAACACTAATAACTTAAAATAACACCCCATCAAACAAATATGTGGTAAATGAAGGATGTGGGGAAATGTAGTACAGATATTCGATATGCGTCAAGAACAAGATATAAGAGAGGCAATGATGTAAACATTTTATCAAAACGGCATTAGTGAGGTCATTAATGATGTTGGAGTGCTGGCAATACAGGGAGACTTGGGTATGTAAGTAAAATCACACAGAACACAGTTCTGGCAAATTTACAAATAGGAAGCACTTGTGCAAACATTATGTGACAATGTCCCTTTGGGAAAGGCATGAGTGTAGCCCAAAAAAAAAAAAAAAGTGTATTAGCCTAGTCTAAAGAAGCAATTAGCTAATCCCTAACCACTCTACAGGCACTCCTTTGAATACCTTCAGAGTCAAATCATCAACAGAGTCTATCTGGCAGCCATTGATAGAACAACCTTCCAACAACACACACCACTTAAACACAAATGAGAATCAGGACACCCTTCCAGTTAAATTAAACTTTTTATCTTTCAAGAGGGTTTGGTCTCCTGCCTTAGAATTGCATTCACCACAAGTCCTTGGAAAGTAATGCCTCTTAACCGTTTCATTCTTAAGAGCTTAATGTTACATATATTTCTTCTTTGCAAGGGTAGGAGTAGAGGGAGTTTGGAATAAAAAAGTTTGATTAACAAAAGTAATGTGTATTTAAGGAAGACAAAAATCAGACAATGTTTCATTAGAGCTCATTCAACCAATATCTAGAATAACCTACAATAAGCCAAACACATGATAAAGGCTAAGATCATGAAAGTATTCTGTTGACCAGCTGCAAAAGTAATAATATGAATTCGTGAACCAAAGCTTGGGAAGGTGATGGTAATTTGAGGTGAAAGAGCAGTTCACAAAAATTCTGGGAGTGGTGTGTTGATGGATTAGAGAGATGAAGAGATGGAAAACAGTGACAAATTACTTGTGCCTGTAAATGTAAACTAGTACATATGGCATTTGCTCCTTACAAAATTTTAAATGATTTTCAAATTTGTAAATCTATGTACTTTACGTTGTTGCTACATCCGATGGCATTAAGCCACAGTAACATATGTCAAAAACTGGCACCAAGTTTATGTCTTTCAAGAAGTGTTCCCTCCTTGGATGACTCTGCAGCTGTCTCTTTACTGCCCACGTACATTATCTGGTATGATGTGAGGGCTGTACTGCAGAAGGTTAAGCCCCAGATTTAGACCAGTTGTACTCACATCCTAGCTCTAAAACTTACGAGTTGTGGGATCCTAGACTTCTCAATAAATAATCCTTTAGACGCCCTTGCCACAGTTCCCGGCACAGGAAAAGCAGACAATGAATGTTAGGTATTATTATTTAGAGTTTCCTTGGTTTAAATTTTTCTTGATTCATTTCATACACATATGTTTGGTCTCAGGAAATGCCTGATTAATAATTGCCTTCATAAATAAACTTCAACACATGAAAATATAATGACTGCACTGAATATCTTACCTTATCAATGGCCGTATGTCAGAAATCCAGAGCATTGTTCTTATAGTGGGTCAAAATTTTTGAGCATTTTTCTTATATCATGTTGGGCTACTAAGAGTAGATTTGAGGGTTACATTGACTTTAGGAATGTGTGCTTAAGTCCATGAACTTAAGATCTGACATGCTCAGGTTCACAGCAAAACTCTGGCACTCATGTGTCTCTCATCCTCAAACAACCAAATTTCACTCCTCATAAGATATAAGAAACATCTGGCTAACCATTTTAGGGCTAGAAGACCTAAGAAGAGACTACATAAGCTTTATATAGTCTTTATGAAATATAAGCTTTATGATGAGTTTCTGGTACTCTAACCAGACCCCTTCCCTGGAGGAGCAGAGGGAGAGATCCAGCCACGTGTACAGAGGTGCACCTTAGAGAGCTCCTGCAGGCCTCACCTCCCCATTGAACTGAAGCTCAGGGCTCTGAATTGAAAACCAGTGCATCTGTGGTTAACACTAGACCCTGAGATATTTGAATAAAGTCAATATGAGATGCTTCGTAAGGTAGAATGCCATATGCATGACTTCTTGAGGGTCTCGGAGGCATTGCTTGGTGGATCCATGGCTGTGTAGCTGAAAGCCCTTGAAGCGTGAACGTCAGCAACCGCAGAGACGACCACATCAGCAGTGATGCAGGGTTCCACATCTTAGGGAAGGCCTCTTACTCTTTTACTTAACTTCCAATGGAGCTCTTTTTTTTTTTTCTTTTCAAACGATAATATGTGATATCTGAGCTTCCTGGATGCTTAACAAAATCCTCAACTAAAAATACATGTTGTTTAGCAATCCTACTATGAAATGTGAGAGCAATATACAGAAAACCAATTCTTTGGCCTTCACCTTGGTTCTAATGAGAATGAAGGAATACCTGATGCTGATACAACATTACTGAATCAGGCACAGAATTTTGTTTGTTTGTGTATGGGGGTGGTTGTGTTTATGAGAAGAGAGAAATTTTTTTCAATAGCACAATAGTTTGTAGCCATGATTCCATTTAATCCACTTGCACCCCTAAGGCTTAGTACAATATTCCTTAAAATATGTGATAATTGTCAAAATAATTTAGGTTTATTTCTATTATTCTGACAGAGCTAGGGGCGGGGGGGGGGACGTGGGAACAATGAGCATTAAGGTACAAAAAGCTCTTCCTAAAAATACAGGTTAGCTGTAATAGAATCCTGATGGCACTCATTATCTCTCCATACACCTTTTTAAAACTCTGATTCAAAGATTTTCTTGCTTGCTTTCTCGTATTTTTTTATACAGAGCAAAACTGTGGCATTCTAAAGATACGTTATCATTGGCACACAGGCAATTAACTTTTATAAAACAAATGTAGGGGTGGCCTTTTAAAATTATTACTATCAATATGTGCCAAAAGGGAGGGAATGAAGTCTTCTCATTATGAATCACCCAAACTCTCTCTGTAGATTTTTTATATGAGGTTGAAATAAAAATTTAGGTCTTTTCAATCATTTTTTAAAAATAAATTTAGTAAACTGGTTCAAGTATGATTTTTAGACAGTGATGTGCTGATAAATGTTTATCGATCAGCTATTACTTGTTGTCTTCATCCCTCCTTGTAAACAGACCCACTGTGCCTAATTTCAAGCTACTATCATGATGCCCCCAACACAGTGTTGGGAACAGAAATATATAATCAGTTCTCACCAGCTAGTATAAACTCACCCCAACACACCTGAATGCAGCCATTAGGACAAATGCAAAACGTGAAGCACATCCTCAAAATTCAGCTGCCATACCAACATTTGGGGAGGCAGCTGACCATAGCAGAAATCATTTTTTAACTCTGCCTCTCTGGAAAGCTTTCTATGAGTTTACATTAACCTCAGATCCTAGTCTAGAACATCAAAAACAACTAAAAAGGGGGGGGGGAGGGGAATTCAGTGGTCTAGACCAGGGGTCCCCAACCTCTGAGCTGTGGACCAGTACCGGTATGTGGCCTGTTAGGAACTGGGCCACACAGCAGGAGGTGAGTGGTGAAGAAAGCTTTTTCTGTATTTGCAGCCTCTCCCCAGGGCGAGTAGCTCTACCTCAGATCATCAGGCATTACATTGTCATAGGAGCATCAGTCCCTGGTGCCAAAAAAACTGGGGATGGCTGGTCTAGATAATGTCTTAATAGCCCTTATTAGTATTATTATTGATTAGAAGAAAGCACTTAGCATAAATTAACCCAGGGAATTCTCAAGGATCCCTGAAGAATAAATAGGCGGTAAGGGTGAATTCTACATTATAGGAAGCAATCAAGTTGGGCAATAGAACAGTAAGTAGCAGTAATCCTTTCCAGCTGCATAGCAGAAGAGGCCCACTCCTCTGGGGAAGAAATAATCTTCCCCTCCACTCTCCTCACTTCAATCTTAATGCTCTAACAGTTGTTCCACTTAAACCCAACCCAATTTTTCACCCAGCAGGTGCTCAGGGACCTGGTGAGTGGAAACAACTAGAAGCAGCAGCTTCTGTGAATCTGCATTTTCCATTCACCTCCTTGGATACTGACACCCATCCTAAAAATTTATGGCCAGAATAAAGTGTAGCCTTATGAAATGACCCATGTTGTTGAGAAACTAAAATTTCTCTTATCCTTCTTGCTGAAAACACTTTGGCCACATTAAAAAAAAAAAAAAAATCTTTTCTCCCAGACATGCCTTTGTATTCTGAATCCCTTCTGAGAAAGTAACCAGTTTTGGTTTCGGACCCATTGAGGTGGATTAAGCTATGTGGTCTAGAGGTGAAGGGCTTGGAGGGTTTTGCCCCACCAGTCCTTGAAGAGAGCTGGATTTCCAGGGGCTGGCCACTAGGGATGATGGCCTCCAGTGGAAATGGGAGGCCGGGAGTAAAAGGCACCTGCACATTGGTCTTCACAGCACCTAAGGAGTAGGAGAGCTTCTGTGTGACTGTCAAGCTGCTGAGCACTGCACAAGTCCTGTCCCATAGAGAGAGTGAATGGTAATAGCAAACTACCTTTAAACGGGCCACACAAGCCTAAACAAGCCAACACCTCAGCAGCTACCAACAAGGACACAGAACAGAGAGCCCCTGTCGATTTTCCTGGTTCAAGTCAGGCCCTTGGCTCTCTTGTTGTTCTGAGTAAGGTGGAGAGACAGAGGCTGTATCCAAAAAACAGCTTGAGTTTGGATGTTCTACTGTCCAGGAGAGCATAGCAATCCATATTTAATTGGATACAGAAGAACAAAAAAATGAGATGGTTTTTACATCTCAGTGTCATCCTGAAAATCTTGGAGTTCCTGTGCTGTGGCACAGTCCTCCCTTGCCTTCAGCTAACTGGAGACGCTGCTACTCTGTGAATCCTATACTCATAAATGTTCACTGGCTCCACAAATATCTTCACTGCAAATGAGCTAACTACTCATGAAGTTAAGCGTAGCTGGCTCAGGGTTTTCACATTTAATACCTGTAACATGTAGGGAACTGTAGGGTTGTAGATGAAAAAAGGGGTTCTATGGAAAGTAACCTCTCAGGGTGGTCTGATCCTAAATTCCTAAATGGGCAGAACATGGTGGGTAGTCACGCCCCAGGCATATAACTTCTTTAGTAAAAGACTTATCTTTGTGTTAAGCCAGCCCTGTTCATTGTTTCTGTGCATCCAGGTTAACACACTTTGGAGTAAGTAACTACCCTCAAGAGAGCAAATAATCTTATTAACTATCCTGTAATCCAACCACTGCTTTGCTATCTCCCATCTTCACGTAATCTTATGTTCCCTCATTAATTTCAAATGCATAAAAAAAAAATTGCAAAACTGTTATTCTCGGGAGCATATGAGATCTTGCTCTCTGGCATATGTCATCAGTTTGGCTCAAATAAACTCATAAAAATTCTCTAGAGGTTGGGACATTTCTTACATCAACAGGGTTTGGGGATGTGTCTCTATGGTTAAATTAAATTTGATTAAAGATACATACTGCCCTCTTTAAATTCGTAATTACCATAGGAAAATGTTCCTACAATACCTTTTTGCCTAATTTGGTCACTTAATACAGCTGAGAGGCAATTCTAGAATCTTAGCTGCTTCATGCAGAAATTTTATGAAGCAAAGCAAAACCTGACAAAGCATGGCAAAGGTATCAATCTCCACCAGTAAGTCAAGTGGCTGAAGTTCCCTTGCCTTCCGTGCTGTCGGAGAACAGCAGAGGAATATGCAATTACACAGCTTTAGGTTATTGTGCCAGCTTTGCTCGGAACAGAGTAAGGCTCATTTTCTGTTTCTCAGTGAAAGCAGAGGTTTCTACCTCTGCTTAATTTTTGTGGGCCATGGTTTTCTTACTTAAAAGTTTGTATATTCAACTAGTTGATCACAAAATTTGCAGCACCAAAATTCAATGACTCTAAGATATTATGAAATCCCCAAAAAACAAAGGAAAAGAGGAGCATTGTTCTCATTCTATTGTCCACCCAGCTGGATTTATCAGATTAAGATTCTGAGTTATAAATAAAGGAAGAAAAGAACTGATACAATATAGAACTTGCATTTGCAGGAAGTGCATTTTTTCTTCCAAATGGATCTTAACTATTTCATGCGCTAACAAATAATTGAGCAGACTATCTATAGAAATAATTTTGTCCACTCATCCACTTTTCTCTAGAGCAGTAAAAATAACTTCCTTGCTTTGTTATAAAACTATTTGAATAAAAATAGGGAAATGCAATCCTCAACAGTTTCTGAGATCTAGCTATGAGAAAGGTTGCCACAAATCCAAACCTGTCTTTAATATAAGCACAAAGGTAAGAGTGCCATCTGCTGGCCTAAACAGTCTAAGAGTGTCTTCCTAACTAATAAAATTGTTAGACCACAAATAGCTTCTGAAACTTGAGTCTACACTCTGCCTCACTAAAACTCTGAGCTCTTCAATAACTTGATGTACAGAGTCTAAACAGAAAAATCATTTGTCCTAATGCCCAAAATACACAAAACATATGAATATATCAAAGTATTAACCTTCTGAATTCATAAATACTTATTTTAATTACATCCTACAATATTTACCATACCGAAAAGATATAAATCTATGAGGTCCAAGAGAAAGCTATAATATGTGGAGTATTTATACAGAAGAAAAAGTGTCAATTGTCAAAAGTTTCCTCAGTTTGACAGCAGCAGCTAACGGGTAGCTCTATTAACAGAGTTCAATTAAGGAAGAAAGAAAACAGTGAAACTGAAAAGTCATATATCAGATATAACCATCAGTTCACGCCTCCACACTGACGTCAGTGGACAGATGAAGGCCAGACTTACTGACTCCTTTATGAGGTGCTGTGATGTTAACATCTGGGCCACCAAGTACACTCATTCTTCTTAATTCCTCCAAAAATCTCCTTCAGAAAAGATTCTCTTTTAAGGAAACTCCCTATAGCAATGGAGCTGCCCAAAGAATGTTTCACATTAAAAACAAAAAATTCCAACCAATTACTTAGTCCAGTAAGCCTAAGATAACCTCAGGAAACTTTATTCCATTGCCTGAAATATTGAATAACTATGTAGCATAATCCTGAAATCATCTAAGGAATACTTTTTATTTTAAAAAGTACATGAAACTTCCTATGCAGAAAGCATTAACTGGAAGAAAACAATCATTTTAAATAGATGAGATTCAAGATTACCAAGAAGTCAAGAGATGGATTAGTATAACTCTTAAGGGACCTTGGCATTCCTATTAATTTTCTTCCTTACCTATATTGTAAATATAACCTCACAAGAATTCACTAATTCTTGGCATTAAAAGTCTTTTGTTTTCTCATGATACCATGCTATGAGGTTGTTTGAAAGGCAATTATTAAAATATTAAATCAAATAACTAGCAAACTTTAAATGAAATTAAACACAGACACAGATAAAATATGTATGGAATAAAATCAACATTCTTACTGTTCTTTTGGTGAAAGATACCACTTGTGTTGTTTCCTGTGTATGAACGTGAATGAGTACGAGTAAGCTCTATTGCAGATAACTCATAGTCTGTATTATTAATTAAAATTATTTCATGATCAAAGTGTCATTTTGGTTAGTACTGGTGACATATCTTCATACCTTTTCATCACTAGTACCATGATGTAAGAATGCAGTTTTCTGAATGCAGATGTAAGAATACTGCTTCTGGTTCTCTGAGAATGTCTTTAGGTCAGTTTGCATGCCTCCATCAACCTTGCCAAAATCAAAATACGATGACAATTCTGAAACCACACCCACCAGAATTCAGGAAACCAATCGTGCATTTACGCCAAGCTAGACAACAGACAACTTGGCAGAAATTTGTTCATGCAAAACATGCCATTCTTCATACTAACTCAACATTGAAAACCACCACAGATCAACTATAGTGATAAAATTCAAACCAAGAGCAGTTTATATTTGCATTAAATTCCACAATAAAATATTTTCCCATGTATTATTTCATCTGTTTTTCAAGGCACCCTCTGAGATAGGCAAACCATTCCACAAGTCACTTGAGATCATTCACTCCATTTTTCATAGTTGGAAATAGCTACTAGGTTTCTCCACTTGAGTAATGTTTACCGTAAGGCTAAAAACCCAGGAGAGCTTGTCAACAACATACTAGTAACCACTAAACCATAAACTATAGGTGGCCATAACTCAAAGAATCACAATACTGGTGTCTGCTAGAATTACCACATACACTTGACGGAATTCATCTATCAGTCAAATTGCTGGCACTGCCACACACAGCAAGAAATGACAATGAACAGGTGCCCAAAATAGGCCTTTCCCTCTAAACCAAGTAGTCAAAGAATTTTACATTTAAACCAGATACTATATAATTCACCAGTCTTACACTGTTGAGAATTATTGAGAGTATGAGGAAACATACTATTTACATAAGCAGCTAGTGGGAAAGTAAAGTGATCCAACATTTAGATATAGATATAGCTAAAGTATAGATGATATAAATAAATCCTTAAAAACATACAAATATCCACACGCTTTCATCCAATAATCCCATTTCTAGGATGAACACGAATTATTTATAAGGTTGTTTACTCAAAGTTAATTACAATAAACAAATAATGGAAATAACATAAATGTCTACCTATACTAAATAAAATTAAAATGAATTTTTGTCTCTCATTACAATGGAATACTATGTAGCCAAGAAACAGCATGTTTTCGAAGAATAGTTTATGAGTTGGGAGAACGGTTTAGATGCATTTTGATGTACTGATATATGCCTTTTAACACAGAAAGGCTTATAAACAATAGGTATGATGATTCTAATTAAGGCAATATTTGTGAGTAAGTAGATTTAACAAATATGCAGTCACTAACACACATATAAAAAGATGCTCTAGAACATACAGTGTAATAACAGTAGTGATCCTTGAATTAGAAACTTTTGATTTTTTATATTGCACTTTTCTATACTTCCCAAATATTCTGCAGTAAATACACATTTATCTTTTTACCAGAAAAGTAATTTCATTTAAACTAAACATAACATGAGTCGACACCCTTAGGCATTGACTAGGAATTACGGTAGAGAGGACCAGTGGCTGCAGCGTTTCCAGGCACCTCAGCGATTAGCACTTGGGCAGTTCGCCTGGCTCTTAATTTTCTGGAAGTTAAGTGAAAGTGGAGTCACAGGTTCCATTTTCTATCAACAGGAAACACAATTTATGTAGAGGAATTTTTTTTTTCGTTTTCCCCCTGAAACTATAGTCAAAAAGGAATTCAGCGCCATTTGAATCCTTAAATAAAGGACCTCATGAAACAATAAGCAGTAACTTCAACTGTGGCCTTAAAAATCAGTAGCTTTCCTTTGGCAACTTTTAGGCTTTGACTCTTAAATAAATCATATTCCACTTGTGAAATTAAATATCAATACCATTCTGTTTGAGATTTGTGTAATCTCTGGCAAGAGATGGGTCTTTACATGAATGTTGGTAACAAGTGTTTTTAATAAAACCATAAAAATCTATCCTATAGTACTCTATTCAGATAAATCATTTCATTGGCTGTAACAAAGGCTTAGAAGCAGAATACTGCCGGGTGTTAATGTGGATGTTTACTTAGTGATAATTCATTGTGCATTATATTTATGTTTTGTGAATTTTCTGTATGTTAATCTCCAATAATACTAGTTAAGAAAAAATTAGTCTGCGTGCTAAAAACAATGAAATACTTATCCTCCTTCCTAAGACCCCAATATGCTAAATTGCAATAAACATTTCAATCACTTCCCAGAGGGATAGTAGCACTACACACATGGTTTTGTATGCTACACATTGGAACATCTAGCATGTTCTGAGTCACATCAAAACCCTTTTACTTCAATTTGAAAATGTCCTAAAAGTGCATTCTTGGAAATGGCATAAATGAAATTGTCTAGGAGAGAAGATTAATTGAGGTGATCATATCAACTTTACTCTAGCCTTACATAAATAACCATTTCACCAGTCACTCAATTAAAAGCAAAACAAAACCAAAGAATGAGTCTTTCTCCTGGCCAGTCTAGATTCACCAACACCTCCATCACCTAAATCCTATTACGCAGGGCAGGGCATTTCCCCTCACTTTGCTTGCTCATACCCATAGCCAATTCACTGTCCCATCTATATTCTGTCACCAACTATGACACCAAAAGATATGTTGGGGAAGAACACTGGTCATAATTATATCTGTCTCTGAAAAGTTATGAGCATACCTCAGATATCCCTGCTTGCACTCTGATACCATTATTTTATTCAGCAAATATTTTAATTTCTTACCATGTGCTGGTACTAAACCCCATATAAAACAGACTAGAGATAGATTTGTGAGAAAATGTATGGGACAATTGCAATGGTAGCATTATGAACATGGTTCAATGAAGAGCAAAGGAGAAAACTGTCCAGTTTAAATAAGGTTTGCAAGTGGCTACTGTAAAATACAAGTTCATACTCATCTTTTAATGACCTTCAAAGTAATCTTTCAAATATATGGGATTTAAGGATCAAGTGAATAGTTCAACCATTTTTTCGAGCCTCCACATATTTTTCTTCCACTCTCACCACTCTAAATATAATCTAAAATATTAAATACATATTAATACTACAGTTTTGATTACTAAATTCCACCAATACAAAACAGCATTAATTAAATAGTATACAAAGCTGGTAACTCCCCTCCCTATGCCTTCTAACTACCATTTTTAGGGGTCCAGTGAATATTTGTCTTTTCTGTGGCAATTCAGCATCCTTGAACACTCCTATATTTTTTGTCTGGACATTTTTGTACATTCTGTTAAACCTCTTCAACACAGAAGCCGGAACCCCATCCTGCCAAGAGCTTTGTAAAAGCATGTGATGCGCCCACACAGAACTTCAGTCTGGGAAGTTGGCGATATGAGAAAGCAGACACAGATGTATTTAATTTTCAGTGAGCACTGCTGCAGAAGTATCTGGATTGTGGGGTCAGAAATCTCACAACTTCTGGAGTCCAGTGCAGCATCATTTGTGAAGTTGTGATGTCCAGGACAAAATTGCAATGTTCGCACGAAGTGGTGGCAGCATTAGTTTCTGGTCGTTTAGTGACTGAGCCAGACACCCTAAGTCTACTGGAGATTCTTTGATGGGCCAAATACATTTTAATAAGTCTCTTTCCTGCATAATTAAGTTATGGTAGATTTTATTGTTTGGAACATTGACACATTTCCAATGGCTGCTGACTGTGGAGGGAGCCCTCCCATTTAGATATCGATATCTATTCTAAGCCTCCCGAATGATCACAGAGCAATACCCTTGGAACGCTTCACTTTCTACCCCTCAGGAATACAGATAATGCATAAGTAGTTGCCAGCTCTCTCAGCAGACTGCTGAACTACTTCTCCAACAGTGAAACACTTAGCTCAACAACCATTGAGCTGGCTTTTGGAAGCAGACTATATTTCTTTCTTTCTGGGTATATACACTTTTCACTCCCTTCCTCCCAATCTTCATCAAGACAGATCCATAATGTATCATACACTATATGAAAGGCAATATTACTGAACAAGCTAGTATAAATAAAACAGAGAAGGGGCTGGGAGCTATACTAATTAAGAAAACATTATTCTCAAGCCCTTAAATAACCTCTATTCATGAATGAAATACTTTATCAGTTCAAGTCCATGACATCTCATACCACATCAGGAGTATGTAAGGGATTATAGGAACCCATTCTGATATTTTGAATTAGATTTTATAATACATCCACTAGCTAATGGATATTTGGTCAAAAACTCCTATGGATTGACAAACCTAATGACTTATGCTTTCCTGCTTGAGGATGCTTTAAGTTCAAATTTAGAGAGTGTAACCTAGAAAAAAAAATGTATGTGATATGGGCATTAAGCAGAATATTAATGAAAGGATACACTCCTACACTGGCCACAGACATTCTCCTTCTTGAGAGCTAAAATTTTGATCCTAGAATTGAGGTAGAGCTTACAAATACAAAGAATTAATCAAAGTACACATGGGGGATACTGGCACTAATATACAACAATACTAAGACATTTTTTTATAACCCCATTTTACAAGTAAGGTACATAAAGGTCAAGTAACTTCTCCAAGGTCGCAGTTAGTACCATGAACTTGGGACTCAAACTTAGGCAACCTAAGCCCAGAGCCTGGGTTCTATATGATTTCTATATTGCCTCTCTATTTTCCATCCTGGGTCCTTGAAATTATATGGCATTCTACATTGTAAACATCTAAGTGTGTAAGAAGAAGAAGCATCCTTGAAATTTTTTGACACTACATTGTAAATGTCTAAGTATGGAAGAAGGAGAAGGAAGAGGAGGAGGAAAAGAAGGAGGGGGTAGGGGAAAGGAAAGGGGAAGGGGAAGAAGATGAAGAGGAGGAGACAGAGATGGAGGTAGAGACAGAGACGGAGATGGAGAAGGAGAGAGAGAAGAAGGGAACACTTTTTTAAAATCTAGCACAAAGAAATTTTCTCCTCTGGGATTGAGTGATGTTCATACCTTAAGAAAAAAAAATGTTAATCAATATTACTCAATTATTGATGAATACATATCCTGGCAAAATCTGTTTCTAGCTGTTGAAGCTAATCGCTTTTTGGGGGGGAGGGGGGACTAGCTTTTTCAGACCATTCATGATATTTTTAGCTATGTTTTCTATTTGTATCATCAACATAGATTTAAAAAGAGATCATTGCTTTAATAACCCACCAAATCTCAATAATTAGCCACCTACTTCAACATAAAATATATTTCACCTGCAGTATATAGAACTGAGAATTTCTAAATGGTGCTTGCAAGGCCATCAAGCTGCCCTGTGCTGCAATCAGTAGCTTCAACTTGACTCTCAGTAACCCCATGTTCCACATATACATGTAATCTCTGCAGATGGTTTCCTAATCACTGGAGTTCAGAGAGTGTTTTCAACTGTGAAGAAAGCACTTCTGGTAATACGAACTTCCTACAGTAAAGAAAAAGATCACTTCCAGGAGTGGGGTTCCATGTTATCATTAATTCAGCAAATGGGTATTGAGTGCTACTTTATAGCACAGGTATTGACGATATGGTAAGAATAAACACAGACCCTGTCCTCAAAGAGCTGTATCCAGTTTACAGACTAGTCAAGATAATCAAATATTATGATACACTGATAAATCTTATAATCAAGAAGGGAAAAGATATTGTATGAGCCCAGCAAAGGCATTTAGATGGAGGGTATAAATCACATACACCCTGGGGCTGTTTAAGAAAATGCTTCCAGAGTGAAAGGCACTAGAACCAAATTTAAAGATTAAGGGATTCCGCTAGGGTAAATGAAATTCCAAGCCCAGAGAACTAATCAGCAACTGTCCTTAGAAAATTGTATCAGAACAGCAAACGACAGGTAGGTTGGTGTGACTAAATGACAGTGTGCATGTGGAGGTGAGCAGTAGAGCTAGACAGATCTGCCTAAGCTGGATTCCAAAAGCCACTTGCTCTAACAAATAGATGCTGTGAATTATTTGCTGTCATTCTCTGATGTTCACATATCCCCTCAGTTAATGATAAATAAATATATACAAAAAAACATAATTAGGAAACCACTGCACAGGGTGAGAAATGACAGGGAGAAATTCAAGGTCCACCCATTAAATGTTTTATACACTAAAGAGATTGCATTGCATGTTACATACAAAAAAGGAGTTTCCACAGGGAAATTACATGATCAAATTTAGAAAAACATATCTGGTTGTAGTATAAAAGATCACCAGGATCTAATAATAATTAATGAACCAGCGAGGAGACTGTGACTTTCTTAACTCTAAGAGGAAAACTGGAAACTGAAGGAGGCAATGGTTTGGGATACAGAGAAGAGTCAGGATTCCAGAGACAGTTATAAGGTAGACTTGGTATAATATTTTTATTAACTGGATATAAAGGAGAAAGATAAGGCAAAGAGACAAGGATGAATCTTGTTTCTATCTTAGGAACTGGGAATGTTTGTGACATTATTAACTAAAACAGGGAGCATTACAGAAATTATCACTTTGACAAAGGAAAATACACTAGGAACAGATGTCCTATAGAAAGCTGGAAAATTTATCTATAATTCAGGAATGAGAAGTCACTAGAGATACAAATTTGAGAATCAGCACTGCATAATGAAATCATGGTAGGAACTAAGCATATTGAGGAGGCAAACACATACCACCATGCTCAGCTCTGTGCTCAGGGAAGGTGCCACAAAACTATTAGAGTGCTCTTTCTTGCTAAGCCCAAATGTGACTTCAGAAGCCCTCTCTACATTGCTCTTCCTGCATCCACTACCAATCGACCAAAGTTGGCACCTGAATTACACCCATTTTTCCTTCTGATGTACAGCAAGAGATGACAAACAAGGACTAGACTCTGAAAACAGGTTCTCGAACATCTTACATATCACCAGTTTCATTTGTGTGTGTGCTGGTGTGAGTACAGATATGACTCTTGTATAACAGTATTATGAACTCATTTTAAACTAAACCATACAGCATGTCCACATTCATAGTCTTAGCTAACTCCTTTCTCATTCTAACTTATACGGAAGCCTCATAACTGCTTTGCTATCTAATTCTTGCCCTTCTATAATCAGCCTCTACAATGCAGCCACAGTAATACTTCCAAAGCAGAGACGTAATGGTATCACCCCCATTCTCATCATTGCTATTAAAACCCCTTTGTAGCATCTCATCGCTTTTAAAACAGAGACCAAGATTTGTCACGTCTACAAATGTCATAGGGTTTAACCCCGATTCTCCAGCCTATTTTGTACCATGTACACTTCCCACCAACCTCCCCCCTCCACACACACTGCCCCATTTTCTGCACTGTTCCCCTTCACTACAGGATTCTGAAGATGTTGCCAGCCATTTTTTGATGACTCTTGCCATTCGTCCCTACCTAGCTAACTCCTACTCATCTTGTAGTTCTCAGCTTTAATGCTATTTCCACAGAAGCTTTTCATGAATGCCCAGATGTCAGTCATCGAAGCACTGTGTTACCGCATAGCACTTACCAATGTTGTGCTTTTATATGTGCCCATGTGCTCTGCTGTTGCCATATCTGCCTCTCCTAAGTGACACTAAGCTCCATGAGTTCAGAAAAAAAAAAGTTGTTTTTTTTTTTCTTTTTCCAATACCTAGCATCGTGCCTGGTACATAGTAGGCACTCGATAAATATTTATTTAATTTGGTTGGCTTTGGTCATCTGAATTTTGATAATATATTTTTATTCCTGGAAAATATGACTAATAAAATATTTACTAAGAGTTTACTTTCATTTTAAAATGAATTAATATGGTTAAAAAGATAAGAAATAACACTTGGCAAATAGTATGACATATATTTCAACAGCCATTTTAATTTCATCAGAATTATTCAATCATTTCCCAGAAAACTTGCAAAGTATTATCAGATAAATAGTCACATCACTTCCTGAAATTATATACATCTTAAAATCACAGTGGCTCCAAAAATAAAATGAGAAATTTTTTCTCCTCTTTTATTGGATTTGCAGACTGCTTTTTAAAAATATTCCTACCCTTACTGTTCTCAGCACTGTCTCAAGTGTCAGGAGAAATCACATTTTCATTTAGTTGAGCCTAGCTGTGAGGAACACCTCTTTTTTCCCACCTCTAAGTATTCTTTCTCTATATTGTGTTTTAAATTAAGGCCACAAAGCTACTCTGGCAGCTTAAATGAAGCAGTGACATCTATAAAATACCATTTGTTCCATTTCTTCCTTTACTTGTTCTTTAAATGAAAGAGGACCACTGTGGAAAAGTAGGTACTCTCACAGTAACACATAATTGGAAGCATCCTCTTAGCTAATGAATAGTACACAGTACTGGCCTTCTAATGCGTTGCTGACCCAACCCAACATAAAAATTATAATGGTGTCCCATAAAATGAAAGCACTAAATAAATAGCCTTTTAGCAGCCAAACCTAAAGGAAAACACAAGTTTCACTCGGGTGCTGTTTCTCGAGTAGTTAAAATTGACAACTCTTAGATGTGAATTGTGCTTTAGACAAAGCTGTGGAACACACACACACACACACACACACACACACACACCATATATCACCCAAAGTACCTTAGCACTTTTTTTTGCAATCACATACATTTTTACCCCTACTTCCTCAGGCCTTGTGATTCACCCTGGTTACACAGACCATATCTGCTTCTCTTGAAGAAAAAAGAAATAGCCTCAGTCAGGACAGCCTACCTGAACTTGACTTTCTTGCCATATGCTTCACATGTGGACCCCTTTAGCCAAAACAGCTACTATTGTTTATCTGATAAACTAATCTGTACTGAGATACAAGTTACTAGATGATTTGTTTTCCATATTATGTAAATTTAAAGCTTAGTTTGGGGAGCCAGAAATTATAGTGCCTTTATCTAAGTGATCACTGGCAGGAATCTGGGAGACAGAAAAGTGACTGAAGAAATCAGGAGTTGGCTTCTATCTATCCTATCCACTTATATGCATTCACCTTTCCAAACAGCCACTAAGGGGAAAACAAGGAATGGGAGATGAGAATAAATCCCGCTTGCTAAAATTCCATACAATTCAGTAATTTAATGGATATAGTCCCTGGATATGGTCCCTACTTCTAAGAACCTTATAGTCTGTGGTGCTCAGCTTTGTGTCAGTCTCCAAGTCAAAGGCTCTCTGACTTGCATTCACTAGAATATAAACTCCATGAGGGAAAGGACCTTTGTAGCAACTATAAACTCAGGGTCTTGCATTGAGCTCAACAAATATTTGGTGAATGAATAAACACTGGTCATGTGTTCTTGCAAATAACGAAATTTTTCTTAGCTCATTTTCCCTTCTACAAAGTAAAATGCCGACGTTCACTTCATTGTCATTATGTAGGTTAAGTTAGACGGCATGTGCATAAGTTCCTAACAAGTCATTAGGAAATAACAAGTGTGTCTTTTTTTCTTTAATTAAGTAGACTGTACTAATTGTGATGACAAAAAACAAAAGATGTAACAGAGGGAGAATACAATCAGCCTTTATGCGCTCATAACAAAGAAGAATTCCTTTGGCACAGACAGCTTACAACACATAACTGGACCCTATATACCAGTACATACATTAGGATAGGAAAACGAAATACAAGAGCAGACTTGGAACAATTTACTTTGACAGAACTAGGAATTAACTACACTCTCACTCTATAACTAACCAAGAAGGTGGTAAGAAAGTAAAAGACATGGTCTTAAATTAACTCCAGATATCCCACAATAATCACAATCTGGTGATTTGGCATCACATGTGGTATTTGATAACAATACTGCTGAGGATCTAGGACATTCTGTTTTGTCCCCAGCTCTCATAATGCTAACAAGTCATTAATCAATTCTGTGCCCTGGTTATCATTAAAGTGGTTCTAACCAACTAAAGAGTTATTTAAGACTAGTAATTGTGAAACATGGAAAGAGAAATGAATTAAAAAATATTCTCTAGGATTTTGACTAACTTGAAGTATGCCTCCATTTCTACCATATGCCATAAGTATTCCTCTCCAATAAAGATCCAAACAAGTAAGAATTCATTTCAAGTCAATTTAATAGTTACTGAACATTTTTATATTAGGTACTGTGTCAGACATTAAATCATGTTGTTTGTCATTATCTTACATAATCTAGTCCTTCATGCAACATCCTACTATCCAATATACAAATTTTTTTTAATTGTTTCTTCGATAGGAGTAAAAAAGAATTTTTACTGAGCTATTACCTTCTTTCATCTGGTCCCCCCCCCACCCAGGAATGTCTAAAATACTGAGCCAAGGCTTAGTTGTAGTCAGTGACCTCAGGAGAGACTTTTCTCCCAAATGACAGAACATTTCATGGGAAGAACAAACTTCATTAGCAGAGATTAAACTTGTGATTAGTAGTTGAGCCCATGAAATTTGTGACAATGAAACATGTTGCTAGTTCTCATCTCAAAAAGGAATATTTTTTGGAACAGTACCTACTGTTTGACCTTTGAGTCTTCCCTCCAGTTCTTTAATTATGAATATGGTCCAGGAACCATATATTCTCAATTCTAGTTCTGACTTCACTACTTACTAGCATATACCTTTGGGTTAAAATTTTGGAAAGAATATGGTACACAAATCATTAAGTTATCTGGTTCATCATAAAATATATCCATTTGATCAGTCAACATGCATTAATTAAGCACCTATTATGTCCAAGAACTAGAATAACACAACAATGAATAAGATAAGATCATATGAGAGAGACAGACTGGAAACAATTGTTCTACAGCATTCAGAGCGTGACCATTACAGAAAAAAAATAGAATGTAAATATAGAGAGATCATGAGGGTCAGGAAATTGTAATCACAGAAGTAGTGACAGCTGTGCTGAATATTAAAGAATCGACTGAGAGTTTTGCAGACACACACATGTGACAAAGAAAGTTATTCGAATCAGCAAGAAAAATATTTCAAAGACATAGATTGAGATAAGCAAACTAAATTGGGGAACAGTGTCCCCAGTAGGTAGAGCTAGGACAGACAGGAGAAGTAACTGGAAAAGTGGATTAAGTCCAAATCACGAATGCCCTTTATTAATTCATAAACAAATATTTGTTAGGCACTTAACTATGTTAGAAATCATCCTAGGTAGCATAGGTATCTCAGTAAACATGGCAGACAAAATCCCTGCCCTAGATTCTAGTGTATGCCAGGCTAAGGAGTTTGGACCTTAGTCTAAGAGCAACAGAGTTAAACAGGAAAGGTAGTATAAGCAGAGTTAGAAAGGTAAATCTCTGACAGTGTGAAAAATGGACACGTAACAGAAGAAACTAAACATAGTAAGATCAGTCGAAAGATAACTTCCATAAACCAGATGAGTCCTGCTTCTGCTATGTCTTCAAAGATATATGGTCATATACATATCTTCACCAAGAATTTGTAGGGAATATTTATTCTAAAATATTATTAATACTTGACTAAGTGAGTTCTCACGAAAGACAGGAGTTTATTCTCAACCCATAACAAATTTCCACACCAAGAACATATTTTTGTTGGATCCACGTCATGTTGTACCGCTAGCTACTCTCAGTCACCCTGACTCATTTCCTGAACTTTCAGTTACTCCAAGAGAACCTCATTTCATCCAAGAGATTTGAGGTTGGACCAAACAGACAAAAGCCACCTATAAGGGCCCAGTGAATTCTCAATTTCCAGAGGACTTCCAAAAGAATAGATGAGCCAAGACTCCTGAAAGCTAGAAAAAAAGAACTAAACTGGTTTTCTTCCTCTAACCCAGCCTTCCTAAGATAACTAGGACCTTCAGGATCTATAATCTTCCAAACTCTACTATCACTATCCACTTTGTATACATCCCAGAGTCTCGACTATTCAGCACAGCGTCACTACTTCTGTGATTACAATTTCAAGCCCAAAGCCTTGAAATTCATGTGAGAGGGCCCTGGAAATGTATCCTTTTTTTAACGTCACACATTTTACATCCAAACAAGCAAAGGAATAAGGCAAATCATATGTAATTAGAACCATTTTAAAGATGAAGAAATGAAAACCAAGAGAGAGCAAGATTTTGACCCAAAGATATGTGCTAGTAAAGTCAGAACTAGAATCCAGAACTTCTGACTCCTGGGCCACATCCTTTGCTTCACCTCCATGCCATCTCTTCAGCCATCAATCATTGTCTCTCTACTGTGCCTACAAAGCTGCATAACAATTCCCTGCTCTCTTAAGGTTAATAAATAACCTCTTTAATGTTAACCTAGACTTCATGAAGCAATCACCCTCAGTTTCTAAAGCTCAGACAAAGGCATTTATGTCAACCACAAAAGAAATTGTCTTCTTTTCTTTAATGGTTCCCTTCATCTTCCTCTCCAACCTCCGGAGTTGCAGAAAAGTTGAGCTTGAGTCAACCCGCACTGACCCCAGTAGAATTCAGGCTATTTTTAGATCAGACTGACATATTCAGGCAGCAAAAGAGCCAGTGAGACGCCAAACTCAGTATCCACCCTGGAAATGAACAAAAATGGGAAGCAAGCTAGCTGGTTCACTGTCTCTTCAGATTTATAATAAATTATCTGAAAGAACTTAGTAAATTAGCAATGACTCCATGCCAGGAATGCTTTGCCTCAGCCAATCCTGGAGCTTACTCTGCTAAACCTAGGCCACCTGAGGTTTTTCAACAATATTACTTTCACATGAAGTCCACACAACTCAGACACTGCTGCCAAGAACAAGGCCTAGAGAGCACATTGGCAAGCTTGGTGCTGGTGTACTATGCAGTCACATGAGGCAAAGGGCAGCATGTGAAAGGAAAAATCTCCCAAGTAGAAGTCAGAAAACCTAGATTCCTTACCACTTATGAGCACATGACATTGAGAAATTCACTAGGAAGCTCTTATGACCCCAGCTATGGAGTGTGCGACCTTCCCTGTCAGCCCCTTCAGAGATTGCTTCCACCTCAGCCACAGAGAACCTTTGCCCAAAGTCACACCCTTCCTGGGGTAGCCTGCACACAGTGACTGATCAATGCATAAAGAACTGGAGATTCTGGACCCATAGGAGACATCTCTGACAGGCCTGTTTAGCTCCGGTGCTCCCGTAAGGCCAGTAGAGGCTGCCGGGCTGGGTCTTCATCACAGCTGAACTCCTCTCCTCCCCAGCACTGCTTCTTCCACCCATCTTCCACAGGTCTGACCTCAGGGAAACTTCCTAATGCACATCCTTAACAATAAACACTGCCTCAGAGTGTGCATCCTGGAGAGCCGAACACCAATAAATCAATGTCACTGATGTTATTTGTGAATTTCAAAATGACACCTCAAATAGAAATCCTCTAAAAATCAAGTCCCTTTATTTAGGTTAAAAAATCTTCACAAACCATGCAAATTCACTCCAGTGCTAAGATCTCTGCCAAGCTCTTGAAGGACGAAAATACAAATAATAATAAAATATAGCCGCTGCTTACATTGCCTCACAATTGAATGGAAGCAAACCCAGATGCAATCACGGAGTCAGAAAAGTGTCGCTTCTCCCTCAGCAGCTTTACCCTTCTCTTCATTCCCATCAGATGTGTCCTATACTACCTTCAGTGCCTAAGGCCTTCCTGCTTTCTAACTCCTTTCATACCAATGAGAAAATAAAATTATACCAAAGGCCTACACCTGTCTCAGACATATGATTGAAATTATGTATGTTAGCTGACTGATTATTCTAGTGGGTTCTATGACAGCAATCATTTCAAAACTGAAAGGCTTATTCTCGAGTGGCTATAAATGTCGCCAGCATAGATTCCTCAGCTCTCAGCCCTCTCCTCCAGAAATTGACTTTGGCCGAAGACAGGGCATGATCCATGAACACAACCCCACAATTTTAATGACTCTCTCACGCCAACTCAGGACAACTTGAAGGGCCACTCCAGCTTCTGAGCTCCCTGTGAAGTTGGCTGGGTCCCCGTGAAGACTGCATCACAGCCCAATTTCTCCCCCTACCCAATACTTCTTTTCCCTCTCCCAAAAATATTGGCTCCAAAAATACTTCCTAGAAAGATTCCTATATATGAATCTCAGTTTATCACACCAAGTTCTGGCTCTAGACTAGTCCCAGAGTCTGCTTCAGCTGGTTTCAATAGTCTTCTAAAAACAGAAACAAGGATAAGATTTTGATTGAATATTCTCTAGATGACAAGCAATGAGAACCCCATCACTAGCTGTAGATCCCAAATAACTCCAGGTCCTCCATACTCACCTGCCCACAGACCCAACAAAACCAGAAGGAGCCAGAAGAATTGCATGAAACTAGATTCCAAGAAAACCGGATCAAGGTGGACAATGCAATTGTTACTTTCGCCGGTGGTGAATTGGGATGATGTACTAATGGAAAGAAATAAAATAGCAGCTGCGATGTAACTGGACTTAGAGAATTTGAGGCAATACAAATTCTAAGAAAAATATAATTAAAGGATAGTTTCTGAAGACAATTTATGCTCTAGATAAAAAGATAATGAAAATCTGATGCTTCTAAATGATGAATTAAAAACTAAATGTGAAATAGATTTTGAGGGCTCACAGTTCCTAATTTCAAAACTTATTAAAAGGCCAGAGTGAAAAATACAGAGTAGTACTAGCAAAAGAAAAACATATATATCAGTGGAGTCCAGAAATAATCCCATGCATTTATAGACAATTGGTTTTTGACAATGGTGCCAAATCCATTCAATAGGGAAAAAATAGTATCTTCAGCAAGTGATGCTGGGACATTGGACATGCATAGGCAAAAGAAGGAAGTTAAACCCCTAATTGACATCACACACAAAAACTTAACATAAAATGGATGAAATACTTAAATTTAAGAGCTATAACTATTAACTCTTAGAAGAAAATATAGATCAGATATTCATGACCTTAGATTCGGCAATGTTTCTTAAATATGAAGTATTGATAAATGCTATGACATGGAGAAACCTTAAAAACATTAGCCCGAGTGAAAGGAACCAGACACAAAAGGCTACATATTATATAAAAACATTTGTATGAAATGCCTCAGACAAATCCATAAAGACACAAAGTAGATTAGTGCTTTCCAGAAGCTGGGAGGAGAAGGGAATGAGGAGTGACTGTTAACAGGCTCAGGGTTTCTTTCTGGGGTGACAGAAATGTTTTGGAATTACATAGTGGTGATGGCTGTACAACTGTGAGTATACTAATACCATAGAACTGTATGCTTTAAGGGGTGGATTTTATGATATGTGAATTATATCTCAATTTTTAAAAATCTAAGATTTGAGGGGAAAAAAATAAACAGCTAGGTGTGAAAGCCAGAGAGCCTCTTTGGCATCACTTAAAGATAATCTTGAATCCTATAGCTGAAGGGTAGAGAAAGCTGGGGAATAGGCCCAGTACTTAGCAGAGTCCCAAAGAAAATTAAATTCTCAATTTAGGCAAATCTGCTATGCCAAGGTCAAGGCCATCATTGGTAAAGAATGGCACCCTAAGATATGGGATGGAAGTCATCTAGGTTGATGCATTATAAATCCAGAATCTGCAGATTCCTCTGAGCCCTCCAAGCCTGCAGAAGTGGCCCAATTAAGGACAAATATTTCCTCCTTGATGAAAAACAATGTGGAAGCTTCTCTCTTGCAAGAAAACAAGTGGCCCTGCTCCAGGATCTTGCTCCACTTTCCCTGGCTATAAAGTCAGTATCTAGGGTTCAGTCACAGCCTTATCCATCAGGGAACGGCACGGCCTACACTAAAGGAGAAAAGAGACTATATCCCAAAGGAACTGCAGGACCTAGCCTACACGTACTGACAGGAGTCAGGAGAATAAACATGAGAATCTAAAGGAGTAGGGCCAGGACATATGGGAGTCTCTGTCAATATTAATATTAATTTGTTTAGAATACAGGAATTAATATCCTGGCAGTACCCTTGCACATGGTGTTCAAATGCTGCTAGGACAGTTCTCAGAAGATTATAGAAAGTGATGGCCTGTACTTGGTGATGCAGGCTTGTCAGTATTTCATAGCAGACAATGAAAGAAGAAATCACATAGCACAGGGAAAGTGAAGATGTTACAGGAGGCAAACTTTAAGTCAGAAAACCCATCATGTAACTATTCTCCATGGAAAAAACCAAGTGTTGCTCCATTTGTCAAAGAAATAAAATATGTGTTGGTGAGTATCACATCCCTGGGACAAAGACAGAAATCGTTTCATTCCTAAAGACCTTCAGGGGTGAGGGTCCATTTAATTCACCAGTCTAGTTCCTACGAATGCCAGGGAAAAATTAAAAGTCAACAAACTCAAACAAAAGTAGCACTGATTGCAGTTGCTATGCCAGACAGAATATCTGCTAGGGCATATCAATGAGTTTCAGGTACATGGTATGCAACCACGGATGTGGTGACTGTGTTCTTTTCATCTTCATCTGCAAGGAGAATCAGAAGTTCTCATTCACGCAGAATGAACAACAGTATTCATTTACTGCCTTGTCCCAGAGCTAGATGGAATTGATACATCCAGAATTGGGCACATCCAGGCCCAGTGGATACATTATTTGTACCCCAGATCCTCCTATCATTTCCCACTGTTTACTGAAACTTCAGTTGACCATATGGCCGCATATAAGGCTGTCCTTTATGACCACTGATGGCGAAATAAGACTTGAACTTGGTTCACATATGGTCAGCTCACTATGCGGGAGCAAGTAAAAAAATACTAGATTGCAGCTGCTCAACAGAATGATCTTAAAAAACAGAAGTGAAGGGGAATCCTCTCAATGAGCAAGAGCTATAGGCAGCATGCCTGGTCATATATTTTGTGTGGGGAAAAAAAGGAGGCAGTGACAAATGGCTCAGCCAATTGATAAAATGACTGAAAGTAGAAAAAAATGAAGGATTAGGGATCAGGAGGTCAGAAGGAAAGGCATGTAAATTTACTTATGGGAATGAGCATAAAATATAAATATATCTGCATTTTATTAATGCCCTCCAAAAAGCATCTGACATAGACAGGATCATTCAATAACCAAGTAGAGAGAATTAGTCAACGAGCTCATGTCATCTAGCCTCTGTCACCGGCCCAGTACTGAATTATGGGTGGATTATGGGTGAACCATGAATAAGGTAGCCACGGCAGCAGAGATGAAGACGATTAAGGTCTCAGTGAAATACCTCCCACTCACCAAGACTGACTTACCACTGCAGGATGTGCAACCCTCCACCAATACTGAGCTCCATTCCTCAAACAAGTCAACCAGGCATTTGATGTCGAGTTGACCACACTAGACCCCTTCCATTCTGGAAGGAGCAGTGATTCATCTTGACTGGAATAGACACATAATATAAAAATGGGTTTGACATCTCGGACTATAGGGTGTCAGCCAGAATTACTATATGAAGATTTTCAGAGTATTTGATCCCCATTTGATCCCACATAACTTGCCACAGATCAAGAGGCCCATTTTATAGCAAAGTGGGTGGCAGTGGAATCCACCATACCACCTAGAAGCTTCCAGCCTAATAAAGTAACCGAGCAGGCTGTAAAAGTCACAACTGACCTCCAGTTTAGACATAATAACTGCAAGAATGATATACTATCCATGAGGCCATGTACCTTCCAAATCAATGACCAATATATGGTGCCGTGTGTCCAAAAGGAAGAACCCATGGGTCTGGGAACCAAGGGATTGAAGCAGGAGTGCCTCCACTTACCCTCACTTCCGGGACCCTCTTAACAGAATTTGCACTTCCTATCCTTGCAACTTTGGTTTCTGTCAGGGTCCTAGATTTCAAAAGAGACTCCGAAATTTTTAAAGCAAAGTGCTTTAAAAAGCACTTTGAGGTCCTTCTGCCAAGGAAGCAGTACGTAAGAGGAGTAATCGTCATCCTGTCAAGAACTGACCCTGATCTCTGGAGAAGATAGACAGAGAGGAATATTTGGCACCCAGGCTGTTGCAGGAAGCGACACCCGACGGAGGAATTTGGACACTCAGACAACTTTGTTAGAAGGAGAGTTTATTAGGCCAGAGGAACGCGAGGCTCTAGACAGCACAAAAGGCACAAGCCCCTTCCAGTGAGATTTCTTACAGCTTATATACCCCTTGCAGTGTCCATGCAAGGGATGGTGATTCCTTTGTCAGAGGGTCTATGAACACCTCCTGACTCAGGATGGGAGAGGGAGTTTCAGGTGGGGGCTGCAAGGGAGAAGGAATTTCTGGACCACCAGTATTATCTATTCACAGATAATTTCTCTTGTAGCTGTGGCCAGTTTCCAGAAAGCCATTTAAAGATCGATAGGGTGTGGTTAATCTACAACCGACTGAGTTGGTCATTTCTGCAAGCCCTTTCCTTTGCATTTTTCAGATGCCTCCTCTCTAAAGGTGATCCATTTGGGAATCTCTGAGTATTCTTTGCCCAGATTTGAAGGTAAGTTGGTAAGTGCAGCAGCTACAGAATGAAAAGGACATGGTGACCAGGACTCAAATATTTCAGAGAGGAAGGTCTGGATACCCCATAAGATAAGCCACCTAGACCAGCAGAAATGCAAGCCTGAGGGAGAGAACAACATTAATGGATAAAGAAAGAAGGAGTTGATTACTATCACTTGCCACTAAAGCTCAGTTCAGTAATAGGCACCACGGTTTTATCCCACTTACTTTTCTCTTGTAAGGTTTCCCCATAGAAAGTCCAACAGACTCCTGGAGACCCACGTCCAGAAGTGATATGAAAAAGTGGACTGCAGTAGCAGAAGGAGCAAACTGAAGTGGATACTGTGATGTGGAGTCGGTCCATTTAGGACTGAAGATTTACTTTGCCTACTCCAGATGTGTTGTCAACAGCCCTCAGCTGGCAGGCCTTTCTGGAAATTGCCCCTCCCTAAAGAAAGCCTCCTTGCCCAAGGTCACATCCCCTTACTAGGGGCTGCCTGTATCAATGATAGATCAACACGGAGTCATAGCACTCTGCTCCCCTCACCTCAGTGCAGGACAGCCTTATAAGACACCCATCCTGTGGGGTTAGCCAGAGCTTTGCTGAGATCACATCACAGCCTACCAGCTCTTTTTGCCCAGTCCAGCTTCCTTCTCTTCCCACACAGATGTTGATCTTGAGAGCACTCCTCCAATAAACTTCCAACTTGAAATTTCTGTCTCAGAGTTTGCTCTCTGGGAAACCTGACCTGCAACATTTATAATTATACCATAATGGAAATAAATTTGGACAACACTGAATTTTAAGCTTCTAACCTTTAAATTAATGTTCTTTCAGCTCATCCCATAATTCTACTAACTTGTCTTTTAATCATCCTTCATTAACTTATTATCAAACAATCCAAAGAAAGTTCAAGAATTTTTCCTACATTTTTCAAGTCGCCAAAAGCCTACTCATACACTTTTAGTTTCAATAAATGACCTTACTTCACTGAAACTAAGGCTAAACATTATTTTCTGTAGATTCCTTCCTCCCACTTCTGAATTTCTTTGTGTGCTTACACATACTTTTTTCTTTTCTTCCTTTCTCAGATAATAAA
Source organism: Eonycteris spelaea (assembly GCA_003508835.1). Classification (NCBI taxonomy): domain Eukaryota; kingdom Metazoa; phylum Chordata; class Mammalia; order Chiroptera; family Pteropodidae; genus Eonycteris; species Eonycteris spelaea. The sequence goes on from PUFA01000053.1 coordinate 5,766,940, forward strand.
GTGTCTCTTTCCATACCAAGGTTAATTCTTACTACTTCATTCTTTACCCTATGGTTTCCTGACTTCTCCAAAACAATATTTCATCAAAGTCTTTAATCACTCCATCTGAAGCTTCCTTCCTTTGAGTTTATTAATATCCAAAACATTATTCCATCAGTCTTTAATCTCTCCATACAAAATTTTCTTTCATTTTCATCTATAAATACCATTGCTTATTTAAAAAACAAAAACAAAAAACAAACCCTTGAGGTCTATTTTTCCCTTAACAATTTCTCTTCTATTCTTTACCAACAAACAAGGTAGAGAAATGTGTAACCACTGTATCTACTCCATTTTGCGTCCATACGTCAGTAATCTAGTATTGTATCCACAACACTCTACTGAAACGCCTCTCTGAAAAGTTACCACTGACTTCCTAAGAGTCAGATCCAATGACTTCTCCTTAGTCCTTTTATTTCTCGACCATTCATTGGTACTTTATGTCATCTGATCTTGTCTAATTCTTAAAATCCTTTGCGCATTACATTTACAAGAAGCTATACCACCCAGGATCCCAGACTCTTTAACCACATTTTCTCAGCATCTATCCACCCATTATAGGCACTCTCTGTTCTTGATTATTTTATCTTCCAACTCTAATTTTCCTCTCTTTTAATGATCTCATTTTTCCACATCTTGAACTATAAAGTGATTCTCAAAAAAGTAATAAAGAGATTTGGCGGGGGGGGGGGGGGTGATAATTTGTAAGACAAAAAATATATATTTATTTACATTTTCTATGCTATAGCTAGGCACTATGCTCATTACTTTAAATACATTATCTCATTTTAATTCTCAGGATACTCTAGAACATAGATATTATTATTTGCAATAGTGAGATAATAAGAGCATGGATCCCTAGCTTTTCATCTATGTGTAGTAGAACGAAAAAAATAATTTTGCTGATAAGTCCTAAGGTAAATAAAGTTAAGTCCTCACTTAATATCATCAAGTTTAAGCAAAACAATATATTACAAAACCAATGTTGCCAAAGGCTAATTGAGATAAACACGAGTTAAGTCCCTAGACATCTCATCAGTTACAAAGATCTGCTATAGTCAGATAATAGGAGCTTCACTTTTACAATTGAAGTGTTCCTGAAGATCATCTTTCCCCAACATTTTAGAGATAAAGAAATTCCATTACGCAGGGAGAAAAGAGAGTTGTTGGTGATCACACATCTATACAATGGAATAACATCAATAACAGAACTATTGTTTCATCATTCTTTCCATTATGCCACACTTCAATTCTCAATCAATAAGCTCAAATCAAAATGACTGAATATTTGCCTTAAAAAATCACCCTGATAAATGCTCCACCCAGTATGGTCTGGGAGAAGATTAAAAAAGCATAAAGGCTCCCAGGTCCATTCACATAATTCTGAACTTTGAAGCCCTTTAAGGACAATACCTTGAGCCACATACTGACGGGCCATTTGCTTTTTGAGTCCATCCACAGAACAATCACTTGAATAAGCAGCATAGCTTTCAATACAAATTCTCTATTTAAATGTTTATGAAACAGTTCTCCCTTTCATTACTAATAAATAAAAACACTATATTTCCTATAAAAAATTCATTAAGAGATGTCATTCATAAAAAGATTAATTAAATATATAAAACATCCCACTGTGACCTATACTGAGTGGTTTTATAAGAAAATGAATATTTTTGTTCTGAGCTCATCTCTGGAGCAAAAAGATTGAATTTCACTGAGGAAAACAGCTCTGCTCTCCCAATAAGAGTCCCAGAGGAATCTGACTGTGTGAACTGTCTAGGACAGGGAAGAGTACCATCCACGGCCTGTTAGAGACCAGGCCACACAGCAGGAGGCAAGTAAAGCTTCATTGGTATTTGCAGCCACTCCCCAGCACTAGCATCACTGCCTCAGCTCCACCTCAGATTATCAGGCATTAGATTCTCATAGGAACACCAGTTCCTGGTGCCAAAAAAGATTGGGACCACTGGTATAGGGCATAAGGTGAAAGAAAAATCACTCATAATGTCTGCCTTCTCTTTCTTCTCTCTCTCTCTCTCTCTCTCTCTCTCTCTCTCTCTCTCTCTCTCTCTCTCTCTCACACACACACACACACACACACACACACACACACACACGTACACTCAGACCTGCAGTATACCTTCTGTTTGAGATTGACCATAGTCAATTTTTTGAGATTGACCATAGTCAATTTTTTTAACAGATAGGGAAAATAAACATTCATTCATTTTTAACTAGAGACCTGGTAAAAGGCATGCCCTCATCCAAGGCTGATCTTCTAAAAATCAAAGCTAAGTCCTCTCAGGCCTTACTTAAGCAATCCCACTGAAATCATCCTCTTTTTCTCTAAAGATATAAATTCCTCACCTGCCTCTTGCATCATAGACTCTTCCACACTAGCTAAACTTTCCTCTCTGTGCAGAAATCCCCACTCCAGGAACAATAGGCCATCCATACTCTGCTTGAATAGCTTCAAATGATGGAAGACTCACTATCATTTCCTGCAGAAATCTATTTTTGTGTGTGTGGGGCAGCTCTGGTAGGAATTTTTCCCTGTATTGGTCAGAAACTCCAGCAATGTTTGTTTAAATATCCCATGGATTATTAGACATATCCACCTCCACAGCATAGTAATAATTAACCCCCATGTAAATGACAGGTTTTGTTCTCTTATTCATTAGTTTACCCAACACTTTCTACATGCCTTCATACTCTGTAGAACCTTGATCTTCAGTCATTAAAAGTACACACAGCAAAAATTAGTGAAACCGAGGATCCTTGTGACTTTGATTAAACTTAGTTTTAAATCCTAGCTTTAGAAATCATACCCTTTATGTATCCTTTGGAGACCTAGCCCCCTCCCCTCCACCCCTGAAAATCTGCAACCCCAGGAAAGCAGAAGACGCAGCCCAGACCTGACTAATGGCCACATGGCCAGGACCTCTGTCAGGCTAAAGATAACATCTTGACCTAAGTTAAGTTTTAGTTCCTGAGCCCTAAGGTGAAACAACCCCCAGGCTAACTTTCCCATGAGGCTGGACAGTGGGACTCCAGAAAAGACCTCAGAGCTGTCCTCAAGACCTGAAGAAATGATTTATTACCCTTACCTGACCTCCATCCAATCAGCTCTGAGCACGAGCCTGAACCCCTAACTCACAGTATCTTGAGATTTTGCCCTATATAATCTGTAACCGACTCACCATCAGGGAGTTGAGTTTTCAGAATCACAGGCTCCCAGCCTCTGAATTGGCCAATTCAACATTAAACTGTTTTTTCCTTTCTACAATGCAAACTCCTGTTTATGCATTTATTTGAGCCAGTGTACGCAGGCAGGGGGCTCAGGGGAAAACATCGAGAGGATAAGCATTTGTAATCTATAAATATTTTTTGTAATCTATAAAGTATCTTTTTCTTGGTCATTTTCAAACATTGATTTATGGACTGGTTTGATCGGAATTAGTGGGAATTTTTTATTTTCTTTTTATCCTGGGTTCCACCCCTTAAAATATTATGATCTGGAAAAATTTAAAAAGCCCAAAATTTTTTTTAAATCTTCAAGAGATTCTGATATACATCTCAAGTTTAGGACCCACTGGTCTAAGTAACTTCTGAAGTCTCTAGAGACTCTTTAGTATCCACAACTCAGAATTACTACTGTGCTTATTAGTATTTACACCCACTCTACACACTGATTGCGACTACTACCCTACGACTATGAGAACATCTCAATTCCCCACTGTTTCAGGTAGTATTCCATGGGAAACAGTTCTTAAATCAGAGATTAGCATTCAGGAAGTTAACTGAGGAGCAGTAACCTCGAAGTAAGGAAATTAAGCAGGATTAAGCACAGTGAGAAATTGGGCTGAGATACCTTCTTGAGCAAGACTCAGCTCACTCACAGGGAGCTCTGAGGTTGGAACAGCTCTTCAGAGTTGTTCTGAGTTGGGATGAGGGGTTTGGGTCTTTATAACTGGCACCAACCTGTCATTGGATGCTACTCCTGGGAAGGGATCATGAATTTGGCAAGGTGGCATTCTTCAGCCGCCGGCAGCTGATGGCTAAATAAATTCCTCAATCCTGAATAAATCCTGGGCACACATCACAACATCCAGTTCACCTACCTTCACAGGAAAACAAGATGGAAAGAGTTAAGCTAAAGCATTTCTCTGTACCAGTTTTTAAGTTGCCAGAAAAGAGCACAACATTATTATCTCTCACTTCCTCCCATTTCAAGCACTGGATATTTACAGAATGATTCACCACTAAAAGAAGCATGAATTTCTCTGTGGAATTATTTCTAATGCCTTAAATGGCACTTCTAGGGCCTCTTCATGTTCATAGTTTGGATCGATCAGAATAAACTGCCTCCAAACTGGTCATTTTGTTTGTTTAAAAGATCTGTAATTAATACATGTATTTCTCTCTTAATATTCCTTTGGAAAGAGGAGAATTTTTATGACAATCACATACGATATAGCTCTTTCACAGAAGGTTATAATAAATAATCATTACAATTTCTCAGGAGGCAGGAAATGGCCTTTTTCTGATCGTGCCTGATCCAATAGGTATATTAGACAGATAGAATAGGTGAGATCATACCTTGGCACCTCCAAATGAGACATGGACCTTCAGAAGTCTCATAACCAGCTATGAGAAGTAGATGGAGATGTAGATAGATGTTAAATCCTACACTTAGAGTTAAATATCTTTGGCCTGAATTCTGCCTCTATTGCTGTGAGCTTCTGATATTAAAGATTTCACTAAGTCTCTGGGTACTAATTTCTTTAACTAGTAAAATAGGGGTGACATTATGTCCATCAAAGGCACCATGATGACACCAGAAAGATATAACTGAAAGGACTTTGTGCACACACACGAAGTCATCACCCCATCCTAAAATCCTCCATCATTTTATTTCTCTGCACTACCTTCACAACCAGCACATAAACAACTTGAGCAAGCATTTTCTTAAATCTCAGGCACATCACAGATCTTGCATATGATAATAAAAGTTACTTGTATGCGCCATAAACTATGGCAAGCACTTTACATGTATTGACTAATTTCATTCTTCCAACAATGTTATATAGTGGATTCTTGAATTATTTCCATTTTACAAATAAGGAAACTGAAGCTTAGAGGGGTGTGAATCATTCCTACCATTATACAATAAGTAAAAGCAAAGCCTTTACTTTCCCTTTCTTTCTTAAAGTGGTCCAAAGAGTAGACACGACAGAAAGAAAACATTTCTGAAATTCCCTGATATCGTTTGATCTTGAAAGTCATTAATAAAAATGTAATTTTTAATTACTTGCTAATCGTTATTCTTAACACTTTTCAGTAGAAAATTTTTTCTATAGAAAAATTTTGTTTTATTTGTGTGTGTGTGTGTGCAAATAACATAGGGATTTTATTCAGAGAGTAGGTTAAGAGATAAATCACTATTCCACAGTCATAAACTAAGCAAGCAAGGCTAGGCTGAAGGATACAGAAGAACCAGAACCAGCATCACCTATTACCACTGTCAGCCAAACAGAAGGGACACATCCTAATGTTAGGAGGTTAATAACATTATATTCACCGATGAAAGCTAAACCATTATCTCCTCCTTAAGACTTTCAGCTAAGCTACATTTTTCCATCACACTTTTTGTTATCTTCTCCCAAAGAATTACATTTTGAAATTCAAGTTAAAAACACATGTATAACACATTTGGACTATACTAGAAGCTTAAGCAAGTGACTTAAGTAATAATGTTTAAATTTAGTGTGCACAAGAACTGGCATATTTTTAAATACAAAGCATCTGAACCCCATCCCCAGAATTGATGATTCATAGATCCAGAGTAGATCTAGGAAATCTGCATTTTTAACAAGCACCATGACTGGTTCTGATATTGGTATTTCCCAACTGTATTTTGAGAAAAGAAAAAATGGGATTACAGGATCATCTTAAACCAGTCAGTGAATATATATAACATATATACTAAAATGAAATAAATATCGTATATACAATTCTGCACATTTAAGACCTCAGCAAGGAAGAAAACAAGTGTTGGCAAGGATGCAGAGAAAAGGGAACCCTCACATATTGTTGGTGGGATTACAAATTGGTACAGCTACTATGGAAAACAGTCTGGAGGTTTCTCAAAAAATTAAAAATGGATATACCTTTTGACCCAGTAATTGCACTTCTAGGTATTTATCCAAAGAAAACCAAAAAATAATTGCACCCCTATGTTCATGGCAGCTCTATTCACAATCACCAAAATATGGAAGCAACCTAAATGCCCATCAACAGACGATTGGTTAAAGAAATTATGGTTCATATATACAATGGAATATTACTCAGCCATTAAAAAAAAATGAAATCCTACCATTTGCAATGACATGGATGGACCTAGAAGTTATCATGCTGAGTGAAATAAGTCAGACAGAGAAAGATAGTTAACATATGATTTCACTTATATGTGGAATCTAAGGAACAAAAAAATCAAACTAATCAAAAACAGACTCACAAATATAGTGGACGCTTTGGCGATGGACAGAGGGGAGGGTTTTGGTGAGTTAGGAGAATGGGGTGAAGGGTTAAAGAAGTACAAATTAGTAGTTGATGGTTGGTCATGGGATGGGAAACACTGCAGAAGGAATGCAGTCAGCATGAATATGATGGCTGGGTGGAGGCCCAGGAGGGAGGAGCAATGAGAGGATCATTTTATGAATATATAGATGTCTAAGCAATGTACTGAATATCTGAAACTAATTTAAATAAATAAAATTTTTAAAAATTAAAAAATATATATGTCAGCAAGGAAGAAAAAGGATGTGAATAGAAAAGAGATCTTGTAATTAGAGCAAAAAAGCATTCTGGATATGGAAATGGAGCCCCTGATCTCTTCCCAATGAGTGACAAAATTATAAAACAGAAGAGAAGACCCACAAAGGATAACTAGTCACTGGTCAGTAGTATGTCACTAAAAGCCCATCAATATGTAACAGGCAACAGCTGCAAGTTGTAGCAACTTTTACAAGATCTAAGAAATCATGCACAGGCCTAGGGATCTCTACTATCAAAGACTTTTCAAAAGAGAAACATGTTTCTGCTCAAAGCAGCATAAAAACCATAATCAGACTATCAGAATTTAACAAAGTCTCTAGATACAAAGTCAATATACAAAAATCAACTGTGATTGTACATGCTAGAATCAAACAAAAAAATTAAAATTTTTAAACAGCATTTAAAAAGCATCAATTACTTAGTAATTACTGAGTGTTGTGTAATGCATGTACACTAAAAATTTTTTTAATTATTGTGAAACACATCATATTCATAGATAGGAAGATTCAATGTTGTAAAAATATCAAATCCTCCAAAACTGATCTATAGATTCAATGTAAACCCAATCGAAATTCCAGCTAGATTTTTGTTTAAGAAATTTGACAGGCTGATTTAAATATTCAAAGAATCTACTTGATTTATGACAAAGGTAACACAATGATTTAGGAACAGCATGGTTTTTTAATCAATGTTGCTGGGTCATTGGATATACATGCATGAAAATTTTGAATCTTGAACATCTACCTTATATCATATACAAATATAAATTCCAGATGTAGTGTACATCTAAACATGAAAGCTAAAACATTAGAGCTTCTGGAAGAAATCATAAGAGAATTTTTTTATAATCTTTGGGTAAAAAAGATTTCTTAAACAGAATACAAAAAGCACAAACTGTAAGTACAACAAAGTTAACAAATTGTACCATATGAAAATTGTCTATTCATCAAGGACATCATTAAGAAGTGAAAAGTATAGTCTCATAGTAGAAGAAGTAGTTCACAAAACATCTTACTGACAAAAGACTCATAACCAGAATCAAGAGAACTTCCAAAATCAATAAAAAAGACAACAGAAAAACTGGGCAAGAAACTTGAACAGGCACTTTGAATACCTGAAGTGTCAATAAACATATCTAAAGGTGCTCAACTTCTCCGAAACATAAATCAAAACCACCATAATAGCTAGGGGAGGAGCCAGAGGAGAGAAAGAGCAATTACAGGAATCGTTTTATAAACTATATAAATGTCTAATCAATGTACTGTACACTCGAAACTAATAATAAAATAAAAATTGTTTTTAAAGTATATCTCAATTTTTTTTTAAAGAAAACCACTATGAAACATCACTACCATCTGCCATTTTGGCTAGAAATAAAAAAAAAAAACAAAAAATGAATGACAATACCAAGACTTGGCAAGGATGAGAAGCCAAGTGGAACAGAACGCACATAAAACCACTTTGGAAAAACTATTCAGCAGTTTCCACTAAAGATGATTACCATACGCCCAGCAGTTCCACTCCTAGGTATGTACAAAAAATATATATATATTCACCCCTGCTCCTGGTAAGATACTTATAAGAATGTTCAGAACAGCAATGTTAGTATTAGGTAAAAATTTTGGAGTTTTCATACAATACTATATAGCACTAAGTACAAAGTATTGTTACGTGCAACAACAGGAATAAATCTCATAAACATAATGTTCAGCTAATAACAAAGACAGAGAAAGTACATTCTCTATGATTATATTAATAGAAATTTCAGAAGCAGGCAAAGCTATTCTACAGCTTAGAAGTCACGGTGGTGGTTACATTTGGGGCTGTAGTGCCTAGAGATTATGGGGAGGTGGGTGATAGGGTGCCTATAGGTTACTGGTAATAGTCTATTTCATGTTCTGGGTACAACTGCCTTTAGTTTGTGGAAACTGAGCTACGTGTTATGGTCTGCCCACTTTTCTGTATGTATGTTTTGCTTCCAGTAATACACTTACTTTTTAAAAACTTCCAAAGCACTCCACAAAATAGAGGCATTCATTTTTCTTTGCCCACAACAAGTAAGGATCTCAAGAACTCCTACCTTAGATATAAAGCCAGCTAAACCATTGCCCACTCACAAATAACAGATGTCCCAGGCTGCGATTTTCCTAAGGTTGATTTCTTTGCAAGGCTCACAAGCAGCACCTACGAGTATTTTTCCCGCCCTTCTGGTCTTTCTCTTTTGCCATCTCCTTACATCTGTGTTTTGGGTTTTTTTTTTTTTTTCCTTACATGGTTCAGATGCTGATGAGACCAGACTTCGTTGGATCTCAGAAACTTATTTTCCATTTCTTAATTGCAAGTGGTTGTCATATCACAATCTGAAAGGCAATTCACCTCCCAAATCTACCAAAAAACACAAAAACTGTTTAGATGTTAACCCCTCTGTATTTTTTAAAAATTTAGCATGATTTCACTTGATTCCTGCATTCTCAATTTAAATACCCATTGACACTCATTGTATTTTTTAGTGTTCTGAAAAAAAATATATGAATTCCTACTGTAGATTGAAATAATGGTTAGATATTTATCCCTTTATTCTTCATATTCCATTTTTCAAGGCCAAAAACAGCCTTAATTCAACTTACATTTTATTAAATGTTATGTCGATGTTCGCAATCCCCTGTGTCCCCAGCTCTAATTCTTTTCCCACTTCTGATTCATCTGTTTCACATGAACTATAGCAACTAAAATTGCCTTAGAAAAACTGAGAAAGAATTAGAATTTAGTTATTGATATTTCCGAAGGGCCTGGTAATGAATATACAAAATAGGTTGGTAAATAATCACTGGTACAAAATGAGCAACGCAAATGACTTCCTATTGGGGTTTTTAAAACTTTCTCTGTGATTAAGCTGTAGTAAAAATCAGTAGCTTAGTAATTATAATTTCTAATAAAGAATCTGGCCTAAGAATTTTTTTTTGACTTTTATTAAGCTCTCTTAAGTCTCTATTTTTGACAGTTAATACAATTAACACATTTGGGTCATCTTCTTTTAAAGATTATATAATTCTGAGACTAAATTTTCTGTTCTACCTAGATAAAAACTTACATATGAAGAACAAAAACTAATGTTTCAACTTCTACTTTCATTCAGAAAAATGGAAAAGAATATTTTAATTTAAAATAATGCTAAATAATTGGTTTTTCTCTCCTACTACCAAAATCTTTACCAAAAAAAAAAATCTTGCCTACTTGTAATGTATTGAGAATACAATAAAAGCATTATAAAATCATAAATAAATAAAAAATGTAATGACATGAGAATGACTGTTTTTATTACTGAAAATTGGATGAGAAAAACCCTCTCAAGTCTGACCATGCCTTTGGAAATGACAATGACCCTAAAGTAACATTTTTCTTCCTCTACATGTTAGTGATTTCCATTGCAACTCTCCAACTGCTTCCCAATATTTTCATAGCATTCTTAAATTAAGTTTACATATGTCAATGTTTCCAAGATTATCTTTGTGTTTGCATAAACCATATGGCTCTTTGACAAAGTTGGTAATGTCAGTAACATTAGAGAAATATTTAAATGTCACATCTGTTTTGTAAGAAAAAAATGGGGTGAAATCAAAATGAAGTTAGAATAGGAAGCACTATTGCTCCATATTTATTTGTAATCAATCTTTAAGCCAATGACTACAGGCTTCTCTTTAGTTTCTAAATCACCAAGTGATTTAAATCTTAAAAAGAAAATAGTCTATAGAGAATACAATTGAGTTTATCCAATAATAATCAATAGGAAATACACAAGCTTCTCAATGTAACTTTACTTTAGCAGTTTTCGTTATATTAATAACACAAATTTTACTAAGGATCATGTAAAAAAGGTAAAGTATCCCTTAAGAAAACAAAATTTATTAAAAGCCAGGTGGGAGCTATAAGTCAAACAAATGTGGAATTTCTTTTCTCACTACCAAATCTTTATCATGTTACTAGAGAACTGTTTCAGAAATAATTAGATTCATAAGAAGTGTCCTATTAACAAAAAAAATTAAACTTTCAACTGAGATTTATTCTTCAGTTATATGTGACAGAAGTCTCCAGCCACAAGCTCTTATATTGAGAAGACGACAGAACCCTTAACCCTTAACTCCTGAAACTTTGGTTCTAAGAAAGACAATTATATTAATAAATACATTTCCTACCCAAAAAAAATAAAACATATTTTAAAGAGACTTTATTGAAGGTGCAGAAATTTTAGATGACATTGTTAAACGAATATTTCCTTTTTTTTTTTTAAGTAGGCTGATCTGTCTTGCATATGAAGACGAGACAGGCATGTGTCCTGTGACCAAAATAGCTGAGAAGACCTTCCCTGTCATAATCTCTTCCATCACTCTACTCTGCACTTGTGCCCCAAATGTCCATGATTTGCTTTCTTCAGCTTCAGTCATTGAAATTCCCTGTGGAAATACTGCTAATAAAGTCTCTGCGCTGAGTTCATTTTCATTTCCCTAGCAAAGAGCAGTGCTCTGAGAAAATGGAACAAGTTTGTTTTCGAAGGACAGCATAGTAGTTTCCTGTTGAGGTTCTATCTATGAAAAGCATACTGGAGTGAGAAACTTTTTAAAAGTTGGGGCAGGGAAAGGTGTGCCACAAGTAGATTAATTGTCTAGAACAGACCCCAACATAGAAAGATGACGGCAAGTTTAATTTATCCCGAGTTTGTTCAGCGTAAGGCCTGCCCTGATGCAATGATACTTAACTTTGAATTTTGAATTTCAGCTCCCTTTGAGACTATGATAGAAAACTACGAACTTTTCCCCCAGATCTTCCCTTAAAACATGGCTGAAATCCACGTTATAGCACATGGCAGGATTTTCACCTTTTTTATGGCTGAATAATATTCACATGTGCACAGATTTAGGTTGTTTCCGCCTCTTAGTTATTGTGAATAATAATAAAATACACATAAGAGTGCAAATATCTCTTTGAGATCCTGATTTCAATTCTTTTGGATACTCAGAAGCGGGATTGCTGGATTGTATAGTAGCTCTATTATTAATTTTTTGAGGAACCCCATACTGTTTTCCATAAAAGTAGATATTTTGCTAAGTGAAATAAGCCAGTCACAGAACAACAAATACCGTATAATTCAAAAGCAGTCAAACTCATAGAAACAGAAAGTTGAATGATGATTGCCAGGGCCTAGCGAGAGGGAGAAATAGCAAGTTGCTCTTTAAGGAGTATAGAATTTCAATCATGCGAGATGAAAAAGTCCTAAAGATTTGCTTTACAACATTGTACTTATAGTTGACAATACTGTACTGTACACTTAAAACACTGTTCACTTAAAATTTGTTAAGAAGGTAGATCTCATGTTATTTTTTACCACAAGAAAAAAACGTTTAAAAAAAAAAGCAATTATAATGTCATAGAGTTCAAGTCCCTTCTGATGCACCAGGTTGAGTCCCTGATCATCACCCAAGAAGGTCCTCTGACCTGTGATGACTCAGGAAGACAGGGCTTATCCAATGGGACAGGGCCTCTTCAGAAAGTCACGACAGTGGTACCAACCCTCCATGTAAACAACAGGATTTCAGATCTATGACAACTCAGAATATCTAATGCTATCACTTTTTTTTTAATAATGAAAAAAAAACAGTGTATTGGTAAACCTTTCAATTATTAATTTCCCTTCCCATATCCAATGTATGAGTTGGAAGGTATCTGTATGCGTTCTTCGAATGGACCCAGAAACAACCGTAACTTCAGAAGTAGCATGCCTTTACGCTTAGTAATATGAAAAGAGAATAAAAAGGAGAATGGAAGGGAGGGGAAAGAGGAAGGGGAAAAGAAAGTTAATATCTTAGTAGTGAAGCTATACTATCTGTGATACGCAGATACAGTGAGTCTGCACTTAACATCGATAGGTTCTGCAACCTTAAGGCAAAGGACATGTAACGAAACCACTTTTCCCCTAGGTTAATTGACACAAACAAGCGTTAAGTTCATACAGCACCTCATCAATGCTGTAACAAAATGGCATTGAACAAAACGAGGTTATTTGAGGTTCTACTGTTGATAGATCTGTAAGTATATAAAATATAATGTATAATACAAAAGTAGCCCATATTTATTGACTTACGAATACAAGCCAGCATTCTACTAAATATTTTACATATATTTTAGTATATGTGCTGCCAAAGTAAGCATGGTATTTACATACTTTATTTAACTTACAACTCACAAAAATACTACAAATTAGGTATAATTAGTCTGATTTTACAAATGAGAAAACTGAAGCTCAAGATGTCAAGTAACCCAATTAACCTCATCTGCAAACAATCTGAATCCCTTTATCTAAATTCACATTGAACATTTAGTCTGCATTATCCAAAATTTGACATTTATTTTGTCCTCTTGGTCACCTTGCCTCAAATTTAGGGGGCAAATTAGAACAAATATGAAGGTTTTTTTCCTATGGTATCTTGCACAGAGCCAGGAAAAGCATAAATGTTTAAAAATTCTAGCTTAACAGTCAGTTTAATTAATTCATAAAAAGCCTTTTTATAACTGATTATAGCTTTACATTGAAATATATGCCAGGATCATCATTTTTTATACTGATTCCTATAACCCAAAAGTGCTGTGAATCTATTACCTTTTTCACCCATCATGGCCGGCTGATGATCACAACTGAGGTCAGTCAAAGTCAGCAAAGTAAGACCAGCTGCTGCCTCACCTTGGTGTATGAAGATGTACTAAGTGCACTGCTGTGACCCAGTAAATGTCAAATAACAGCTTTACAGCTATTATTATCCCGTTTGAAGCTCTTCATTCAATTATGCGGGAGCACAGAAATTACACTGGAAGGCATTTTAATCCATTTGTCATATTTTAGAATTGTCTAGAATCCATTAGTATCAATCAAGATTGCTGCAGAAAGTTCTAGACAAAAATATTGATGAGGAATCCTTGCTCCATTATTTACTAGCTGTGTAACTGTATTAATTATATTTTCCGATTTTCTGTATATTTAATGTGCCAGTATCTAGGGCCTCATTCTATGGGGAAAGACCGCCCCCGGCCCTCCCAGGGATAGCCAATGCAAGTATACCTTTCATATGCAAACCAACTAACCCAGGGCCACATGCTTGAAATTAACACTCTATCAGGGGGCAATAATCCTCTGCCCTAATCATACCAGGGCCAGGTACCAGAAAACTAGAGGTAATCCCTATCCCCTACAGTGCACTGAAATTATTCAAACTACCCAATCCTAAACCTACTTACCCTGCCTCTCCCATTCCTTCCCAGAGACATCACAATAAAAGCTCTTGCCCATGCTTTCTTTCTGCTTCTTCTGCCTCCTGATCGACTCGACTCAGGTGCTTCCCCATGTGCTCCTGTGTCAAGCCTCCTGTTTCCAGGGAATTGTGAATAAAACCTTCTTTCTTCAATGTGGTCATTTCCATGTCTGCACATCTTACCATATCTGATTAAAACAAATCCTAGGTACATTTTAAAACTCTGACCTTGAGGCAATTCATGAACCTCATATGACTCAGGCTCCTCATGTTTACAATGAAAGTAATATTACTTGCCTCAAAAAATTGTTACAACATTTAAGTAATTAATACATAGAAAATGTTGAAACCAGTATTTAATACAAGGAGCCGATTCAATAGCTGTTAACTATTATTACTGTGATAAATACTGTCATGAAGTAATTGATTATAAAATTAGCTTTTAGACCAGTATGCTTTGTCAACTCTGGATTACTTTTAGTTTTAATAGTCAAGGATTTAGCATCCACGGGTTTAACAATATGTGAAAAACACTGAAGTTTGATGAAATCTTCTTGGCAATGTCTAATTTTGCAAAGGAAGAAATTAGTGCAAGGTGAATATGATTTTAGTGACTGACACTGGACAATGGCCCAAAATTTATAGTTCAACATAGCTTCCTACAGTCTGATCTCTGGAGTTATTCTTATCAAATAATAAAACTTTCTTTGGTTCTACATGGATAATGCCCTTCTAGATGCCCACCCCAGCCCCAAAGTTGGTTGATGATGTAAGAGAAGATAAAGTAAACAAATCTAAAAAAAGAAAGAAAGAAAGAAAGAAATGATTGTAAGACAGAAAATCTAAGTTCTGAATAAAATAAAGGATGAAATGTTGAATTCAGCAAAAGCCAGATATACAGTGTAAAATTTACGATATGCTCTATACAAAAAAAAAAAAAAGGCAATTCTTTAGACTGTTTCAAGGAGCTTTCCAACATATATATATATATATATATATATATAATGCTTATACATGAGAAATTCCACTGTACTGAAAATAAAAAGGGAAGTAAGCACCATTCACTTTAGGACTAAACATGCCCATGCCATGAACTTTATTTAATGTGGCAGTGGTTATCTTGATAGCTTTATAAATGACTGTAGTCTGCTATTTGTACCAGCATGGGAGATCTAGGAATGTCACTTATATTTTAATCACTTGGGGGTTTACAGAAAAGTTTGGAATATATTTCTTTAAATGTTGGAAAATAATCTCCATTTTCTTCATGAGTTTTGTAAATGAAACTTCCCCCCAAGGAGATAAAGCCAGCACAGGCATCAGGCCAGGCCTCCCAGGCACAGTAAATTGGAGCAATAAAACAATTACTTAAACTGCAAGTAAAATTTTCAGTTTAATTCATAATTACCTTCATCTTTCTGTCTGTTAAGTTTCTGTTTTTCAAAGTTCCAAAAAAAACTATTTTCATGAGCAATTCATATGGGGTGGGGAGAAGAAAAACACCACATCTAGAAAGCTAGTATTGTGTGCACAGAAGGAAATGCCCATAAAAAAGATTGACAAGAGCCTATGCCAAGTGAAGATCGGCATTGTCCCAATTCTGCCTTTTGCTGAAGAAAGCTATTTAGCTTCATGCCATCCGAACTATGATTTAACATTTCCAGATAAGTTTATGTGTGATTAGTTCCAGGATAGCAAAAGAGATAGAACTACTGGATATATAGCAAGCAAAAAGATCAAAGCAATCCCAGATTGTTTTCTACTGCCATTTAATTATTTATTCGTCCATTTTTTAAAAATGCTTATTGGTGATGCACCTGACCTAAGAATGCTGTGGAAGACACTGGTGCTGGCTGGAGCTTCAGGAGTCCTCGGGTGAAATTCAAAACTGCCTCCACACAAAAGGCAGGGTGAGAGTCAAGAAAGGGGCACACCATTCCAGACTGGTAGGAAGTAAGTTTAATAAGTAGGGAAACTTACTTATATGGCTTGTGTCTTGGGTGGCCACAAGATGAGTAGATCTTTGCACCTGCGTGCCAAAATCTTAAAAATTTATGTAGAGTTCTTAACAGGGTTCAGTCACGTATACAGTTCAGATGGTCTCAACACCACATTACTTTCTCAAGGCTATGTATGACCTTGAAAACTGCTCCTAACGTGGGAACAGTGGGCAGAATGTGCATTCAAGGACAGGGGAGAGGGTGAAGAGCCTCTGATTGCCCAGATCCAGCTAGAGGGTCAACCAGCAGTCATGTCCTCTCAAAGACCTCCTCCAATAATTGGGTATGCAATAAGAGTGAAAAAAAGAGTCCACGTTCCCAAGGTTACTAAGGTCCTATGTGGCTGAAAAGTAAGTAAACGATTTCAATAAAGTGCTATAAATGCTAAGCCAGAGGTAAGCACAGGGCTTTCCTAAGCAGTTTTAGTGGAAGGAGAGGTTTTCTGGGAGAGCAACTCTAAACAGGTATTTGAAGCATAGACTTTTCACTCAGTGATCAATATATAAAAACTCATGAACTTTGACCTGAATAAAGGTATATCCATGCAAAAGTATCTGGTGTGGAAATAATGCAATGCTAACTTCAGCAAGAAAAAAAAACACACAAAAACTGCATTTCCAAATTTAGTCAGCTAGGGACATTGAGTCAGGCCACTTAAAACAGGCACAAAGTTTAATCATTCCAAGGAGTTGAGTATTGTGTCTCTTATCTGCTAATCTAAAATTAAATTTCCCGTTTAGCTTTGACATAAAGACTATTTATAGGCATTTTTTTAAAAAGAAGAAAACTAAAAAGCTTAAACCCAGGGCATATTTCCTAAACCAAAAGCAATGAGAAGAAAGCGACATCTAATGGTTGCTTACTTCAAAACAACTCCTGTTGCTCTCCAAAACTCAAGGGACTCGTAGAGACTTTGACATAAACCATCACACAAAGACAGCCTCAAAAGCCATCCCGCAAAGTCAAAAATGTTATCCAAGCTCAATGCATTCGCTCTAATATGCTGAGCTGCAGAAAGTTTGACCAAAAGGCATTCCAAAGATTAACCATAAACAGCTTAAATGCCTTAGACTCCTCATATGATTGTTTTTCCTCTTGTGGAAAAAATAATAAATACTTATATACTGTAAACATGTACTAGACTCTCTTCTAAGTACCTGATATATATTAACTCATTTAAATATTTTTAAATATTTACACAAGTGAATAAACCATAAATTGTTAGAACCCTTAAGGTTAAAGTAGAAATAAATTAATGTTGTTCAAAGACAAAAATATTAAGTGAATTTAATTACTTCTTAGAAGAGAACCACAAAGGAACTTGAAATGTCACAGTTTATATTTTGGTCCTCAGGAGTTGTTGAAAAATCTATCCCAGGAGAAAGGAAATGCAACATTTTTATTTATTTTTACTTATCCCTTAATTCTTTTTATCCTGCTCTTTTCTGTCTTATCTTGCTAATCTGTAAAAAGTGTTTTTTTCCAAACTTCTTTACTCCATCACTGAACTTTACCAGTACTTTACAGGCTTATAAATTATACTCCCAAAAAGTCTACCTCTTTCCAAATGTCATTCCTCCAATTCTAGAAACACTCACCAGGCGAATGGTGGTACTTGCCTTAGTAGGCAACTGGCCAGGCCAATACCAAGAATGCATATGATTCACAACATATGTTTATTCTATAGCAAAATGTCATCATATGAAAATTACACTGTAAGCATTGTTCTATATTGCCTGCCAAAGAAAGATTTTTTTAAATATTGTGTTAATCACCTTAAGTAGTTAAATATCAACCAATAAATATAAACTACTCCTAAATCCAAATGTAGTTGTAGTTATATTTTTTAGGAAAAACAGTAGAAATCATATTTGTTATCTCCTACAGTTTTATCAGTCAATGAATTATATGTGGTCTCTAGCCTATACATAAATTCAGCCTAAGAGACAGCTTCAGGATGTAAGCTCATTACAGGAAATTTCTTGGTAAAAAAACATTTCTTTGCAACTAATAAAGAAGATATTCATTTATCTCGTAAGGACTAAAAATTTCTTCTGAAGCATTTTTTGTTGTTATGTACACCATCCTCATACTCGAAGGACTGAACAGGTACCAAGTGGTGATGACTTGTCTCCTGATTTTGGAATATATCTTTGTTACATGTGAAAGCTTTTCTCTCTTTTGTAGTTGGTCAGAACAGAAAAGCATAGATTATACAATTTTACCAAAATGCACAAAACCCTTTGCTTACGTTTTTCCAATCAAGGAAATAGTCTCAGAACCAAATTTCTACATGTCCCAAATGCTTTTCCTTAGAATTGAATATTTTATGCATAATGCATTTTACACAGAATACATTAAAATCATCCATTAACCAACCTGGCAATCCCCAGTTCCTTCCAAATCTCTTAAAGGAGTTGATCATTTTACAGTCCTCAGAAAAAAAGGAACCAACATTTTAGACATATAACCCAGAAGAAGCATGGAGAATTCAATGGGTCCACTGGTGAAAAGACAAAGCTCTGACCAATATTATGTATTAGTGACTTCCAAGAGTATGAGCAGGAAGATTGCTTCTTCTCTCAAAGAATTGGGAGAGAAAAAGAATATCTATAGCTTTTCTTAGTACACCTGTTAAGAGGAAGAAATGTTTTAGTCAAGTTCCTGACTCCTGGTGTTGCAGGAAGCAACACCCAACAGAGGAAATTGGACAATTTGTTAGAGGAAGGAGAATTTATCATACTGGTGGAGCACATGAGGCTCTACACAGCACAAAAGCATGAGCTCGCCCTGGTTAGATTTCTTACAGATTATATATCCTTGCAGTGTCCATGCAAAGGGCATGTGATTCCTTTGTCTGAGGGTCTATGTATACTTCCTGACTCAGTATGGGAGGGGGAGTTTAGGGAGAGAAGGGGGGTGGATGCTGCAAAGGAGAAGGAATTCTTGGACCAACAGTCCTATTTATAGATTGTTAGGTGTGGCAAGGGTTTCCAGAAGGCCATTTAAAGATCTACAGGATGTGATTAATCTATAACCAACAGAGTCGATCATTTCTGCAAGCCCTTCCCTTTGCATTTTGTAGATGCCTCCTCTCTTACTGGCAAAAAATTCAGTGGTGAACCTCACAAAGTTCCCTTCCTTAGAGTCCCCAAACTTCTTCACAATTCCAGACTCTGGAATATATCTCTCAATTTCTTCCCAATAAGGTCCTCTTCATCCTTCCTTAGGAAGCTCAGTCTTCCAGCCTTCAAGCATTGTTCTGATATCTACATATCCTAGGCCCTCCATAAATGTACCCTGAGTTAATTAATTATAAGCATAACAGTGTATAAGCATTGTAAGTTTCTTTCCAACTTTTTTCACTGGTCAATTTCTCTAGCTAAAGTTATCCCGTAAATACAGTAATTTCAATTTCCCAGTTATCTTTCTGGAGATATGGAGAGAAGCAACACTGTTTAGCCAAACTAACAACTAAGCCGGGCTTTATGTTAGGGAAAAGAAGAATGTGAGTGGCTAAGACAATTTCTCCCAAGACACTATATAGTTATATCTGAATAGAATTAAACAAGGCAATAACTTGCCTGGTCATAAGAGGCCTTGGTTTTCACATCTGTGAAACAAAATACTTGCTTTAGATGAGTTCTGAAACACATAATTTTTTCCATAAAGTTTAGGATAAAAACAAGAAAATGGCTGCAGAAGCCAGGGAGCTTTATGGTATATGCAAGAAGGAAATCTAACTCATCAAAAATTCAGAGTGGGAATATTTCTCCTGGGAAAAGAACTCTAAGAGACTCATTCCCAAGGATTTTCTCTTTACATAGCATGAAGAGAAGGTAAACACAGGAGAAGTATGGCAGTAAGGAAATTCTGCAGATGAAGGAAAAAAAAAGACAAAGGAATTTTTAGTAGCTGCCATAGCAGAAAAATATCAGAAGACTAAAATGCTTCTTAGACTATCTGTGGTAAACTACCAGGTTATTATTATTATTATTATTATTATTATTATTATTATTATTATTATTATTATTTTACTCCTAATCTGTTGCTAACTAATCTCTGATCTTTATAAAGGTAAAGAAAGACATTATGAACTTCATCCCTAAGATATGGAAAGAAAGTAAAGAGTAGCTTGGATGCAATATTACCCAATTGCTGAGCCCTGGTCTAGAAGATTTCTAAAGAAATTTTGCAGAAGTCCCTTAAAATGAATGCACTGTGAAGAGTCTACTAACAAGTTACCTGCTAGAGTTTTATAGATGCTGGCAGAGATTCCTGAGTCAGAGAAAAAGGGCAAGTTATTACTCACTACAATACAGTAGCCAGAGTATAAACATTTGAGCCAGTTCTGCCAAGACCCAACATCCAGAGGGCAATGCGAAGAGAGCCAGCTGCTGCCTGTATCCACAGTGAGTAGTGTGCTAGCAGAGAAAACTTGAATTTAGGAAACCTGAATATTTTGTAATGGGAAATAAACATGCCTGACTTTGCCCTGGGAAGAGACACTATCCTTACTATACTATGTAGGAAGTACGGTCACCCTTTGCTCTAGAGGGAAATACTGTACCTTTCTGCCAAATACTGTACCTACTGCTACTGAAACAAATTACAACAAACTTAGTGGCTTAACCAATACAAGTTTATTATCATGCAATTCTGGAGATCAGAAATCCAAATTGGACTAAAACCAAGGTGCTAACAGGGCTGCTGCATTCCTTCTAAAGGAGAATCCATTTCTTTGACCTTTCCAACTTTTAGGGGCCACCAGCATTCCTGAGTTCATTGCCCCTTTCTTCCATCTTCAGAACTACCATGGGTAAGTTGAGTCCTTCTACATCGAGAGACTCTGACCTCCTCTTCTGCCTCTTTCTTCCACTTTAAAGGATCCTTGTAATTATAATGGGCCCACCCAGATCATCTAGAACAGCCTCCTTATTTTAAGGTCCTTCAGCTCAGGAATCCCCAGCTTTTGTGGCACCAGGGACTGGTGCCCCATAAGAATCTAATGCCTGATGATCTGAGGTGGAACTGAAGTGGTCATACTAGCACTGGGGAGTTGCTGCAAATACAGATGAAGCTTCACTCACTCACCGGTTGCTCACAACCCACTGTGCAGCCCAGCTCCCAATAGGCCACTGACCGGTACCGATCCATGGCCCAGGGAGTTGGGGTCTGCTTGTTTTGGTTGATTAGCATTCTTAATTCCATCTGCAACATTAATTTCTATTTGCCTTGTAAGGTAACATATTCAGAGGTTACTAGAATTAAAACATGGACATCTTTGGAAGGGCCATTATTCTACCAGAGAAAACTAAAAAAAAACCTGTTCTTTGCTCCAGTTGGAGACATAATTTCTATCTTCCAAGGCTTTTACTATACAAACATCCTTGAGAAGATATTCCAGAATAAAAGGTAGTCAGGGCTTTGCTTCACAAGACATGAAGAAATATGAGGCTCTCACAGAAAACTGTTCCCCAATACCTATCACAGTCTGCTACCCTCATATATTTGCATAAAACTGAGTAAAGATCTTTAATTGCTTTAATTATATATTTTCTCTCATACTGTTGTTTTTGTTTTATTTTGTGTTTTTAATATGATCCCTGACAGAATCTGGATCACAAGGCTATAGTGCTTTATATGAGTTAAAAAGGCTAGATGACTCCATGTACCTGTGGAAAGAGAAATTATAACTAGATCTTTTTAGCAGAAGTTTCCTAGTTTAATTAGGGACAAAGATTTAATCAACCATCATCAACTTGCAGAGGTCAGTGAACACTTACAGGAAACAAAGCAGTTTAAACAACCCCACAAAGTTGGTTTCGTGGCCAGTGCTGGAGAAAGGGTCCTTTGATATTTCCTTCCAGTACTAAAGAATTTTCTATATCAGTAAATTCATCATACTTAGCCTTAAATCTTGCTATTTGCAGCTTTAACCTATCTCCTCTTAAAATGTCCTCTGGGATATCTCTTTCACATGATCCTTTGTGTCTTCCAAAAGAGACAAAAATAAAAGCCTCTCATGATACTCCTTCCTAATAAATTGTTCTGAGAGAAATTTGCCTTGTTGTTCCTACACCAAATCCATCAAGAGGATCCTTTAATAAGTTTTAGTTTTCCAATGAAGATAAGTTCTATCCATGTTAAATTATTCTCACAGAAGTAAATAAAAATATGTTTATTACCTTTAGGAAAATATTTGTATTTTGTATTTATAATAGAATGTTAAAATAGAAGTGTCAATTGAAGTACTGAGACCAAAAAAAAAGGTGAGAAAAGTGGTACGAGATAATATGCAAAATTTTCAAAAGAGTAAGCCAAAATCCTGTTATGTGACTCTTGAAATTCTTTATGAGCATGAAGATTATACCATACTGTTGGATATTAGTGAGAATTTATGAAGAGGATTTCTTTGGAGGTAGCTGTTGTTCCTCTGTGAATCCCAGTCCTTTGATGTCCCACTGTGTTTGGGGAGAAGGCTGACCCTTACCTCATGGCAAGAGAAAGCTTCAAGGAGACTAGTCTGGAAGTAAACAGTCCTTCTCACTGATTTGGCAGCAGAGCAAAGGAGAGTTTGCTGCCATGTTGGGATCAGCCTTCATTTCCAGAGTTTGTTTTAGCAAAGAATGTTTCCTATAAACCATATGGAGGCCTAGAGCCAGCATTGTGGGCTACCAAGAGTACAACATCTAACAGGGGTGGGGGAAGGGTCCATGCACATGGTAGGACATTTTCTGGCACATGGCAGTAGAAGGTCTTATTCTAACAAAACCAGTATACATAACTATAATTTTCCAATAGGCTGAAATGAAGTATCTTGAGGAATATGCACTTTTTTCTAAAAAACATGACACTCTGTGAGCTTCATGAGCATAGGGATTGCCTCGAATCCCATTCAATGCGGCTAATTGGAGAAGTTCATGACACCTCAGCAAACAGAAGCCAGAAATGGACCACCAGATAGCAAGAGCCTGCAGATGGCATGAGCAAGGGCGTTCAACTAGAACAAGAGAACTGCAGATGAGAAACCGCCAACCATGAGAAGAGATGGGCATCCAGGAACAAAAGACAGTGTCCCAGGAAAGAAATAGGTCATGTGGAATATTGGCAAGTCGCCTTCTGTAAGAGCAGATGTCAAGCAAGAACCTTCTCGCCTCTTCCCCCATCTCTCTTCCCTCCTTCTCGTTTCATCTGCAAGGGTCAGTAACATTGGTTGGCAAGATGGAAAGAGTGAAGGAAGCACGTGTGTAAAGTGCTATCACGGAGGGATTCAAAAGTGCTAGAGGAAGGTTGGTCCTCAAACTTTTCTCTAGCTTCAGACCTCCCGTGCTTAAATGGCTTCTATACAACTCCAAAACCTATTACACAGGCGTACACACACACACGAACACAAAAACTATAATTTATAATGTCCCTTCAATCTCTAAAATTTGGTAAACTTTGACATTATTTTTTATGGGTTGATCTTTACTAGCATTTAGACACTCGTGAAATAGGACAAATTAAAACTCAGGAAGAAAATATAAAAAGCAATTATGCCTAAAAGGGCAAAGACAACCAAAAAGTAAATAGGAATAAAGCAGTATATACGGAAAACAGATTCAAGCAAAGGGGACAGATTTCTGAGGACAACAAAGTTATTTTTAACTTAATTGATACCTCATGATAAAGTCGGTGAAAGCAAAGTGGCTGGCAAGTGGACTGAAGTCACTGCCTCCAGCATCTACCTAGCACCCCTGAGGTGATCACAGCGATTGCATCTTTTTGGAATGTATATAGGGAAGATCAAACTGGCAAGTTAAAAAGGTAGAAAGCCAAGGAAACTGCTGGGACAGGTGATTTGAAAAACATCAAGAAAGATGGACCCAGAATGGACACTGAATCCAAAGATCACAGTGAAGCAATGGGCCTAACTTAACAGAAGTCAGAAAAGTGGAAACCAGAGATTTGCCAAAGTCACTAAGTCCAACCAGGTCAGCCAGTAAGATTCTTGAGAGGAACGAGGTAACTTTGAAACCCAGACAAATAAGCAGCAGTCATTTGAGGAGGACACGCTTGCCCTGGAGGTATGCAAAGATTTCAGAATGGGTACAAGGCCACAGAAAGTTATAAAGGAATCAGTTTTCAGATCCTCTTTTTTTATAGGTACTCTTTTCTATAACTGGTCTGACTGATAACGCACTCTCCTCCTCAGTCACTTTTCTTCCAATTTGCAAAAGAAAGATCTACCTCTCACCCATCTCAAACCTTAAAATGGTCCAGGACCAAAGAGACAATTCAATAATTCCTTTCATAAAGGCCCCATAAACAGTTTCACATATATACTCCTCAATGAATCTGATTAAGAGATGTATTCCCTGCATATTTTTACTTTTTAAAAATAAGTGTTTTACTATATTTATACCATTTTGAGCAACTAAGACTATTAACAATCATGGTGATAATTTTAATGTCAAAGAAATTTTTTAAAATAACCTCAATTCACAAAAAATATATGTAATTTTTAATTTCGATTTACATATTTTTTATCGCTATTGCAGTTAAGTTTACCTGGCGAATTTATCAGTCAGGAGTCTCAAGCGAATGAGGACCAACAGGAGATAGATTTGTTTTAAGGAACTGGCTATGTGCTTGTAGGGCTGGCAAGTTTAAAATCTGTAGGGCAATCTGGAAGGTAGAATTTCTCAGACAGTAATAATAGTGCAGTTTTGAGGAAGAACTTCTTTTCCAGGAAACCTTAATTATTGCTTTTTGGGCCTTCAACTGATTAGATGAATTGCCACCCACATTATCAAGGGTAATCTCCTTAAAGTCAACTGACTACAGATGTTAACCACATCTATAAAAACCTTCACAGCAACACCTCGACTAGTGTTTAATTAATTAAGTGGGTACTATGGTCTAGCTTGGCTAGACCATAGTAACTAACCATCACAGAGAACAGAAGTACAAAAATATTAGGATGAAATCCTATAAGAGAAGTGAAATGAAAATAAAATTTCAAGAAATAAAAGCAATAATACAATATTTTTTAATGTCATGAACATCACATCTTTTAAAAAGAGTATTTTTAAATAAAAATTTTAACTTATATTGAAAAAAATTAGATGTCAACATAAAAGTATGCAAACATTTATAAGAATGGATTATCAATATTCCTTTAGGAGTCATGCAAACAAAAATATTGAAGACAAGCTCTAGAGAAGTAGAGTATAATTGTTAAATTATGAACTCATTCAGACTGCATTAGACACACATATTAGCTGTGTGAATTTAGGACAGTTACTTAAATGGAGTTCCTTGGTTTGGGGAGTGTTAGGAAAAATAGTTTCTAGTATTTGAAGTGACCAACACCATTTTAAGAAGCAAGTTGCTCTTAATAACCACCAGTTCACCCTGGGAGGTAATGGGGCGCCTATCACCTGAAAGGAACGTTCTAACATAAATAAGTAGGACCAATAAGTTGTTTACGGCTTTGGAATATACAGTTCTTAACAAGCCTGTGCCTCCTGGCTTGTCAGGCCACCTACACTCCTGGAGGATATATATGTATGAAGCCCATGTCATCTGCAGTACAGAGGTCTACCATCTTGCTGCCACCAAGCCTCTGCTTCTGTCCATAAATTCACTTCAACTCTCTTTGTTTAATTCTGAAGTTGTCAACCTTTCTTCAGTCTCTCAGCCTGTCTTCCTTTGGAAGTCAGTTCCAATATATCTCAGGAAATTTTCCCAACAAGGATTGTAGTTGTTTTAATATGTTATAGCACTTACTTCATCCAGTTTGGGGGAGATTAGCTGAGATTAACATTTGCAAGCACTTAGCATTATGACACAGAGTAACTCATCAATCATTCAGCAAGTCTCATTTGCATACCACCAAGACCTACAGGAAGTCCCAAGATCTGGCTTGTCCTGCCAGACTCACCTTTCTCTAATCCTCCTTCTAGTCAATCCTCAGGGCTTTATGGGTAAACACTAAAGGATTGGTCAGTCCTTAATCCCAACCTCAGCTCATGATGTACAGGTGCTCCCACAATTTTCTTAAGCATACATTGGACATTAGTTTTCTCTCTTGTACGGGACACATATCCCAGCCAGGCTTCTTCCTAATGGTTGCTCATTTCTTAAAAGATTTCTATGGACCTCAAAGTTCCTTTGCTTAGCTACCCAATTATGAGATAGCTTTCACAGTTTAAAAACATTTTTTAGCTCAGATCATTTTGTTTGTCTAGAAGAGCTGTTACTTTCAGGTGGTAAGGGGTAAACAGTCACTCCGTTTCTACTATAATCCTTGCAGGCTGGACACGTGCTGTGATGATTCCTTTAGAGGCTTTTCTTGACCTTTACGTGCGTGTTTTTCTCTTCCAAAACCTCCGTTTGTCAGCCTAATTGCAGTTGTGCCAACTTCCTGGGCTGTTTCTCCCCAATAGGTCACATTATATCTCTCAAGCCTTCTGCCTGTAAAACTCTGAAATTACTGAACTATCCAACTATTTTCTGGAATTTTGCCTATTCATCCTAATGGATTCTTTATGTCATATTAAAGTATTTCTCCGAATTTAAGCCATTGCATTTTTGTCAATTGGAACCTAGAAAATAGGCCTCTTCAAAGAAAGAAAACACAAATATTATATTATTCCTTCAACAGAATAAATTTTGATTTGATCCAAGACTTCTTTCAATTTAATCTTCACAAGACATGGATTTTCCAGATCAACCTTGTTCATTTGCCATTTAAATTTTAATTTTAAAATTAGGTTTAAAAAAATCATTTAAGTAGTAATGCAGTTTGAAGGCACTTAAGAGAAATGGAAAAGGGGGGAAATATATTTCCATCATCCAAAGACAACCATTGTTAACATTTTTGAATCTTTTTTCTGAGCAAAAAAAAAACATTCACCTCCGCCCTGAGTGTGTGTGTGTGTGTGCGCGCACGCACACACACACACACACACACACACACACACACTTTAAAAATAAAGGAGGGGAGAAAGGGGCAGATCCAAATGTGACTTTCTGATATTAAATCTTATTCAGGCATTTGTGCTAATTACCCAACAACCTTGATTTCCTTAGGTCCCCAAAGAGAACAAGAGGTTTTCTGAACAAGCTGAGTTGGTTTTACCTGCCCCACTGCTAATGAAATTTGCCTCTCGATTCTCACTTTTGCTAACAAGAAAGGCTCCCTACCATTTCTGTCCTTTAGATGGCAGCATGATCTCTAATACTTTACTGCCTTTTTCTCCAAGTTTATACAATTGTCACAATCAAAAAGAATTTTAAGGCTGAATTACCTGCAGGTGTGCTGAGGAGCTGGCGAAGTTGAGAAGTCACTGAAGGTGAAGATGTGGAAAATGAAGAAGCTAGAAGTTGTCTGAAGAATTGGAATGTTTCTAGCTACATCTGTGCCAAAGACAGTATTCATGTGGGTTATCATCACCAAATCCCACTCGTTGTTATTTGAAAGATTCTGAACAAAATGTGTTCGTTCATTTACTTAATACATATTTATAGACCTCCTGCTGTGTGCCAGACACATGGGTCACCAGACAGTGCTAGATAGGAGTACCGTCTAGTAGACAGTAGACACAGGGATACAGAGATGAATAAAACAAATGATTCTCATTTACTTATTCTGCCCTCAATGATCTTATATTCTAGTGTAAAGCTAGACAATTAAAAAGTAAACAAGGAAAAAATGTCTGTAACTATGTACAGAGATGAATGTTAACTACATTTATTATGATTATTTTGAAACATATACAAATATTGAATCATCACATTGTACACCTGAAACTAACATTATGCTATATGTCAATCATATCACAATTTAAAAAAAGTAAAACAAAGAAGTATACAACATAAATTTAGGTAGTGATAAGGATTATGAGGAAAAATAAAAAGTAAAGGTATTAGAAAAGGCGTTGGAGTAGCCAATTGAGACAGAATTGTTGAGGAAATGTTTCTCTCTGGAGGTGCTATTTGAGGACAGACCTGATGAAGAAAGTAAGAGTGAGTTACTCAAATATCCGGGGGAAAGTAAGGCAAAGGCTATCACTCAGACATCGTTGGCTGATTTGAAGAAGAGGAGGAAGCTGGAGTGGCTGTGTAATGGGGTAAGCAAAGCAAGGAGTAGCCAGAGAGATGAGGCCTCTCAGGGTCTTGTAGGCCATAGAAGGGGTACCAAGTTCTATTATAAAGGTTAAGGAAAGACTTTTGTGGGGTTCTGAACAGAGGAGTAATAAGGTCTAATTTCAGTTTTAAAGGAATTGCTGTGGCTACTGTACAGAGCATATCCTGGGTTTGAGCGAGAGAGGGCAATAGTGGAAGCAGAGAGGCCTGCCAGGAGGCTGTTGCAAAAACCAGGGGTAGATTGGTGGTGGCCTCTAGTGAAAAAGTGGACAGAGAACAGAAGACTGAGGGAGGATTTTTTGCTGGGAGGGATAGGAAGGGCTATGGCTGGGAGGGGCCAATAGTTCTGTTCTGGGCAGTTGGGTTTCAGTTTATATTAGTCATTCTATCACAGATGTTAAATAGGCAAATGGATACACAAATCTAAAGCTCAATGGAAAAGTCAGAACTGGAGAAAACTTGGGAGTCCTATATATGTAGGTAGTATTTATAATCAAGCAACTAAGTAAGATTACCCAGAGCAAGTGTGGATAAAGATCCAGGGAGTGAGCCCTGACGCACTCCAACATTTGGAGAGACCTTCAAACTAGGAAGAAAACCAGAACAGTTAGGTGTCCCAGAAGTTGGTATTTTAATAAGGAGGAAGTGATCAACCTTGTCCAAAGAGCTTCCAGTGAGTGCCAAGAACTTACCACTGGATTTAACAAGATAAAAGTAAAGCTGACGCTGATAAGGGCACTCTCAGCAGAATGTGGGAAAAAGACTGGTTAGCTTGAAGGAGAGAACACTATGCAAAGGACATTGAGTAAAGAAATCCTGTTGAGGAGTTTGACTTCAGCTATCTTTTCTCAAATCTAGGTTGCAATCTCTACGTTCTCTCCAGACTGAAATGTTTGTCTCCTGGACATCTCTACCTGGCTCTTCCACTGCTCATAAAACTCAGCGAGCACAACAGTGAGTTACTTGGCACAACCAGCATGCAGCTCTGCAAAGCCTGCTCTTCAGAACATGTTCGATTTCATTTAAAATCATCAGCTATCCAGTCTCCAAGACAAGAGGTCTTAGAATTATCTTCAAAGCCTTTTTCTTCTTAGTTTTCTTCATTCCCTTATGTCTAAGCAGTTGCCAAGAATTCCTGTCAATGCTACTTCTATACTCTTTCAAATTTAACTTTAGAATCACTACCCTCATTTATGCTGCTGTTTCTCCTTAAATCTACTATTTTCCACAGTAACTACTACCATCTTTAAGAAGAGTCTGATATTAGTCCCTGCTTAAAAGCTTTAATGTATCCCTAATAAAGCTTAAATTCCTTTGCCCAGAATTCATATTCTTCCTCAATTTACCACAGTAGATTTTTCCAGTCTTACCTCCCCTTACTCCCATGGTCCCATATAATCCCAAACTCTGAACAGGGCTTCCTCCTACTTCCCCCTATGGTGACACTCAGGCACTTACCAATAACCATGGGAGCATCAATAGTCCCCAGACTCCTTTGCAGTAAGACTAGGGCCAAGTGATTGGCTCTGCTTCCAGAATGAGGCAGTTGAAAGCCAACTGCCTCCTTTCCCTTTCTCTTCCCCTGCCAGTCATCTCGGATGGGACATATTCCAAAGAGCATAGCCACGAGCTAAAGGAAGATTGCTGGAGTCATTTCAGGCGCTACATGAGTGAAAAATAAACATATTTTGTTATGCCATTAGGATCTGGGATTTGCCTAATGAAGCAGCTAGCATCAATTATCCCAGTGCTCCAGCCTGTGCCTTTGTTTATGTAAATGCCTTTGCTAAAACTCTTTTTTCCTCTTCCCATCCAAATTTCTGGCTACTGAAATCCTCTCATCCTTGAAGGTAATACTTCCCAAACACTGGCATGTAGATTGCCTGGTTCATGATGAAATTATACCTAAGTCCGGAAAGGTGGGAATGACAACATAGTAAGAGTCTATAAAAGCAAATGTATGGATTTAAAGCATTGTACTTGCGCTGAGGTAACTCCTTTCATCTTCGAGTACCTACTTTTATAAAACAATGGTGATATTAGATGGCAGAAGGGGCTCACAGACTTATTATAAAGTTAAGTTTGGCATATGTATTTTGTTTCCAATGTTTTCTAGATGTTGTCACTTTATAATATTCTCAAGTCTGGCAAGCACTACTTTACATATTCTTAAATGTTATTCTTATTTTTTAATTACAGTTGACATACAATATTATATTAGTTTCAGGTGTACAACATAGTGATTAGACATTTATATAACTTAAAGTGATAGCCCTGGTAAGTCTAGTACCCATCTGACACCATACACTTTACAGTATCACTGACTATAGTCCCTCTGCTCTACTTTACATTCCCATAACTGTTTTTATAACTGGTATTTCGCCCATTTTAATCCCTTCTCCTTTTCCACCCATCCCCTAACCTCCCTCCCATCTGGCAACCATCAAAATGTTCTCTGTATCTATGAGTTTGTTTCTATTTTGTTCATTTATTGTTTTTAAATTCCACATATAAGTGAAATCATATGGCATTTGTCTTTGTCTGATTTATTTCACTTGGCATAATACCCTCTAGGTCCCTCCATGTTGCAGATGGCAAAATTTCATTCTTTTTATGGCTGAGTAATATTCCATTCCATATATGTACCATCTCTTCCATATCCATTTGTCCATAAATGGACATTTAGGTTGCTTCTGTAACTTGGCTATTGTAAATAATGCTGCAGTGAACAGAGGGATGCATATGTCTTTTTGAATTAGTGTTTTGGGTTTCTTTGGATACCCAGAAGTAGAATTGTTAGGTCCTTCTTTGTCTCTTGTTACAGACTTTGTTTCAAAGTCCATTTTGTCTAAGCATTGCCACCAGCTTTTTTTTGTCTGTTTCCATTTCCATGAAATATCTTTTTCCAACCATTCACTTTCAGTCTCTGTATGTCTTTCAATCTGAAGGGGGTCTCCTGTAGGCAGTATAGGTAAGGGTCCTGTTTTCTTATGCATTCAGCCACCCAGTGCCTTTTGATTGGAGCATTTAATCTATTACACTTGAAGTAATTATTAATAGGTGTGTATTTATTGCCATTTTATTAGTCACATTTTTCATCTTTTTCTCTTCTTCTTAAAGTTCCTTTATCATTTCTTGTAATACTGGTCTGTGTGATGAACTCCCTTAGCTTCTTCTTGCCTGGGATGGCAACTGCTGCCTGAAAGCATAACTCAGCTTTGCCGGAAAGTCTCCCATTATCATCCCAGGCCTAAAGTGACCTCTGATGTCACTTATTTTGCTTTGGGCCCTTGGCATTTGAGTATACATCTCTCCTCCTGGAAAGAAAATTCCTTCAGGCATGCAATCCTTTATTACTATCTATCCATAGCAAGTTCAGAAACATGTATTTTTATACAAATGAAAAAACTAACGTGAAGAGAAATTGTTACTTGGAAATTATAATTTCTAACGTTTACTGAGAATATATTTGCAGACATTCTTCTAAACAAACATTTCATATATATTTTACTCATTTCATCCTCACAACAAACCTATCTGGTAGGTTATCATCACCACATCCATTTTGTAAAAGGATTCTGCCACCTGCCCAAGAGCATACAGGTAGGAGGTGGTCACTTTAAGGTTAAGCAGTCTGGCTTCAGAGACCTGCAATTAACAGCTACACCACAGGTGAAATGGGGATGTGACTTTTTAAAATGCAAATCAGGTCTCCTACTTCTTGTCCCATTCTTTTCTTCTAGAGAAGACCACACTGCAAATCACTTTTTCTTCAACCTATTTTTTTCAAGTACTTATAATTTCAAGTAAGTTTATCAGAGGATTTGACCCCTTTTGTAGTGTCAAATCAGTACTTCAGCATAATTATTTCAGCTTTCCCATTTGACATTCTAATTTTCTACATACATCTGCTTAGCTGTAAAGTTTTCCTATTTCTATGTATATTCCTTTTCCATCTGTCCCCTAGAAAGAAAGGAAATTAAATGAAGTCATCAAACATGTTCAGGCAACTGTGACAGAAGTTCAATAAGGTAGGAAATAAGCCAATAACATCAAACTTCCTTTCGTTAAGATTTTCAATACCTATTTGGTCAGGCTTAAATAAAGCTGGATTCGTCTAAGAACCCTAGATTTTAAAGGCAGTAGTAGTGGGGGCCTCCACAGGTTAAATCCTTTGGATGCCAGGTGTGCCATTTCCCACTTTAAAAGTTTGAAGAGAATTTTGACATCAAAGACTAGGAAAATATCAGTGCTACACAAAAATCAAGAACAGAGGGGCTTTCCTGTCAGACTGGCTATCCATTATCCATAGGAAATTTTTATCATTTGACAGCACTAATATGATATCATTCCCCTAAATACTGACCACAGCGGCAATATGTATCAAAATATATTTTATTAGAAGAAAAAATTATCAAATAGTTATAGAAGCCCATTTATAATTTCTCAAAGTCGATGTGGTAAATACCCATTCCTCCATATCATGACAATCCCAAGATAAGAACTCATTTTACTCCGGAGAGCACCCCTTACTCTCTGTCAGCAAACTCCTGCCAAAGATCCTGCTTGCCTCCCCCTCCACATGCTTCTTCCAAGGACCCATTTTGCAGCACCAGTGGCTCACCCTGGGGATAGCAGGAGGTACCTTGGAACTCTCCTATTCTCCATCCAGGAGTGCAACCCTGACAGCTGTGCCCATCATTTTAACAGTGAAGCAGGCCTCTCTTGTCCAGACCTTTCAGGCTCTGTTCCTGTATCACCTGCCCCTGTGTGCCAGAAACTCAACATGGAAGCTGGATCCTGCTGCCTCTTCCCATAACACACATCTACTCTCCTTTGAAAGACTCCCCCTGTTTCCAGGTACAGAAGATCTAAAAGCATTTGTAATGTGCAGAGACCTCACCACAACCCAGGTAACCTTCCCACCTCTCCAGGAAATTGTTGAACATCTCTTCTTTAAAAAAATATGATCTCATACAGACTAGAGAATTGGGGCAGGTTGTCACATATTTTTACAGAAAGAATTATATTGCCATATTAAGATTATAGTCTACCAACATATATATGTGTCACTAATTTATAAGAGGTCTTTTTTTTTGTTTAAAGTTACAATTTACATTGATGTTAGCAGCATGTAAATAAATAAGGCAACGACTTCTGGAAGTACATGGAGAAATTCCTAGAAATACACACACAGAGTATGCCACACAAGCATGGCAAATATAAATGTATTTACTAAAAATATAATATTGCACTTTTCAAGCATCGAGAACCATTTACAAAACTCTAACTATATAGTAAGTGAAAAACAAACCTCATAAAGTACAAAATTCAAAAAAATATTCCAGCCACAGTTGTTAACCATAATACAATAAAAGAAAATTAATAACTAAAGTATAAACTTAAAGAGACTTGTCAATTTAAAAGAACTCACCCAAATAACTGCCAGGCGATAAATGTTCATAATTATAATTTCAGAAGAGATTTTTTTTGGTATGCATTTTTGAGGTTAAAGCCTACATTTTTTACATAAACTTTCAATGCCAACATTCCTTATTATTTACAAAGAAATATAGTTTAATTATTTCTGCTAAAATTAATTTGGTTTGCATCGAAATATCAAACAGCTAACCCTTTAAAACAGCCTGAAAGGGACATATTATTACAGACTTTAGGACACATCCAGGATAAGCCCAAAATACAAAATCAGACCCTGTGGTAAGTTCTATTACAAATTTATGACCTCTTTTAAGTATGTTTAAAAGACAATGAATCCCCAAGTTGAGAAACTTTATACTAACCCAAACCATTGTTCCCAAATGGTATTTAAGACCAAGAAAATCGCAGGCTTGCCTCTTACCTACTCTAAGATAATTTCCCTATCGTGTGCTTTTTTAAGAGCAAAAAAAAAATTCATTTAGGCTGTTAATTAAATCTGTCCCCAAAGATGAAGCAAAGAATATGAAGTTACATTTCTAAATATACCCTCCATGTACCTCCAACACCTAGAATATTTTAACATTTGTAAAAGACATATCTATGTAGAATAATCTAAAATATAGAAGCATTTCTTATTCTGAACACCCTCTGGAATTAAAAAAAAATTAGAGGAACCATGACACTAAAATAAAGGGGGCAGGGGGTCGTATATGATTTAAAACTCAAATAAAATTATTCCATGGGCACTTAAAAATTTAGGCATTTTTAATAGGCTGAGAGATTATTTTTTATAAAGGAAACATATGTTATCCATACACATCTTTTCATTAAACCCCAAAGTCCCATCTATTTGCTGGTTATAAAAATTCTACATATGGTAAAAAAGTTTAAAACCACTGAACTTGAAATACAATGTCAGTGCACATAGACATATGCACATAATTTCCTGGGTGTATCCTTTAAGCAGCATGTAAAATGCCTTTGTGGGTCTTGTTCTGTTTTACTTTTTCAATGGTAAGTGATACCAAATCTCAGAGCAACAGTTTCATGCCTGGGTTTATACTTTAACAAGATTTCTGATTTCCTCTGGCCGCACACAGTTGGAGGAAATTTAATTTGGCCATAAGAGTCTGAAAGCATGAGGCACCAGTGATCCTTCTATACCAAGGAATTGGCCCCTTAATAGATTATGTGGTTGAGGGGAAAGACCCACAGGACTTAAAATCGAGCAGCTTCGCCATATAGCAAGTGACTTGGGACTTAAGCCTCCTAGTGATACTTAATGATACCTCGCCTGTATTAAATGCAACTAAAGGGTCCTTCCTATCTACCTTACAGGTTTGTTGCAGAGCATAAGAAAAAATGAATATTCAACACTCATGGAGCACAGAATATCTGCTCCACCCACTGGGGAACCAATGACGAATAAGACATGGGCCTGACCTCATAGATTTGTAAAGAGCTTCCTAAACTGCAAAGCACAATATACATGAAAGGCATTGTCCTCGACCATTTGTGCGCATACAAGGGTAATGCCCATCTCCCAACAACGGTCACGGAATTCAATTCACATTTTGGATCACTCGCTCTTCCCTGGTCTCAAAGGCTTTTCTCCAAAATTCCCCAAATGGCCTCATCCCCCAATCTCCAACACCCACAGTCCCTAACCTCCCACCAGGTCTCCTCTTGGACTGTACCTTCTCAGCAAAGCCGTCTCTGACACTCGATTCTTTTTTATAATTTAATAATTTATATAACATAAAATTATTTATATATGTTTAATAATTTAAATAATTATTAACTTTGTAATTTTGTAGCTTCAGGGGTTTTGTCTGTTTTGCAATGGAATCTTATTGTTTTAATTTGTGCATGTTTAAGATGCTATAATTCATTTTTCTAACTTTTTGTTGGAGGTTTTCAAATAGCACACAAAAGTAGAGCAAAGAGTTAACGAATCCACACACCTTTGTCACTCTGCTTCAGCTCTTCACAGGTAGCCTCCTTGTTTCAGCTGGAATTCCTTCCTGATGCCCCTGGGCCAATTCGGGATTATTTTAAAGCAAATCTCAGGCATTTTTCACCATCTTAACTCTTTATATTTTACCATAATTCATCTGAATATAGCTCTAAATAGTAAAGGCTCTTTTTTTCTTTTAACAAAATCACTATTACATCATCACACCTAAACCTGACACTCTATTTAAAATTACAAACCCCCAGTATGTCCTCTCTTTCCCTACTTTATTTTTCTCTATTGCCTCATTGCTGTCTGACTTACTATATGTTTTACTTATTTATTTATTGTCTGTTTCAACCACTAAAACATAAGCTCCCCAAGGACAGGTATTGTTGTCTGTTTTCTTGAAGGAACTCAATAATTTGTTCTGAATAAATGAATCCATTGAAGTCAAAAGAATATATAATTTCATGTAATGAAATTAGGGCAAGACCCTATTCTGGCCGTAAACATTGGCTAAGCTTTTGATAGGAGCAAGAGAGAGTATTTAAATATGCTCTTTCTAAGAAAACGTTAAGTCCTATATTCATATGCAATTGCTCAAGGGTGTTTTCAGGTAACAGGATAGGAATGTTAAAACAAACAAAAAGGGCAACAAAAACAGACCTGAAGAATTACTATCACCTTGACAGAAAGTCATTTTACTTCATACAGAAGTTCTTAGTCCCTGGGAATGCTGGCAAGAACATTATTTCCACAGCCTGAATTTGCACTTCCCATTTGTTAATAGTCTAGGAACAGTCACATGCTAACAGTAAAAGTTCCTGATTCTATTTTGAATTAATATCAATAATAACAGCGAACATTTATAAAGCACTAATTATATGCTAGGCATCTTCTAAGTGCTTCACCCATATTAACTCATTTTCCTTTCCTAATGACTCTATGATGCAGGTACAGTTATCATCCTCAGTTGCAGACGAGGTTGAATAAGGCACAGAGCAAGAACTCTACGTAGCACAGCAGTTAAGAGTATATTCAACATCCCTCGACTGGTGAGTGAGGGCCCATGGCCTGCACCCAGGACGTCTGGTCCAGAGTCGCACTCTGAACCCCCGTGCTATCTTCAAAATATCACACAGCTGTGAGCTTCCAGACTGCATTTTTTGAGGACGCCAGAAGTGCAGCAGCTAAGAGCAAAACCTTGGGAATCAATCCCAGGTGGTTAATATCCCAGCTGTACTGCTTATATGACCTTCAGCATATTCATGAATTCTCTGAGATTCAGTAACTTCATTTGTAAAAGAGGGTAGACTTGCTAAATGAGATTATCTATGTAAAGCATTTAGCACAATTCTGGCATTTTGTAGCAGTCAGCGCAGCACAGTGATAAGCAGCAGTCTGTGGTGACTGTCCAGGCTGGAATCCCAGCAATGCCGATGACTCTGTGATCTTGGGCAAATTGTTTAACCGCACTGGTAGAGACCTATATTTCTTCTTCTATACAATGGGGAAAATATCAGACTTATGACAATTAAGAGCGTCACTCCCTATAACATGCTTAGAACAGTACAAAACATACTATAAATTCTCAGTAAATATTGTTTTGATTTTAACTACCCATGTCACTCTCTTCCCAACATGTCTCCAAGCCAGCTTTCCATACTGCACACACCCAGATGATACACGTTTACCAAGATATTAAAGTTAACATTTCCACTGAGATCCCAAGAAATAACAATTATAAAACTTCAAAGAAGGATGCCAGGTGATCATATCCAAAATTTACAAATGCAAAGCCTCAGAACTGGTTTCCCAAGAAAGAGAGTCGGCTGAAACACATGTCAGACCTGGAGAGAGTGAAGCCATCTTGTCGCAAAACGCTCTCACCCTCTGATGAAGTCAAGACTGCATCTGAAGAGTGGGAGGATGGAGGGAGCAACAAAAGAACCTGAACTTTCTTCCCCTTTAGAGACCACTGGTTCCCTCCCCTGCTCCAGGCCAAGACACAATAGGGAAAGGAGCTCACAGGAGACCCTGGCTGTAGGATGGATAAGGAAGACGCTTATCTTTGAATGAAGATCGAAATGTTAAGTAACTCACTGAACTGGACACATAAATACAGAATTGGGACTGTGTGTATGTAACCTAAAACAAGATAGTCAAGCAGAAAAGTCATGGTCCTGCTAGTGTTCTCATCCTGAGGAAAGAGGATTTTACTCCATTAAATAAATTACACAGGTTTAGTAGGAGACAAAAATAAATCTGTGTTTTATGGACATCTTACATATTTTGCTATCTTTAGGTAGATTTTGACTCCTGTGTCTCAGCTCCTCCACTTCCGGTTTAGGAATGTCCCATTAACTCTCACCTACTCCCATGCCCTCAACTCCTATCTCCATCCAATCCCTGCAGATCTTAGGCTCACCTTATGCCATATCCACTGTAAAGCTCTAGCCACCCAAACTCCCCACCGTTCCAGCACAAGTCAAAGGCACATGCCTCACTGACCTTGCACATGTCCATCCCTCTGCTTGCAATGTCCTTTTCCCTCTTCTGTACCTGGTAAACACCTGTAAGACATCATCGGTGATGTCATTAATCCAGCAGACACTTTCCCAGTTTTCCTCAGGTACATTTGCCCTTGCCCTCCAGTGGCATGTTGTATGTGACCTCATGATATGCTTTTCACATTGCACAAAGGTAGTGTGAACACTTCGCTTGACTAAAGGCTCCATAAGGGCAGGGACTAGGTAATCTAGGTAGACTCATTAACTAGCACTGAAAAGATCAATCTGTGTTTACTGAATTCATAAAAGGCATTTTTTTATTCATAATGTTTAATTAAATGTTCTTTTCATAATTGTTCTAGTCTATTTCCTAACTTTAAAATTCCATATTTGATATAAATCAAATATTCCCAACTGTAGTATCATAACAGTTGCTTTCTGTATGAAACACGAAATGTCCTAAAACTGAAGGTATTTTAGAAGAGACATGAAGCGGTGAAAAGTTCCAGTTTAGAAGACAATGTCACCCGTTTCCTCTCCTATGTCTAAGGAGGAACTCCACCAACAAGGTGCTCATGCCAAAGAAAGTCTGACATGATGGTCCTTTGCGTCGGGAAGGCAGCACATGCTTCCCCTTCCTCTCAGAGCTTTGTCCAAACAAGAAAAAAAGAGAAAAGAAAGAGAGAGAGATTGCCTTTGATACAGAAAATTTTCTCTGGCTTGTGCTGAGGATCCCTGAACAGACTTCCTTTTCCTTTGCCTTCAGAGATTTTCTTGTCTGGCCTTAAAAACTTCTGGATATACTTCATAAGACTCCACAGATGGAGGAAAGGTCAGTGCATTCCAACCTGATTGAAGAGAACAGATGATGTGCACATTTTTTTCAAAGCTACATGTAACTTTTCTCTACTTAAATCATAACTAGAAAAAGTTGGGCCTTTACTCTAAAAGTAAAGGGTTTCAATCAATCCTGCTAATAGTCAATTGATAGACACCTACTTTGAAAGAAACATAAGATACTTTACCTACATGATATTTACACTCATTTTCTCATCATGGGGGAAAAAATAACAATCGCTAAGGACAGTTGTATTGAAGAAATAAATATCATTTCAAGGGAATATTCAATACAACTAAGCAATTTCTATATCCTGAGCATGATTTATAACATTTTACATTTTCAGTCTGGTTCTATCAATTCCAGATGAGGAGATTTCTCTCTGGTGCTCATAGCTAAGTAACTTAATCCACTCCTTTCCCATGTCGACCACCTTATTGTACCAGTGATATGACTGAGCACCGATTGCACTATAGACAGAAACTTGGGGTGCGGTAGGGACAGAAGGCCAGATACTGGAGGAAGAGGACCAGGCAGTGACATATTGTTGGTTGTTTGTCACATGAAAAGCACCCAATAAATGTTTTCAGAATCTATGTTCTGCCTGCAGAGTCAATGACATGGTAGTGAGTGATCTTAATTATCATAGAATATCAAAGCCCAGGAGTTTTGATTATTGTCTGATACCTCAAAATACTGTATAAATGACTATAAGCATAATGAAAGAAACTGTCTAACTAAGACATCACTTATTGGCTCACATACCACCTCCGAGGCCCTGTCAAGCCTTTGGGCACTGATAGTCATTCAAGTGTTTCTGTTTACATGGTCAACATTACAAGAATTTGCCTCACAACTGAATGGCGTGGCTGCCTCTGCTAGTTACCAAAAGAAAGCAGCATTACAGCCTCTGGTTTAAACCAGTATTTAGAGATATTCATTTCTTTCCTGCACTTCCCAAGATGCAATAGGGTTGCAGGAAGAAGGGAGAAAGTAGATTTCTGTACTGACACAGTTACCTGGTTTTCTACTCCAACCAGTAGAGGGGAGAGAGAGTTTCCACAAAGTCCCCTCTTTCTGGTAAAGAGGGGGAAGCAGAGAGCTGTTACCCAGATGTCCTCCACTGGGACCAGCAGTAATACATCAATAGCTGAGGCGTGCTTGTGACTCTCACCCAGAACCTTCAGTGGTTCTCTCCCTGAGTTCACCTAAAATGCCCTAACTACAGTCCCCAGAAAAGTTCCAACAGCCAGCAAAACAAAATTAAAGTGAGTCTATGACTTGAATTTCCTTTCTCTAGAAGCACAAAGTGTACCATTGCAGTTATTAATTCAGTACAGTGGGGGTGGATGTCAGTTTTGTTTCACCTGTAGAGTAAATCCTTGGCAAGGTGATTTCTATTACAAATTCAGTGGGCCAGCAGACGTTTTTACAGACTTTCTCTGAACCTTGCAAGTGTACTGCCATTTCTCTTGCTCCTGGTCACTTTCTCCCTTACTCCTAATAATCTTTCACTAGCCTTACATAACGATGGCCACATGGAATTCAGCTATTATCAAAAAGACAAGGATAACAAATGCTGATGTGGATGTGAAGAAAAAGAAATGCTTGTGCACTGTTGGTGAGAATGTAAGTGATGCAGCCACACTGGAAAACAGTAGGGAGGTTCCTCAAAAAATTAGATAGAACTACCATATAATTCAGCAATTCCACTTCTGGGTATATACAGAGGAAATGAAAACACTATCCTGAAAAGACATACACACCCCTATGTTCACTGCAGCGTCATTTACATTAATCAAGACATAAAAGCAACCTCAGTGTCCATCCGTAGATGAATGAATAAAAAAAATGTGGAACATATATAGACAATGAAATATTATTCAGTCATAAAAAAAATTCTTACCAGAGAGTTGGGGGGAGGAGAGAAGTAGATGGGGTAAAGGGGTCATATATGTGATCAGAAGGTACAAACTTCCAGATATAAAATAAATAACTCCTGGAATGTAATATGCAGCATGGTCACTATAGTTAATAATACTGTTGTATATTTGAAATTGCTGAGAGTAAATTTTAAAAGTTCTTATCACACACACAAAAAAGTGTGTAACTATGTACGGTAATAGATGTTAACTAAAGGTGCAGTGATCATTTCACAATATATACAAATACCAAATTATTATGTTGTATGCCAGAAATTAATGTTATATGTTAGCTATATCTCAATTTTAAAATAAATCAAAAAATTTTTAAATGAAAATATGAATGGTTCTGTCAAGAAAACCTTCTCAAAGGAAGGAATACCAGATTCAAAGTGTTATCTTCTCTAACAGGCCAGTTTCAACTCTAACATAAATATCTTTGATTTTCTTTTCACGTCACTGTCAGCCCAAACTTAAACGAGGCCTAAGATTTTCCTACTCTCTGTCAGATTCTTGAAAAATGTAAAAAAAAAAAAAAAAAAAAATCACTTTTAGAAATTAAGTAGAGCAAATTTTAAATAAAATGATAATGCTTTTCAATCTTTATCCTATTTTTGCTGAATACTTGTAAGAGAGTTTAATTCCTTGGTGCTCAGGACCACACTTCATGTTCTATAAGTAAAAGGACCCACCTATTTGAAAACTAACTGGGGCAAGGCATTCAATCCAGATTAGCAGCAAATCTGCACCCATATTGCAAACCAGATGGAGAATTAACTATTTTATAGTATCTAGCAGCTGTCCTCTCTCGGTGTTCACATGTCTAGAGCCAAAACCCCTAGCTGCTGAATGCCTCTAGTGAAGTAAGGAGCTTAAAAATCAGACTTTTCTAAGTTTTCCCTTGTTTCCCTTCTAAAGTATTTTCAAAACATTAACCAGCTGACAGTACACCAAATAATCAAACGGAGGGAAATCCCTTTTGAATGTAGCCTGTATCTATGAAATAGGTAACTTCATTTTACCAGAGTGTTTGTTTACAAATGTTTTACCATATAGTTTGTACATAAATTGGGAATAAAGATCAATGAATTGCTCTCATATAACTTACTGCTTAACAGAAAACCATCATAAAAGATTTGGCAACTAACTCTTACTGGCCAGAAAGACCTACAAATGGTTCATGTCTTTCTGGTATGCACTAAATCAGAGCCTTAAAGAGAAATAGGTAGGGAAGCTGAATTTAATGTTCTCATTACAGAAGACAAATGGTAAAACAGATGGTAGAATATAAAGCAATTCCAGCTCTTTATCACTTTGGTTCTTCCAGAATTAAACATTTAGACCACAATGATTTTAAAATATATCTGTGAAAAAGCAGGAAAACAGAAAAGGCATGCAAATTTTTTCTGGAATTCAAGCCACAGTCATGGAGATGGAATTCATGTGGGCGTGAATAAAATCAGAGTGTGAAGATTGATCTTTTAATATAAAATTAACATATGACCCAAAGCTCTATGGTACTTTCTGGTACTCAAATGGAGACTGTTTTAGCAAGTAAGGTATTTTTTTAAGGCCAACTGAATCCTCAGCAGGATGGCAATCTTTAATTCACATCATATAATTGACCAATTTTTTTAATGCTCATTTTGATAGTAAGAGCCAAGAGCAGCTGTAGATTAAACAGACTATGAAACCCTCAGATTCAATTTCACTGTGAAATTTCACTGTGAAATATAGTCAGAGATCCATTTGTAGAAAGCCATTAACCAGTATGACTCCACTCTCAGCCTAAAGACTCGACGAGGGCAGCAAAGAGGACAATGGAGAGGAAGAAGAGAATGAATGGCAGAAGGCAGAAAGGCAAAGAAACTTGGATCTTGGGTGCCCTAAATCATTGCTGTGAATGAACCTGATAATATATTCAAGGAAAGAACAGAAGTATCCTATAAATACAAACTGGACCGGTCTGGCATTCCTGCACAATCCCTGCTGCAACATAATTAATGTGGTATTAAATTATTTCTTTCCTT
Source organism: Eonycteris spelaea (assembly GCA_003508835.1). Classification (NCBI taxonomy): domain Eukaryota; kingdom Metazoa; phylum Chordata; class Mammalia; order Chiroptera; family Pteropodidae; genus Eonycteris; species Eonycteris spelaea. The sequence goes on from PUFA01000053.1 coordinate 5,809,945, forward strand.
AAACGAGAACAAGTGAGTACAAAAGTGAACTGATTTTCAAATAAAATGGAAACTTATGCACAGTTCAGCCTCAAGGACCATGAAAGTCAAACCTAGTAACAAAGGCGAATGTAAGCTCTATGTCCCAACAATATCATTTCCCAGGGGTTCTTCTGCAGTAGCTTCTGTCAACAAAGAACAGCATTCCCTCAAAAGACTATGCTAGACAAGAATGCTCAGACTTTCTGACACCATGCTGCCTGATCCTACTGGTCTGAGAAGGGGCAGAGATTACGAAGCAAACTTTTAAGCAAATGGTATGCTCTCCCTCCAGAGTTCCAGAAAACTCAGAGATTAGGATATCCTAAAGGAAATTAATGTTTAGTTTTATTACACACTTAGGGACAAGCTAAGATGAATTATGGAAAAGTAAAAGCTTATCTTGATACTTTTATTTCCTTCCTTTTAACAAAACAAAACAGAGAGGCTCTTGGGTATGGAACGCAGGGCTAGATGTAGAGACAGAAACACTTAACTCAGCCACTTCCCAACTGCACATCAATCACCAAGTTACTTCATCTCTTCACCACATTATTAAGTTATAATTCGAGAAAGAACATAAAAATCATTTATTCTAAACCCTGACCTCTAACCAGTGCCATACCAGATACCAAAGTCCAAGAAATCACCTCTACTCTTATATTAGCTCTGAAGTTTGGGATGGGTATTTGTGTGCATGTCTGAAACAAAGACATGTTTTTTCAACAGAGCTAGGAGAAAATTATATGATGATATAGAAACAAATGTGAAAAACAAACAATATGTTCTATAGTAAAATCTAAAGAAATTTTGAGCTTGTGTAAGAATATTTAGGAATTCCAAGCTAGAAAGTGGGTCCCCTTCCACTCCAGAGAATCCTGCCTCTACCTACTGCCTATCAATCACAATCCTCAGGGTGCTTCTCTTAGCTAGTTCCCAATTCTTCTCCCTTAGGTATCAGCGAAGTCTTTAAGGTATTCCTTCCTTGGTGTTCAAATATTTGTAGTCAAAGTCTTGAACTTTAATAATCATTCACAAAGTCTAAAAAGCTATTACATCTTAAAGGAATGAATCTCTGCTCATAAAATTTCAAATAAGATCATAAAGCCTTGCGAGTTTGGGGGATTGGGTGGGCTGTGTGTCCAGAATACTTCTCATATCATACCATGTGGGTAACTGCATACTTTTACTAATCATAAGACCATTCCTTAAGGGGTTGCTTTAGCCTGATAATCTTTCAAGAAAGGGTGACTCTTCCCCTAGGCAGCTGTTTATGTTTTCATTTGCTCGTATCGAGTTTACCTCAATTATAAATGATTTTCTGTTTCCAAAAAAAAAAAAAAGCCTAAAACTGTACCTTGCACATATTTAAGTATTCGTAAAAATTCATTAACTTGAGTTTTAAGCCGTAAGACTTTCAAAACCAATTCAAAGAAACAATTTCTACTTACAAGTAGTGAACTGAGTGGTGAGGCTTTATGGATGCAACTCAACTTCTACAGAGCTCGCCCAGGTTTTATGAAGAGGTCATTTTCCAAAATGCAGCATCAGTAGCTCAATCATTGTCACTAATATTCCAGGACTGCAGCCCCTGAGAACAGAAAGCAGTCTCGATGCACAAGCGCAGTGGTTATACTGCAGTGGTTTCACACTAGGTTTTGGGTTTGGGGCTGCATTCAAATCTCAACACTCTCATTTAATGATTATATGACCTTGTTTAAGTTATCTAACTGCTAACATCAGTCCTCTATCTATAAAATAGAACCCATATCTACTCATTTTTACATGCACACCAAGTTTTTCCTAATTTACCATGTACAAACTTTCAGGTATTAGAATCTTCTATGACCACTGAGGCCTAATTCTCCTGGAAGCTTGTACTCAGGAGCCTTCAAAATAAAGACACAATAGACTAACTCAGAAAATTAACCTAAAAAATCACAGACTCACTTTTTATGCACAATATTCTAACAGCAATTCCTGTCAGTTGGAAATGGTAGCCAGACATTAATGATTAAATTTCTTTTAAGGCTCAAGTCAAAACTGTTTGGCTCAAGTGAGAATCAACTGCAACGAGCTTTAAACTTTCTGTCAACTAGGAAAGGTGTGGCAGCGTCACTGACTTCATGGTTCATCTGGTCAGGCAAAACGATTACTCTCTAGACAGAAGGAGAGGACCACTGGCTCTCTCTAGGACAAAGCCAAATAGGCCTGGGCATGTCTCCCTGATGTGGGTTTGGTAACTGGGAATCACGGCTTTGAAGCATTTTAAGCAAAGCCTGGTGCTCTTAGTGTCTGTGTGCACTGCAGCTGCCAAGTGTAGACTCTCCAGAGTCTTAGGTGCTGCGTTTGGCCGTATGACCCAACCAAAGAGACAGGGTGAGGCCCAGATCCAACTCCAAAATGATGCTTCTGAGATGAAGCTGCCATCCAGAAATAACAACTGATAGAGATCTGTAGTGGCTGTTTTGTGACCAACCCTCTGCCCTGGACAGAAAACTAAAGGGAGTGTGTGGAGGCTAAAACCCTCAGATACGCAATCACAGCTGCGAATGTCTTGTGATTTGAATAATACTTTATTCTTCTCTCCCAAACCTCACTCGCCTTGCATCTACCAACGCCTTAAGTAATAAAGCAATCCAAAGACTTGCCTAAGCTTCTGAGAGCTCATTCTAAAAATTTCTTGAGTTCAACCCATAAGTAATAAAAGCCATGCGTTAATTAGAAGTCATTTCAGAACTTGACCTGAGATGGTGAGATGGTGAGAGCCTTTATTTCTCCGTATTCACAGGATTCTCACCAACACCTTATGACAAAGCCTGGACCTAATAGCATCCTCTGCTATTTACAACTTTCTTCCTCATTTTATTTCCACATGTGCTCAAATTTCAGACTAATCCACTAATAATCAAACATTCACCATTAGGAATTTTTAACCGAGGTCACCAACGGGCATATAAATAGTTATTCGAGATTAGTCTCTTGAAAGACTTCCTGAATGGAGACTGAACATCATAGGATATTAAACTCAAGGGAGATTAAGTAAAAATTTTGTATGAGTTTACATTTCCTGAACTGTGTACATTTTCTAAAATGATGGTCTGCTTCTAAGACAACAGTCTAAAAGCTACTGGGAGCACTAGCATCAGCAAATAAGGAGAAAATGAGAGAACTAAGCAATTATATGAAGGACATAGCCAGAATAAATAGCCAATATAGTTAGGCTTTCCTTTCATTTTTGTTTCTTATTATATTAAAGAAAAAAATGTTTTTTTGATAGAAGCAACATTCCTTTGCCTGAAAGATCTGAATGCTGACACCCTGGTCACTTAACCTAAAATCATCAATTATCTGGGTATTTTTAAAATTCCAAAACCCTATGCATGGGACCAAAGGACATTTTGAAAAGAGAATAGAAAACGGTTCTTTGTCAATGTTCATTTACTGAAGAATTTTGCTTTAATAAAACAGAAATTGGGTTTCTACCTTTCCATGAACAGCTAACAGAGCCGGAAAATCAAAAGGCACTAGGGTAATTATTTTCCTTAAAAAGCAAAACCAAAAACATCAACTCTTCAACCTCAGGGGAAAAAAAAAATCTGCTTACTTTCAAAAACAAAAGTTCACCCAAAGGTAAATCAGAGTCAATTGCTCGTCTTTTTAGGCAAAAAAAAAAAAGGACAAATGCATAAGTCACTGGCCATGTTACAACAAAGTGTTTATAAAACATTTAATGCAGTGATTTCTTGCCAATTAAAAGTGAGTATAGGATTTTCCTTTCAATTTTAATATCTTTGCCTGACTCTTATACTAGTAACATGAGCCAAAGGATTAAGAAAGTCCCTGGATACATACATATTTCTGCAAAACTATCTTCATTGGTAATTATCTTCAGGGTAAAAGGAAACAATATTAAGGCCCTGAAATAGGGATAGGCTGGATTTACTTTAGCTATAATTGGTACAACTTGAAATTTATTTGCATTTTTCATGTCAAAGCCTGATTATCTGGCATCCTCAAGATTCTGTATGCTACCTAAGGCCCTTTACGAAAGTCTTTTCTGTTATAACTAGCAAGAAAAGATTCAAACTAAGAACAGTAAGCCACAGAGTAACTGGTACCAAAGATTTTGCAGTCAACAGACCCTCAGAGAAACAGAAATCATTGACTGATTTTCTTCCCCAGATGAGTTTTGAAAGCAATGAAGATCACATGACTATTAAAGGACTGGTAGTTCATTGTATAGGGCAAAAGTGTTACTTACATGATCACCTGTAGTAACCTGGAATGGAGTACCTTCTGTTGGAAAGATGGGTGAGCCCTGTTTCCACACAGGAAAGCTTAAAGAAAGAAAGTGCCAATCTCAATATTTAAAATTCCTGGCTTAAGACACAATCATCAAATAAAGAGTTTCTATGACTACCCTAAAAAAGCTCCTCTATCTTGTAGTTGCTTGGCTGAGATCACTGAGAGTCAGACATAGAGTGTGACCTGAATTTGCACAACTGCAATATAAGTTGATTTCACAGCCCTTCTTTAAGGTGCAAGTTAAGGAACTGATTGAGAAAAAGTGAGGCCCTAAGAGCTAGAATGGAGTCCATTAGTACCCCCAAACCTTTAACACTACTAATCCTCCCTTGCTGGATGAAGCAGTTCCCTCTCCCATTAAGTCTGTTCCTGACTTACTACAGGACTTCAATTGTGAATATCTCACCTAAGGTACGTCTCAAAAATTTTGAGTCACTTCTCAAAAATTGCCAACTTTCCCCATGTCCCATTTGTTGCTTCTATACCTAAACTAGATATATTCCAGCATGCCGTCTGAGATATATTACAAATTCAAACTATGAGTATACAACCAGAAAAATTACAAGAATTGGTTCATTTCTATTACTGAAAATCTGGAGAATAAATGTGAAAATGGATTCTGAGGATGCTAAGTTAGAAGAACATAATTTTAGATTTATTAAAATTATAATATGGAAACAAATGCCAAAAATACTGGACCCAAAATACTAGTTGTAGGTAACCCAGGTTGCTTTCCAACTGTTTTCTTGGTTGCTTAACTCAGATCGGGACTCATTGGTGGCCTATGCTAAATGACGCTGAGATACCAGACAATATAATGTAGTAGATGAAAGTACAAATATCTAGAAAGACAGGAATAATAAACTAAAATTATCATATATAACTTATTTATGTGTTTCCAATTAAGTCTCCTAAGGCGGCCCAAGGTCTTTATCATAGCGCCAAGAAATATTTAAATGTTGAGGTCTTTGAAACACACTATAATGGTTGAACTCTGGATCAAGACAAGTGGGAAAGCTGCCTTTGTAATGGGTTGCATTGTTTCAAGAAAGACTGTCGGATCCCAGAGAGGAATAAGCCAACAGAATCACTGAACCACAAGAACAGGATTAACTTGCTAACCATAATAAGAGGTAATGCTAGAGTAGACAAGAATTTAATATGCATACTAGAATATTTTATTAATGGAAGGTCATCAACATCTGTATAAGTCTGACTAAATTGTGTATATTTATGTATACAAGGTCAAAATATCTACAGGGTGAAAACAGCTGTGAGTTAGAACACTGAGATCAATGTAAATTGTCCTGAAATAGGAAATAAGACAAGAGATGATTTCCCCATAAGTCAGCACCAAGTTGACTTGCTTTTCTATTGACCCAGAATTGAATTAGGGTTAGGTGAGGTACTTCTTAAAAATCATTATTACATAATATTTTTAGAATTAATCCTGAGGGAACTCTGAAGGAAAAGTTTGATTCAAGAGACTCAGAAAGACCTATAAATATACCCAAATTTTCCTTTAAAAACTGTGTACTACTACTTTTTGAGTCAAAAACCATTACTCCAGAAGGACCCTGTTAATTTCAAAATTATAATTGTAAAATGTCTCAAAAGTAACAAAAAGGGGACTACTTGATGCCAAAACCCATGGGCCATAGATAAAATTATACTCAAAGTAGAAATTATACCATTAAATGCCTTAATAAAACAAAAGTATTAAATTTAAAAAATTAAAAATATAGCATCAAAAAATATCAAACTAAAATAAAGGAGGCAATTATGGAAGTCATTAAAACAATTACTGAAAGAAGTTTTAGATCCTCACAATTGTTGTTGTTAGAGTCTCAGTCATGTGGACTCTGTCTCTCTGCTGCATGTTAAAGTACCTTATAATCGTTTAGTATTAATACCTTTAATCTCCTCAAGTTACTTCATTATGTGACCCATATCGAAAGGCTCTAATTCTTAACATGTGCTCTTGGAAATCAACATTTGATTTGGAAGAGAGAAAATGAATCACAAAACACATGACAAGATTTCGTACATTCTTCATCAATATAATCTGCTTTGATATTTTTTTATTCTTTAGGCCAGCAGTTTCCAATGTGTGTTGCACATACTCCTGGGAATAAGCCAACTGATCCACTGGTAAAAGAAAAGAAGAAAACATTATTTTTTTTCTCATTTGTTTTTTTATGTTTTTTCCCTCATTCTTTGGAATTTCCATTTCTGTGTATAGCACTTACTAACAGTATATCAGTACAGTACATATTAATTACAAGAGTTTAGAAGCTACTGTTATAGTACATTTAGAAATTCTAAGCTTTTTGTTTCTTGATTCATAAAATGAAGTTATCATAATAATCAACCTACAGAATCCAAAGAATTTCAAAAACAGTATAGAATCATTCCATTCATTGGGCAGTAATTGTTCTTCAAGACTGAAGTCACAATGGTCTTGATTACCAAGAGTGGCCAACGCTTCCTATCAAGAGCCCTTTCTAAGAATAGTGAAGATGAATTAGTCAGATTTTGCCAACCCACAAGTCAGAGAAATGCTTGTGAAACTCTAGAGGGTTACACTTTGCAGGGTAGGAGTTGTGATGAGGAGAACACTCCTCTTGGAGATAAGCAGAACCTCTTAACTAAAAGGTCCAAGCTCTCGTAACTAAGTAGTAGCAGAATTGCACCTTGAGCCCTCATCTTCTCATGCCCAAATCCATTGTTGTTGTTCTAAGTTATGCTGAGCTCATCATTCTGGGTATCTGAAAACGTCATCATAGCATTGGTGCAACGTGGCATAGAACTAATGTGGTTTAATGCGGGGGAACTAAAAAGGCTTCAGAATCTTCAACCTACTTCTACCACTTACTAGACGAGAAACCTCAGAAAAGTTATTTTAATCTCTCTGAATCTCAATTTTTCATTCTATAAAGAGAGACAAGTGATTTCTGCCATGCCTACCTCAAAGAGTTGTCAAGACACAAATATATAAAGTATGTCAATATGCCTTACAAACTGTAAAGAACTTAACCAAAGTCAAGCACTCACTTTTGAATTTTCACACTCACATTAAGAGATATTGCCTTGGGCCAGCATGTACAATCCTGGATATTTCCTCCCTATGCAGCAGGAGCCACAGATCCTCACTCCAGTAATTTCTGACACAATTTAATGTGAAAAGCAATAGAACCTGCAGCTTCGGTAGCCACCAGCCACAAAACAGTGAACCCCTATTCAAATTAAGCTTAAGATTAATTTGAGCTAAGAATTAAGAAGGATGCTAACTACCCATCTGTAGTTACAGGAAGCAAATTATTGTATGTCCTGAAGTTGGAAGGAAAATAGGAATGAAAAATATTCAGTTTTGGTTTTCTTGGACAAGTAACTGTGTACACGATTCAAAAGGAAAATAAATATTCCCCCTTCCCAAATCATCATCTGCTGGAAAGAAAATCACAGGCCTGTTTCTTCTCTCTAGCCAAGCTCTGAAACTGTCATTAAGTCTTCCTTGTGGGAAGTTAATGTAATCCTCACCCACAAAAAGAAAAAGAAAAAAAAAAAAAACTTCCGAAGGAATATTAAGACCTAATACTTTCCTTAGAATCACTTAATTCTATAATATACAGATGGAATTTTTATTTTAATTGCAATGTAGAGAGTATTTAATACTTCGAAATTTTCCCCTAGCCATTTTTACATCTCACAATTTACTACTGGGAAGAGTGAAAAATTATGACCAGTAATGCTGACAGTCAAAAAAGGAAAACTTTCTCATCACTCTCTCTCATTACATTTTTATTGCTCAATTGACCTGTGGTTTAATGAGGTATTAATCAGAAATGTCTGTTCTGGTAGAAACACTGCTGCCATTGCCATGGTTAGTGATTTCCTTTATAACATAATTTTTACAAGCTAAATTATCATCAAGTTGTGAACTGAGCTTTCTTGGTAGATCCCTCCTCATTACTCTTATGAATTAGCTGCAATTTCAGAGAAAGTTTGGTACCATTTTTCCATGATATTGAGTAGGTAAATGATCCAAAGGGGTGCTTAATATTTCTAAAAGCTTTGCCAAGTCATTCCTTCCAAACCTGAGACCACACACTAAGATGGATATTGAGATCTTGGTTCAAGACTAAGACAAATGATAAGTAAGCCAAGCAAAATAAGATGAGGTGACCACTTTTCGGCCAGTTCCTTGCCTAAAACACTTTCGTACTACAATAACCGTAAAGTTGTTTAATACTCCCCAGACAGTGATCTGGCATTTCTTATGAGAAGAAATACACTTCAGATTGACAACCATGGGGAAAAGCACATGTAATCCAAGGGATCAATAAGCATTACTAGAAAGTCAATGACCATAAACATAGTGACACAGGAAAGCAAGTAAATGAGAACCTTAATGAAGTGCACAAAAAAAAATGTTTATCCTTAGATTTTGCTTCTTTACAATCAATATGACTGCTACAAATTAGGCACTCAATAATAATCAAATAAGTATGATGGAAGGTTTAGCAAAATTATCAAAAGATTATTTTCCTCTAGAAATTTAATTTTCAATTCTTAGCCTTTAGGGCTAGAGAAAGCTACTAATATTCTTAAATTGTAACGTGCAGACTCCTGACACAGACCATAACTGGGAAGGCTACCGAGCAGGATGGCAATTTACACTGTTGTGAATGGCCCTCAGCGTAGTAACACATGCCTCTAGAAGTTAGATTTAGAATATTACATTTTGGTAATATCAACATATCCCAGATATAAGAAATATCGTATAACAGTACCTCAAAAATACTATTTTCACCTCTAGTTTCTAAAATAAGTAAACCTGGGAAAAATATAAAGTAACAAAACAATATGCTTTCTGGGCCTCATTATGAAGAAACAAAACAGAGAACTAGATGTTTGAATGCCTATAAAGTTTTTTGTTATGAATCAGAATTAAATCACACAGGAATTCATGGTGTGTGTGTGTGTGTGTGTGTGTGTGTGCGCGTGTGTGTGTGTGTGTGTGTGTGTGTGTGTGTGTGTGTGTGTTTCCAAAACAAGCTTGCATCCCTTTCCCAAAGTCTGTTATTTGGTCCCATGTGTGCTACTAATAACTTTTATTGTTGTTTCTGTATGACAAACCATTTTCTCCTCACTCTCTGATGTCTAACACTGTTCATTCAAGTCATTACAGAAACGGAATACACGAAAAAAGACAGAACTCCAAATTAATGCCATCCTAAGAGGAAAGTAAGTGGAAGCAATGAAGCAAGGATAAAACCTCTCACTTGAATAGTAGTGGGAAGAGTTTTTATTCATAATGAAGGGTATCTAATGTCACCTGGGGTGTTTTAAGACCTGTTTTAAGGTCAACCATTGAAATCTGCATAAATGACTTCTAAATTTTTATCTCTAGTCTACCCATCAACCTGGACATAACTGATTATCTTCTTGCCCTGTCCCAGCCCTGCACCTCATCCTATTCATGTTTTCTTGAGTAATCAATTGATAAGATAATTCTGACATATTTCTAAGGTAGTAATTAATTTAGCCCTGGAAACTTAGATAAAATTAAGGGGGCTAGAATTAATAATAATAGGAAACCCTTATATGGCATATGTTCTAAGGTCTTTACACACCTTGATTCTTTTAACCCTCACAACCCCATAAAGTAGATAGGTATTCATGTTTTTTACAGACAGAATTAAGGCAAAGAGTGGTTAAGCAGCTGGCTCAAGAGCTCTAGAGCACACATCTAGAAATGCGTGGAGCCGGAATTTTAACCCAAACAGTCTGGTTTCAAAACCCATATTCTTACTTAACTCTTATCCTAGGCTACCTCTCAAAAATAAGCAAGCAAGCACAAACAAACAAACAAACAATCAAAAAGCAAAGTGCTAAGGTGTCTCTTAACCTCTTACCTACTTTACACTGATTATTTTTGGAATTTTTCAAAACCTTCCAGCTTGGTTTCCAGTCATTGGAGAGGATACACAAAATAAAAGATGAGCAGAACAAAGCCTTCCAACGGAAAGAGTCAGTAAAAGAGGGCTGAGTGAATGAATGCAATAATAGGACCCTCTACTTTCTCATGGCCATCTGTTAACATTATTCTCAGCCAGCAGGCCTAAGCTTCCCTGACTTCCTTGCTCTGAGCACAGGTCTGCTACGGACTTCGACCAGTAGCACTCGTTCTAATGAACCTATGAGTAATTTAGCATTTATTTTTCCTCTTGTTCTCTCCTCCTGTCCATCGCTTTTTTGAGGCTTCATTCTCTGCAGATTCTCTAGTAAAGCCACAGTGGCTTCTGCCTTTTATAGTTTGGATAAAATATTTTAGGCTTATAAAAATATAACAAACACTACTCAGCTAAAGGAAGAAAAAACGGAAACGACTGTTTAAATTGAAGTCCCTGTGAACCTTGAATGATGCTTTTTCTTCTCTCTCCCCTGAATTGGGGGTAAATTTTATACTTTTAATATAAATCTAGATTTGATTTTAAACTTTATAGAAATATTACATTATATATAACCCTCAACATTATGGGTTATTTTAGTAATAATAATGATTTTAAAAGTGAACAACTTTGTCCCCACCACACAGGCTTAGAAAAAGAACATTTCCATTACCATGGGAACCTCCTTGATTCCATCCCCCTCCTGGACTCCCAAGAGGTAACTACTGTCCCGACTTCTGCATTGCTCCTCTACTTTTTTTAATAGTTGCTACCACTCGTGTCTGTATTCCTAAAGCCAGTATTACTCAGATTTGCCAGTTTGCTATCTTACATAATATATATAATTCTTCTGACATGCTTCCTCCATTGAATATTTTGTAAATTCTTCCACACCAGAACAAACAGTTCCTTTATTTTCACCATTCTATAGTACTTACTACATTATATAGCAATGCCACAAATGACATATTCTCCTGATGGGATTTTCTGTTGTAGATTCTGTTATTTGAATGTTTTCCCTTTTTATTGCTCTAATATACTTGACCATGTCCATGGTATGTATGTGAAAGACTCACTCTATTCTTATTCTGTAACTCAGGTTTTCTGGGGGAGCAACCTTACTCACTTTTGTATTTTCTCAATTTAGATTTAGGGTCAGTCACTTGGGGATTTTCCTTGATGATTCTTCCATCAAAGGTGGAAAATATAGTCTAGGTGGCCTTATGAAGAGTCATAATTTTATATAACAAGAAGGCTTCTGGTCCACTGTCAAACTCTGCCTTCTACTGGCATTTTCTGAGATCTGTCTCACCCTGTCTTTGTTACTTTTGTTATTGTTTTGACTTGGTATTGGCTATTTTCTTTGGTGGTATCCTCTGAGAGATGTCAGATCTCTCTCTTAGTGCCTCTCTCAGGAGTAAAACACAACTTCCCAATGCCTCCCACACCACTCTGTGACCTTGAACAATGGCAGTGCTGCTGTATGCCTTCCTAGACTCACACTAGCCAAGGAAGAGAGATTTGGAATCTCCCTGGTTGCATGGGAAATTGGGGACATAAACAAAAGAATTATTAACAAAGTCTGCAGCTGCAGTAAAATTTCAGTCTATCTTGGTGGTCTGAGTTAATTTAGCTTAATTCCAGGAATTATTTGGAAAGCAAAGAAAAGTTTATTTTTCCTTGTGGAATAAACCAGTGAGATAATCCAAAGGCTTAGTCTCAACACCGTAGAGATACAATGTCCAACATGGTAGCCTCTAGCCACACATAGACTTAAATGTAAATTATAAATAATTAAAATTAAATAAAACTTAAAGTTCAATTTCTCAATTACACTAGCATTGGATAGCACTGTCTTAGAAGATGCTTACAGAAAAGAAAGCAAAGTGGGTATCCTAAAGAAAGGCATTAGAGTCCCAAATAGCAGAATTAATGATTTTGCCACTAGGCATCCAGATTCACAACTAGAGTAACCTGGTTCTACCTCAGCATCTGCAAGAACCAAAGGCCAGAAGTGTTCACAGCACGAGTAACAGGCAGTTTTTGAGAGACCTCAAAAATCACTCCTTTTCTTGAGCTAGGCAGAGAGACCTGGGCAGAAGCTACTGTCGTAGTTCATCATTAGGTTGATTTGAGCTATGATGGAATGAAACTATCAATGTCTTTCATCTGGGCTGTTATACTATGTAGCTATTACAAAATGAAGGAAATTTCTGCACTGGAAAATGTGTGTTCTATAAACATATAACATAGGCCCATTTCATCGAGTGTCAGTAATACCGATCAAAAATTTTCATGCTTCATGTTTTAAATGTTTATATCCATTTTATTTGACATATAGACTTGTTAGTTATTGTATACCAATGTTTTCATTGCAAACCTAGATCCTTCTTCATCTATGTTCCTTCTTTCTAAACAACTATTTTATAAAAGAACTTTGTGTAGTTCTTGGTTCTTCGATTCAGTCTCATGTTTTCTGCTCTCTCCTTGTACCAAGTCTGAGCCTGTGAGCCCTCTCCCCTCCCCTGGCTTGCTCTGTAAAACAGGGGGCTCTGAGTCCCACAGGCTGCATTTCCAAGGTTCCCTGCAGTTGAAGGATCTGAAATTGGCCAGGGGAGCTACAGAAGGAGACTGGAGACACGGAGGAGACAAGAACCCAGGCTATTTCTCCCCCTCCTTCTCCACCTTCAGCAGCATCTCCAGCACAGGTTCATCTCCTCCCTCTGCAGTGTCATTTCGTACCACTCAGGCCTACAGTGGCTTCGTTTACCATAGTATGACCCTGGCCTCTAGGCTCTAGAAGACGAACTCTTCCCTTTGTCATTCTAGCCTAGGAGAGACATTAAATTCCGCCATGCTAACAGCAGGGTTGGCTCACCACCTCCTGTTTGCCTTCTCAGCAATTCTGTCACCTGGGTGAACAGTTCCCACCTTAAACTTCCTGTCTAACTGCTTAGAGTTGCTTCTGTGTTCCAGGTTGGCTCTGAAGCACCTCTACAAAATTGGTTTACATATGTTATCGTCTTTAAGGCTCACACAGGAAAGCTGGCAAGTGTCATCTGCAGATATTGCAAAGTGCTCCCAAGCCTCCCAGGAGTATATCAGTCTGCCTGTGTAAGCCAAGTTGACAAAATTAAATTCTTCCCCTAAATTGCATGCACATATGGGTACATATGCTGTATCCTGCTCTCGATTTTTTTATTATAATCTTTAAAAGCAAGTATTACAAAAACCGACCCTTGGCTATCAATACTATCATATTTAGTAATTCAGTTTGTGCCTCACACACTGGCCCCCTTGCCAGAGTATAAGAGATGACTCCAATCCAACCCTCTGACCACCAGCCCTTGTATCTGCCCAAGGCTGACTTGCTCAACCCACGGGGATACCTTTTTCTGATTGGTGTTTGCAAGGGGAGAGGGGACACATTTTGCAACTTATCTGTCCAGAAGGGGTTTCTCTTTCTAATTTGCACGAAGGGAATTGTGTGCTAGAGGCAGCCTTCTACTGGTGTATCCATTTTCCTCTCCAGATATATGCAGTACTATAGACCTGAAATTATCTAATTAATTATGTAAACTTCTGATGAGGGGCACACAAGGGAGCCGGGGATCTTACATTAAGAGGGTCCCTCAATCCTCTCCAAGTCCATAGTGTGTTTTACATTCTAGATGACAATGCATTATAACTACAGATTCACCTGCCATCTCCACAGATTGCCAGCTCCCCAAGAGCAAGGACTGTGCCTCTTTCAGCTTTATATCTACAGAACTTAATAAAGTGCCTGGTACACAGTAGGTGCTAAATATGTATTCACTGAATGAAGATTGAATTATGTTTTACAGTTTACAAAGCACTTTTTACATATGCTATCACCTTTAATGCTCACAGCAACAGTCTGAAGTAATCCAGGTGATTTTACAGATAAGGAAATCCAGACGGAGAAACTTAAGGCCATATTCATGGTTAGTAATACGTGGAGGACTTCAAACTCCGGCCTACATAATTCCAGACCCATGTTCCTCCACACCTATCCAAGCACTCCTCCTGGTCTTTATTTGTACTGCTAACTCTAAACAAGCCTTTCAAGAGATTAGGAAAAAGCACATCCATCTGGGTGGATGCATTATAAAAAGTTCTTTCCTCTGAGTAAACAAATTAGAAAAAGACCCTCCTTCTCCTGGCTAGGTCAGCCCCACCAGCGTGCTGGCCACCTTGGCCAGGCAGTTCTTTGCAAAGCACATCCCACCCAGTCACACATGGGAATACATACAGTGCGGTTTGTTATAGCCCATCTGTAAACTGAAGTTCAGGGATTCCCTTTGATGTTTTTAAATTACAAATGGCTTGTTTTATCAATTCTAATATATATTTATACTGTAAGAATGCTTTTCTGATTGTATTTGTTTTTGACCTTTTATAATGTATTTAAACTCAAATATGATTGAGGAAGCTTTTTGTGGTGGGCGTATATTTATCCATAGCACACTGAAATAGCTATTTTACGTTAGCTACTTTCTTATCTTTTTCTATCACCATCATCTTCAAATGGATGGGGCAAGGCAATTTTGAATATTTACAACCTCTTCCCCATAAAGTTTCCATCTTGCTTGAAAAGGTAAATTTCCCTGCTTTGCCTCTGTTGTTTTCTTTGTATAAGTCAACTCATAGTGATTTCTAGTAGATTTGCGAGCCAATTGTCTTTTATTGGCTGTCAATTTCCCATAATTTTTCTTATTTTATTTTTAATTCTTTTTTTTAATAGAAAATGTACCCGTTAACCACTTAGAAGGCAAACCTAATCCATAAACCATTCTTTATATCACACCAGGCCTGCACTGTTCTCATTTCAAGCTCATTTAACAGATGTCAGAAACTGCCCTCCAAGCTCATGAAAATGGTGGTGCCTCTCTTGATAAAGTTACCCACAAAAAAAGAAAAGAAAAAAAGAAAAAATTAACTCTACAAAATTTTTTGTAACTTTCTTTGGTCCTCTCCCAAACTTCAAAAAGGAACTGCAACTTCATTTCCTGATTTACATTTTTTCCTCTCCTTTACAATATCAATTGGGGGTCTCTTTCTTTACATCTTTTTAGGGAATTGTTATAGACACTTCTGGGATTTATAAAATAATTTCCTTCACATTAATGCAAAAATTCTGTTACTTCCCGACTCAACAGAAATAAAAGCTATGATTCCAATTTTGTTTTCTCTCTTCTCTTTCCAATCTTTACCTCATGTTCCTTTTATCTCACCTTTTCCATTTCTGAGCCTCAAGATCAATCTTTTTCCCCTATTTCTCCATACCACCCTTCAACTCTTTCGTTTCAAACACATTCATAGGCATGCTCAGCCCTCTTTCCTTCCTACCGTCTATCAGTCACTGACACTTGAACACTGCTCTTTCCTCCCCAATTTAGACTGGTCTGAAAAATTATACACCACTAACACCTTTATCCACTGAAGGATATAACCTTGACATTGATCTGATAAGATGTGTATTTTTTTTAAATCAATCTGTTCATCAGAAGAATGAGTACAAGGATGATAGCTGAGAGGCCAATTAGGAAGTAATTGTAGTGGTCCACAGAAAATGTCATCGGGCCCAACCGAGGCAATAGCAGAGCAACAGAACAGAGAAGACTCTAAGAAGTAAAACTGACAAGACTCAATGTCTGGAATGTGGAGGTTGAGGGACAAACGAGCTATAGAAAATGACTCCTGAGATGGTCTTTGGTAGCTACACAATGTTGTACTTTATGAGATAAGAACATAGAAAGAAGAGCAAGTTTGGGTGAAAAACATGATTCATTCTGTTTTGGTAAATATCCTTCCTCTGGAAAATAACCCTTTGCTTCTGTTTTCACCCAATTCAAAGTTAACATGTAGCATTTTTTAGGTACAGTGAGATGTGGGTAAATTGATTTGTGTTCGGCAGTTAATTTTCCGGATTTGCCTTTGATATCCCCCCATGGGACAACCAAAAGTTGATGACTGATAAACAGAAATACAAATCTGAAACTCTCAAAAAAGATCTGAGCTAGAAATATAGATTTCTGAATATATTTCATACATACAAAGCAAAAAAATATAGTGTGTGTGTATATGTGTGTGTGTATGTGTATGTATATATATATATATATATATTCCTCCTTTGTGCCATTTTTAGCTATCGTCTCTCAACTCCAAATCCAATTCTTCTATAGTGTGCTTCGTGAGGCAGAGACAGAGATTCTGCAAACTATAATTCCTAGACTCTTTTACCAGTTGGTTTCCAGTAAATTTTGCCCTAGAGACTGGAAGGCGGCTCAAGGAGACAAACAACTGCCTCCTTCCTTTTTTCCTGTTGCTTAGTATCCCTGTCAGTGGCACTTAGTCCCAGCTGCAACGGCTGGTTCCTGCCTCGAGCTCTCTTGGCACTGATACCCAACCACGCCTCAGGCCATCAGAGTCACCAGCTGCAACCCAGTCATAATCACTCCTCAGAGGCCTGCGCCCCAGCTGTGCAGGTCACCTACTCTGAGGTTCCAGCTTTTGACAATCTCAGCCTCTCCTTTTCGTGTCCCCAGGGATGGGCTTGGTAGCAGCCTCCCCAGTAATTAGCTCCATGTTAACTCGGTCAGTGCCCCCCTTTGTGTTTCCTATCCTCTAACACCTATGGAAACAAGTCTCTATATTAAATTCCCTCTGTTGAAATCTTTATTATGGTTTCTGTTTTTGTGACTAGACAGTGACTAATATACTTTGGATATACCTTTTAAATGAATACTAAACTTCTCTACCCTCATGAAGTTCACAGACCAGTTAAGAGATGAAGATGGCCAATAAAGGTACTAGTTTCTCTTCACAACGGTAGACCGCCCATCTTTCTTGCGTCTCCCTCCCAAGACTATAATAAAATAACAAAGGAATTAAAAGGTATAAACCCCAAGAGAATAGGAGAGAAAGGAAACACATCCACAGAGCACTTCAACAAATTTCAAGGAGTGAGAAGATGGAAGACTTATAACTGATGAGACAGGCCAGAGGAAACCACAGCCTGAATACACAGAGAGGTTTCATAAGGATGAAAAGAGTCTGCCCAGCAGAGCCCTAGAAACACTAGGAACTCAGAAACACCAATTACCGTCAAGGGTGAAAATGAGGGACCAGTCTGAACACTGGAACAATTGAATGTGACAGACTGGTCTCCCCTCCATCCCCATCTCCTTGAGGACAGTGTTCAGCAGTAGACAATCGCCACCCCCTCCCCGACTCCCAGGAAAATAAAAATAATTTATACCCAATAAAATAGCATGAACCATCTTGGGTGAACCAGAATAGCCAGTGGCAATGTTACTGACTCACAACAAATTCTTCTGGAACTTAGAGAACCCCAGCTAATTGCAGGCTCCCTAGCCACATGTTTTAAGATGAAACCTGCCAGTAAAAAAGCCTCCCACGTACCCCAAGATTAACTGTTTTATTGCACAAGTCTTCGTTATTTAAAAATCAAACACAGTCACATGTTCAGAATCAAAAATTAAGTAATATAAAAAGAATACAGTCTAAACATTCTCTTACCTTTCCCCACTCATCCAGGTCCCACTTAGCCCCCCACCCCCCAAAAGTAACCTCTCATTTGTTTCTTGGATATCCTTCTAGAGTTTTCACATAAACACAAGAAAACATATTTGTATATCCCATTTTTCATTAAAATTAGTAAACAATACACACTGGTCAATTTCTTTTTCCCCAAAAATTAACCATTCTAACAAGTACACAGTGGTATCTCATTGTGGCTTTAATTTGCATGTCCCTCGTGTTTAACAATGTAGAGCATCTTTTCATGTATTTTTGCGGTCTGTATTAGTCTCTTATGGCTGCTATAACACATTACCACAAACGTGGTGGCTTAAAACAACAGAATTTTGTTCTCTCATAGTTCTGGAGGCCAGAAGTACAAAGTCAGTATCACTGGGCCAAAATCAAGGTCCCACAGGACTGTGCTTCCTTGAAAGAAGCTGCATTCCTTACAATCGTTGGCTCCTGGCCTCTTCCTTCAACTTTGCAATTTGGAGGTGCTGACTCTCTCTCTCTGACTCTTGTTTCCTTCTACTTCCATCATATGTGAACAAGGCAGAATTATGTAACATTTTTATGACCTAGCCTTGGAAGTCAGCTAACATCTCCCACAATACTCCATGGGCCAAGACCGTCAAAAAAGATCCTCTCCAAAGACATACAAATGGCCGACAGGTTTATGAAATGGTACTCGACGTCACTCATCATCAGGGAAATGCAAATCAAAACCACAATGAGATATCACCTAACACCTACTAGACCCCTCTTCAAAGGCTTGGATCTCCCCACAAGGAATACTTGCTATACATAAAAGTTACTCCTTATTTTATACAAATAAGTAAAACATAGAGTAATATAATCAATCATGGAAGTATGTTCAATGCTCAGGAAAAAAAAAAAAAAGAAATGGTTAACTCAAAGAAATCAGAAAAACATTTTCCAGAAGGAAAAAAAAAAAAAAAGTTTGGTAAGCAAGGAAAGCTTTTCAGAGAGACAGAAAGGCCTGTGTCATATGGGAAAATATATTTTTGAATTGTAAAGTTCAAGAGGAGAAATGTGAGAAATGAACCTAAAAAAGATAATAAGAGTCAGATGATCCTTATATATAAGGGTAGGGGCTGGACTTGAGCCCACAGTCCAGTAGTTGAAAATTTAAGTACCTATAAATTCCAAACAGATCGTGTCAAGGAGCAAACTGAGATCATGTAAATGAGAAAAAAGACAGGAAATGTAGGACCCTGTGGGAAACTGGGGAAATCGTGCCCTTCCAAATGGAATGGTTCAATTATTTTTATACAAACTATAAGATTAGTGTTGCCAGAGCTTCTAGTTTTTAAATAATAGCAGAATATACAGATTTTTCTGTCAAATCCTCCAATTCTTAAATGTTGGCAACTATCACATGTTTTTTCAGGCTCACAGTATGTGGTTCAAAAAATTTTATATATGTGCTTGAAAGCTGGTTTCAGCCACCAGGCCACAAGTTTTCAGGTCTTCTAGACACAACAGGTAACAACCATTATAACATTTTAAGAAAAAGAGGAGCCATGGCCAAACCCACAGTTTTAAAAAATCACTCTGGTGCTAGGATATAGAATAGACTGACTGGAGAAAAGGTAAATTGAAATTGAATATACAGCAATAAACTTGAAGATTCTTGCAATCAATCACTGGTAATACATGTGCTGAGAGTCTAAACTAAGTCATTTTTATCATTAATTATTTTTCGATGCAAGTAAGTGAAGTGGTCCTGAGCATTTCCACTATAATTCAACCCCAAATGATCACTGAGAACTTTCTTTTTTCTGTAAATCTTGGGTGTTAGATACACTTTCAGAGACAGATGGATTTGTTTTTTACTTTGTATAACTTCTATCTTCTTTTCTCATTAATGTACTTGCCAGTAGTAATAAAAGGAAAGGTTGTACATCTGGCTTTAGAAAGGCAGCTTGTTGAACCTCTACCCTCTGCTCCTGTATTATATCAATTGTAGAAGCAAACAAAGATATTTTCTGCAAATGGTTCCCATGTGCCCACATCTCTGAATATAAAATAAACAATGAAGGCCATGAAAAGAGAGTGTTTTAAACAGAGCATTCCAGCTGGGAAAATTGTCTAAAAATGAACATTATTTTTACAGTCATTTAAAGGAGCCCTTAATCTAGCTATTAAATTAACTTTTAAAAAGAAGGAAATTGGGGAATAGGAAGAGAGAAGAGGTGGGGCGATGGAGAGAGAGACATAGAGTTATCCATCTGCTTTTCCATAATACCTAATACTTCCATTTCTATGTGCTTAGATATCAATATATTTTTCCAACACAAAATTAGTGCATCTAGGCAACAAAGAACATTTTAACCATTTTCAGGATATTTTTAAGGTATTTCTGAACCAAATCTGTGTAAGGTAGATTAAATGCTATCCTAGTCACATGTTCTAACCTATTAAGTCAGTGAGAAACAATTGTTCCTAGTTCCACAAACAGAACCTATCAGGTAGTGGCCAAGCTAAGCTCCATCCAATTCCACAAGTTTGCAGGTTATCCCCAGGAAGCAAGTCCATGCCACCTGTCCCCAACAAAAATGAAAGGAGATACTACATCAATATCACATATTGTACCAGGCAGGCTCGGAAGTTAGTCCAGGCTTCGGTGATATTATCAGCCATTCGTACCCTGACCAGCACATGAAGAAGGGCTTATGTGCAGGAAGGGGAGCTCTGGCCCGCTTTCCCATCAAGTCCTGGACTCTGTTCCCACATTTCCCAAGCTTTTTTATCTTTCATAAAGATATGTATACATATGGCCCAGGCACCAGAGGCCCTACTCTCATTGCTATAAAATACCCTTTCTCCATGGAGATAAAAGTCAACACTCCTACCCACCACGTGTGATTTGGGTAAGCTTGTTCCTGCTTCTATCTGTGGAGCCTCAGCTTAAAAACGGTATAGTTCCCATCGCTGAGACCAGAGTAAAGGGAAATTTAAATTCCTGGGAATCCTTCTGGAGTTGTGACAAAGAGAGATGTGTTCCAGATATTCTGAGTTGAACACATTTTCTCATAGAAATAATTATTAGCTTCCCAGGCAAGTTCATAAAATCCTATTTAACCCAGAAAATCTAGACATTTCTATGTAACCCATCGGCCCTGTTGCCATTCTTCCCCAGGTTGTTTTTTTTTTTCAACGGAGGAGCATGGGTATAACCCTCCTTTCCCAAATTCTTCAATCTCCTCCACTCAAATTTACAACATTCCATTTGTGTTATCCACCAGACATTAAAAACTTATGTAGGCTCAGCTGATGAGTTTTGCACTTCCGGTACTGCCCACCCACCTCAGGCCACTGACGGTGTGGGTATATTCCACAGCTTTCCTTTCCTCCTATCTTTCAGCTTTCATGGTAAATGAGAGAAAGTTTAAGGCCTCTTATTTTAAATGATGGTCTGCCAAAGACGGGTCCATTTATACATGTAAGTTTCATAGGTGATATTAATTTATAAATGGAAAATGATTATATCATTTACTAGATGGAGTTCAGAAAATTGCTCACTGTATGGGGAAAAAATGACTCATTCTTCTGGATCTTAAGATTCCTCTCCCCTATGTTCCTGGAGAGAAGAGCAAAAACAGAGAAGTGCATGGGACCCTTGAAATGTACAGACTAGACAATTTGAATAGAGCTTGTCAAAGTCTCAGGGTGTGGGCAGGTGACCTCTTAAAGTACAATTCACACACAGCACATGATGTGCCCTTGAAGGTAGATAAATGATCTACAAGCATCACCTTGGCTCCCACGGGCTTCAAGGTAGCTACCAGCAACACTCATCAAGCCGATAATGCTGACCCAACTCCTCTCCACTTGAACGTCCCCCCACGTGAGACCCTGTCACCCCACCCCCAACTGTGATCTCCTGCAAGCAACACCCTAACCTCCCTAGTCCAATTGTCCTTCTCTGGTCCCTCGAGGATACAGATGAGGGCATCTTATTCTTCCTCAAGTTGCTTGCTAACTCTATAGCAATAGTATAAATTCCGTGTCTAGATTCCTTCAGGTCCTCTCTTTCAACTCTCAAAACCCTAAATGCAGGAAGTAAAGGTGGGGAACCCTAAGATTCAGTTATTTCTTGTTCTCTTCTTCTCAAGGCGACTAGGATGTCTTGGAATAACATGGGGGAAGTAATAAAAGGAAGTGAGGAACAAAGAGCCCAAAGATTATTGTTTCTAGATATTATGTGGCTGCACATCTGTAAACCAGCACTATCCTTATACGACCATAAAAAGAGCTCACTTAAAAAAAAAAAAAAAGATGGGGAAAGTCTCTGATTGGTCCAACTAATTCCTCCCATCCCTGATGAACATTTTGGCTAGGAAAGTGGGGTACTGTGAGAGGCCCATCTTATGGTAAAGTTAAGTCCACCTCACCCAAACCACATATTCGAGATAAGAAAGCATCAGCATCAACAATTCTCCAAAAGAAAGTGGATGCATTTTTCAAAGCAAGTAAAAGAATAAGTGTTCACTACACAAGAAGCTATTCAAAAAGTCATCGCAGTCGTTTTTGAAAGTGTTTAAAATGATTAAACTGGATGCTTAGCGAATATACCTTCTATGAGTGGAGGGAACAGAAACTGACCCAAATAAACGTAATATCCGAATGGACATATACGTTCTGTGCTGTGTTTTGAGAAAGTTTCTAGCTCCTGCAGTGCACCCAGTGATCCTAGGGACCTGTCTCTTGCTCCATCAGTGTTTGGACGGAACAGACCCGGGGACAACCCTTTCTTCCATCCTCCACCCTCCTTTCCGGTCGCAATCTCCGGAACCATCTTCTCTGCCATCTTCTGCCTCCAGGACCAGCCAACATCTTTTTCTGTGCTTAGCTTCTTCCCGCCCTCCCGCCATGAGCTGGCCCCCAGATTCCTCAGAATTATTCCACAGAGGTACAGGTGGCCGTCAACCGCCTGGTCACCTGGCCCCGGCGGGCCCTGGACACCTACCTCCCTGCGGGAGCCGTCTGCGCCACCGCCTTGTGGCTCTGCAGGGCGAGGGCCTCCATCTCCCGGAGCCGCGGGGCCGAAGCGGGAGGTGCCCAGCGTCCGCTGAAGCTGCGAAACCAGCGCTGCGGGGGCTGCGCGTCCCCTTCCAGGTCTTGCAGAAGCCCACCCAAAAGAAGTGGGGTAAAACCCAGGATGCCGTGGAAGCCCGGGTGACCCGGAGAAGAAGCCGACCTGGGCCCTCGTGGATCCGCACGTCCCGTCCTGTCCTCCGCAGACCCCCAGCTTTGTGACTTCCGGGGCAGCTTTCTAAAGGAGGAAGCGAAACTCATCAAGAAGACGGTGGCCACCTGCCTAACTCCGCCTGCTGGGCGGCCCCCATGCTGGGCCCTGCGAGGAGCTCCTGGAAAGCCTCACTCTCAAACACGACTGGGAGCCTCCGGAGCCCAGGGGCTTTTGAGGGGCCCCTATGCATCCCCCTGGAGACAGGGCTGCTGCCTGACCCTCGCCCGGCCTGCAGCCACTAGTCAGTTCTTTAACCACTCTGGAGCCCTCGCCTGAGCCCTGGGCCACATGGAAACAATAAAGCTTTTAGCAGCCAAAAAAAAAAAAAAAAAAAAATCGAGCCTGCAAACGATTTGGTTCAAGAAGTTTCTTTCGACACACTATATACTCTAAAATCCAATAATTCCAGCAAGTTCGGTGACTCGGTGACCGTATTTAAACCATTCTTTGCCCTCAATCCGAGAATTCACCAGCCTCAGTTAGGCTCAATCCCCTCAAGTCTTAAAATCCCTCAAAATGCAGGTCAGCTTCACAGATAAGGAGGAAGGCCTTGGTTACCCTGGAATTGGAAGGAGAATTCTTGGAACTGAACTTATTTCCTAGCAGAGATCCCATCCACCTCCCCTTCCATAGAATACAGGAGAAAATGGCATCTGGAGCTCAATGGTGTTATACTGAAAGGCTTGAAGCCAAAAGAACCAGTTGATGTTCTTCTTAATAAAGAAAACCAAAAAGAGCTTTCTGAATAGTCCATAAAACTGGACAACATATCGGCTCTAAGTGTCCCTGAATGTTTGTAATTCTACTAATACTTTTACTGGTGAAACTAGTGTCTGATTCCCATGATTAACGACCATGAATGATTACTTGGAAGTTGATTCAAGGCCCTGAACAAACAAGAAAATAAGATCAAATAAGTATTTGTAGCACTTGTGACATGTAAAAAGAGAATTTGAGGCATACTTAAAAATAAAATTCATTATTATACACAGCTCTAGGAAGACTTGACAGAATTTATAGCTCTATGACTATTCCACATAACTAGTTCAGCTTAGACTTTAGGAGATCTTGGTCTGTAGGCATATAAAAGGTATGGTAAATTTCAGGAAACGGCCTCAAATTCTTCCCCTCCCATCAAAAGGTAGAGTCTGTGTATTCACTCTTGAATCTTGGTAAGTTAGGTGACTTGCTTTAGCCCATGTAATGCAAGCAGAAGCCTAAAGAGTGCTTTCACAATGTCCTGTGCTGCTCTTGCAATTCTGCCACCATGTGAGCAAACCTGGACTATTTTGCTGAAGGATAACAGATGTGTGACCCAGTCACCTCAAATAGACAGCTGATTTTATGATGAATTTCCAAAGCTGAAACTAAATACTTTGTGTTTCAACTATCATTTTCTAGGCTGCTGAGAAAAAACATTTTTTTAAATAAATAAATAAAAATGCTCTTCGTCTTGCTAAAAGGAATTTGATATTGACTCTGGTGGCATACATACAAAAAAAAGAATTTAAATTTATTTTTTAACATTGAATTTGTTTTCATTAAACAGTATATGAGTCTCCTAGGGCTTGCATAACAAAATACCACTAACTGGGAGGCTTGAACAACAGAAGTTTATTTTCTCACAGTGTTGGAGGCTAGAAGTCCAAGATCAAGGTGCTGTCAGGATTCGTTTTTGTGAGGTCTTTCTTTCTGGCACAATCTGCCTTCTCACTGTGCCCTCGTGTGGGCTGGCCTCTGCGCACAGGTGCAGAAAGGGAGCAATCTCTTGCTATCTCTTCTTTTCCTTGCATCACACCAATCCTGTCAAATAAGTGCCCCAAACTTTCTGACCCCATTTAACTTTAATTACCTACTAAAGGGTTTTTCTTCAAATACAGTCACATTGGAGATTAGGACTTCAAGTTATGAATTTGGGGAAACATAATTCAGACCAGAACAGTAATTATTTAATTTCAATAATAATTATTTATAAAAATATTTACTGGTAATTTTCCATATAGCCTAATTTATACTAAGTGGTTTATGCATATTATCTCATTTAATATTCACAGCAACCATCAAAGATAGGTATTCCCATTAAAGATGAGATAACAAAGACTTTAAAAAGTTAAGAACACTTGCCCAAAGAGGCACAAATGGTAAGCGATAGAGTTTGGTTGTAATTCAGGTCTGCCTGACTCTGGAATCCAAGATCTCAACTATTATGCTGCACTGCTTCCATTTTAAACTGTTTTCACATACATTATTTAGATTGAAATATTAAAAGAACAATAATTTCCTAGAGAATGAAAATACAAAGATGTGTGAATGATTGTGTAGATAAGCAGAACCAGCAAATCATACTGAAAAAGCCTGAATTCTTATTCAACCTAATCCAAATTCTTCAGTCTAGGTTCTGTCTTCCAAAATTTACCCAACCCTATATTTCTAGTCATATTTCATCACACTTCACTGTCATCACCTCCACCACTATCTCCCCCAGAAAGGTCTCCTGCATTTCAGTAATAGATCCCCTTCTCACTGCGTTCAGTTTTCTCTCTTCTGCTTTGTCTGCCTGGAATGCCTCTCTCCCCCTCTTCAATTTAGTCCAAATCCAGTGACACCTTTTCCAGGAAGCCCGTCTGATCTGCTTTTTCCCTCAGACTCCTCAGCTTTTTGAACTTGTGGTAGAGTCAATCTTCCTTATTTTCTATTTTCTTATATATTTCTGGATCGCCCATTAGATTTTGAATTTGGGGAGCGCTGGGAGCGGAATTAGCAGTATGTATATTTGGAAGTCATTTAACCTTCTAAGCTTCAGTTTCCTCCTCTGTAAAATGGAGATAATAACACTACTGATAAAATGCAGCCTCAGGCCAAAGTTCAGATTAAGGTGTGGCTGTTCCTATGCTCAGACAGAGAAAGACAAATTTCATATGATTTCACTTATACATGGAATCTGAAGAACAAAATAAACGAACAAAATAAAACAGATTCATAGATACAGAAAACAAACTGCTGACTGCCAGATGGGAGGAGGGTTAAGGGGCCCTGTGGAAGGAATGGTGAAGGGATCAAGAAGTAGAAATTGGTAGTTACAAAATAGTCACGGGGATGTGATTTTAAACCAATATGTTCTTCACTCCAGGACAGAAAATGTAGGCTTTACAGTGAGTTCATGAAAAGACAATTCTAGAACCCATCTCTCCTACCTTACTCATCTGTTGAGACCTTAGAGCAAAATCATTGAACAGACCTATGTTCTCAAAATCACAGTCACATTTCAGAATTACCCTTGAACGTGATATAAAATGCTGTTTTATTGTTTTGGAAAAAAGCAGGGTAGTAATTTTTTAGAAATCAATGTAAAGTTTCTGAGAGGACATTTCTGTGACTATGTGATATGTATGAAGCAATATTTGATCAATTTATTCAGATGAAAGATTTAGAGAATGCCTCTCTTCATATAAAACTTCAGAAGAGAAAAGGTTTATTGAAGAGAAAAAAATGTTCATCAAAAAATTTTTTCTATAAAGAACAGGAAAGATCTGGCTGTTGTTCATAGTCATTTTTCAGGTGGCAAGGAGATCTGGAGACCATATGTTGCTATTCAAGGTGAGGAGAATGCTCATGGAGAGTGAAGTCTTAAAACAGCTACACTTTAAATGGCAATTCAAACTAAAGCTACCTTAAACGGTGGTCTCTAGGAAATCATTCATTCTCTTACCCTTTGAAGGACCATGAAACAGGCACTCTCTTTCTCAAAAATCTTTATGATTAATTCTCAAGCATCTGTTCACCTTTGATTTCTTTGAAAACTATGTTATTCTTTGTGAGTGTAAACCATAGAATTTGTAGTCCTTTCAACTGAACTGTTGTCTTTTAAAATGAATATATTTTAAAAGTTTTGGCGGAAAAACATTTGGCAACAAAGGCTTGATATTATATTACATGTTGAACAAATAAGACACAATAGGGGGAAATGTGACCTTTTCACTGTCATACCATTGCAAATTCTTAAAGAAACTTGACTAAATTCAATATTTTCCACTTAAATGACATCATGTGTCATATTACATAGGTATTCGACTGACTTGCTCAGTGTTACCAGCCAAAATATCAAAATCAAGGAGAAAAATAAAATGTTTAAAAGGGTGACATATCTATTTTTTAGTAAATATGTTACCATTATTTGTACTATAGTGAGACTACAAGCTTTGAACAAATTGCATGCTTAGACGTGGCTCCTTGGCAAGAAGTATTTGGTGTTAATTGCTAATTTAAGCCAAAATTCAGTCTCAATTCATCACTTAAAGTGGTCTTCAAAGACCACCGCCTTTATTCTTCACAGGTCTTCATGAGTTCTGCTTTAAATTTTGTATTTTTCTTTGTTTCTATATCTTAGAATCTCTTTTCATGTGAAATCTTATATATCCCTCTCTGTCCCTTTTCTCTTCATAAAAATTATTTAAACTTATAACCGGGACCTTGTGCCTTTACAGTACATCACACCATTTTTATCACCATGAAAGGGGTATGGTTTCAACTATAATGATGGGAAGTTTAATTGTGATTTCTCTCAACAAAACATGAGAATACTGAGTCTCTAATAAAAAAGATATTTAGGCACAGAACACTAAATCTTCCAAATCAGCATTCTTATGAATTAAAAGATTAATCTGATGTTTGAAAGAACTTTTCTCTGAAGTATGTATAAATTAAACAAAAGGGGAAGGAATTAAATAAAATCATTTTAGGTTTTATTGAAACAATTTTGACAGCTATTTAACTATCATGTCTATTGACATTATAATCGGTTCTTCTCAGGAAAAAAATATCTTCTTCAATTTATCTTTTTAAAAATACACATCTGTATCAAAGTAACAAATCTTTTTAATGATAGTTTTGTTATTAAAATTTATTTTTTTAAAGTATACTAATAACCAATTTTAGTAAGTCCTATTGCTTACATTTTTATAATCTTTTCAAAATGTAGATGTTTTTACATAAACTTGATCTTCATTGATGAAAAATTATCTTTTAAATTTACTTAAAATTCATACACACATGGTCTTTATAGCTATCATTTCTAATCATTGTAAAATAATCCAATAAGTTAGCAGAATATAAATTGCTTAATTTCCCCTCTTTTTGATGTATCTTTTATTTCTATAGTAAATAGAGAGGTTAAGATAATCACTCTAAAAATAGTATATTCTTTGGAATTATTTTCATAGAAAAATTCTCAGAATTATATAACTAGGAAAACATGTCTAAAATTTCTGTGGCACGGAATTTATTGCCAAATTGCTTTTTTGAAGTGATTAAACCAATTTAAGGTGGCTCTAAGAAACAATGATTTGCCAGTTTCTCCAGTCTTATCAATGCTGAATTTGCAAATGTTTAAATATATGTTTATATCATACCTAGTTTGCTTTCCTTTTACCAATTCTTAAATGTTAGATTAATATTCTGTATTATTTTAGGCATTTTTTTTGTCTGTACTACCATACCACAGTGTATTTTTTCTTTGAGGCTATAATACTTTCCTTAAACATATTTTTTTAATAAATGTTTTTGATATTAGGCTTTACTTAATTTTTATCACATATGTTTGCCACTTTGGTTTTTTTACTTCCACTGCACAAAAGTTTTATCTGTGCACCTAAAAGGAAAGAGAATCTCATGTCAGGCTAAGCACAGCACTTTTAATTTTTAAAGAATTTTTCTTAAATATTTAACACTCTAATTAATGGGTGGCCATTTAATCAACTGTTTACTTAACCTATGTGCAAGACAAACTGTATGTAATAGTGAAATGGAAAACAGAAAGAAAACACATATCTTTTCACTGTATCTCTTATGTATCTTTTGTTTTATTACATACATCAGTTTTTTCTATTGTTTATTTTTTCTGTACATCATTCTGAATATCTACTAATTCTCTCTTTAACTGTGAATTATTTGCTATTAAATCCATCTAGTAAGTTCTTACCTTTAGGTTTTTTAATTCTAAAATGTCTATTTTGTTTTTTTTTATATTCCCAGCTTTCTGTTAAAGTTTTTCATCTTGTTTTTATTTCTTTTAAATATAATTAGCAAAATTATTTTTAAATATGTGTATCAACTCCATTAAATGAATCCTCTGTGAGTCCATTGCTATTTTCTATTGTTTCTCTTCATTTCAGTCACATTGTCTTGCCTCTAAAAGGAAAAAGAATCTCATATTAGGATAAACACGCCACTTCGTTGTGTGTCTGTCACAGTTATTTGTCATTGAGTACCTGACACTATAATGAAAAATACCATAAAAATTATTTGAAGCTTAGAAAATTCTCCTCCACCAGAAAGGATTTTCTATTTGCCTCAGGCATAAGACTAATAGTTAATACCTAATCACATTATTCTAATCAGGAATTGAGATTATTAAAAGCTGAGCTCCATTCCCTATGAGAATTGTTGCACTTCTGATTTAACCTTTATCTTATGGTGTAGCTTTTTATGGTCCTAACTCAAAGTTTGGGAGGAGTTCACCCAGATTCCCTCTTAGTGAGCCTAGACTCTAACTTTTGTCCCACAAACTTCACAAGACTGTCAAATCTCTGCTTAGCCTCTCAACTGTCTCTTTTGGGATTTATTCACCTCTTCTTGTGGAAAGCACTCCCCAACGAGGGGCTCAGCTCTCTACATTTCCTTCTAGATCTTGGTCTCATAATTCTTTACTGCCTCATTAGCTCTCCATTGCTTTCAAGCATACTTTGTTTATATTTTGACAGATTCTCTAGCTTGTCTTAATAAAATAGTTTATGTGGAATTACTGAAAGTAGTATCACCAATCTCTTCTTCATGATCTTAACTTATTTAATCAATATATTTTATGTCTGATTTTGTTATAGTTTCAGTACTGCAATTTTTTGTCTTTCGTTTCCAAGAATATGCTTGATGTTGTGCATGAACGTAAGGACTTTTTAATCTTCATCTTTTTTCTCAAGATTCTGTATGTTTTCTTCTGTCTCATTAGCAATGAGCTTTATACATTTCCTCATTTCAGACTGTAAATCTTTTATTTTAAGTGATGGGAGAGGGAAAGGAGATCTGAGCTCTTGTTAATTTTTAGTCCTTTCGAGCTACAAGTTTTTATTGATTAGGACACGTATTTTTAGCATTTGCTTTAAAGGTATCTCACTGATTTATTATGTGGCCAAAAATGGATGTATTCCATGATTTTGTCTTGGTAGAATACACAGCTTTAATTTTTTCCTCACTTCTATCTTTATATACTTTTACTTAAGTAAAAGAAGACACAGAGCCATCATTTTTGCAAGTTGTTTAGTGTGAATTAAATACACAGGTGACTTGCCACTTGTTCCGCAGTAAAACAAGCCAAGGGAAGACCAAGAAAAGACGTGTCCCCTCCTCAGCTGTGTCAAAAGGTGATTGTGTCAACCCTGGGGAGTTTAGAATCGGGACCTGGATGAGAGAAAAGGAGAACATCTTGAGAAAGAGTCATGTCTGTACTAAAATTATTTAAACTGAAGCTGACTTAAAAATGACGAGATTGGTCTCAGGAAAATGAAATGTATGAAACTGACTGGACCAAGCTGAATACCATTACGCTGGCTGAGCGCTCTGGTTGGTCAGAAATCAGTCATTCTAGATTTTAACTATGTGTAAATGTCACTCAAAACACCAACTTTGAATATGTCTTAAATGTCACTCAAAACACCAACTTTGAACTATGTCTTAAATGTCACTCAAAACACCAACTTTGAACACACTGAAAACCATCACTGTGTTAACTTCTACTCAGGTTTCTTCATGTCTATGCAGGCCTTGAACTCTAGCTTTTGCAGCCAACTCCAGTGTATACTGCATAGGTAGTAATTCTGCACCAGCCTTTTTGTTCTTGTTAATTCAGACTTGCACATGGCCTCTCCCATTAAAAAAAAAAAAATTATACAGGGGTGTAGAACATACCCTAGAACATATTAACCCAATTCATCAAATGCCAGATGAGGCTCAGATGCTTCTGCTCAGTGCTTGTTCTTGTCAGAGAGTCACAGAAAGCTGTGCAGTAAACAAGGAACATATGTCATAATAATTATTTGAGCTTTTAAGGCTTTGGGAAGTTGGATACTTTTGTTTAACTATTTTTAAAAATTTCTGTTGAGATGAAGTAATTATCTTTAAAAGTAGAAATGAATCATTGCTTTAAAATTGAATTTAATGAGAAAATATGATAAGTAAGATAAAACTGCCTCACATTGAAAGTGCCAACTTGGCACTAAGTGGTGGTTTTCAAGTAATGGTCAACCGCACCACTGCAGCAATGATATTTGAAATGAAAGCAACTGCCTATAAGTTTCACATGAAATCCTCTGAAGGCAAGAAAGTATGATGAGAACTATCCGTCACCCAATTGCATTTTAATGTGACTAAAACGGCTCAACTTCTATTTCATGTAGTGAAATCTTACGGTCTTTATTTCTGCTAAATTACATGATTTTGAAACAAAACACAAAAGTTCCAAAAGGAGCTCAGATGCTCCTGCCTGATAGAACTCCTTAGTGTCATCAGCAAAAATGTTATGTCAGCAGAAGTTAAACCTGGCAATGACAGCTCCTTAACAGGACTGAAGTTAGAAATGAAATAAAGACAAATTCTATCGGCAAGAGCTTATTAAAGTGGGGGCTGTGTTAAACAAGCAAACTTTTACAAAAACATCGTTACCCTTCTTTTCTGCCGGCACGTAAGGTGAGACAAGTGCTAGTCACTTAGCATCCTCGGCTCAAGGAAACTAAGTACCAGGGGTGCCCTGAGGTAGTGAGACAACCAAAAATGCCCCCACATGTTTCCAGATATCCTTGAGGGCCCATACTACGCTGGTTAGCATCACTGATTGAACCCCAAAATACATTCAAAATACATATCTGGTGAATTCCTTTAAAGCTCGGGTTTTATGATTCAGCTGAATGAAAATGTGAATTTCTTGATCTGTTTTGCTTGTTTTCCCACAGAATCACACAATGATCACAAGGACGATTTATTAGATAAAACAAAACTGGAGGAAAAACGAAGTTTGTAGATAAGATTATAATGTGCCATTGAGTAACTTGGCGAAAATACAGCCGTATCTGTTCTGATGATGTGGCGAGAGCTGCTCAGATGAAAGCAGTTGCTGGCCTGTGCTTGTGGTCTCTGTGCTCATGCTAAACAGTTGTCTATGAAGCATTGTGAAAGAAGTGGGATCAAGTCGTAAGAACTGTCAGCTGTATGAAGGCACACTCTTTAAAGTGGAAACTTTCAGAGTTATTTTCATGATAAGGGTGGTCAATTCCAGAATGTATGTTTTCACATGGAAATTTTTAGTAGTTTTAAGACAAGGTTCTAAAACAATAGTTCAAATAAAATATGAAAAAAAAATTTTGTTTTAAAAACTCCATTAATTAAACATCTCTCAAATGCACCTTAGTCGTTCGAGCTGGAGTACCGACATACTATTTTTAACCAGCTGAATGGGCTCATTTTGGCAGTCATGACCTCCACACTGCTGCTCACAACCGTAAAGAAAGTGTCAGCAACAGAATTGAAACCCGGTTTAGACTCAAAATGCAAAATAACACTATTTTTACTCCTTTGAAATTTTGAGGGAACGTCAGATCAAGTATGCCACTAACAAGATGTTTTTAAATGGAACCACTGAAAAACTCAAGGTATTATGACATTTAAAAATACAGTGTCAGTCAAATACAATGGTGATTTAAGCTTCTTCAGGAGTGTTTTTAGGATATTCTCACTGTTATCACATTGATACATACTCCTATTATGGCTCTATCAGACCTCAGGGTAGGTTAAACTGAGGGAATTGTGATTAAGATTGCAAGGTGGCATGTTTAAAATTTTTTCAATTATAATTTTAAAATTTCTTAATCATGTGGACCAGGATTTCTCTTTATATTGTGCTAGGAAACAAAATACAGAAATAAATTAGATACTGATGTTAATGGAACACTGCAATTGTTACCTTTAACTCTTACTGTAGAATTACATCCCCCAAAATATGTTGAAATTCTTACACCCAGTACCTTATTTTAAAAATAGGATCTTTGAGTCTATGGCCATGCCACCTGAACAAGCCCAATCCCATCTGATCTCGAAAGCTAAGCTGGGTCAGGCCTGGTTAGTGCTTGGATGGGAGACCACCTAGGAAGACCAGGTGCTGTAGGCATAAAAAATAAAAAATAAGGGATTGTCAGCCGACAAGGTCCTTGCAATCTGTGAGGTCAACCAAGGGTTGCCTCACTAAAAAATAAAAAATAAAATAAAAAATAAAAATAGGGTCTTTGCAGACATGATCAAGTTAAGATGAAATCATACTTGAGTCAGATGGGCCCTAGGCCAAATGACTGGTGTTCTTATAAAAAGCAAAAACAGAGACACAAAGAGATCACTGTGTGAAGACAGCATCTACACACAAGCACAGAGGGAAGACAGCCATGAGGAAATGAGGCAGCGATTGGAGAGGCGTTGCCACAAGCCAAGGAATCCCTGGAGCTGCGGAAGCAGGAAGAGGTAACAAGTATTCTCCACTACAACTTTGCTGGCAGCATGGCTTGGCGACACCTTGGTTTTGGACTTCTAGCCTCCAGCACACAGCAGAGCTCTGGGAAACTAACACAACTCCCATTTCAATTGTTTAAGTATATCCAAATGGCCTCTGTTCTCCTTGCCTAACTTTTTAATAAAAGTTATAATTCAGCAGTCATATATATATATATGTATATATAATGTACTGGAGTCTATTTGATAGGAGAATGCTGCAGTGAAAAGAATCATAAAAAAAGAAACTTTAAATTCACTGCCTCATTTCAGCCACATCATGTGCTGAGCAGCTCACTAAGGGATAGAGGGAGAGAAAATGACTTGCCCAAGGTGACAAAGCAAATCTGCAGTAGATACTGAGTTCGAACATCTACATCTCTTGATTTCTAATCCAGTATTTCTTTCCTGACCCTCTGGAATGAAGCTTGTTCCCCAGGGCTGGAAGCCAAGAGGGATTTGAAAAAGATAGCCTTTTCAGTATAAGAATAAATAGCATGGTTCCCACACAATGCTCTCAAGAGATTGCCTTTCATATTTAAATAAATATACATTCTTTACCCAAGAGAGGTCTAGGATTTGTCATAAATCTAAATTCAATTCTCATTTATTTGGGTAGAGGACTAAATTCTGTCTTTTATGACAGCAAAAACAAACTTCAAACCTAATTGTGTTCTATTGAATCAGAAAAAGAAAAAAGGAGGGATTTATGATGGCTACCACTCCCAATATGAACGAAATAATTATTTTTTCACCCTAGGATATGACTTATTTAAAAGAAACTTAAAAGTAGTCACATTCTCATGTTTCCTATCACACTTGTGTTGCTGAGGGAAATAACTTTCAGGGGTTATTCAGGTCATTATTCAGAATGATAGAAGCTTCAGTATTGTGTTTTGACCACTCTCCAGAAGTTTGATCCAGTTTAATTTCTTGGCTGCGGTCTTGCCTTTGTTGAATTCTCTCCAAAGGTGAGGTCAAAGGGGTCTCACTAACAACAGGCAACAAGTCTCTCCAAATGGAGAAAAGCCTCAAATTGGGAAAAGAATGCAGAGGCTGAGATCCCTTTTTTATTTCCACAAATCATCAGTGGTATGGAAGGTCAAGCAAGCACCGCTGAGATGGAAACAGTGTGTTTCCATTTTAAAGAGGAATGTTAACAGGATGGGAAAAACTTGCAAATATGAAGATGGGTGGAGTTTTACCGAGGCCCAGGGATTGAAGGCTCAGAGTTCCTAAGCTTCTAGCGGAGTCAACATATCCTAAGCAAAACCTTATACTTGTATATAGTTAAGAAAAAGATACAGGGCCAAGTGTGAAAAGGGAAAAAAAGTTCAGTCTTTGGTTATAGGGAAGATAAAACATAAAAGCAGAATCCTCCAAAGGCGCTTGCTTCCCTCATTGTTGAATTGCCTACCCTTGCGGTTCTGAACTTGAACATTACCTTGAGAGACACTAGTTGGTGACACCCCCCACACCCTCGAAATACTTTCACCTCATTTTTTTTAAACATGCTGTGTCTCTAGACAAATCTAGAATTTGCCACAAATCTAAAAATCATCACCACTACCTGGAAGCCATCCCAATTAGCCAGAGAAGCAGCCTTTGCACACCATCTCGCTATACAAAAGTAGGGCTGAGGCTGTTTTTAGACAGGCTTTGCAAGCTCCATGGGAGAGGCTGAGGATGGCTGCCATGGACAGTTTTGGATTATTTCATTCTTCCTTCAAGCTTGCAGAAAAAGCTTGCCACCAGATTTGTTTTTAAAAAATTCCATCTCACGTGAGCGATTTCTTGGCACAAGTAACTTTTCCTTTCATGTTATATTGAGTGTGTGTGCCACATTTCTTCAAAAGGCAAGTTTTCCTCTCACAAACAGAAAGCAAGTTCATGGCAATCCTAAACAAAGCTGCGGTTCGGTATCCCAATTTCCTAGCTTTAGAAAAGCTTGAATTATATTTACCTCAAGCATCCTCATGCTTCTCCCGAACTGGTCAATATTATGTAATGGTACTTTTTATTTTTATTTTTATTTATTTCTTTTGGCTAATAAGGAAACAATTTTCTGGCTTCTCGGTGCTAAAATCATAAATGGTCTTTCTTGCAGCAATGGAAAATATGACTATGACACTGAAAACTATGTTAACGGCCCAGCACACACACGTCCCAATACTCTGGAGTAGAAATCAAAGGCACTTCATTGCGTCAATTGCCGGCCCTTGGAATCTCTTTCCAAACAAACAAGAAGGTGGAGGCATGGGCAGCACCTCAGGCATCATTCTGCTGACAGGAAGCAAGTTGCTTTGTGATTGATAAGAAAGATTGTTATCGTGCCCCATTCCTCAGAGAAGCATGCAAGTCTGTGTTCTTCTTTTATCTTTCCCCTAATGATATGCTCTGAGATCCAGAGAAATCAGTGGCCAGCTCAGAGCCCGGCCGGCAGACACATCCCTCGCCTTCCAGCTTTTCACCTAAAATCATCATTGGGCTTTTGAGGTCAAACAAAAGATTTGATGCAAAGCACTGAGAAATGCAGTTCTACAGGAATTTTTCAGGCTCAGTGTTTTGAAATTAATTTTACTCCTCCACAAAAAGAGTGTGAGACAAATGAATATGTTATTCCATTTATTTTATCTGGTATGGACAGAGAAGAATTAACGTTTTCGTTTAGAATTTCTGCTTTCTCCTATCTGCATCCTTCTTCCATGAAGCCTTAGCACAGAACATAAGTAACCAGATCATGTTTCTCTTTCTTTATATATATTTTTATATATATTTATTTACATATATATATATTTCTTTATATATGCTTTATGATTATGAAGGATTTCAAAGTAGAAAGTTAGGGGACTCATCTCAAATCGTATCTCACTGATATACTTGCTGGGTTATCATGGGCATGCTACCCAAACTCCAGTGACTTCTCTGTAAACTGGAACTAATTCCACCTTCCTTTCAAGGTTGTGGGAATTAAACGTTCTGGGTCAGTAAATCTGGGATTCTTCATTTCTAATGAGCTGCCAGGCCATACTGACTGGCACTTTGACTAAGTTCTTACATAATACGATTATCGAAGAACAGACTAGCTCTTTAGATACTCACACAATACCAAAATATATTCTATCCGACTGAAAACTGAACACCAGTTAGACGCAACTGGTTTTTCTCACCACAGCAACTAATGGATTCTCAGCATTATTACTGTCTTTGCTTAAGTGACCAAGGAATTGAGCTCCCATTACCTCATCAGGGAACTTATCCCACTCAGTGAGCTAAGAATCAAATTGCAACTCATGCTTCTTAACAAGAGCTGGGTCACGCCTATGTCCAGCTTTGCCTTAAAGTCAGAAAATACGTGCTGTTTTTTGTGGTAACTAAAAACTGAGTTTTGAATGTCTCCATAACAAAAGCCAAAAATGCACACGAAAATAACGTTTATTTGCAACTTCAATTTAGTTTGTTTTGCATCTAATAGATGTCAGCCAACATAAGCACCAGAAGAGGGACTAAAGAAGATGAGAGAAATAAGGTCCTGGCTCCATGGAACTTACATTACAGTCTAGTGAAGAAGACATGTTGGCACAGATAGACACAAATATGATCAGTACATGTTGATCAGGACCCTAAACTAAAACAGAAGAACCTAACAGAGATAGAGCGGTACCAAGGAAGGCTGCTGTAAAGAAGTGATACTCAAACCACAGTCAGAAGGGTGAATGTTCGAGGCTGGGTATCCAGGAGGAAAGGGGTGGAGAGTGCTCCAGTCACAAAGAACAGCATGCTTAAAGACATGGAAGCCGAAGAGGGCAGGGAGTGCTGGAGGAAGAGAAATAAGTCCAATATGGCTTCTCTCTACCAACTAAATATTCACATAGGGAAGACAAAAGGAGTAGAGAAGCAAGAATCCCCACAAAACCCATATAACATGATCTGTCAAGATTTTTAATGAGCTTTTATTTATAAGCTCATTAGCTTTGCATGGCACATGGTGAATGCTATAAAAGTCAGCACTATAAAAGTGCAAGTAGATAAATATAGATAGATAGATGATACACACAGATAGATAGATAGATAGATAGATAGATAGATAGATAGATAGATAGATAGATGATGGATGGATAGATGGATGGGTGGATGGATGGATGGATGGATAGATAGATAGATAGACAGACAGACAGACAGACCTAAATACATAAATACATTGCTGGCAGGCTTCCTTCTGCCAGGTCACTTGAGATCACGTGGCAAATGAACATGAGAGAGAGCCTCTCTACCAAAGTAGAGGAAAAAATAAATGACCATAATCTGGTTTCACTACAAGGCTGGAAATTAATAAATAGGTTATATATTTGGGAATGGGACTTTTCCTTAATTAGAGAAGAAGAGAGAGTAATTAATCATTGAAAAATAATACTTCAAAATCAAAATGGTTTGCAAAGCATTGTTTGCAAAGCATTTTATCATTTGACTCCCATAGGTTTCAATTATAAAAAGGGAAGTAGAAATGAATTTGCTTCATGATATTCAGTAATAAGACTTAATGTCTCATTTTTATTTTTATAAATCAGTTTAACTAGGTTTGGGCTCCAGCCTACCCTCACCTAGTAGGTTAATAAAAAATTCAGTGCAATATGGTTTTGAAGAAAAGGGGTTCTCCCTCCTGTAATTGGGGGAAGGTCTTCTCCATCCAAGATCATACAAGAATTCTGGGAGATTACAGAGTACTTGGAAAATGAGGGGGGGGGGTTTAGTCTGTCGTTGTTGTCATGATTATCCTTGTTCCCTCCACACCTGAAGATGCTGACAACCACTGGTCGCCCTCACTTCAGGGGTACTTTGAGATGCAATTCCAGCTGCCCTCTCCTCTTACCTCAGGTTCGACTTGAGAGATATTCAGTAACGCTGTCAAAAACAGGGCCCTCAACATCCAGGCTCCACAGCCCTCCTGCAGTTGACCCCGTACACGTAGTCAGGGATGCTGCAGTCCAATGGACATAGGTCTTCATCGCTCTTCCCAACATCAAGAGAGCTTCTACTTGAATCATCCTTCAAACAACCCTGCCTCCATCCTCTTATTTCAGTTTTATCACCATCAATGGGCCTGAAATACAAAAACCAACACTTGTCCCATTGGGGACGAGAGGTAAAAGCAGGTTGTCAAACCACTCAGACTTTTAAGGAACAACATTGGACTAACCTTCTGGGGACAGTAATGGGAGACACTTTATGTTTCCTAGGTAAATACACAGCAGCAAAATTAAAGCCCTGAATATCAATTACTTTTTTCTTAATTCACAACTGCAATGACAATATTTATAAAATCTCTCTACATAGAAATGTCCTCAAACATTTTTTTCTCTACAAATCAAAATGTTTCCACAAACATACAGTCACATGTTGGTTCAACATAAATATTAACTTATTTTCATTTCCTTTTCCACCTCAGTTCTCCGTGGCTATTTGCATTCATTCTTTCCATTCATGCCACATTTGAGCAGATTTAACCTTTTGAGATTTCTCTTTACCTCCCCACACCCCACCCCAGAGTCCTGTTTTGATTCAAGGACCTCAGTTCTAATTCCCTAATGCACCTAGGCTAAGTTAGCTCCTATCGTCTCCAGGAATGGTAGAAATGAAGTCTCTTGTCTAAATCATCAAGTAAGGCACCGTCCCATCGTCCCATCGCACGCCACAGTCCCCGCCTCCCCACACATACACACCACAGAAACCGCCACTGCTCTCACTCTCCAGGGCATCATAAACTCGTGCTAAGGCAATTCTGGTAAGTCTAAACAGTCATATTGCTGTTACCAAAACTCCCTTTCTCTGTTTACTTCCTTAACTGACATATGGCCCATTTAGTTGGGGGAAGTGGGACCTCCCCTATGTTTAAAGAAATAACCACCGAGTCAGGAGATCAAAAGAAACACTATAAGAGGAAATACAGTTGTGAAAGGAGAATAAAACATTGGTACGTAAAAACTACAAACTTCAGTGCCAAGACAGGGGAGCTTTGATTAACCAGGAATAGATTTCTGAGAAGAGAGTGTCTTCCCTTACAAAAATGGACGATTTTACAAAACTTTTAGGGATAGGCAGCTAAACCTATTTTAAAAATGGGGTGGGGTGGGGCGTGGAGAGGAACAGTGACCTGAGCCTTCCTGGCCAGGAAACACGGTTTTTCTTGATTAGCACTCATGCTCACTCTCCAAATTTCCACATTCTCCACCAGTATATAGCAGCTCAGGAAGTTGTTAGAGGGATTTAGGAGCAGCAATGTGATTGGTTTATGGGCTATAAGAATAATCGGTGAGTTTGCATAACAATCACTCAATTTGTACTTAGATTGTATTTTACAACAACTAGAATTTGCACTTACACTTTAATAAGTTTCAAAAAGTGCTCATTGCCCTTGTCAATTTTTTTTTCTTTAATTTGAAGTCATTTAGACGGGAGGATGAAGCTATTCTCGCTTCACCTCTATCTTCAGTCTCAGTATATGACCTACCTCCAACCAGTCAAAAACTTCTTTTCGTTTCCTCATCTTTCAAATGGGGATAATAATTGCAGTATCACATAGGGCTGTTTGAGGACTAAATGCATTATGATACATAAAGCACTTAGATCAGCAAATGGGATACTAAGCATTCAACATTAGCTACCGTAATTATTCCTCAACCTCCCCAAACAAATGTATAAACCCACCAACATCTGTACTCACTAATCTTCCTTTTCTCCTCCGAAAAGAAAAGTACCATGTCCCTCCTCCTATCGAAGCCACTTGTGCTCTGGAGAGCCATCTTTTTCAGCTTTCTACAGACATGGTATTGTCAGCTACTTCCCCTCATTTATGTATCTTCAACCTTGTCCTCTCCATAGCCTTCTTCCCATCACGAGAAACTCAACTTTAGGCTCATTTACACCTTCACAACAATAAATCCATATTACATTATTCACTTTTAGACCGACCGTTGCTACTTACTATTCATGATCCAAAACCAAACTCATGATCTCCACATCTATCTGTTCTCAGGGATCCTATGATGCTGATGTAAACACACCTACTGTGCTACCAGTCATATAAAAGTGTAGCGTGTACAATTACCAAGAGTACATAATACATGATAATGATAATCAATAACTGTTACTGGTTTTGTATTTACTATTCTATACTTATCATTAGAGTGTACTCCTACCTATAGAAACGAAGTTTGTTGTAAAACAATATGCCATGTTACGTCACAGCAGCCTCATGTATCCCATGTTTACTGAGTCTCTATTGCATCATTTTCTCTTGTGTGATTTAATCTCATGTTGTTTTATAAATTTAGTGTAGCTTAAGCGTACAGTGTTTATAAAGGACAGCAGTGTACAGTCATGTCCTAGGCCTTCACATTCAGACACCACTCACTCACGGACTCACCCAGAGCAACTTCCAGTTCTGCAAGCTCCATTCACAGTATGTGCCCTATATAGGTACACCATTTTATATCTTTATATTGTATATTTACTGTACCTTTTCTATTTTTAGATACATTTATATACACAAATACTTGCCGTTGTGTTACAATTGCCTGTAACATTCAATACAGTACCATGCTGTATAAATTTGTAGCCTAGCAGCAATAGGCTGTACCATGTAGCCTGCACGTGTAGTAAGCTAGACATCTACGTTTCTGTAGGTGCACTCTACAAGGTTAGCAGTGGGCAGAGGTAGACCCCAGCTTCAAAATACATATAAAAGAAATTTTCCACTACATTATAGTAAAAAAAAGTTTAAGCCATTTTTCCAACAAAAAAATGAGGGCGAGAAGGAAGTGGAAAATACGGAGGGGGTGCCTACAAACTAAAAGAAACTTCAACATGTATCTATTAAAAGCAATGTACAGGTCTTATTTGATTCCTAATTTCAAACTTTTAAAAACAATTGTAAATTGATCAGGAAAATTATATTGAATAAATGATATTAGGGATTACTGTTAAATTCTTTGTGTGATAATAATACTGTTGTTATGTTTTAAAAAGTGAAGACCTTGTTTTTTAGGGATACAAACCTAAGCATCAGTAGATTAAATGATACTCAGATATCTGAGACTGGCTTCAAAATACGCCCTGAGAATCAGGGGTCAGATACAGATGGAACAAGATGGGCCACGTATTGATATTTGTTAAAGCTGGGTGATGGGTGCTGCAGGTTGATTAAGCTCCTCTCTAGACTCTTAAATATGCTTGAAATTTTACATAATTATTTCTCTAAAAAATGAAACCACAAAAGTAACTTAAAGAAAATAACTGACTCTGATATTGTGTGGGAAAGGACTGTCTACACATTAACAAAGTAAAGGTCCCTAATGAAAAAGATTGAGAGATTTATTAAAATCTGTACAAAAATAATAAGAGTTAGACATTATCTGCAACATGTAAAAAAATTAATAGTCTTACAAAGATGAATAAGAACTATAACTGGCAATATGCATAAGAATATACCCAAGCTTTATTGTAATAAAATAAATGTAAATGAAGACAATGAACTGTACTTTATATTTATAAATATAAATATATTTTTTATTTTAATGATAGTATTCAAGGATGGAAGGGCACTTAAAAACAATGCCACATACCATTTGTAGAATGCAAATAACAAAAGACACTCAAAGCTTTCTGTTTAATGATGTTTATGAAAGCATTGTTTACACCGGTGAGACACTGGAAACTAAAATACTCAACAACAGATGATCCCTTAACTAAAGTATGGCACACACAAAGGGATGTTAATCACATCAGCACTAGGGGTCCAAAGATGTAAAGATGTTTAGCACATACATGTTACATTATTAACCCAATCTGGAAAAAAAAAACTGCGCAGATAGAAGAAAATATCCTCATACATTGATATTTACTATATTAACAGTGATTTTTAAAAACATAATTGGATTATAATCATTTTAATTATTTTTGTATTTTCTAAATTCTCTATTTTGAATACATGTTACT
Source organism: Eonycteris spelaea (assembly GCA_003508835.1). Classification (NCBI taxonomy): domain Eukaryota; kingdom Metazoa; phylum Chordata; class Mammalia; order Chiroptera; family Pteropodidae; genus Eonycteris; species Eonycteris spelaea. The sequence goes on from PUFA01000053.1 coordinate 5,852,641, forward strand.
TTCATATTTTGAAATTTTTCAATGAAATTATTTGACACTTTTGGAAAATGTACTTTATGGACAAAGAATTACTCCATTCTAACTTTTTTTCCCCCTTTGCCAAGGGGCTCAGATAAAAAGAAATGCAAACTGGTGCTGCTTTAAATGAAGTCACCATTTTTCCTTTTATGTTATCTAGTTATTAAATAAAAAATTAACTATTGGACCGCTATTGTTTTTTTCTGAAATTTCTACCTGTTTTCTCAAAAAAAAAAAAAAAAAAAAGCCTACACAACTTAAATTAAGATTCTATACATATTTCCTCTTTAAAAATTAGATAATCCTATACCCCATATTTTAAGCAAAATGTGCAGAATTATAACCTCTACTTTCTACTTTCATGCTGTATTTGCATTAAGGGTGAAAAATTGCTTCTTAAAAAGTTATTTTTAGAAAATCTTTTACATTTATTCAATAACAATTTGTTGATAATGTTAAAATATAAAACATTATGGTAGAGACTGAAAAACTTAAACAATAATATGGGACACAAAAGTCAGTTATAACTGAAAAGTATTTATAATTTGGCCTCTTGACTTTGGTGACAATTTGGTGACTGTGTTGCTGAAGAAACTAGTTCTGGATCAGTGGATGCTCAACGTGAACAATGCTCACAAATGATTACTGCACTGGAAGAAAACTTCCATTCTTTCCCTTTCTAGCCCTTTCCTGCTTCTTCCATTATTTACTATAGGCCAGGTTTTCAGGTTTATAAAAATAGATCATGAACCCATCATTACAAACATAAGGAAGCAAATATCTGGATGGTTAACTGACTTGTCCTAAAGTCACAAAGCTGCTTAGAATTAGCAATTACAACTACCTTCCCTGGTTCATTCCCCATCATTCACTTTCACTGAAGAGTTTGCACTTGGCCCAAGCTTACTGTCTTGGTCTCCACTATTCTTACAATCATTCTGATTCCAAAATACACATAAGGGATTAATGACATACCATAGCCCCTCAATTACGCAACTCCCTTACATCCAAGATCATATCCTCCCTCTCACCTCAATCACTGACCCTTGTGGTCATATGTTGGATCTTTGCAGGAGCAATTAATGTATCATGAGCAAAATCTTCATTTCAATCATTCTACTCTGACCAAACTCCTGCTTTTCCATTTCACTTCTTATAACAGTAAGTCTAACAATTCTTCGACCCCACCAGGACCTACTGATTTTTCATTCCTCACCCCAATTATATTCTGGGGACCACATATTTTCCCCAGGACATTCTCCCTCCATTCTGCTACCTAATAAAATCCGAGTTCCAATTAAATCCAGTCCTCCACTGGCTCCACGCATGCACCCACACAGTTCCCCGTGGCTGGGGGGAATGTACACAATCATGATACTACTCTCACTTTAAATTTATGACAACAAATCTCGTGTTATTTCAGTGCTGTCTAGTATTTTATTACATTTACTTATTCCATTCACTCTCCCAATTTTCAAACGTTTTCCTCTCCCTGGAAGAAGGAAGACTGGAATACATCCGACTGCCTACTTACTTCTGGCACTTAGATGTCTAATAGGCATCTCAAATTTAGCCACACTTGATTTCTCCACCAGATGTCATTTGTGTGAACTCTTTCCCGAACTAGTAAGACATTCTACCTTTTACTTAGTTGCTCAAATAGCCAGGCAATTTTGTCTGGCCCCCAGACACACACACGCACACACATCTAATACCCCTTTTGGCCAACTCCACTGTTACTACCTCGGTTCAAGCCACAAGCCACCATGTCTTTCCTCAACTCATACAAAACTCCCCACTGCTTTCTCTGCTTCCACTCTTATGTGGACAATATATTCTGTTCCCCCAAAAGCAACCAATAACCCTTTCCAAATAAGTCCTATCCATTCCTTCACGTGCTCATAACCCTCCAATGATTCTGATCACATTTAGAATAAAACCCCAACTGCTTTCCAATGGCCTAGGAGGCCCTATAACAGTAGTTAGCAAATTATAGCCAACATGCAAACTTTGGCCCACTGCCTGTCTTGTAAAAAAGTTTTCTGGAACACAGTCATGCCATTTGTCTACCTAACATCTCTGGTTACTTTCTCACCACAATGGCAGAGATTAAGTATTTGTGACAGAGACCTTAAAGCCACTCCCCCTCTGCCAAACAAAACAAAACAAAACAAACAAAACAAACAAACCTGCTTTCTACAAAACAAAGTGTGCCAGTCCTTGTCCATGATGTGCCTTGAGTCTCCCTCACTGTGTTCCTGCCACACTGGCTGGCCTTCAATCCACACAGCAGGCCAAGCCTACCCCCACCTCAGGGGCTTGTAGTTACACCATCTGCCCTCAACATGCCTCTCCCACACATCCCCATGCCTGCTCCCTCGTGTTGGTCAGGTCTCTCTCCGCTCAAACATAACCCCCCAAAGGGAATTTCCCTGACTGTGCTAACTAGCACCCAGTTTTCCCCAGCACTTCACTCTGCTTTATTTTTCTTCACAGCCCTCATCGCTAACTTTGTATAGTTGTTTGTTGTCTTATCCCTCACCTCCCCACTAGAAGGGAAGTTCCATGAGGACAGGGCCTTTTGTTTTACTCATTCCTGTATCCCCAGAACATTAAGTAGTGAATAACAAATTTTCTCAATCCTCATTTGATCTTTTTTCTTCTAGTTCCTCTTTTTTGAATAGGTTGAAGTAGAGAGAAAACAAAACTTAAAAATCATAAAAACAGAAACATTTTATTTTTGTCTTAGAACACTGAATATATGAATTATGTAACATACAGTTTGAAAATACATCCCTGATCCTTGCATATGCTTAACTCTCATTTACAGAGTTAAGAGCAATAGAAGAGTCAACAGCAGGTTACTATTTATTTCTAATGGTGTTAACTTTTTGGTTTCTGGTCTGAGATACAAGGAGCTTGGAAGTCGTTACTCAGAGTCCTAACAACTAGAAAGCTGATTTGTAAATCAACAGTTTTCCTTAGATCCATCAGAAAATTGAGGTCACCGGGCAAACCACTGCCCTCAAAACTAGAGAGAAAGACAGGCAGATACCAAGAATCACAACTTACTAGAGCAGAAACCATCATGGGAACCAAGACTGGGGAAGGAAACCTATTATTGGTTAATTGCTGGAGGCTCAGTGTAGACAAACCTGAGAAAATCTCCAAGGCAACACGCTCTAGTCCCACCCCAACTTTTGTGAGTTTCACCCCCCAGGAGTCCTCCCAGGTTCCCACAGCTAAAACAGGGAAAATCCACTCCTGCTTTTGGCAGAAAGAGGGGAAAGAAGCCATTTTGAAAGACACCCAAAGCATTCTGCGATTCTTGACAAGGCTGGCTCTCTAAGGAAACTATTTCACCAGAGCCTAACCCTACTGGAGTTTTTTCAGGGCCCAAATGACCTGAGAAAAGTCTTCCAGGCGTGAAAAGGGAAATACCCAACTACATCCTCCTCCAGCAATCCTGCCTCACCTAAGGAAGGAAGAAACTGAGGCACTTGAGAATGTCACAGCCCAGGGGCACAGGGAAGCTTGTCTTCCCTTCATACCTCACCACCACATCAGTAAAGGCCTTCTTACCATGTCCTATTTTCAACAATTATTACATAGATACTAAAATGCAAAAAACACATTATAAAGAGACAAGAGCAAGCACAAGAACCAGACTCAGATACTTCAAGCAGGCACACTGGAATTATCAGGCTGAGAATTTAAAATAATTAAGGTCGATATGCTAAGATAATAAGTATTAACATGCTGATGGAAAAAGTAGACATTTGAGAACAGATGGGTAATGTAAGCAGACAGATGGAAATTAAAGGAATCAAAAAGAAATGCCAGAAATCAAAAACACCAGAACAGAAATAATGAAGAATGACTTTGATGTCCCTATTAGTAGACAGGACACGGTTGAGCTTAGGGATATAACAATAGAAACTTCCAAAACTGAAAAGCAAAGAGTAAAAAAGGCAAAAGGAAGGGAGGGAGGGAGGGAGGGAGAGAGGGAAGGAGGAAACAGGATGCTGGGAGGTGGAGACAGAGAGAAAGAAAGGAAGGAAGGGAAGGAGGGAGGGAGGGAATGCCCAAGAACTGTGTGACAATTACAAAGGTACAGCATACATGTAATGGGAATACCAGAAGAGAGGAAAGGAACAAAACAAATATTTGAAGAAATAAAGACAGAATTTCCCAAGATTCATGTTAGATAGCAAACCACAGATAAAACTCAGAGATCAAGGATAATGCCCCCAAAATCTACACTTCATCATATTATATTCAAACTGCAGAAAAATCCAAGGTAAAGAAAAAATCTTAAAAGAAGTCAGAGGGGAAAATACTTTATCCATAGAGCAAAGATAAAAATAACATCAGAGATCTCAGAAACCACATAAAGTAAAATATTGAAAGTGTTGAAAAAAACCCCAACTCAGAATTCTGTATTCTGTGAAGTTATCCTTCAGGTGAAGGAGAAATGAAGGCTTTCTCAAATAAAAACTGAGGGGACTTGTTGCCAGTAGAGAAATACTGAGAAAAGTTCAGAGAAAAGGAAACAATATAGGTCAGAAACTCAGATCTGCATTAAGAAAGGAAGAACATTAGAGAAGGAATAAGCGAAGATAGATAAGATACTTCCAATGGTATTGTACCATATTTATCTTGCTGTATGTCACATATTAAAAGTAATTTGTTTCAATCGCTAGGCAATCAGTTGCATTCAGTGGAAATAGCTTGGAAGCAGGCAAGGAGAAAGATGAGTAAAACTTGGTTAAGATTTTCTTGCTACTAATGTAAAATGTTTTCTTTCAGAAATGCTCATTTTTTTAACACAAGGTGCAAAATACATTCAAATAATTAACCACTTATCAAAAAGTCGCAGTAGTAAGTCTCTGGGTTTAGAAACAGACAGAACTGGTTCAAACTCCAGGCTCAGCAACTTGCTGGCTGTATAGTCTTGGGAAATTCACCTGAGCAACTCACCTGTAAAACAAAAATAGCGAAACCCATATTTCACATGTCAACTGTAAAGATTAAGTGTAAAGCACGTGCAAATTCACAAGTCCTCTATCCAATTAATTCTGAATGCTTAATGACCGAGTTATAAACACCCTGAATCTTGCAACCTCCTTTTTACACTTGCGCCATAAATTAGCTTAGACCTAACAAGTTTATGGCCAATTTATAGTAAATTTATAAAATTCAAACCATGTATTTTGTGGACATACTCCTAGTCTTATTACTTAAAAATATTTCCTTATATTTTTTAAAACAATATTATCTTGCTTCATTTCATGACAGCAGGAAACCTTTTGAATCAAAAGGGGAAAAAAAGAAAGACAAAACCAGTTTTATATTTTCTCGAAGGGAAGGATAAAATAATCCTAGGAAGTACCTCAGTTTCCAATCTTCATAATATGGCATCCAAGGCCGACCTGCTGGCCCATATTCCCAGCCACAGGCAATGACTACTACATAAGATTTGTTGCTCACTAATTCATTTATTTCCCCTATCCTTTTTTCTAGCAAAGATAAAATTTCAATTATTAAACATTTACTAAATCTGCTTTGACTACCTGTCTCATGTTCAAGTTTCCTTATAAACTATAAATATCGACTAACCTCTTTGTACTATATTGGTCTCTATTTCAGGAAGTATGTCCTATGTTGCTAAGGTCCAAAGAGACTTGCACAATGTCATAAACTAAGCCATAATGCTGGAGAAAAAAAAATAACATCTTGGTTCAGCCCCATGTTAATGAGGCAGTTTTTCTCTATTTGGAAATAAATCTAGGCAGGATTTGCCTGCCAGTTTAAATACTACGTACCATAAAGACCATTTTTTTAAAGTGCTTTAAGGACAGTTTTTGATGTTTTACCTCTCACACAGATAAAATGGGTAATATATTGTACTCTGCTTTACTCTAGTACTTTTTTACATCCATTTTGAAAGAAAATATGTAATGGTACAAATCAGAGCAATATATAACCAAAAGGGACACTTGGTCTAGCCTCTTATTTATATGATAATATATTTGATTAAGAACTATAAGACAAAAATATATTAATTTCCTCAGTAATAAATCCTATTATTTGCAAATCTTGGAAAATTACTTTTCAGTAAAACTTAAACTTTGAAAATTATGATTTTTTCCCCCCCTTTTCTTAATTTCCCCTCTGGAGAGCAAGGCAGAGCAGCAACCTGGACTCTCTTCTCATTGCCACTCCACCAGGCTCAGCTTCTCGTCTACTACTAGGCAGTGACCAAAACGAATCTGAGCATGTTTCCTTCCTAAACCTTTTATTATTCCCCCATCAAACTTTCACATAAAGCCCAAATTGTGACACATGGAAATAAGACCCTCAACAGAGGATCCTCCCGACCTCTTCAGACTTACCTCTCACTGCTCTCAGCCTCCACTTGATCTAGACACCAGGTTGTTCCACAATATGGCACATGGAGATCCCTCTATCTTAAACTATTCCATCTTCCCCTCCACTCTCCAGCACTAAATCCCACATAATCTTTAAAAGGTAATTTTGAGTTGTCTTCCAAGGGGAGCCGGCCCTGATGCTCTAGGACTGGCCAAATGCTTCATGCTTCTATAAAATTCTGGGTGTTATCTCCAATACAGCAATTCACATTATACAAAAATTGTTGATGTCACTATAATCTTCTCCCTACTTTCAAGTCTAGAAAGTATAAACAGAACGCCTTATTCATTTTTATCCCAAGTACCAAGTACATGCTAGGTCCTAAATATTTACACAATTGTACTAAACTTTTTTTTTTTTTTTGCACATGCTTTTCCCTCTGGCATTTGCCTTGTCTTTCTACATCATTTGAAAGTCACTTCCCATGGGATATAATTTCCAAATACTACCTATTTTTCCAAATACTACCTATGTGATGTTAGAAACATTTTTCCAAATACTACCTATGTGATGTTAGAAACATTAATTAATCTGTACCTGTTCTCTCCACCATAAAATGGGATATCAGCGTCAGAATTATTATGCGGATTAGATGAGCTAATATACCTGAGGCACTCAGAAGGGTCTGGCATTTAGCATTTGATAAATGTTCACTATTCCTGGTACGCCAAATGATTAATGTTAATGCCTACCTATTCTACACTATTGCTGTGAAGATTTAAGATGATTTTTTTTTTTTTTTTTTTTTTTTGGCGAGGCAACCCTTGTTTGACCTCACAGATTGCAAGGAACTTGTCCGCTTACAATTCCTTACTTTTTATTTTTTATGCCTACAGCATCTGGTCTTCCTAGGTGGTCTCCCATCCAAGTACTAACCAGGCCCGACCCTGTTTAGCTTTTCGAGATCAGATGAGATCAGGCTTGTTCAGGGTAGCCTGGCAGTAGACAAGATTATTTAAACTAGTGTTTGGTACACAGGATATAAAGGATAAACAGTTGTTTACCTGTTCCTAAATATTTTATCACAACGAACTTGAACCATTGATCATTCTTTACCACTACTTGGCAGTCGATAAACCTATGAAAAAGTATATTTCTACTAGGTCTTAGGTCGAATTCCTGTTGCTTGTTTATAAAGTGCCCAGAGTCCTTCTGCTCTTGCTCAAGCCCCAACCCACAAGGAAGTTTATGAACTCTTCACTGAAGGTGAAATGAAATCTTTATGAATGTGCAACAACTTAACCTAGATTTCAAAGTATGTAAACTGCATTTACAGTCTTCTACTTTAAATCTTTCCCACTATAAATTCTTCTGATTCACGACACTTCCCCTTGGATGTCTAGTAAACACCCAAAATATAAACCATTCAAAGCTTAATTCACTTCTCCCTAAACCTCCTCCACATTGCAGGCTTTCCATCACTCTTGGGATAACAGTTCCTTGCTATTAGTTTATGGCAAAAAATCTGTAGTCATTCTTGACTCTCCCATATCCAAACTCTCAACAAACTTACCTTCAAAGACTCAAGTTCCAACTTTTCACTACCATCCATTCTGGTTTGAGCTACTGGTTATTTTAATAGCCTTTTACCTGTTCTTCCTGCCTCTGCCTTTGCTCACTTAGTCTATTGTTCAGTTATCAGAATAATCCTCTAAAAACCTAATTCAGATGACTTTTTCCCTGCTCAAAACCCTCCAATGGCTTCCCAACTCATGTGAAGTCCTGTCATATCAGTAAACCTCAACTCTACAATACATCAAGCATAATGAAATGTAAGCTCCAAGAAGCTGGAATTTTAAAAAACATTATGTTAAATGCAGCATCACCACTACCTGGGACCATGCTAGGAAAGTCTAAGAACTTAACACACATTTGAATAAAGGATCTTGCCTCAAGCATTTTTATACTTATCTTCTCTGCCAGGAATCTTCTTCCCTCAGAAACCTACATGACTTCTCAATCAGCTCCTTCATGGCTTTGCCCAAACATCACTTTTTATCAGTAAGGCCTTACCTAACTACCCTATGTAGACTGCATCACAAATTCTCTACCTGTCCCTTCCATTTTTCCTTCACAGCATTCACGACCCACCATATTTTACTCATTTGTCTACTGCCTGTCATCTCCCATCCACACGCTTTTAAGCTACATAAATAAGGTCAAGAATGTTTATTTTGTTCACTGCTGAATCTCCAGCATTTAGAGCAGTTTGCACTTTGCAGATGTTCTAAGATTTTGCTATTAATATTCTATTAATTTTTAGTCTAATAGTTAACTTCGCAACATTCCTAGTACAATGGCAGTATTTGTTCTAACATCTCCAGTAATACCTAAAACCTTCCATTCTTAGCCACACAGCTACCTTAAAAATTGATATAAATTATGAAATTAAGGTTTTTAAATGTCTTAATACACTTAATGCTACCCAATCACATCCCAGAAGTCTTTTGTATTTTAGTCTTAAATAACAACCTGAAGTCATGAGTTCTTAAAACACAGCGTCCCCAGTACCTACGTAAAACACAAATAGCCAAAAAATACAGGAAAAAATCTTCGGCACCATTAGATAAGAAAATGTAAATATTTATGGCATTTATTGATCCACTTCATAATCATGCTGAAAGAAAACAGGCATTTATATAAATTTTAGGAAATGCAAACCAATCTATATATTAAGAGAGACCAGTGATTGCCTGGGGCTAGAGGGGAGCCTGGACTGCTAACGAGCACAAGAAAACTCATGGGAGGTGATGGAAATGTTCTATATCTTGATTGCTCTGGGACCAAGACAAAACATTCAAGTAAAGAAATCAAATACTGGGTAATTCCTTCAAAGTAGTGTTATAACTTTAAAATGTTACTCATCTCATAAATATAACTGAGGTCGTATTTTAAAAAACAAGGCACTACTGAAAATGACTATTTTTAACAAAATTAAACCCCAAAAAAGGTTACATTACAACTGTGTATGTAAAAATATAACATCAATAATCCTTTACATTGAAACTGTTTAGACAAATTTAGGGTTCATATGAAGAGTTATATAACATTATCATAAAGTATGGTTTAAGCCAGGTAGCTTCAACCCCACTAGTTTTATGTGGTCATAACTCTCCAAAATACCTTCCTGTAACAGGTACTCACCTATATTTTACAAATATTTTAGAGACTATTTTGTGCTATGTATAATGCTAGGGATGGCCAATGGCAGAAATACTGGGAACAACTTTATAGCAGTATTACAATGTACATCTATTTCCTCTCACACTGAAAAGCAGTTTGGCAGGTAGAGTTTAAAGAATACTGACCTAGGAAAAATATGGGTTGCAATTCCTACTGTAACCACTTAAAAGTCCTTCTTACTTTTCGGAATAAAAAACCATGTGTTGTTATATACCATGCAAACCTGATTCAGGAAATAAACTGGACTATGTAAATATTTTTTAAATCTTTTAAATTAAAAAGAATGCAACATTACATTTTAAAGACTACTGAGGCTCATGTCCATGAGAAACGACAAAAAAATAAATAACTGCAGACCTTATTTATATTAAAACACTATGTGAGAATTGCAAAACATTTTCTACTGGGTCACAGATTCTTTAAGAATTTACATACATATACACACACATACATACACACACACACATACATACAAACAATTCTTAAAGAATTATATAATTTCTTTAAAAAAATTTATCCTTTTAAAAATTACTTTCTACATTTTTTGGAATAGAAAAATATTTTTCATTGAAATCTCCCAAAATGTAGAACTTCGCTTTAAAAAAAATTCAACAGCATGATTAACTCTCTTTTAAAAAAAAATTACATGTCTTTCCTTGTAGGTCTGCAACCTTAGGTCTTGTTATACAGATACATGTAACATGTTTTCATCTTGAGAGTCTACCTAAAACTAAGAATCTGCTTGCCTTTTAGAGAAATTTGCACCAGTATTAAACACTTTTAAAAGTTTTGACCATACAGAAAGCTCCCCCACAAACTGTTTTAAGGACTCCAACCACCTTTTCACATTTTTATATTTTACTCAAACATCTCTTTTGTGAACCGTATATTTTAAAAAGAATTCAAATAGCAAACAATAAAAGATGATTTAAATAACTGTTGCAAATTCTATCCTTTAAGATTACTTGAATATTTAAAACATTTTATTAAGGTGTGAAAGGAAAAAGTTTTACAAAGGTTTACTGACATGATTATCATTGCTTTCAGTGAGAATAAAACAAATCTTAAAATACCCATCAGAGTTGATTGTTCTCCATCTTAATTTCCTTTCAACTGAAATTCAGAAGTAAAATGTGTCCACTTTAAGGAAGATTTATATATGAAAAATAAATTTATTTAAAAAATAAACAACTTTAAATTTCACAATATTATCCACTTCCAAGATAGAGCAAGATGTGCCTTGTGGTTTAAACATGATCTGATTTACAAAATCTCATTTGGTCCTATTTAGTAGAACAAAATACAAAAACATAAATGGTAAGGTATTAACTATTAAGAAATCCAATGTGAAAGTGTGAAAAAAAAAAGCACCATTTGTTGTAGGAACCTAATATGGTAATATTTAAAGTATATTAAACAGCTTTCACTGAAATTTAATGTACTGGCTTACCAAGAGCAACACTATCATACCAAAATGTAAGTTGTGTTGTCCAGGTTTATTTTTCCAAAGATTTTATCAACTGTACCAGGGATTGGCAAATTTCTCCTTTAAAGGCCAAAGAGTAAACATTACAGGTTTGCAGGGCAAAATATCTCCTTCACTCAACTCTGCCACTACAGGGTAAAGCAGTCCCAGGCGACACCTAAATGAATAGGTATGCCTGTGGGCTGCCGTCTGACTGCTGCTGAACTAGACAACGGATTTTGAACAAGAGATTAATTATATTTCAGGTACCGTATCACAAATACGTCATATATGGGGGTTAGGAGGAACAATATAGATGGGTAGACATCACTTAATAAACATTATGTAAAGTTATACAACTCTTTTCACTTTAATTCCATATTCTTTTTGGCCTATTAACAGTATCGGACCAAAGTCAGATAAGCAGCAAAGCGTCATGACTGATTGAGTACTCACAGGCTAATCAAGAACCATGAAATTTGGTTTTGACATCTAAATATTTCTACATACTGAAAAAACTAATTCATTTGCTGTGCCCTTAAAGAAAATGTTTGATGTTTATTTCAGATGTCACTGTAAAATTTAATTGAATTGTTACAATTCTGAAGCTAAAGTGATTTGCTTTTTGTTTTATTAGAAAAAATACTCAGGCAAGGTCTACAATCATCGGTCAATTAAGAATGACTTACAAGAACATGAGGCAATAAAATAAAAAATACAGGTACAAACTATATATCTGAAAACATTTCTATTTGGCAATTTTATAACAAATCAAAATTTTAAAAGAACAAAGGAGATTGCAGATTACTTTGTAGATACAGAATAAAGCAATTGACGAAGTGCTTAAGAAAAAAACAAAAAGAAAACACACTGCTTTTTAAAAAATAAAATCACATTTGCTACAGATCATATGAATAATACCCTTATTAAACAACCATTCCAGAATGTCTTATAATAGCAGTGCTTTTATTTGCACTTCATTTAATTTTATATGACTCATTTCATGTATATAGCTCTTTTCCCTATTGTTAACGAATAAAGTCTCCCATAATTTTTATTATTTTTAAATTTTTTTAAAGTAAATGAGAAATGATTTATGTATCATGGAACCTTTCCCATTCTGAAACCAAAGGCTTAATTCTCTATTTTTGTCTATTCTTTCTTTAAAAAATTTAGTGTAAAAATTGCTGGTTTTCATATTACTGTAGTAAAGTAAAAACTCCTCAATCAGGAGTATTTTCTGCAGTTTGACTGCATATAAGCACATACTTTACAATATGTCCTTCCAACAGTAAGGAAATAATTGATTTCACAGTCACTGTCAGAAATGAGTGCCATAATTCTATTATGGGTATAGGTCCTCCCTCAAGACTTTCTGGAAGGATGTTCAATGTTTTGTTCTTAAAGATATTAACAGTAGTACATAGTCCCTTAAGTCTGCAAAAGACATTTATTGTTAAAGAAGGTGCTTTATTAACAATTCCTCTGGCAGCACTAGTGAATTACAATATCCTTCAATATTATTTCTACCCATAATATATACATTTAACTTTCATGCCTCTAGAAAAACATCTACAGTACATTTCATAATATAAAAATATATTACAAATCTGCTGAATTATTTACAAGCAATGTTCTATTATCTCTATGCAACATTTGTTTGATACAATACTAACAAGTTACACATATTTCCATTTCTGTAAGATAAAAAAAATCCATATGGCTTCTTGCTTAACCAAGCAAGAAAATGATTTTATTTTCCTTTTCAAAACCAACTTTGGTGCATAAAGGATTCAGTTTGAAGATACTTTGAGAAAAAAAAAAAAATACAACTTTTCTTGCGTTAATAACTAAAAAACCAAATGCTTTCCTCAGGAAAAAAAAATTTAGAGGCTTATGTAGGTTAAAATAAAATATGACTATTCAAATATTTGAAATAGAGGTTTTTCAAAAACCGTTAACAGATTAGTTATATAGGTAAATATTAACATACTGTACTCCATGAGAAAACCCTAGTCCTGAAAAGGGAGCGACCAGACATACGGCAACACTCTTTAACAGAAATTTTCAGCCCTAATTCGAAAGACGAATTTTTAGTTGATTGCAAATGTCGTTCACTGTTTGCTTAAATACAAATTGAACACTTTTCTTATCAGAGTTCTGCAAAAGAACACAAATGGCAACCAATCACATCTATTTATCATAATTGAAAGATAAATTATCTTTTGATAATTTTCATTGTCTAAATATTTCCTAATATGACTTCAAATCAATAGACACTGTCAAGACAAATATCCTTACAGTGCTTTTGGTATTTGTAAGGGCACATGTTGTAATTGTTTTCTTTCCAATATAAGCTACTGTAATCACTAAGGGGGAAAAAAAAAGCAGCTTAAAGCAGCAAGCATGCAAAAGCCTTTTAGAAGCTGTTCTACTAAGTTGCCAGAAGAGTGTTTGCTCAGTCTCCCACGGTACCATTCTATGAAAATGTGGATATACAGTAATATATTAATATATTCCACAGAAGAGCCTACTTCATTCACAGAATGTTTACACTAAGCATAAATATTATTCTAAATATTGGATTAAAAAAAAGGAAAGGGGTTGACTCTAATGTGCAACTTTTACTAAACCCATTGTCAGTGACTAAGACTGCAGGTGTCCCCGCTCGTTTGCTTTTTTATGTATTTATTTATTTTTTACCTCTTCAACCTCTTCTGCGGCATTGTTCTAGAAAAAGAGAAAAAGGAATATTCTTTTATTCAAATGAATCAAAACACATTAAGTACTTCCAAAGGGACATTAAAAATATTTATGATATAGGAAATGTGATGATCATTGATCATTAAAATTTATTTCCAAAGCATTCACAAATAGATGCAAATTTGGTTATAAACACAGCTTTTTAATAAATTCTTTTTATGTAGCCCGCTAATGTATTTCTAAGGAAGAATCTCATGTCCAACACATTTTAACCAACTAGTACTTTAAAAACTGATGTTTAAATCTCAAATAAATATGTTCTTTTTAGTCTCGTTTTGAAGATAATATATTTTTGGAAGGTTTGCCATGCTTTCGTTTTGAGATGCAAATGAACCACAAATTGTTTCTCCTAAAACAAGTTAGAATAATTGCTTTTCCCCCTTTTATCTAATTTCACAAGTTTTTGCAATCAAAATCAAAATATCAGTAAAATGTTACACCAAATACAGCAAATGCAGGGGGTTCTATTACTCTTTGTCACTTTAAGGTGGCCTAAATTCTAATTTCCAGAATAGCAGAAACATGAAAGGTTATACTCAAAATCAAATATTAAGATGTGGGGAACGGGACCTACAGTTAAAGAAAATTAACTCCATACCTATGTGTCTTAAGAATATCTTCATTACCCAGGAATGACATCAAATATTGTAAAATCACACTGAGAACAATTGCAATTCCTATGTACTTTTTTGAACACCAGTTCTGAGTTGAATCATTTTGTCACTTTCATTAAAATATCTTAATTGCTTTCTATACAGCACAAAAACAGACAAAATAAACTGCTTTTGTAGTGGGTAGAGAGGAGGGAGGTAGACGGGGTAAAAGGGGTCAAATATGTGGTGACAAAGAAATCTAACTATGGGAGGTGAACACACAGTGTAAAAATATATATGCCTTACTGTTAAATTGTACACCTATTGGATTTCGTTAACCAGTGTCACCATAAAAATAAATTAATTATAAAATTTAAAAAATAAAAATGAATAAATGAATGAATGAACTGAATGAAATAAAATCAAATAATAAGCTGCTTTTGTGAAAAAGGAAGACCCTGGGGGAGGGGAGGAGCAGAATGCAGGGCAGAAACATGAAGTCAGTCTTACTCTTATAATTAAGATTGATGTCCCTTTGTCAACTCTCTGCCTAAGTAAGAGCCATTTACAATCCGTTGTGACAGCAGGTGGCTCTCCCAAAATATCATACTTTTGTAGTGCTAGTTACTCCCATTTAAGAGTAAGCAAAAATAAACCCCAAATTAGGTACCTACCAGTAAGTAAAGAATATTCAATTATTTTTTAAGTCATAATATTTCCATATTTTTGGTAGTGGATTCCTCGCAATCTTCTCCTTTAAAGTCATATTTCACTGTTCTCTTTGCTCATTGATTTCATGATAACCTAGCTCATCCCACAAAACACAAGGGTTTTATTGTACTTAGCACTTTGACCAAAAGGTATATACATTTTTAATTTTTGGAGTAAGGAAAACTCTATAGTCTCAGTGTTTCCACATGGCAAGACTCATTATGTTAGGATTTCATTCTCAGAAAATGGCTCAAATCATAGAATTCCTGTAACAGTGAATAGCATTCTAAAAAGTTGAGTCATGGAATGAAACTTCGAAGTGTTTAATTGCTTCAAAATTTGGCACAGAACACAGTCTCTTCATGATAATTAAAATTTACATTTGGGATTATCAATTATTATGTCATCGTATATTTATCTAACCTAATCCTTCTATAAAATATATATTAAATTAAAATTTATTTTAAAAAATACAGAAAGTTTAATCATTAAGAGTACCTTTTAAGTATTTTTACCACTTTTTAAATCACTCTAGTATGTGTCATTTGGCTAGAGGCAGTATGGAGTTCAGTCACATCATACTATCTGGTAACCTTGGGCAAGCTATTTAACCTCTTGCCTCAGTTTTCCAATCTGTAAAACA
The DNA here is from genome assembly GCA_003508835.1 of Eonycteris spelaea. Classification (NCBI taxonomy): domain Eukaryota; kingdom Metazoa; phylum Chordata; class Mammalia; order Chiroptera; family Pteropodidae; genus Eonycteris; species Eonycteris spelaea. The sequence continues at coordinate 5,868,449 of PUFA01000053.1, forward strand.
GATAGTAACACCTACTTCACAGGGCTGCTGTGAGGCTGAAGTATCTGTAAAGCACCTAGCAAAGTGACTTAGCACATAGAAATGTTGATCTCTTTCTTCTCCTTTCCCTCCCTACACCTTCATAAGTACAGCATACTTAAACAAAGGTCAGATCAAAAAATTATTAGAAATGTGAACACTCTATGCTACCTCTTAAAAACAAACACAATAATATGTAATCTGGTCTTCTGAAAAGTTTGGGGGAAAGTCTAAGTTTAAAATACTCAACCATTTATGGTATTTTGGGCACATGCAATACACTCACTCCCAGGTCCACAAAAGCCTGGTATTATAAAAAGAATTACATACTTAAACAAAAGGCATTCTTTTCAATACTACATATATTACAATTAAGCTATTTCAGATAAATCTGGAATTAAACTGGCACAAAAACTTTACTAAAATATAACCTTTCTGAATTCTGTATTTATAAATCTTTGTGACATAACTGCCATATACAAAGCTCTACAAGCAAGATATGCTTGGTACTGAATTCAGTACTTAAAATAAGTCCTAACCTTTTATCTAAAATTTAGGGAGATTTAAGGTTTCAATTCAGAAAGTAAAACATCATATCCAGAATTAAATTACCTGTATATGTTTGGGTCCAAAAGCAAGGCAGTATCTTTGGGTAGCTTTGATAAATGAACTACTTTAGTTTTTAATTGATGTCGTTCACTTTCATTCACCCACACGTCAGGCAGACTATGAATTTAAAAACAAGCAAATAAAATAACATTAATTTTAAATTTACCCCTCAACAGCTTCACATTACCTAGTCTTTTCTGCCAGTTTGATAGGGCCACCTACATTGGCAAGCTTATCAGGAGCCAAGGGAACTCAGAATCTCAGGTAGTGGGATGTTGAGTCCCAGCTAAGAATGGCAGGGTGAAAATTTAGGTACGAATTTGGGGATCCATTAAAAATTTTTGGTGACAAAAATTTTGTCACAAACTTTGGTGGCAAAGCCATATCAAACTTAGAAACACATGTTAGAACACTCTCCTCTGTCTTTTAGCTTGCTTAGTGAAATTCACACTTGAGCTTGACTTGATAGAAATTTGACACCAAATTTTGAAAAAATAAGTAAAAACCTCACCAAGTTCCACTTCAAAAATATATAAATGCATGTATAACCAAAATTCTAAAATCAAAGAAACTTAATCCTACAAGGACATTCAAATAAAAGCATTTTAATATTTGGAGTGATCAATTTTCAAAGTACTAACTAAAAATACACAGACATTTGAATATATTTTTTAAAGAAACTATGTTTATAACCTTACAAATCAGTATGAAACAGGTAAACATTCATTCGGGAAAAGAGACAGGGTAGACAAAGAACACAAACCATCAATTCACCAAATAAATGAACAGTATAAAAATGATCTGTAATTAAAGAATTATGAAATGTAATAATTATAATAGCCAGTGTTGATATAGAGAGAAATAAGCTCTCTAATGCAGTAGATGAGATTTTAAAATTGGCACAAACTTTCAGGAAGACAACAGATTTTAATATCTTCTTTTTTTTTTTTTTAAGAGAAAAATGAGTAACTTCAATGTTCAGCAAAAAAACAACTTATTAAATAAATTTTACACTGCCATTTCAAAACATTTTACAGTAGAGGATCCATAAAACCTGGAAGGGAAAAAGAGGTAAGTGGTGGAAAATATGTTCTACACTAATGAAGTTTGATAGAAGATTTTTTTTTTAAACTAAATAATTTCTTTATTTCAATACGCTAAGGTGTGCTGTAAATGCCGAAATCCACTTAAGTGCTTTTAATTCACATCACATTCGTTAACATCTTAAAATGGAGTTTAGGAAACAATACTGTAAAATATATATATACTTAATAAGGATAAATATTAACCACATATTAAGTTTTGAAAAATAGGTATATACAGTGTGATTCCATTCATTTAAATTTATTCTATGCTTGGGGGGAGGGAGAAGTAAGGGGGAATTTAAATCATTTCTTCAATTAAAATAAATTAAAAAAAAATAAATGTATTATATTCTTTGTTCCTATCAATTTTATCCAAAATTTCTACGAAAGACCTTTATTACCTTTGGTAACAAGAAAAAAAAAATCAGTAAGAGGATAAAAAGAAAATCAAAACTGATTAACTAAATTAAGGAGCATCTGGACCAGGCGTACTCTAAAAAGGGTATAAAACTCAAAGAAAAATTTAATACTGCTGGAAAACTGGCCAACTGCTTTTTCTATAAAATATCATTAATTATGTTGGGAAATGTTTAGAATTTTTTTAAATAAACTTTTCAAACAAAGTACAACTAAGGCTGCTTGCTTACTACTTAAGGGTCATTAAAAATCCTAAAATAATCACATCCTATTAAAAATTGCTATGACAACTTTTATTAAAAACAATCAAAAGGCAAGGTTATAACCCTGAGGCAGGTACTACCATAAGAGCTTTGAGAGATTACCTCTTCAAACCGAATAACTTCAAAACGTTTCATGGTTTGATTTCTGCAAGTCTTTTATGCCTGAATCCAATAACTTGACTGATTTTTGAGTGTAAGGTTTTAATAAAAGATTCTAGTCTATTAATTATACATAGTAATCCAAATACTTACATGTCTTCAGGCATCCAATGAAGCAAAAGTTTTATCTTTCCGGAATCCTCTTTTCTCTTAGCTATTACCTAGTAATGATAAGAAATCATAAAAATGATTAGTAACACATTATTCTAATATATCATTAACAAGCACTAATCAGGAATTTTTAAGTGTTCATACCCTGGACCAAATAATACCACCCCATCTTGTTCTGCCCTGCTTTGTAGCAATTTCACCTTCGATCATATATTTTCACAAAAGAAACAGAGAAAAAAGGAACTGAAGGTGGTTTAAATAACCAAATACTAAAACCATGATATCTTTACTAAAGAACTGATATTTATTTTACTATCTACTAAGTCTGTAGCTTAGCTAAAATGCTAACCAAGAATCCATATTGGCTGGAATATTTTTTTAAAAATAAACAAACAGTAAAGAAAAAATACTGCTGGGAAGGGGAAAGTCTCTAATTTACAACTAAGGTATTTGTTATTCGCTTGGAGTTTTTTTGTTTGTTGGTTAGTTTGGTTTATTTTAAATGAAACATTAGCTAATTATTGTTTAGGTTCAATTTTAAGGACTCTACCTAAGTTAAAGGATGGCTCAACAAGAAGAAAAAGACCAAAAGAATTTATGAAAAACAATATACACTTATCATTCATTACCAGGTTCTGAAAATTACGGTAATGTTTAAATAAAATAAAAACAAATCAAAATGGTATTTTATAACTCTTACAACTTCCTTATTAACAAAATTAGCACTTTACCAAGTTTAAGTTCCAAACAGCAACACAAAATGTTATATGACATTCTCAAAACATATCAGAATTAAACAACAGCACGTTTAAAAAATAAAACACTTCCTATGCCCATTATTTAAAAACCTATATAGTTAATTAAGTACCCTAATTCTAGACCTGGCGATGAGATTAATTAAAAAGCCCAAGGACAGATCCAAAGATGCTAAAACAAAACACCTCTACAAAGAAATAATGATATAAAAACAACACAAACCAACCAAGCATAGCAAATCAATTGACTGGTAACTAGGAATCTGCTGACCTCTTCTGGAGAAGGCTCGAAAGAAAATGTTTCAATTAAAGAAGACAAATAGGCAAACTACACAGCACAGTCCCTTCACATACATATTTTCTCTGCAAACTTTATCAGTATGGTTGTTTCCTATAAAAGTTAATTTGATAACTAGGAAACTTACATTTGTAGATAGTATTGATTACATTTTGAGTACTAACGAAAGTGATTCTGTTCAACAAATAGTGCCTCCATCAAACCTTCCCAGACATGGAACTTTGGGGAACTTGCTTACCTACCTCCTCTCTATTGTATCCAACAAAGACCTTTTCCCATTATAGATGTCTCTTCCTTCCACCTTCCTCAGGAAAAACCTTTCTTCACTCCACCTTTGTGACTTCTCCTCAGTCAAGGTACCTCTACCTCCCCGAAATCACTTGTGGGTACAAATCTCTCTTATTCTTCAGTTTTTTAAATGTATGACAAACAGGCATGTTCTTAAATCCTCAGATGTTTTCTACAGTTAGAAAACTTACTTTTATTGTCATAGATGATTTCACTCAGCAAATTTTTAAATTTTCTACTACAGTCCTAATACCATCACCATTACTTTTAGTTTTTTTTTTAATCTCTACTCTCCTATGGTGACCCTAAGGACTTCATCACAAAGAGTTGCTCTAATGAAAGCATATGAAAGAAGGTTATTTTTTAAAATACCATTTTATCAGCATCACCACTATTCCCTAATATGTAGATACTTGCTCATTACTGGACCATTATCTCATCAGATTTACTGCCCTTTAAATTATTAAATGTTGATGGTCCCCAAACCTCAGTCTTTAAATTTCTTTTCTTTTCTATTTATACTTAGATCCTAGGTGATCTTATCCAGTCTAATACACCTTTTAAAACCACTTATATGATGCAAAGTTCCATATCTGAATCTGTAGCCACGCCTCTCCTGAGCTCAAACTCTTTATTATTATATCCATTTGCCCATTTGCCTATGTGAAAGGAGCACTAGATGATTCTATAGGAATGAGTCGATATTACAGATATATACTCCCCTCTCTCACAATCTGATCACCACCACGACCTCTATTTAAAATGGCAACTCCATCCTTTTGGCCAGCTGCCTAGGCCAAAAACACTAGCGTCATCCTTTCTTCTCATTATCAAATTTGACATGCTATCCATCCATAATTCTTGTTCTTGTCAGTACTACTTTCAAAAGATACCCAGAATCTAACCTCTTCAGCATCTCCACTAGAACCATTCCGGTCTTTTCTCACATGGGATACTGAGAAGACTGATCTGCTTTGCCCAGCATCCTGACCTACAATCTGTTCTCACAACACAGAAACCAAAGCGAGAACATTAAAATTTACATAAGGAAAGATATCAGTGAATTCTCTAGGGCAGTGGGTAGAGGCAGAATGAACCACAAAGCTATACCAACAGTAAAGTTTTGAATGGTGGAAATGTTCTGTATTTTAAGTGTGGGAGTGGTAACTTAAGAGGTATGTAGAACTATCAAAGCTCATAGAACTGTACACTTTACATGAGCGCAGTTTAATATACCTCAATAAAAATTATTTTAAAAAATCATGTCAGATCATGGCTATTCAAACTCCTTTGTTTCCCATCACACACAGAATAAAAGTCAAGGTCTTAGTCCAACAAGGTTCTTCCTAGAACCTCTCTGACTTAAAACTCCTTCTCTCTCCACTTCACTCATTTCTTACAGCCACACTAACCTTCTCACTGTTTTTTCAAAATACTCAGCATATTCCCCACTTCAGAATTTTGTGCCTGATTTTCCCTCTGGCTATGATATTCATCTCCACCTCATAACTGAATGGCTCATACCCTCATTTCCTTTACGTTCTTACAATTTTACTAATTTATCTTATTTATCATGTTTCTTCCACTAGAGTGCAGGTACGGTTTATTATTTTGTTTTGTTTTAACCTGTTTTGTTCACTGCTGCATCATGAGTACCCAGAACACAGTTAGGTGCTCAATAGTTAAGTGAACAAACAAATTAACCATAATGCTACACTCAAGATCTGGTGACCACATCTTACTGACCTTTGAAAACAAAAGACCTACCAAATCAAAAACCTATTATTAAACTTCACAATGAGACTTCCAACCATCACTGTTGAGCAAGATCCTTACCTTGTTGAATCCCAACAAAAATTCCCAGCAGACCCATCTTAACTTCCTCTTTAAAGCCTCTAATTTTCTTTCCAACCCTTTATTTCTTTTTTATATTAACTATATTTCTTTCTTTAAAAGAGACTAAGTATGGTATACCTTTCTTCAAACCAAAACTCATACCGCTAATGTTTTTCAATCTCAGAAAAAGTTCCCTTTCCTTTATGTATTAGTAATCTTTTGCCTTCATGCCTTTAATTTTGAGAATCAAAATCAAAACTGGAAATTCTGAATTGGAAGTATACACAGAAAAGTAAAAAATACAAGAAGTCCTCATTATTATAGGAGATGGGAAAAAATACAGATTCAAATCAGTAGAGATACTGATTATATCAATATTAATCTTTCCTATTTAAATTCTTGTGCATTTTAATTGAAATATTTTTTTTTAAATCTTAATTCTGTATTATTCTGTATTTCAACAGCCAAAATTAATCTTTTTCCAGGATGCAAATCACCTCTATGAACTTACCTCACCAAACTCTAATTTAAAGATGAATGGATAATACAATGGCAAAGGGGCATGGAAAGAAAGAACTCTATATTAGCCCCTAGATAAGCAAAATTAAACAATGTATTTTTTCAAATTTGATACTTTTTTTTTCTATTTTGAGTAACACATTCATTCAACGATTATACTGATTGCCTACTATGTGTCAGGGACACCTGAGAGACATCACTGGAACAAAAGAGATAAAAACTCCCTCCCTTCGCAAAGCTTTAATTTGACAGCCATTATTCTTTTTTTTTCTGTTGAACAAGAACTTTAGATGTGTGTTTTGAGGGTAAGGGAGAAACATGCAGCACATAGGGATGTTAACTAAATGCAATCTAATGTTCCTAATTTTACAAATAAAAAAACTAGAAGTCAGAAAAAACACCTAGTTTACTAAGGTCAGAGCCTGATTTTCAAATGCCTAGTAGCCCAAATGCCAACACTATTAATACTCCTAAATAGCGCAAATGAAAGGCTAAAATATGTAATCGATTCATAAAAATGTCAACTTATGAGAAATATTTGCTTTATAACCAACAATGCAAGTAATTTTTAAAATATTGATAAAGCAAAGTTTTATGATTTTGTTAAAATGTATTTTCTTAGATTTTGAGCAATTTAAAAACATGATTGTCAAAGTCAAAATACATGTTCTTACAAACCTATAGATAATTTGGTGAAAAAAATCAAATACTTACAGTACTATGAAAAACAACACTGTGTCCCTTCCCTAAACTTTCTATATGAGCTGAGAGGTTAAAGCATATGGCTCGATGTCTTATCGCATCCAGTGTTTGTGCATCGAAGAAATCATGTGGTCGTGCTAAAAAACACAAAGAGATAAAGAATATTTAGATAAATATAGCCAAAGAGTCTGTTTTCCACAAAAATATATAATAAGTAAGAGTGAAACAATTCACAAGTATTAACGTAGTGTTTAAACAAGATTTTTGTTTTTCAAAACATGAAGGCCAGCTGACAAGATTAAAGATGTACACAGCAGAATTCCAACTAATGAGGGAATGTGGGTTAATGTGGCCCCTTGATATGTGAGGTTCTAACTTCAGACATCATGATTCCACATTTCAGCTGTTTCACATAATTTATATTTTAGATCTGAATCTCTCCTAAGTGTCAGTCCTACATTTTCAACAATCTGATGAACATCTCCATCTGTGCACCACACTGAGATCTCATTCACCACAGCCAAACCATATGGAATACATTACATGAACATTCTATATTAATATGTAATCAAAAATTTTCCAAGTGTGACAAAGTGGTAATATTATTTGAGTTTTCTGACAAGTATTTTCTCGATTATAAATAACTCTTCTAAACAATCTAAGAGAATTATAAATAATACATTTTTTAATGACAATGAGTCCACCAAAATACTGTCTAACTCTCAACTCCACCGGTTAGTTATTAGCTGTGTGATTTTGGGCAAACTTCTTAATCAACCTTAGCCTGTTCCCTTTTTTGTGAATGGAGATAAAATAGCTATGGATTATAATTAGGTAAAATAAATGCATATAAAAAATGCCTTAAGTCATAAAGCAGTTATATAAACCACTTTTTAAAAAATAGTAAACTCGTAAACCTAGGGTAAGCAATCTTTTAGTGTGATCACAACAAAGCTATACACTGAAGATTTAATTTGCTAAGAACATTTTTAAAATTTCAATTTTCTTTGCACTAACATTATAAATTGTGCTATTTTTATTCTTAATAAAAAGTTGCTCAAAATAAGGGAAACAAATTTATTGTTTTACAACTGTGGAGCTCACTAATATATGTAATTTTACAAGATTATGTGTAATTAAAAATTAAATTATCCTGACAATAGAAGAAATGGCTTGATTTCCTGGTAAAGCATATTCTGAATTAGATGCAGCTCATTTACCACACTATTGTGATTTACCAGTACGTGGAATGGATTTATCTCTACCATTCATGGAGTTCTTAGAACATCTACACAAATCCACCAGAGTTTTTGTGGGGTGATGATTTCACCAGTTAGCATACTCAATAAAACTAAGCTCTTTTCTCACTGGATTTTTCCTCAGAAAGAAATAAGCAAAATACCAACTAGTAACAAACCAGCAGAACTCACAAGACAAAATGATAATAATGGGAGATCAGTAAAAAAAAATATTTGATATTTATGGGAGAAAAAAGTCATGATTTTACCTAATGCTGAGAAATCTCCTTCCCATTAGAGATCTGTGGCTATTGGGAAAAAAACTATGTACTTTCTCCACGCTCCCCAATTATGCTTTTTCCTGAAGATAAGCACTTAAAGAAAATAACATTAACTCACCCTTCTGAACCATTCAAATCTATCACTTCTTATTCAAGATTCAAACACAGAAGTCATCACTTGAATTAAATTCACAATAATGAAAAGAGCTCTCAAACCTCAAATTTTATGCATTGAGATCTTAACTGTGCTATGTTCACTATCAAAGTTTCAGGAATACTAAACTTGAACAATAGTCTGCAAAGCAGATGTTTCATGATCCATTAGAATAAGGGAAGAAAATACCATCACTTCTTTTCATCTTAACATTTTTCAATATACCTTCTTGGTAACTGTTTTATAATGTGCAGTAGCAGTATTACTGGCATATACCATACAAATACACGTTAAAATTGGGTGCCCATTTTTTAAAAAAACCGGTAAGCGTCTACAGCCCTGAACATGCCCGATCTCATGAGATCTTGGAAGCTAAGCAGGGTTGGGTCTGTTTAGTACTTGGATGGGAGACCACCTAGGAATACCAGGTACTGTAGGTGGAATGAATGAATGAATGAATAACTGATGAGCAACATAATCAAAAAGGAAAATGAATATAACCTAAATTTGGTAGCCAACTTTGAAAAAAAATGTTTTATTTCACCACTAAGCATCTTGAGAGTTTAGGAAAGTCTATTTTTCACTTGTTCATTTGTCCATGCAGCTCATTATAACAAAAACACTTCAATGTTTTAGAGACAAGCTTTATAGTCTGAATTAATTCTGCAGTCTCTTCTACATTCTAATCAGATCCCAACAGAAAGAGTAAAATGCAATCCTTCTTTCTCTCTGATCATCCTTGCAGTGGCCTCCCTTTTCAATAACAGCTTCACTCAATCATATTTCCTCATTTAGAGTATATTTAATTAACCAGCTGATACTAAGAATCAGGAACGGTGCTGGGCTCTGGAGTTTCAAAGTCAATTCTTGCCCCAACATTTACAAGCCTTATCATCTAAGTGTATTTGTTCTATCCAAAATATAGAGGATGCATCACATCTTGTAATTAAGCATTTAACAATTATACATTATATGTTACAATAAACTGTTAAGTGCTGAAACAGACTATCAACAGTTTTGCTATTCACACATACCACTTTGGAGGAGATAGGTTACTTTTACTTGATTTTTACCCTTAATATGCTCAATTTTTCTAAAATATTGTTAGAAACACCATATTGTCATATTTAAAATTTTCTTAATTTAGAGGAGAATCAAAGTAACCCTCAAAATCTAATTCTATATAGTTTGTATTCTAAGGCCACATATATTTACGCTCCTTTAGCTACTACAGACAAAATACCCACTGAATTCTCACATGGTCCCACAGGTATCCTGTTTATTACCAATAACAAAAAATAGATAAGCAGAGTCGAAGAAAGGTAAAAACTTATTTGAAACAAAAGCATTATAATACACACAGACTTTCAGTGAAACACTTACGTAATGAGCGTCGTCGTTTGTTCTTTAATTTCCTCCTTTTGTTTATTCCAGCTTTAGAAGGAGATTCTTCTTTGGCCTTTGGCTGGCTAGAAACTTTTGAGGAGTTCTGCTGACTGAAGTGTGTGGGTACATGGCGAGCTAGCCCTCCCTGAGAAGCAAAGCTGGCATTGCAGCCACCAACAACACACTAAATGAAAACACAAAAGGGGATAAAGGAGTCAAATATGTGGTGACAGAAAGAAATCTAACTATGGGAGCTGAACACACAATGCAATATATATACACCTTACTGTTAAATTGTACACCTGAAACTTACTAGGTTTCGTTAACTAATGTCACCATAAAAAAAAATTTTAATTAAAAACTAGCAAATGAACAACAACAACAACAACAAAACAAAGGATGTCAGGATGCTGTGTAGGGGAACAAGCATAATACAAATGAGTGAATATTTCATATTTTCAGAAGTAAATCAGTAATGCTATAGAACTAATTCCAGAAACTAAGAACCCTTTCACTTTATAAGTTGCCCAAAGAAATATACATAAGGCAGTGGCAGAGCTGGAAAATGAAACTCAAGTTTCATGTCTCCCTAGTGCTCTTTCCTCTATATGCAAGACAAAAATAGTGGATTGTCGCCCCACCACCATCACCAAAAAGAAAAAAAAAAAAAAGGAAAAAAAAAATCTGGTTTTAAATTAATCACTTTTTTAAGAGGAGCAATAAAATGTTTTCGCATCAAAGAATTACATATCTTGATAATTCCTTGGATTCCTGGATCTTTAAAATTATTTTTTTCATGTAAAATGTTATTTCAAACCTTCAGCTGCCTCCCTATTATTGTAACAGATAGGAAAAAAATACATGAATACTAACTTTTAAACTACTAGGTCTAGCCTCTCAGAGAAGACTTATGCTCAGGGTTGATCTTAATCAACCTTCCACAATTCCATTAAACACTGCCTCTTTAGTTTTCTGTACTTTCAAGTTTGAGAAAACAAAAGGTTAACAATCCAAGTCAACCTAGTGGATCTGCTATTCCATAATGAACACAGAACATCTGGATATCACTAAAATTACAATACACAAATTGTACAAGTGTATGATTTCTAGTTAGATCTTAGGAAATAATATTTGCAGGTCTTCTGACAAATGAATGTTAATTAAAACAAATACCATTTTCCAAAATGATCCCCAAACAGCAAAACTACAGCTAGATTGCTGGTGGCTTTTTATTAGTAATTTACCCAGTTTACTTAGTTTCTGACTTGACAACTAAACTCCAACCATGCAAATTTGTCATGTTTAACACCAATTATATTTACCACATTATTCTTACGTACTTTAACTAGATAATACCACAAAAAAGTCTACAGGATTCTGGGCTCTTTCTTCTAACCCAGGAACCTCTCATTTTCAACTTCCAAAAACACAATAAAACTACAAATAAAGATTCTAACTTTATTCAAATAGTCTCTCTAAATTTACCTCAGTGAAAAGGAGCTCATCCTTCCTTAAGGAGATCCTCACACTCTCACTGCATATCTAGATAACTATCCCAATTCATCCTCCTTTCCATTCATTATGAAGGCAGGAGTTTACTTTTATAAACAGAAGCATCTTGCAAATCACAGGTATATTTCTAAATATATCAGCAGAACTGAACTGCTTATAGATTCTGAACCAATGCTGCCTAAAAACATTTCACAGCACACTACTTATATAGTGCCATAATAATTTTTCTTTTTATTTTGATATACAAGAGACCATTTTATGGGCTCTAATGGCATTCAGCATTGCTAATAAAAATCTTTGCCCATTCTTGGGTGCATACTAAATTAAAAGGCAGAGGAATGATTCAAGATTTTAGTTCACATAGTTCACATGTCCAGTACTCTGCAAAATTCTACAAGTATAAAGATGACTAAGATATAGTTCTCACTCTCAAAGTGTTTACATGTAGTCAAGCAAGACATACATATGAAGTGACACCTTAAAAGGACTATAGTCAGGAGTAAGGCACAGAGTGCTATGGAAACCATGAAAAGAACCGTTAGCCATATCCAGTACTTTAAAATTACCATTTAATTATTTCTTCAACGACCCCATCAATAGTATGGTCCAGATACCCTGCATTAAGAATGTTCAGCTACAGACTCTTGACCCTGAAAAGTTTAGCAACTAATGGTTATCCAATTCTTAGAATTTAAACTTACTATATTTTGAGTATCGAGAAAGAATAATGCTTTTTAAAGTTTCCATCTTCTGTGGATTACCACGTTGCCATAGATAACACTATCCAACACAGAAGACACTAGTCAGTCAGATATTACTACTAATCACTTTCAGCAAGGATACTATAACTAAAAATTCTAACTTTTAATTTATTTAAATCAATTTGTATTATTGAGGCAAAATTCACATGTCGCACCATGTTAAAATGTACAATTCAGTGGTATTTAGTGTACTCACAATGTTGTATAATCATTAGCTCCACATTCTTGCCAACACTTATTTTTTATTTTATTAAAACCACCCTAGCAAGAAATGGTATATCACTGTCGTTTTTTATTTGTATTTTCTTAATAACCATCTTATTTTTTAATTTAATTTAAAACATTTTACTCAATTTAACTACTGAAAAACTTTTTAAGTATGCTTAGAACAACTTGGTAGTGCATCTAATTCTGCAACTGCAAATTTTGTGAAATCTAAATATAGATCAAGTGTTTAGCATCTGAACTGAGCGCCTTAAGTAGAATTACTCTAATGGATTAGTTTTGCACTGTCCAATACATTTTAGCTATCAGACATATATAGCTACTGAGCACTTGAAATGTGCCTTTAAAATATACACTAAAAATTTGGAAGTTTAGTGCCAAAAACAAACAAACAAAATTTCATCGACTTCGTATATTGATAAAATGTTCAAATGATAATATAACAGGTTATGTCAAAGATATTAAATTATTTTCACCTGTTCCAATTATTTTAATGTAGCAGGGAAAATTTTAAATGACCTACTTGGTTCACACGTATTCCCATGACACAGTACTGCCAAAGAATGAGCCATACAATACTCTTACTTCCAAGAAAAATACCAGCTCATATTTCTAACACCTACTCTAAAAATATAGATTAAATAACCTTCTTTTGTTAGATACTTCAAAGAATATAAATAAAACTGTCTTTGCCTTTAGGTTCCCAGTTTAATACTGGTTATTCAAACAAATGTATTCAAAAACTCCTTATTTCAAATTTTAGAACAGCTACTTGACTACAATGAATAGACAGAGATGGAAGTGACAGGCCAGATCCAAGCCCTCAGGTCTGAACTCAGAGAGATTTTGTGATATGATTCCACCAGGTTTATCCTTAATTATAAGGTTAAGGTAGCCTGGCGGATTCATTTTCTCCTGGGATCCTTTAAGAATAGGCCTTGGAAGGATTTAGAACTGAGAGTAAATATTATGAGTTTAAATACATACATATATTGCAAGTTTATCATAATCAGCAATGATTCAATGCTCTGCAAATGAGAATTCTAACAGAAAATTTTTATTTTGATTTTGATCAAGAATCATAAACAAATCTAAAAAAGAAAACACTATTTAATGAAAAAGAAATATAATAGAATCACAATCAAAACCATTTCACTTAAATGTAAATTCTTTTACCCTAAAGGAGAAAAGAATGTGAAGCATCATTTAATCAGTTATTCCACTCAGTAAGTGTATATCATAGAGGACAGGTGAGACAAATCTGCTGCTGCCTCAAGTGACCTTAGCACCACCTTCCTTCCTCTTACTAGGAGAATTTCATGGTGCCGAGTGTGATTTTAGTGTTCAAGCATTCAGGTTTTCACCCACACGTACAGCAATGACCCCCGAAGCTGCCTCACACAGTGTTCTGACGAATAAACACCCTGTTCCAACAATTAGAGAACAAAACTGATTGTGCACGTGGAATGTTTTACATGTTCTATCTCCCAAATTCACTGAAACTACCTACGTTAGCTACCACTGTGGTCAACTAGCGGTTCTAAAACTTGAAACATGGAGTTACTGGGTTTTTCCCCAAAAACAGATTTATTCAAATGAAGCAATACTAAGACTGTCTTATTCATATTTATACTCCTAGAAGTGCTATGAAAATCTACAAGGGACTACTATAATATAAAGCATAAAATACCAGTTTCACAGAAGATACAGTAGCATTTATTAACAGGAATATTAAGAGAAAAAAACCCAGGTAGAAAACATTGGTTTCTCTAAGTTTTAATGAATATAACCCAGTAACATGAGATAAAATCAGGGGAAACAAACTGGGTGAAGGTACATGGGAGACTGTGTTTTATTCCTTTCAAAGAACAATGAAATAGTAAACACATTTATTTACCAGAGAAATCTTTAGTGTCAGCTAGTATATCACTTAGATGAACTAACAAAGTTCACTTAATAATATAAGTGACATTTCTCTTTTAAGCTTACCCAGCCAGAAGAGAAATATTTGTAGAACAGAGTTTCTTAAATCTGAGTGCACATCAAAATTACCTGAAAGATCTCTCTAAATAAAGCAATGCCTGACAACATGCCCCAAAGATTCTAATTCAATTAGTCATGGGTATAACTCAGGCACCCGGATTTAGTTACTCAGCGGCACAGTCCATGTAATAAAGAACCTCTTGATTCTTACTAGCTTTCCAAATAATAAGATCCTTAGCATTCTCTAAGAGTGACCAATTAGTTTGTCTGTTTGTTGGTTGGTTTATTTGTTTTTTGGGGGGGATCATTTTTTCTTTTCTTTCTTTTTTTTTTAGTCTGATGATCACTTACAGCTATTATCCTTACGTATATTCAAATTGTACCATCTTTAGTCAGTGGGAGACTCCTAAAAACTGGCTGTCAAAGCTAGGGAACATGGAAGCTTCAAAGAGACACACAGACATACAAAATGGTAAGGACAATAAATATAGGACAGGGTGTTTAAAAGCTTTGCATTATTACAGAAAAAGCTGAAAAGCAAAAAAGTCTCACCAAAATGTGTGTGTGTATGTGGAGATGGATGTGTTAATTGTATACACATATCAAATCACAATTTACATTTTGATATTTTATAATTTTACTTATCAGTTACACCTCAATAAAGCTGAAAAAGAGTAAAAGATTTTTAAATTATCAGTATCAGTTACCATTATAAAAGAGATCAGAAAGGAACTGAAGGAAATTATTTCATCATCCATCACGGTGAATGCTGCAATAATATCAGTATCACTAACTGTCCTGTAACAAACTTCCAGATTTGCTTGTATGCAATTATAAGCCACCTTATAGTAAGGATATAATAGTTTAAGTCTGGTGATAAAATTTCTTTTCTTTATCAACCTTTTAGGCTAGGTTCTTAGTTCTAAAACATCTAAAAAGATCAGCTGTTTAATATAACAGACTTGAAAGGAAATCAGAGTTTTTCAAGCACTACTCTATCACAATGAGAAGTTATTCAAATATGTCAATATTATGAATGGAGTCAATCATGCTGAGCTAAAAGACAACTAGCTGCGAGGAAAAGTTACAATAAATAAATTAACCCAGGACAACTAAATGACTATAAACACTGTGTCCAAAATAAACAGGAATGTCGGAATAGGGTAGAAACATCTGTGGGAAGAATATAAAACTACTGAACTTATCTGAAAAGTGCAACTACACAATTTCGAACTATTATATACAAGTTTATACAAACTAATGCCACAAGGGCAAAATGTAAAGAAAAAGGAATCAAAACAGTCACCAAACATGCTGCATATAACTGATTTTTATTTTCATCAGTTAACTAAAATACTTTTAAGTGAGGCAACGCTGAAACCATTTAGCCATGATAAAGCTTAATAGCAGATGACCAGCAAGAATCTAAATCACAATTACAAAAAGACCAAGACAATAATTATAAAGAATCCCAAAATCCTAGTACTATAAGCATGTATGATGTTTTCCAGCAATCCCCTTCCCACAAACTCTAAATGTACATACAAAGCAGAGATTCATATACATGATGACATGAACACTGCAGGGGAGGGGTTGGTATCTAGGAATAATCTTTGCACTTTAATTATCAGAGATGAATATTATTAAAACTTTTGGCAAAAAAAAAAAACCTATTTTTTTTGTTTTAGGAGGATGTTTGATTTCATAATGAGCTGACATGATCAATTATTTTCATGACATTGCCTACCTTCTTATCAAGCATAAGACAAATTTAGGGACCATAAAACCAGGCTTAACACTAAACGAGATACACCCATGGCTTTCATTTCCCATATCAAGTTAATTAAGTCTCAATGACTTCTAGTTTCTAGCCTTTGCCATTACCAACACTCTAATGGAGACCTTTACCATCCAAATCTTTACAGTTGCCCCAGAAACCACGTGAGCAAATACTGATACATTCAATATATAAAATCTGTATTATATGAGCATCAAAATAATGATAGTTTTTGCTAAGGCAAAGATGAGACACTATAAAAGAACAGAAAGCTCCGTGAGTAGAATACTAACAAATAAATTTAAATGGGAAGACAAAAATACTCATTTTGTAACCCTCATAGTAATAATTAATTCAGGGAAAAAAGCATCACAGCTACTAAAACTAGTTCTAATGGGGAACAACATATTTATGTAAGCTCAAAGTTTCTCTCTCCAAAAACAATTAACAGTAAAGGGACAAATAATAAGTTTACACTGGAGACCCTGGCAAATTCCACCCTAACCAAGTGATGCTAGGTAACTTCATCTATGATGTAATAAATTGTTATAAAGTGTCCCCTGACGAGATACAGTGAAAATTTTGTACTATTTTCTGCAAAAATGCATAAACTGAATCTGATCGTTATAAAAACACAAAATAACCTCCAAATTGGAGACATACTACAAAATAAAAGGTTGATACTCTTCAAAAATATGAGTGCTATGAATGATAAAGGCTGACAAGCATTAAGACTAAAGGAGTCATGAAAACTAAATGCAATGCATGGTCGTCAATTAGAATTTAAACCACACGCACTTGCTACATAAAGCTACATAAAGGCCATTGTTGGGGCAATCAGTTAAATTCCAGTAGGTTAGCTAATATCTTCAATATTAAATTTCTGAATCTTGACAAGTGTACTAGGGTTATATAAGTGAATGCCCTGTTCTTAGGAAAAACATGCACTGAATTTAGTATTTAGGGATACTGCTCCTCTAAAAGGGTTCCCCCAAAAATGTGTGCAAGCATGCATGCGTGGGTGTGTTTGTGTATAGGTAGTCATCATGATGACTTTATCAATTATCTCACACACAAAGCACCCTACTATAGAGCACCCACAATGATTTTTTTTAAGATATGAATAATACTGACCTTTGGCAAATGCCTGAAGCATATTGTAAATATAAAAGGAAAAAAAATACAAACTCCTTAGAATAATCAAATTCCAGACTAATATAGCTAAGAGATAATAACAGTAATCCAAAGACAATATACAGTACATATTTACACTGGAGCTGTTCTGCATTATAAATTACTGAGAGGCACTGAAGCACAAATGTTAAGGAAACAGACCCTGGTATGATATTGCCTCCAAAGTCCTCAATCTGCCACTAATTGCCCATGGCCTTAGAAAATATTTACTCTCTTCTTACCTCAGTTTCCTCACCTATAAAATAAGGGCAACAACAGTAATTACCTCAAAGAATACTTCTTGTAAGGATTAAATTAATTAAAATGTATAATGCAACAATATATGTATGTAATGTGCAAGGCACAGAGCAGCATTATGCAAGCTTTTTGCTAATCAAGATTACTTCCGACCCCTACACTTCGCCTTGTTCGTTACACAACAAATACTAGATCAATATGAGAAACTTTTTGCAACCAATTGCTTTTGCATTTAATAACTAGATAGTTCAAGCTTACTAGTCAGAAATAGTTTTTAAATATTTTCAGAATACTACTCAGCCGTTAAGAAGAGATGAAATACTGCCATTTTCGACAATGTGGATGGACCTCGAGATAATCATGCTAAGCAAAATAAGACAGAAAAAGTTGATAACCACATGTGAGGTATAAACCTAAAAGCAACAAATGAACGAGACAAACAGAGACTCATGGTCAGGGACAACAGACTCATGGTTACCAGAGGAGAGGGGGAAAAGGAGAGGAGAGGTAGAAGCGATAAAGGAGGTCAAATATGTGGTGACAGAAGAAATCTAATTATGGGAGGTGAACGCAGTATAAACATATATATGCCTTACTGTTAAAGTGTACAGCTAAAACTTACTAGATTTCGTTAACCAAAAATTAATTTAAAAAGTATACATATTTTTTCAACCTAACTCCATAAAGTATCACCTATAAATAACTACATGCTATTCCTTAAAAAGTCCACTATTCTTTCTTTCATGCTTTCTCTCAAAAGGACATAATTCTATAATTAGATAGTGGTAATGGTTGCACAATCCTGTGAATACACTAAAAACTACTGAATTGTACAGTTAGTACATTTTAAGGTATGTGAATTATATTTAATATATGTACATCTGTAATGATCTCCCAATCACAAGACAAAACTCTCAGCTTTTCTCTAAGACCCTCCTCATTTTCCTGTATTGGGAATAGGCATAGATTTTTTTCAAAAGGAATACAAAAAACCCTAATCATAAAAAAAAGTTGATAAATTACATTTCATTAGAGTTAAAATACTGTTCTTCAAAAAATCCTATTAAGGTGAAAAGGATAACCAAAGACAGACTGGAAAAAGATATTTGCAACACATATATCTGACAAAAGACTTGTTTCCAAATAGATTAAAAAGTTATATAATAATAAGCAAACCATTCAATAAGATAAGGCTCAAATAGGTACTGCATTAAAACAGAAAAATCTAACAGCCTTAAGTATATGAAAATGTGTTCAGCATCATTACTCACCAGGGAAATAAAAATTAAAGCCACAAAAGACTGATAATCTCAAGATATAAAGCAACTAAAACACTCATTTGCTGCTAGTGGAAATGTAAAGTGATACAACCAATTTGGAGAATTTGGTAGTTTCTAGAAACTAAAAATGGCCTATTCTATGACTCAGCAATTCTACTCATAGGTATACAGCCAAGAGTGCAGGTGTGCGATCAGAAGACAAGGAAAAGAACATTGCTGGAAAGCTTGATTAATAGTCAAAGACCAGAAACAGCCCAAAAGCCCATGAGCGTTAAAATGGATTAACTATTATTTATTTGTACAATCAAATACTACACAGCATCTTTTAAAAGATAACTGGTACATACAACAATAAAGGGATATCTTGCTGCTACTTTGTACAGTAAGAAAAGCCAGACACAAGAGTTCATACAACTAAGCTAGGTTGACAGGAATCATAATATGGCTTGGAGGGAGAAGCAGAGGATGGGAGGATAGGGACATTACAAAATGTGTTTTACTGAATATATTCTTTGTCAGGGTGGTGGCTACACATATGCACATAGATGAAACAAATTTAAACTGTTGAACACTTAAGGGTAGACACTGTATTGCACATATTATAAATTAAAAATTTTTTTAAGAGAAAAATTAGACTCCCCTCAAATATCATCACCTCCTCCTACCTAGAGTCAACTCCCGTTCAACTTCTACTACTCTTTGCCAGTCCCAGTACAGTGACCCTTGAACAACATGAGTTTGAACCACACAGGTCCACTTATACACAATATTTTTCAATAGTTGGCTCTCCACATCCATGGATTTTACATACGCAGATTCAACCAACCACGGATCGAAACTATTTTTAATCCACACATGGAAATGTGGATGTGATGCAGGGATTATGCCGACTGTGTGCATTGTTCTACACTATTTTTTATTAGGGACTTGAGCATCGCAAATTCTGGTATATTCAGGAATCCTGAAACCAATCCCCCACAAATACCAAGGGCCAACAGTAGTTAAGTTTTGGGAAAATCTACAGTTATACTGGATTTCCTATAAATTTAAAACTCCTCTAAAATAAAAAGCTTATTTAAAAAAGTACAGAGAGTATATAGTTTACTAGATTCTGTGTAAGAAAGGAAGAATAAGACTATATAATTATCTGCTTGTATTTTCATACAGAAATACTAGAATTCACTAGAAACTAGTTAACAGTGGCCATGTTATTTGGGGGAAAGGGAATAAGAACAAGAAATGGAGCAAAATTTCTCAATGTAAATTATTATTTAAAAAACATGTTAAAGATTGTCTTTTCAAAAAAAATTATGTGATTTTTAAAAACCAACTCCACAATATTTATCTCCTTCTCTAATGAAACTCAAAGGAAGTTTCTGGCACAGTATTTACATACCAATAGATATTGTAAGTTTAACGACTATTAAACTTCTTTAAATATAAACTTTTAATCTCTATGGTATATGCTTTCATAATTACAAACCAAAATATTTTAATTTTTAATTAATATAAATGGAAAAATGGTTTTATAAAACTTGCTCCTTTATAAATTTCCCTGAACACATCTATTGGACACAGTAATTTACAAGTAAGCTCAGTGATGAGCACAAAATTTAGTGAAAAGAATCAAATCCCTTAATGTTCTATAATTTCATTTTTTCCTATAATAATCACTGTTGTTTGCTAATTAAAACCTCTGACAGTGAGAAAACAATTAAGAGCACAAGGTATTAAGAGCCAATTTTAAAGACATGCATTCAGCCTGTCAGTCTGTCCACCATTTTCAAGACCCTATCACAGAGATTTTTCTGTTGTTCACATTTTAAAAATTGGATTAAATTATCTTTCCCCCTCTATTTTTTAAATTCCATGCATCTACTGGAATGTTAAAACAAATGGTTCTTTAAAATTTTTAGTACAGCAAAGGTATGCCCATTAAGAATCCTGTCAACTTGAATTCAAGTTAAAAAGAAAATAAACTCATATGTATTTACTTACCTTGAAAGGTTTGTCTCCACTGTGTGTCAGCATATGCCTCTGTAACCAACTCTGACTGGTTGATGGAGTGTTATATACTTTACAACCTTTCCATAAGCAAACAAATACCTGTTAAAAGAAGAGTCATATTTTCCATCACTTATTTCAATAAAGTTTTATTCCATTTAAGATCAAATGAATATGTTGCAAGTGCAAGTCTTCAACTGACAAACAGTCATTTAATGTATGAGTCAATCAAATGCTTAATGTAGTTAGAATCTTCTGGATTTCCAATGAGAGCCACAGTATTAACCTTTCTCCCTTAAGGCTGCTGTCCACTCCCTCAGTAAGGAACAGATACAATTCCAAAGAGCCATTCAGAAGTAAATACACAAAATATTAATAATATATCACTAGGCACTAGGACTATAGACCATTATTTACATTTTTGTATTTACTGTATGAGGGAACAAGCATGTATTAATTGTAATTATCAGAAAAATATAAAAGTATAAAGAAACAATGAAAAACCAAAGTAGTCAAATGTTAGTGGATACTGATAGTTTCATCTTCAAAGAATGAGGAATACAATCAAATTATCAAATTATAATTTTTCTGCTCTTGAATTTCTACTCTCACCATGCATATTACTTCATCTTACACTGTTCTATTCATTAAAAATGACTTCCAAAATTATCTTGGTTAGAAAGCAAAATCTAACATCAAATGTTTAATATAGTTGCAAAAGCAATGTGCATGAGCTACTCAATCATAACCTACATTCTTGGGTTCAGGGAACTGAGTATGACTAGGTTTAGAAAAGCATAAATCTAACACCTAACAACCTAATCTTTATCATCTTCCTACTAGTGTGACATCAATTTTCTAACTAATTATCTTTCTATCAAACTGAACACTGAAATTGCTCCTTATCAGTAAAAGAAATATGAATCTACTGTAATCATCAACTTCAAAATACCATTTCTAGATTTTCTTCTTTTCTAAGGTAAGAAGTTATAAATAGAGCCACACTTTGAAGACTATAACGTACTACCTACATGTAGAACAAAACAAAGATGCACGAAGCACTGAAGATTAACAATCACTAAAGTTTAAAATTTTTTAGAGAATTCGACAGTCTAAAATAACTGAGAACCTTTACTCAAAACCAAACCATTTTATATCAGATAGGCCAAACCAGGTAACACTGCTATTGCTATCTGAAGTGACTTGTTTAGAGAAAGTTATAGCATATCCTAATTCTACAACACATTTGCTAAATATTTTTAGTTAAGCAGATACTAAATTATAACATTTCTTCCTTCACACTTAAAATTCCTGACCCTAGTACACATTTATAATTCCTGAAATTCCCAGAATTAAAAACTTTTCAAATGAAGCCAGATAAAAGAAAAAAAATTGTGATGCTACACCTATATGTTCTGAAAATTAATTCAGTAAGGTTTGATCATCACAAAGATAATCGGTGCTATTTATCAATTTCCTAACTCAAGACTACTAGACAGACTCTCAGAATCTTAAATGTTTAATCGAAATAATACACAGGAATCAGAGCTTAGTCTAAAATTCTCACACGTCATGCCCCATAAACAGAAATGCCTTACTGCTAGTATTTGGGAACAAAATTAACATAATTTATGTAACAAATTTTACAATGAAGAATTCTGTTGATCTAACTCTTTAAGTGACTCCTGTGCTGAATTACTCTCAAAAAAAGGAAAAAAATCCAATAAATACTCAAACGCTGCCCCTACCTAACATTACTTAACCACCACATCTGAGAAACAACAAATCTCTTGGCTCCTTTTTATATGAATAAACACAAATATGGAGGCAATGGCAGACCCTGTAATTCTATCAGATAATAATAGCCTTAACTGTGAGTAGGGATGGTCTAGACTATAGATGGAATAATGTCTAGTAACACTACTAGTGCAAGGCCTTCAGGTTCAAAGAAAAATCAACCCAGTAAATTTTACAGGAAATGAAATAAGTGTAAAGAGACCAAAGCTAACTATGTTTACCCATATTTGGGTGAAATATTTGTGATATATTTGAAAAATAATTGAGGGAGAGAGAGAGGAAGCACTAAACTTACACAAGAACAGTCTTGATACACAAAATGAGCACTAAAAATCTACATCAAGGATCCATAAAAACCAGAATTTTTTAAAAGCTAAATTTCCTTTCTAATTTGTATTAGGAAAACTCTTGATAAAACAGGTAGTCCAAAATCTGACAAAAAGGTCTTTCTTCAAACCAGTCTTTTTAGATGCACAGTATGCAAAAAAAACATTTTATTATCAGCTTTAGAAACGTTCTCATTATAAAAATTAAGCCCTAAAAACAAACACCACAGAAATTAAACCGAAATATGAAAGGAATTATTCAAACATAAAACCTCACACGGTTCCTCTATACTATCTTTAAATGAATTTAAGATAGCGCTATATTAATCAGAATACTGAGGCAGAGGTTCACCTTCCAATCTCATAAGACAGATTTATGTTATATTGGGTTGTATTAGATGTAACAGAAATTGAACAAAAGTAAATTCCCTGCATTCTATCCATTTCTCAGCTATATCACCTCAGAAAGCATCTATCGAAATCCTATTTTCTTTTTCATCAGATAGACCATATGGGCACATATCTGATAACTCTACAACATGATGAAATTAATCTCTCAGAAAGACTAGTTAACAGAAAAATTGAATTTATATTAGACACTGGAGGTTGTTTCTCAAAATAACTGCCACCAGATTTTTCTGTTACTGTCAAAAGAAAACAACACCACACAGCCATTTAAAAAAATATTTTTGGACTACCAAAAAAATCTTCAAATTTACAATAAGCTAACTTATAAGATGTATGGGTCTACAATTTCAATGTTACAGGGAGGTTTGGGGTTTCTGCTGATAATTCATCTATAAAACCTTATTCTTCACTGTCAGAATAGGTCAGATTTACCTTCAGGGATCTCCTCCAAAATGCCCCAAATGAACAAGGCTGGTACTAATCTGAGAACCAAAGGTAGTTTTAGTCTCCTTCGCTTTGGTCAATTTTCTTGAATAAATGTACCAGTGTACTTATCTGAATGATTGCACAGGTTACACCTACAACAGTTTGTGTGGCAGTATAGATTAAGATAAATGCACTTATATTTATCTGGACACTACTATCTCACACTCGGACTGTGCAAATGAATCCATCAACATTTCTGTAATTATAAAATCCATCTCTAAAGAATACAATTCAACCTGACAGAGTCTATGTATGCGTAAGGGAAATTCAGCAGTTATTATTAAAGTAAATTAAAATCAGCCAAATATATTCTAAATACAGAGATGAAAAAAGCAGTATAATTTACATACCTAGGGTGGGGATGTGGCGGGGGGGGGGGGGCTAGTTTTACTAAGGAATTTAAATTCCTTTTGCAGTAAAATGACATGAAAAGATTTCATATATACACAGAGATACACCATCTAAAGGCAAAAAGGGGATGATTTCATGGTTCCTTTAAGCTTTGATATTTCTTGGTGCGGGGGAGTTCATTCATTTACAAAATGTAAACATACAAAAGAGAAGCAAGATATTTTTTACAGCTAATAATTCTGTGTCAGATCAGACTACTCTTTCAAGGTCTAAAAAGAGTTAAAATTTGGTATCCTATTCCTATTATTTTTAGTTACATTAAATATATTAATATTTTAAATTTCTTCTGTTAAAAGATATCTAATGCGATATAACAGAATACAAAAATATTCAGTAAAACAAATTACAAAAATAAAATATTTTTCATTTATTGCAAAAGATACGATCGATTTCATGTTGTGTTCAGGAGATACCAGATTGACAATGAAAACGCAAAGTGACCGCCTCCTAAAACTGATTTCACTTCCTAGCAGTAATCTGATTTAACCTCAAGGGTCTACAAATGTCATTTTATATAACATAAAAGTAACTGGCCTCATTCAGGTCTTTAAACAATATCCTGTGAACCCCCAAAATCTCCCCCTGGCCTTTTCCTCTAGAAACACCAAAGAACAAATGCAAAAGTAAACAATAAAATGATGTGTGTAAAATAACTCCTGCATCAAGAAACATGAACATATTTGTAACAACTATTTTTAAAGAAACAGTTAAAACAGAAAGAACAGCAGATTAATCGATCTTATTGATCCACTGAAATCCTACAAGATGACATTCCCTGCCTACCAAAACTTATGTCTATATTAAGAGGACAATGGGTTTGAAATTTGATTAGTAAAGTAGATCAGTCTAGTTTTTGAAAACCAGTCACACACAAAAAAATGAAACTTATTGTACTTTACAAAAAATATTCTTTTTTGACCTGTTTTTATTTTTTAAACAGGGGAAAGCCTCATCATTTTTTAAAATGGTATATTCGTAATTTGTTATATAAAATGGTTAATATAACTTGTAATATAAAAAGTATCTACCTACTTTGACATATGAAAAGCTTAAGAAAACCTAAACTCCACCTGACTTTAGCCTACAAATATAAAGTCCCCATGAGATGGCAACATAAGTAGCTTAAAGGGAGAAAAACAAGTTTCTAAGTTATTATATGGTTTTCTTTTTTCCAGGGTAAAGACTAGAGTGGGATGAGAAAAAGAACAGGAATTAATATAGTATTTAGATCTTGCTAACTTACTGCTTCAGTAAAATTGTCATTTTTCAATAATTAGAAGTATAAAGTCCTCTAGAGTTAGCAACTTTTCCCTCATTTGTTTCTGTTCCATTATGATAGTTCTACACTTGGGGTAGAAAAAATACTTAAAAAAATTATTATGACATCATGAAAATCAGGTGTTTTCCACTTATGTGAGATACCTAAATAGTTAAATTTATACAGACAAAGTAGAATAGCAGCTACCAGGCACTGGGGGAGGGAAGGAAAAGGAAGATACCGTTTACTGGGTACAGATTTCAGTTTTGTATAATGAAGTTCTTTTCAAAGAGGCCATTAAAAAAAAAAAATCAGATGTTCCAACCAATTACTGTATTTTAAAGCACAAAACCAGATCAAAATTTCCTATCTTCTACAGTAGTATCAGGTTTTCAAATTCTCATTCACGCTTTCATTCTGAAAGCTGTCTATCTACCAGTGACTGGTATGTAAAAATAAAAATAGGATGGATGTGTATCTACATTTCTCTAATCCTTTACATTTGTACTTTAGCAACTAATGTCCTTCAAAGATGAGGACTCCTTTCTCTGGTCAAAATAGCATTTATCTTAAAATCAGCCAGAGAGTCTTATTATTTGTAATAAAGTAACTTTATGAATAAGGGTTCAAGAAATGACATGAGGATTTTCATTTCAACAAGTTTATACTTATCGTAAAAACACCAAACTTCACGCATACCTCTGTAATATCAGTAAGGTACGTGTAATTGCAGTGATTACATGATACATTTCAGTCTATAACTCCATTTTTTTCCTACAAACCTGTAAAGAGCTGAAACATTCATTCTCACGAAGCTGTGTACCAACTAAACTTGTAGGATCCAAGACTTAGATTGAAATTTTCTCACACCTACTAAGAGAAGCCCAGTGATCTACATAGCTCATGATCCTATATAGTTGCTAAGGCAAATGACTAAAAAGCATCACACCATGACTCAAGAGACTACCTTAGTGATCACACACACACACACACACACACAACCTTCCCACCACCCCCAAGTGACATCAAACACTGGCTCACAAAAAGCAACTCTGTAATGACCAGGAAACCAATTTGGTTAAGAAAATTCACACTAAAAATCTGATATATGTGAAGATGGGGAAAAACATTGTCACCAAAGCTGCCTTACTGCTGACTGAGCTGGGTTAAGCAGTGAAAATACCATATGACACAGTTCATTAATACAACATCTGAGGTCTACCTCGACACCATATATACTAAATTTAATAATAAGACAAATGTTTACTTTTCAAGCTTCAGCAATCAAAAGACTGCTGACACATTATAACATATTGTGACAATAGCAAATAACAATAGCAAATATTTCTTTAAAGAAATTTCAAATGCAGTACTACAGGTTAAAATGTTAGGGTTGCTTATACAGTTGCATGTTTAAAAAAAAAAAAAAACAACTCAGTATAATTTAATTACCAGTGCAACCTTTAGAAACAGTTGTCTACTCTCTTAAACCTTGATTTGAACCATTTTAGTGTCTCTATCTCAGCAGTGATGGCAGGGTGATGGGAAATATATGACCTAATAAAGTATCTGTACTTAAAATGTGACAATTTCTGGAACACATATAAAATGCAGTAACTATTCAAGACAAACCTAAATAAAGTTGAAAAAATATATAAATATTATAAATATTATGGCCCATTACATTCTGACTCAATTTGCCTAGCTCTTTATTCACTATCCAATAAAAATTATGTGAACTGACACAATTAAATGTATTCCTGAAAGGGTACATGTCAATACTGACTAATCAAAACCTTTTTTCTAAGCCAATTCTGATAAAACCTAGGAAAGATGATCAATTTTCACTTACAAATGAGTGCAGCTGTCATTTAATAGGATTGTATATACTAATCCTGATACCAATAGTCTTTATTTATAGTTAATTTCAGCATCAGGGAAATTTAGAACCACTCTAACAACAAAAATCCTAAACAGTGCCAATTCCTGAATGTCCTCAACTCAAAACTTCACAACGTTGGAACACATTGTATTCACTTAGCCTATTCCCACTGTATTTCAGAAAGTCTAATTTCTTCAAAGTAATATACCTAAGAGCAAATTAAAATCCAACGCATCATATGTTCCACTTAATTTGTTTCTATCAAGTATGTGGGAAGTAAACAAAAAACATTTGAAAAAAGAAAACCTGTGTAAAAACAATCCCAAATTACTTTAAGAAAAAAAATAATAAGCCTAACTAGCAATTATAAATTAATAAAGCTAATGAAAACAGGGAGTAAAAAAAGAAATGACAAAACCAACCCCTCCTCGCTGACCATCTACATGTATGGAACGGATGTGATCTGCCAGATCTGGACTAGAGTTGAAGCAAGCCTGGCACTGGTCCCAACAACAATTATAGGCAATATTTTTGCTTGAAGAAGTAGTGCTTCCTTGTCCATTCATCATTGCTGGAGTTGAACGCCCACTGGAAATTGTGCTGTCTACATCCATTATAGTACTGCTTATGCTACAAAA
Organism: Eonycteris spelaea; assembly: GCA_003508835.1. Lineage (NCBI taxonomy): Eukaryota > Metazoa > Chordata > Mammalia > Chiroptera > Pteropodidae > Eonycteris > Eonycteris spelaea. Next base: position 5,896,747 of record PUFA01000053.1, read on the forward strand.
GAAGAAAAAAGGCTGTGTTATTCCTAGAAATTCACTAACATGAATATGATCTTATAAATATTTAATTAAGAATAGCACTTGACATTCTGCTCCATACAAAGCATACTACCCATATTTTCCATTAGAAAACAAAACTGTTTTGAAATTATTTAGTTGGCAATAAAGTGCAAATCAAGGCAAAAAAAATACACTAGTACCTCAAAACCAGATATGAAATCATTTAAGCAACTTCTGGCAGACATGAACTCCAGTACTATACACTAGAGAAAACAAACCAAACACATACAAAAACATACAGCTCATCACATTTCATCCCTTCCATAGTTCTAAGCAGCATGAAAAATAGTGTCACGAATCTGAGAATCTAACTGCCGTCACATCCTACCTCTTTCCATCTCAAACAAGTTGGGAAATTTCACTGTATTTTCCCTTCTAAATTAAGAAAAAGAAAAAAGAAAGAAGAAGAGAGAAAACTAGGTTCAATAACAAATTTCTCTGATGTTACCAAAGCCCAAATAAAATATCTTTTCTGGACCCTCAACTTTTTTTTTAAACTAATCTTTATCCATCAAAAGACTGAAAATGCCAATAAATCCTTTACTTTTTATTTACTAAACAAAGTGTTACTTATTAACCATTTACTACCCTCCCCCCCAAAATAGGAGTAACAGTAACTGAGTATTCTGAATACTCAAAATTTCACATCTTAAAAAAATAACTTGCTCTGCCTTCATTAAAAAAGCAATTCATTTTATTTTTTTCAGTATCTCCCCAACAAAGAACCTACATGGAACTAGCTTCAACCACAGAAGGGTCAAGAGTAAGAATGTTTTCTGACTAAATCCATCAAAAGCTAGCAATTTATACCAGTAAAATATAAAAATAATTAAGGGGTATGCTGTCCTACCCCAAGTTTTATTATAGAAAATTTCCAAGATACAGAAAAGTGTATACAAATCTGAACTCAATAATTAACATTGTGTTCTACTGGCTATATGTAATTGGATTTTCTCAAACAACTGCAAGTTGCAAACATAATATTTCAACATTTCAGCACTGCTTTCTAAAAAATAAGCACATTCCCTTATACCACAACCTTATTTGCTCACACCTAACAATTAAAACTAAATTTTTACCCTCAAGTAAGCTTAAATAATTTGTCTAACTTCAAATGTACCCATTTCAAAAAGCTAGCAAAAATGTTCTTCTAGGATGCTTCAGATAAGAAAAACATCTGGTTTTTCTATAAAGAATATTCACATATTTATCTAGCTATCTACCAGTCAATATATAGATTCTAAATTCAACTCTAAAACTTGATTTTTAAAATTGTGTAATCTCTATAAAACTTTCAAATACGAATCGGTTCTTGAATATCTGAATACTTGTTCATAAATTGTTTTGCAAGAATAAACTGTAGGTATGGTAGTTTTTTCTATACTGAAACAAATTTTTATTTAAGCCCTAGAATTTCAAGTTTCAAGAGGTCCTTAACTGTGAAATGGTTACTATTTTCTTATTAGTTGCTTCACATACGAAAACATTTTAACTGCAAAATTCATACTTTCATAAGTCATACTAACTCCCAAAGCAAAGAAAATATTAACAGTTTTAAGTACACACCAATTATACTCAATATCAACAATCTCAGGAAAAGAGATAAATCTCAATGACCTATTGTGGCACAATCTCCAAGGTACAGTTAAGTTTTTTAAAAGTGCAGAGTAGCAAAGTTCCAATTTACATACCTAAATGAAGGAGGAAAATAGATTTAAAGGCAAAGGCTCTTTTGAAGGATACATAAAATACTGTCAGTGTTGGGGGTGAGAAAGTGGAATAGGAGAGAAACTTTCACTGTGCATATCCTTTAAAAATTTTTAACCACAAAAAGGCTGCTTTTATTGAAAAGTCCAAAATTAGTTGAAAATGAAACCAATTTTCTTTAAACTGGAAAAAGTAAAGCAAGGTCAAGAGACGCATGTACTTGTGTGATAAATCCAACTAGCAATACATTCTATCTACATGGTGCTTAACATGCTTCTGCTTATTAACTTTACCACGAAAGGGAACCGTACAAGTCCAAATGTCTGTGAACTCTAAGGCACTGTTTAATCAGTCTACGTGCGTTATCATTCATTTAAAAAACAGTACTCTGTGTAGATATAGATCCTCATAAAAGGACATGATGCAGGTGTTAAGAGCATGAACTCTGTCTACCACTGGCAACAAAACTGCAAATGAAATGGCAGAGGAAGTGAAGGGTAGGTCCCACGCCCTGAAAGACTTGAAAGACACTTCACACACGCACTGCCATCCCCACAGAGCCTCCCATAGCCAGGCAAGGCAAACTGGAGTCCTGCTTCTGAGTCCTTAGACTCCCCAACTTCTAAAAAGTGTTCAATCTTAAGCCTGCAGGCTCTCTCTTGACCCCAGATCCATCCATTCTGAAGAGTGATGAAGACAACAGTCTTGATGCAGGGGAGCACAGGAGACAAGTTACAGGTGATTTCTTATTTTGACAGAACCCTGAGATACATACAGAAAGCAGAGTCCTTTCTATAATAGTAAGATAACAAGATGATCAGAACTAGGCGACATTCTATCTGATCTTATAATAGTTCTAGGATCATGTATATATTAAAAATTTTCAATCAGTAGTTCTTTCCAATGAACACGTACTGATTCTGTAAAATGTGAACAAAAACAGCCTGGTATTTTGAAGAAAATCTCAGCCAGAAAAAGCACACACACTATTCAGGTATTTTAAATAACCTAAAGCAGTGCTTCTCAAACTAATTTGTCTATTAATCACCTGGGATCTTATTCAGCAGGTTTGGGGTAAGACCTGAGATATTGTACTTTTAACAGGCATCTATTTGTTGATGCTGCTGCTACAGATAGCAAATGCTAAAAATTTCTTTCACCATTATTGTCCACCTGACTAACCAAATTATCTAAGAAGTGCTTCATATTATAGAATGATAAACTAAAGCATTCACATACAGCCATACAAATATACCATGACAACAGAAAATTTCAAAAAAACCAAAAAAAAAGTTAGAAATGTTCTAATGTATATTTAGAAAAGGACATAAGATATATTCAATATAAAAACATTTCCTTTTCCTCTTTACCATGGACCTTAAAAAACTATCTGGCACATCAGAGCTTTCTACTCTATCATCCAGAGTAACTAACTACAAAGATTTTATGAAAATGGTTTCCTTTGGGAAACCAACTAAAAGCCAATTCATTCATACATACAAGAACAGCCCCTACCAAAACATGTGCACGGTGGACTTGACCATGGCTGACAGGGAGGCCAACACTGAAAAGATCTGCTTGCTAAATGACAACATACAGAAGCAGAGGAAGCAATACATGGATGCTATGTTGTCACGATATAAAAGACCATGGTCTCAATGTAACAAAATATGAAAAGTTTGTAGATATGGTTTCAGATTCCATATTATAAATCATCTTTTAAAACTATCACTTGTCAAGTTTTGGGTATCATCAAATAGCTACAAAATTATCTAAAATAGCTATTAAAATATTCCTTCTCTTCCCACTCAGTATATGTATAAAGCTACATGCTCTCCACATATTTTAACCAAATCAGTTTATTGCAACAAACTGAAGGCAGAAGCACATGAGAAACCATTAAGCAGACATTAAAGACATTAAATGTAAAACAATGTCACTTCTATTTCTTTAACTGGAAAAGTTATTTTGCATTGAAAAAAGTTTGTTACAAATAACTGGTTTATTTTAATGTTTTAAAGTTATTGGTTTTAATTTCTAATCCTGTAATAGTGATAAATATAACCACATAAACAAAAGCTCTTTGGGTTCAATAACTTTAACAGCTTCTTAAAAATGATTAATACAATATTTACAATAACATACAGTTATCACTGCCAGACTTAATATAAGGTTGTTAAATGTTCAATCCAATTTCCTTCGCAGATAAGTTTTTCTTTCCCATTTCTGTTAGTTTTAAAAACATGATACAGAAGAGGAGGCCAAATGCAATCACAGCTCCTAAGAGTGAGGTCTTAGGAGTGGGTCTGAATTTGGGATAAACATTAGCAATCTTGGTCTGAATTTGGGATAAACATTAGCCGATCTTACGTAAATTCAACAAGTCAAGGCAGGATCTTCAATAAGCTCTCAGCGTTTAGGGTTGTACTGAAGCAGGTCCTCTTTTAAGCCACGATCTTATGGCCAACAGCTCCACTTGCAGCTGCTGAATTTCCACAGATATGCCATATTCAGCTGGGACAGGGGTAGGGTGCAAGATGACCAGACACAACTGCTCATCCTTGAAGAACGACATCTTGGGAGCCCCTTAACAGCTTTACTGATACATAATTCAATTGATGTATGTGATAAATATTCTTCAATATTTAAGAAAGCAAAGGGGTCCTTAAGAGCAAAATGTTTGAGAACTACTGCTCTAGACTGTATCTGAAACAATGTTTAAATGTCTCTGAAACAGAATGGAAAAGAATATGCTTCTACCTGGAATAATTTTATTTTATTGAGGTTAATTGCTGTATTTTAAATTTATTCTGAGGTTAAGTGGATAGAGACAGCATTATCTGCAGTCTTTTCAGCTCTGTGAGGAAATTCATTTGTGTTGTGGATTTTCCTTGGCAACTTTGTGTCCTTTTCTTCCCCTTGCTCTGAAATGATTTCTAGACTACTGAAATGTCTAACTTTTAAAAGGAGAGTTGAGAACAGGTACCTAAGAGTGACTCTTGTCACTCCAAAAACATTAAAATATAAGAATGCCCCATTTCCTATAAATATGACATTGATTAGCAGAGTTGCAGCTCTGCACTTGTGTTTTCCAACTCTAATTTAGGCTTCCACATGTCCATTCATACAAAATTAGGTCTGCAAATCACACATCTTAACGCCTTACCCAATTAAAGGGCTTCCAAGAAGCCTCTCCGTTACTTGCTACATGCTCTACTATCCTAGGGGAGTAGCCCAGTAGCTGGTTCCAAATTAAAAGGCTAACATGAAACAATTTAAGTTTTACTGCTTAAGTTTGAGGGGCTGGTCACTTTTACATCTGTGATATTAAGTAAAGACAATTAAGATAATTAAGTAATGGTGTCAAACTAAATTTCCATTCTATATAAGTAATGCACGTTTACAGCTTTCGATCAGTAGAACTAAAGTGTATATGGGGTCTGAAAGACAAGGTGCCCACCATCTGCAAAGTCAAAAATTTCAAGACTAAGTGGCCAAAACAAAGTACGCTAAAACTGACATAAATTTGTATCATATCGACAAATCCTACTTCAAATTTAAATTCATCTAAAAAGCTTTACTGTTCTGATTGCCTTTATAATGTTAAAATTTTTAACTTATAAAAAATACTAATGAAATGCCATTTTAATATGTTTTATACATTGGGGTTCCATATAAAAATTCATTTGGGAAAAAAGTTTCATCTACCACTACTCAAAGTCTGTAAATTGTTTTTAGATTGTTTATTCTCTGCCATCGACCTAAAAAATGTCAAAGTACTATGAAATGGATAATACTTTTACATTAAAAGGTTAGAAATCACTGAGCTATAGCTTATATACAGTGTGACAGAAAAGATAAAAAATACCATAAACTCAAAGAATGTAGTAGAGAAACAGGATGATGAAGGCATCTAACCACTTTCTCCAAAATCTGGAAGTTATTGATCAAGGTTCCACAAAAGAACCTAATATTTAATGCATTGGTCCCCAACTTCTCTGGCACCAGAGACTAGTGCTATGAAAATCTAATGCCAGATGATCTGATGTGGAGCTGAGGCAGTGATGCTAGCACTGGTGCTATGCAAATACAGCAGCAGCTTTGCCTGCCCACTGCTCACCTCCTGCTGTGTGGCCCAATTCTTAGCAGGCCATAGACCAGTGGCAGTCTGTGGCCCAGGGGTTGGAGACCCCTGCTTTAATGGATCAAGGCTGTTTTATTTTTGTTCTGTCAATGAAAAACACATAATCTATAGGAAGTCTTCAGTTCGTAGTATTTTCATTATAAAATAGTCTCTAATTCTGTTATAAGAATGGAATATGGTCCTACATATATAATGAAGAAAAGAACATTTAAGAAACATTTAACAGGGTCAGAGGACACATTATAAACTTAGTTTAGCTTTGAAATTGGTAACAAGCTTTGAACAGAGTATACTGTATAGTTTTCAAACTATCAAATTGTAGGTAAACATTATAACCACAGGGATTTCCTAATCTAATCATATAACAAGATAAGCTATTTGGCTAACAGGCGATGTTCCTTTCATCCATTAAAAACTTTCCACTCACTACTACAAAGATTACCCTGTCTCAAAATTAAATAATCAAAATTATTAAAGGTTAAAATTCAAAACAGTGCAAAGCATTTAAGAGGATCCTGTATTTTGGGAAAGTCTGAAGTTGTATACCAGATATTATACTTTAAGAGTAAAACCTATTTACCTGAGTTATCCATACGATTCCTCACCCCCATTTGTTGGAATGGAGGATTATTTTGTACCCTGCTCCTTATTCTAGACATTGACAAAGGGATTAAAAAGCTTAAACTGAATCAATTAAAAGAAACAAGAAACAAGATAATTCAAGACAACTGTGAACAGTCTATCTCTTACATTTTATAATTTTCTCTTAATTTTCCTTAAGGGATACTATGTAACTTAAAACATCAAAATTTATATCCCAAAAGTAAGGCACTCTATTCAAATCTGACTTCCCATACTTTATCGTGACACCACTGAGTATCTGCTATATGTCCTAGGTTGTTCTATATGTGCTTATGTCAGACTATATTTTCCAAAGATAGCCACACCAATGTACACCTCCCACATCATCCTCTTTTTACATGTGGCATCAAGAAGTGGGATTCTATATTACTTTCCCCTGAATATGAGGAGGCCTAAGACTACTGCAGAAATGATACTGCCAGACATCTAAGGCCAAGTCATAAAGGCAATACAGCTTCTGCCTGGCACTCTCTCTTGCAACACACAACTTGGGAACACTGACTACCATGTAAAGAAATCTGACTCTTCTGAAGCTATCATGCTGAAGAGATCCTGTGAAGTACACAGAGCTAAGGAGAGATGCCGAAGAGCCCTAGCTGCTTGAATCTTCTCAGCCCGGGCACCACATATGTGACAGATACATGAGTGAGTTTTTTGGTGATTGCATTCTCTAGTCTTTACATGCTCCAAGCTGACACCAAGTGGAACAGGAATGATCTAACCCTGCCAAGCCCTGCTCAGACCATAGATTTGTAAGCAAAATAATTGCTTTAAACCATTAAATACTGGAGATGCCATGCAACCATAGTAACTGGAACAATGCCTGACATGTATTAACTCATGTAACGCATACAACAATCATGAGGTAAATACTGTCAGTATCCTCTTCTTACAGATGAGACTGAGATACAAAAGTTATGTGACTTGCCCCAAATCACACAAAATACTAATGCCAAACAATTTAATTGCCACATTTATAAAGGAGAAATTTGAGTAAGTTATTGATTTTAGAAATAATGAAATGTAGCCTGTATTATAAATCAAAATAATCGTCACTCAGTTTCGTCTGGTATGCACACAAGTTGTTTCTTTGCTTTTGTTCATCTACAGCACACACAAAAAAGATATTTAGAATTTACATATAACTTGACTCATCTGGGCAGTTTTACAAACAAGATAAACTATTAAATTTTATTCCTAGAAGTCAATGAGCTTCATAAAAAAATTAATTCAAGGTTAGTCATAGAAAGCAACACTACCCTCTGGTAGAACATGTCCCAAATTTAGAACTGAAACATATCTGAGCCTAACAATGTCAACATATAATCCAACTCCAAATATTCAACTCCAGGAACAAAGGCGCACCTTAGTTTTTATTAATCAAGAACAAAAGTTATAAAATTGGTCTTAAACAGGACTAAGGAATCATAGGAATTATAGGATATCTCTAAGGACAACTGGTTTTGCCTTCCAATCTGCTGTGGTACTATAGGCTTTCAGATCTTTAAGCTGAGAAACAACTACAGAAAAAAATAAAGTAAAGGCGAGTGCTTATTATATGTGTTATGTGCTCAAGTCAAATTTCCCCATGGTCCTTCCTACTCAAGGCGGGAGGGGAAGAATTCTGCTTCCTTATGCTCTGGTTGATCTGTACTATGAATTACCTATAAACCTCTCATGTACAGTAAACTCCTAAACTTAGCTAGTGTCTTGCACATAGTAAATGTTCACATAGTTTTCAGTAATAATTAAGCATTTTTAAGGCAAGTAAAATTTATGGCTTTGTCACACTGAGATAATCATAAAAATAAATTGGAGGCGGTAATAATAATTAGCCAAAAACCAAGATATTATTATTACTATTATTACTGTAATTACAAGCTATTATCACTATAATTTAAGAAGCTAAAATGGATTTTTCTAATCAAGAAAAAGACCACTCTCTATCCCCACAATTACTTCTCTGAATAAAGACAAAAGATTTTTCCCCAAGACCCAGCAGCATTCACTAAATTGGCCAAAAGGGACTTTATGTAACAATGATGAAATAACCGATGGAAAACGAGTAGGTTGCATTCTTCTATCACCAACTGTGCACTGTGCACACAATTTTAAATGTTTCTCGCCTCTAGTCTACTGCCCTTTAAGATTACTCCACCCACATTTTTCATCCAGTTTGAGATCAAGCAAAATTATCTTCAAAAAGACCATGACACTTGAAACATCCTATTTCAATACAATTACACTATAAGGAGTTTTATCTTTTACTTTCTTTAAAAAATTTTCCAGAAAAATGGCTATCTATATATAAGCATATATATATGTAAAAAAAAATTATGAAGAACGACAGCCATTTTATACAGAAGCAATCACATATTTATTTGGTATTTTTTTGTCAGTGTTAAATCAAAAAATTATCTTAACAGATGATTTCAGTATACACATTTCTAACAAGAATGATTACAGTAGTGCTCAACACCTCAAAAGACACAATTAAATGACTGCCAACATGAATTTAAAACACTAAAAAGTGTACTGCTGATTCATCCACTCTTAGTACTTGAATATTTATAAAATGTAATGGCAAAAATTGTGTAATTTTGAAATGAACTAGAAAATGCCTTTACTGAGAAATACTAACACCTTTCTAAAATTTGTTTTCGCTAATTGGTAACACTTCATCTTTCTAGAACCTCAAAATATAAAATGAAAATCAGAGAGCAACTCAGGGACTTTGAAAAGTGTTAAAGAAATAAAATGACAATAAAGACTCTATTCCCCTAAAAATTGAATAACTACAACACTTAAAAGTTAACTTCTATATTTCATAGTCTTAACAGGGATATAGGCTACATAATCTTACTATGTATATACAATTATTACAAACGAAAATAAGGTTCAGAAATGTAAATGTATTCTTTGCAAAAGAGACAGGCTGAAAATTTAAGTAGCCACTTACTTATACGCTTTTAATTAAACTTCCCTGGTCAATGTTGTTATAAGTCATATAGGCGGCAGAGTAGCTAAGACCTTGTCTAGAGGCAGGACTGCCTGCATTCTCAAGGAGCTGTGTGACAGGCAAGTTTTAATCTCTGTGCACTTCCTCGCCTCACTGGTTGGCTGTGACAATGCAATGAACTGAACTACTTAAAATCCTTTCAATAAGCTCAAGAGTCTCAGATTCTTAAACAAACTAGACAGCTTTCTCCTAAAATAGTATGCAAATTTATTTTTGTTGGGGAACAAAATATAAATTGGGGAAGTCTGCTTCTTTAGAGTATTCAAATAATCACAACTTTTGCGAATACTGTTTCTACATACGCTGTTACAAAAAACTGGGGGGGACATAGGCACAGGATCATTCTCCTTGTTTTGTGCAGTCACACTAATGACACTGAGGAAAAAATATGTATCATGTATATCCATATTCTGTTGAATTCAACCAATTACTGAGTTACTGAATATATACAGGCAGTGTAATAGGTGGGTGTAAGTAGGTAAGTGCTGGAATTACAAAGATAAATAGGACCTGACTTTAATCTTAAAAGTATAGCCTAGAGATGACAAACGGAAATAGATACTTCATTACACCACCACAAATATAAAGTAGAATTCTGGTGATTTTTGAACCCAGAAGAACCTATCTAAAGTATCTTTGAGATCTTAGATACCACAAAGTCACCTGCAATACCCTGTTTGTCTAAAAGATACTTCCAAATTATACTGTTTATTCAAAAACCCTCACTTTTAAGAAAAAGATCAATCTTTAAGTTCAGAGAAATGAAATCATTTGCTAATTTTCCTGCAGGCAGTATCTAGTGAAGCCAGTACAAAATTGATTACTTAGTCCCACTAGAGTATTCTTTCCACATCTCTATGCATGAGAAATGGGAGGATAAATGACTGAATTAAATACAGCTCTAGACTCTTTTATATATTCCATCTCATTTAATCATAACACTAAGGTACTCTTCCTACTTTACAGGTAAGCAAACATCTTCTGAGAAGTTAAATTAAAATAAGCCAAGTCTTTCTGACAAGGTTTATTGCTCTTTCATTACCCAGTACTCCTTTAGTTATTTTAGTAATAGATGTAAACTACTGTTCCAATTAAATCCTCAAGAAAAAAACCTATTTTATTCAGAAATAATAACAGTATTTGTCTTAGAGACAACTCAAAAAATCAGCTTCTCTCCTTTGATTCAGTTTCAACTATGATTTCTCTCCCATCTTCTACCCTAGATCAAGTCTCAAGTCTCTTCATTTCACAACTGTACTATTCCTTTTAACCTCCTAAGTGGTCTCTCAGCTCCTGAACCTTCTTTACCTTTGCCACATATGTAATTTTCCTCTAAAACACGAGTTTCATCATTCATCCAAAATATATTTAAGAATACCTAAATTAAGTGTCAAGCATTGTGCCAGGTGCTGCAGACAGAGCAACGATACACCGAAATGGTTCCTATTCTCACCAAGCACACATTCTAGCAGGATAAATAATTATTAAAACTGTGATAAGGGCAATGAATCACTTAGAGTTACTCACTGTGGCTAGCAATGTGTCTAACAAAGAATCAGGGGCAGTCAGCCTGAGAAAATGTTCAAGGTTAAGACTTGAATGTGAGCAGGAGTTACAAAGACAAAATATGGGAGAGGCAAAAAAAAAACAAAAAAAAAAACACCCTAGCATGAGAAAGATGTGAATGGTTTAGCATGAAAGGTCCCACTTTGGCCATTAATTCTTATTTCTTAGTTCCAATGTGGATACTCTGATATAGGCAGGAACTATCCTGAATATGCTACAATCTCACAGGCCTTAAGAGTACACGCCTAGAGAAAAAGCTGGCCTTAAACTCATTAATAACAAATACAATGATCTAACCAAGGGCACCAATTCCTGGCTCTCAGTTTAGTCTCCTTTATTTATATAAATTTTGTCTTTGGTATTTTGACTTAATTCTAACAATTGAGTATTCATCACTCCAAAGTATTGTATTAAATACTACAAAGTTCTAAATGAGCTAAACTTTACCTGCTCTCAAAAATATACCATTCTACAACAAAAAGGATGAAGCAAGTGTTCAAATAACAAGTGTTCTTCAGAACAGTTCACAGGAGTAGTTAACAGAAATTCACCACAGTAAAATCTAACTGTTTTGCAGTTAAAGAACTAAAGCACAAAGATATTACTTAAAATTAAAATACAGGTATAATGGCAAAACTAAGGCCTGAATTGTACCCTTTAACTCCAGATTATAGGCTCTTCATACTTCAATACTTTACACATCCCTCCCTATAGAACAGAGTTATAAAAAGGGGAGGAAAAATTAGAGAATAAATACAAACATGGAAATTAAAAAGAAAAATAAATGAAGGCCAAGTTTTAAAAGACCAGTAAAGAACTCATTGTGTTATTTTGATGGGTTTTCGAAGATTGTCTCAGTAAACAAAAATCTGAAGCAACTATTGTGTATCAGAAGTATGAATGAAAAGAAAAATAGGAAAAATTTATCTGCTAAATGAAGGTATACGAAGAAGCAACTGTGAACTGGTATTATGTAGGTCATAAGAAGGCACTGTGGCCTTCTTCCTTGCTTCTCTCATATCACTTGCTCTGGGGGAAACTAAGTACTATGTCATGAGGACACACCAACAGCCCCATGGAGATATTGACTTGGTGAGTTAACTGAGACCTCCTGCCAAGAGGTACATAAGTGAGCCATCTTAGAAAAAGATTCTTAGCCCCAGACAAGCCTTTGGATGACTGCAGTTCTGGACAACATTCTCACTGCAACCTTACTGAGACCCTGAGCCAGAACCATCCAGGTAAGCCTCTCCATTCTTGACGCTGAGAAACCATATTTGATAACAATTGTTTGTTCTCTCAAGTTGCAAATTTTAGGAAAATGTGTCACACCACAATAAATAATAAAACAGGCAAGGTGTGAAGTCTCTAACTTCGTTTACATTAGTAGTCAATGAAGTTTTGTACTAGGAGCTATGGCAAAACCTACACCTTGGAACTAGGTCTCACAGCAATATGCAATATGAAGTGGGAAGCATTTTGTCATACCTCCCACAGTATCCAGTAAAGAACCTTGCACACAGTAAACACCTGCGTTTGGTAGCAAACTAGCTGACACAGGATTCTGACTCAACAAAACAGTCTTAAAGTTTCTTAAAAGTAAAACGACCCCTTAGAATCTCTCCGTATAAATTCAATCCTGAAATCTGTAGTTTTATTGTTGTCCTCCCCCTTTCCTTAACTAAGCATTACAATACGTTATCAATGAAAACTGAGACCTATTAGAAGCTCTTTTCCCTAAATTAATCAAAATAAAAAGGGTAGCTAAAAGAAGAATTCTGGAAAGATTATGGACATCTGTCTGCTTCGGAGTTGAAAGGGGTTAATAGCAAAAAGAGTTTCATCATGAAATTTGAGCAAAATATGACTTTACGTAAAAATATCTTATTGCCTCAAACCTACAGTTCCTTAATAAAGTTTGAAAATAACCTCAACATGCAGCCACCCTTCTAGTGTTAGTATGATTTAAAAGTTTAGCCTCTATAAACTAGAAAAAGATCTCCCCAATCAAATCACTGGGAAATTGGGCAATATAAGTCTGTTTTCCCACTATCAAGCAATACTAATACCTCAAAGTTTATAACCCAAAAGGTTAGAAGTCAAAATTTTGACCCACCAAATGATAAAACCCTGTGACCTTTCACAAACACTTAAAATAAGTTTTATTCTATATGCCCTTCCCTATCCACATCATCCTTACACATGCACTTTTCGCTTGACACATGGATTTATGCAGAAAGGCTGATAAAAGTGTCTGAAAGAGGTCTTAGCTTTTTCAAAATAAACGATGACACAGTCTAGTTGGGGGTGAAAAAACAACATAATGTAAAAAAGAGAGGAACAACCACAAATCAGAGGTTACTATCAATTCATTTATATAGATAAGAAGCTAAGAGTACTTCCATTTAAGTATAATCTGATTCAATAACTACAGCAATTTGTAAACCAAAAAAATTTTTAGAGGCATTTTAAATTCTAAAATTGTATTTAACTTTGCCTCTGAAAATATCTTAAAAGGTGGTAAAACTTTTTTAAAAAACACTTAAGCTTAGATTCAAAGTAAAACTAGTTTTTAGGGGTCTTGCACATCTAAATAGTACCCCCAAAGAAAATTCTATTACCCCTATATTACCTATCCCCTTTAAGGTTTTCTAAATTTATCAAAATAAATACACTAATATATTTATGCTGGTTTTGAATAACTCTCTCCTGGGGAAAATGTTTTTTGTACCCAGTGTCATTTAATCATTTTATAAATTAGTTACTTTTCACCATACAACAAACACTTCCAATACATGCCCGTAAAGGTAAGTTCTAAATCTTTATATTTAACTCTTTCTTTAAAAGAAAAAAGATTTAAGAAAGTTCAACAAATTCTAAAGTATGTTAACCTCAAAGATGCAATCTAATTTCAGTGATAGAAAACTGAACAATCATTCTAATACACAGAATAATTGTAAAGATAAAAAATCGTTGCACTAGGAATGCCTCAAGTTTTTTAAAAGCACTTTAAAACCACAATATCCTTTCATGAGTTACAAAAATAAAGACTTCCTACCATGAAATCAATATGTAAAATCTACATAGACTTGTAATAATCTGCAGAACCATTTTTAAGAATTATGAATCCTTTCCAAATTTAAAACAACAACAAAAAACCCTCAAAGGCAAAAAATGGACATTTCAGAATTAAGATTATCAAGACCACAACCAGTTTCACTAGTAATGAAAGGCTTTTTCATACAAGTAATAAATCTATTGCTTGTATTACCCTGAATGGTAAAATGACTACAGTATTTTGCAGTCTCTAATGTTTAAGCATTAAGAAAAGCAAGTATGTTTCGGTATCACGCATTAACCTTATTTGGACTTGAACACCAATATCTTATTCCTTACTCTGAAATATGATGTGGAAATCAGATAATCAACTGAATATCTAATAATATGAAATACAATCAAAACTCTACTTCCTGAAATATTACTTGACCAAGAATTCGTTGTCTCCTAAAAGGATGCAGAGGACAGATATTAACTTAAACCAACCTGACACTGCCTGTATTTAAGAATTACTCTAATTCATGTGAAGTGGAAACAGCAGGGAACTAGAAAACCTTTGTTCTGATCCAGCTCCACCACTACCATTCTAGACTTACTGTTTTTAGTAAGACACTCAACTTGCTTCTTTTCTTCATCTGTTTAATGGAAATCAAAGTAATACCTATCTTGCACCACAGTTGTGAGAATGAAAATGACTGACAACTTCTGCGGTGCGAGGCGTGCGTGTGTGTGTGCGCGTGCACGCGCGTACATTATTAAATAGAAGAACTATGGTAGATGCTGACTGTCTACGTCAACTTTCAAATATCTACAGGTACCCAGTGAAGGAATATATAATAAATACTTAACACATGATTCATTGTGCAGTTCACATCAATTTTTAATTTTCTTGAAGACATTCTCCTTCCTGCCATGCCTAGGTAGTTTAGTACAATTTTTCTAAGGTTTGTACAGTCTATTTGACCCTATCCAAGATGTTTTCTTAACCTGATATTAAAGTAAGTCAAACAGATGCTAATGCTATATTTTCAATGTAGGGCCCTGTATTCCTCATTACATTCGCTATAAACAAAAGTGTTCGATTTTACAGGTTAACAATCAGAATTCCTACAGCTTTAAATACTTAAAACTTAAAAGTCAATAGCGATTGTTAAAAAGTCTACGGGCTCATCAAAACATTAGCAGATGGTCAAAATAAATGCTAATCTACTTTAGAAGCAATATAATATGCATGATAGTTGTTTTTTAAAAGTACATTAAAAAACCAATTAGTTAAAACACGGAGTTTTCCAGAGATCAAAAATGATAGTATCAGCTGAAACATAGCACTGCAATCAATTTTAATGTCCCGAAAAAATGAAGCGCATTTTTTAAGTCTCCACGTAATTTCTAATGAACTTTAGAAAAGTGCTAATTTCTTTAGAGATTTCTCCAATACATGACTTTAAATATTACCATCTAAAATCATGACTCTTAACGCTAAAGCATCACCATATCAAAATATTAACCGCATACTAATACGTTGTCAATCAAGACTGTATTTTTTTCCGATTCCAACTCTCTTCGATTCCTCAGTTATTTTAAAAGACATTAACTCATTTTCCTTTTCTACAATGAATTTATTCGTTTTAGACTTTCTCCAATGTTTGATCACAAAGCAAACAAGTTATTAAAACCACTTTAGAGACTACATTAATGACTGTTTACGTGAAGAATTTTGGAAGCACTGATTAACTATAAAACAATACTATATTATTTTTTAAGTAATAAGGAGTGATAGTTGGGGTTCCCCCCGTCCCCCAACAAGGAAGTTCTGTTAAATCCAGGCGAAACCAGCCATGTTGGAAAACACTTGTCAATTATAGCTCTGACAAGTGTTCGCGAACACCGCTGACGCTAACCTTGTGCACCGAGGTGTGTACATCAAGGGCCGCTTTTGCTCCACCAGAGGATCTAGGCCTACTTTGGGGACTGTTTCCGAGTTAGAGCGGTCCTTAGGTCTGTAAGGAGTGAAGAGCCGAGGGAGAAGAAGGCGGGGAAAGGAGAGTTAGGGGGGAGATGGTTTGAGAGTTTGAAGCCGCTATCCGCGGCGAGAGGGGCGCGGCGGCGGGGAAAGATTCCCGAGTTGAGAGCCTGGGGGAGGGGCCGGGGATCTCGGCAAAAAGTCCCCCCGGGCCCAGGGTGCCAGAGGAGAAAGGGTAAGAGAAACGCTTCCGTGCACTGACCTGTCCTCCGAGTCCATGCGGCTCAGGGGTTCCCCATCCGACGACATCTCCAAGCTGCCTCGCCGGCCCCCGGAGGTCGCGCTGCTTCCGCCTCCCCCTGTCCCGTAGCCCTCGTCGCCGCCGCTGGAGACGACGCTGCTACTACTGCTGCCGCCCCCGCCGCCACCCTGGCTGCCCCGCGGTCCCTTGGGCTCGTCCAGGCCCTCCTTGCCGTCCCCATCCCCGCTGCTGCTGCTGGCGGCGCTGGGGCTGAGCGAGCGCGTCTCGTCGCTGCTGCTCCCGCCGCTGCTGCCCACCAGGCTCTCGGCGCTGCTCTCCTCCTCGCCGCCGCCGCTACTGCTGCTTTCGTCCTCCTCCTCTTCGTCCTCGTCCTCGTCCTCGTCTTCCCCGGCCTGGCTGGCGCTCTCGGGGCTCGGCTCCGACATCGTCTCCGCCTCGCCGCCCCCCGCTCCGCCGCCGCCTCCCGCGCCCCCACCGCCGCCGTTCAGCAGCAGCGCCGCCACCGCCTCGGCCTCCGCCTCTTCCTCCTCCTCCTCTCCCTCCTCCTCCTCGTCCTCCTCGGGGGGTTCGGCCCGGCCCCGCGCCGCCGGACCCGGGCTGCCGGGGGGCAGCGGGCTCAGGCGGGAGAGCTCCTCCAGGTCGGCCATGTCGCTGATTGCGGCGGCCATGGCGGCGCCTGCTCCTCCTCCTCCTCCTCCTCCTCCTCCTCCTCCTCCTCCTCCCCGCCGCCGCCGCCTCCCTCTCTCGGCTCTCGCTCCCTCGCCCCCTCCCCAACGCCCGAAACTCCGCCGGCGCCGCTGCAGAGCAAGAGGAGGGCCCGCGAGCTGCGTCAGCCTGCACACGCGCTACGGAGCCCGCGCGGGGACAGGCGCGCCACTGCGCGCACTCACGCGGAGACGGCTGCGCGCCTGCGCGGCAGCGCAAGCTGACGCCTCCCCCGGCCGCGGGTTCCGCGCCCGCACCCCCACCCCGGCCCAGCCCGGCCCCCGCCCTGCCGAGTGCTCAGAGTTTCCTTCGGGTGTTCCCACGCCTTCCCGCGGCTCGCAGCGGGCGGGACACGCAGAACGAAAACCCGAAGGCTTGCTGGGGATTTTAACAGCCCTCCGAGTTCTCACGATAAAGTCATTCATTCCGGGGTGGTTGGGGAGTGTCCCTTGTGTACGGGCACTGAGCCAGGAATCAAACAAGTCCTTGGTCTTCTGAGAGCTTACGGTCTACGAGAAGCGGCGATGAAAACGAATAAAAATAAATAATACAATGCAAGGTACTAAATCCTTATGGGCAACATAGAGCCACAGGTTTTACTCTAATCTGCGTTTGAATACCTCGAGGAATGGTTAAATCCTTAATGTTCAAGATCCTTCAAGCTTTGGGGGTCATGAGCCCTCCAAAACAATTTTGTACGTCCTTATACGGCTTAAAGTTAACGTCTACGTTTTTTCCCCACCTTGTTATAAATATTTTATAACTCTCATTTTTTAAAATGTAGCCAATGCACTCCAAAGACCATAGGGATTTATTATCCAGTAATACTTCCTAAATAAAAATCTCTCTTATACTTAGGCAATTTTCATACTTCGTTTGTCTTCTGGAACTCGTCTAAACGTTCCATTCCCCCCCCCCGCCGAGTTTTTTCTTAACATATTTTATGTTTGAGCTGTTTTATTGATCATCTTATAGTTCCTTGTAATAAAAATGTGCACATAAATTGAAATTTAGTAGGTAGTTTTAAATTTCCTGTGATTATATAACTGTCTTATTATTTCAACTGATAAAACAAATATATTGCGAATATTTATCAATATTAACCATAAATATAAAATTCTGTTGAAAACGCATCTTTACAGAGATGGAATTAGATGATTTTTTTTTTCAACCAGTCATCAGTGGATTAACAACTAGAATGAGACTGAGTTTAGCATCAATTCCAAGCTTTCAATTCCATGGGTGTAAGCATTAAGAAAAGTTGTCCACGTAATTAGATAAGAATGAATGGGGTTTTGATATAGTACTCATGCCTCATTCTTTGAACTCCTTCCAAATCATATGCCAAAAAATCACGTAAAGATCGAATAAAGAAAAATACTTTTAATGATTTATCAGCTGACAACTCTGACTAGGTTCTTTCAACTTTGTTGAAATAAGTAACTGAAACCCACCTGACTTGTGCAAGGATGGTTACCCATTCTCTTCCCCAGGCTAATTGTTTCTTTTGGTGTCCTAGAGGTTTTGCATCCCCCATCCCGTCCTTCCCCAGCCTCAGGGTAAAGATTGGGAAGGGGGTGGGGGAGGGTTTGCTCCACAGTAAGATTTAGGATGGAGAAGAATTGCCTTTCTTTTGTAAAGTAAGGGACAGGAAAGGAGTGCAGTTTACACTCTGATACCCAGGGCACATTTTCAGGCACATCAGTTTTAGGGATGGCTACCTAAGGGATGTGAGGATCAGAGAACTGACTGCTTTAAACCAAATTCTCCATGCTCATATACATCTTGGAAAGTTCAAACACCATGAGCACTTCAGTATTATATCTGCTGCCTTAGGCCTTGGGACAGATATTATAAGTTCTATATGTTGCCTCAAAGGAAAGCAAAAATACAAATAAACAGAAGTATGAAGCATTATGGTTTACAGATACCTTCACACACACATACAATGCAAAATGATAACCTCGAACATTTAAACCTCAAAGCCACTCTTTGAGATGGGCAAGGAATATATTATCATCTGTATTCTAAATTAAGAACTATTAAGAGAGCTTAACTGAAAAGTGTAAGTATTAAGTATATGTGCCAGCACTGTATCAAGACCTGGAGATTAGTGTCAATGTTTGGCTGAATTAATCAAGGAAAACTTCGTGAAGAATGTAGGATTTGAACAGATGTGTATAATAAGATATATAACTACATCTTAGTTTAACTAATTTGAGCAGGATCCTAAAGAGTGTATAGAATAAAATTCTGTGTGAGGAAATTCTGGGAATGAGAAGCAATAACATGGAAAAGCATAACAATTTTATTCATGTTAGTGTTAACCATGAGAAAGCAAAGCTAGAAAACAAAAACAGTTAAAGATTAGATTGCAGAAAATTTTGAATAAAAAGTTTGACTTTCAAAGACAACAGGTATATACCGAGATAGTCTTTAAAAGGTGTGATATGATTAAAGTTACTTTTTAAGAGTATCTAATATATAAGAGATATGGCGAAAAGAGTGAAAAACGAATGGAGATTAGACATGTGGTAATGGCAGGTATCAAAGTCACGAATGTTCTAGCTGCAGTATTTGTACCTAAAGAGTAAAATGAGCTATCATGGAACTGGCTGTTTGAGAAAATTGTTTCCCTTCACTGAGTGATGGGAGAGTGTTTTGGGGGTTTTTTAATTGGAAATTTTCTGATAATTTGAAAGAATTGGATAATAAACACCTGCATACATGCCTAGATTCATCAAATGCTAACATTTTACCAGTGTCCCTCTGTCTACTCTCTACGGTCTCTTTCCCTCTCCCTCTCCATCTCCCCTTACGCCTTTTCTATTCCCTCTCCCATTCTCCCTCTCTATTCAGTTGCAGATGCCATTACTCCTCAGGCACCTTCTTAGAAGAAGGGCGCTCTCCTACATTATGTCACTTACTGAAGTATAACTAGAGGCAGGACCTCCAGGTGATGTAGTTCCTTCAGGTGCCATCAGGTAAGAGGCTGATGAACGACAAGAAATGTAGTCTACAAACCAGCCACTAATTGTTACAGGTCTGCAGCTAGACAAGTGTTGAAATTAACGTCTGGAAACTTTTATCACAACTTGGCAGAGTAATTGTATGCCTGTTGAATGTAATAATAAAAATTTGGAGAAAAAATTGGGGGCTTATATTTTTTATTTCATCAGTTTATTTTATTATTCTGATAATTCACTTTTAATATATTTGGCAAAAATTATCAGTCCACTAAAAGTTGGGGGAAAAAAACTGGTCCTTCACAGATTGAGAATCACCATTCTACAGTCCCCTCCTTCCTACTTGGAGAGTGTGTGATTCTATACATAATTAAAAATTACCCAATAACGCACCATTGCATAAGAGCTATTTAATTAGGAATAGCATTCGAATACATTGGCTACGGTGCTAATGGTCAGATTAGCAAGAATAACTTGAATTTCACTGACTCCTCAACCTACCAAGCCTACTAACAGTAAGGTTCCCAGCTCTCTGGGAACCCGCCCCCGGATGGGGGGGGGGGGGGGTGTTTCTAACACTCTCCTCTCTTTCAGTGCCCCCTTCTCCTGCTCTGTTCTTCTAGTCACTCCAGGCTCCTACCAGGATCTGTGATACCAACAAAACAGCCAAAGCACAGTGTAGCCTAAAGAAATGGAGGTCACTGTGTTGACCTCTTTAGGGGAACCCCGGAGCAGACTGCTTGTGTCAATGTCGTATATAGTTTTCAGTGAAACAGCTCTTTATGTTTTTATGCAGAGCTCTGTTTCTCGTAGGGACCCAGACATGCTTTCATGGGCCTAGGTTGGCGACAGATTTGAGTAACAGCTACCCCAAGCTATATTTATTACTCCCCATCCAGTGACTAAGTCTTTCTTATAGGGCTTCCCTGACTAATTCTCTCTACCACTAAAATGAGTTCTGTTCTAGGAAGCAGTCTCAGCTCCCATGTCAGCAGGTTTTTTTCAGTCCTGACTCACTACTTTGCCAGACGTGTTCAGACAGGCTTGAACCCTAGCAACAGACCCAGCTTAGAATCAAGTGGAGATGCCTGCCATACCACATGTGACATACTTCTGAAAATTCTCTAAAAGATACAGCTATAGCATGTTTTGCACTTTTGTTTCATTTCAGGTTCCTCATTCTGTGTCCAAATACTGCCATGTGGAGCAGGATCAACAGCAGCATAATGACCTCATTCTCAGATTGACTTGGAGCCTAAAGAAAGTATGCATGAAAAGACAGAGTGTCTTCTAAGATGATGGAATGATAGGATCTTAAAGATGGAAAAA
Organism: Eonycteris spelaea; assembly: GCA_003508835.1. Lineage (NCBI taxonomy): Eukaryota > Metazoa > Chordata > Mammalia > Chiroptera > Pteropodidae > Eonycteris > Eonycteris spelaea. The sequence continues at coordinate 5,918,164 of PUFA01000053.1, forward strand.
CTGGAAACCTGAGGAAAGTTTCCCCAATCTGCATATTATAATGCAACCAAAACACAACCAAATAATGATTATATTATTAATTTGAAATATTTGTCAGTGCAGCCATCTTGAGACATAACTGCTTTGGCTGGCGACTTTCCACAATAGGGAGATCATATGTGTCTGGTATTTTGAGTAGTTTCTCATTTTAAAGTATCAATGAAAGGATAGGCAAAATGTGAAGGATGAGTAACACACACCATTTTTAATCCTTTTGTGTACATTATATCTGGCTTGTTAACCAAATACTTTTTTCAATGTTTCAAACTCTCTCAATGTTAAATTGAAGTTGATGGATAGTTATCGTAGCATATAAGTTATAATACTAATTAGTACTTTATCCATCAAATCTCTAAGAAAGTAGGGAAGAATCTAAACAATATTTAATGAGTGAAATATTTTTAAAAATATATCAGAAATTTGGATAAATTACTGGTTTTAAGTCACAAAAAGAAAAAAGGGCAATCTAACCCTTTCCTTTATTAAATTATATATGGAATCTATTTTAACTACTAATCTTACTCATACCCTTTTCTCCCTCCTCTTTCTCCTTTATGTTATTACTTGCTTTTATATCTACCTTGTAATACTTCACACATCTTGGCAAATTACCTCAAATTCTTTTTTCAAGTGAGTTTCGTTGAGTTGTTTTGTTTTTGATTTTGCAGAACCTGCTAATCCTCCTCCCCTTTACTCTACCACAGTATCCCTGAGCACGTGACCTTCTGGCATCACTTAGAGCTGTGTTTGGTCATGTGAGTAAGTTCGGACCAACAAACTATGAGCAGAAGGGATCATATCCTCTTAAGGGAGCTCCTTTCCCTTCCTTCTCACATTCTTCCTGTGCCCTATCCATGGGCTGCAACACAGACACGATGGTGGGGTGAGCCAGTGGGCAGAAAGAGTCACATAACCTTCTCATTTAAGGTTAAGGAAATTCTTATTCTCTGTCCTCAAGCATGCCTGCCTACAAGCATCATGCATAAGAGGTTCACTCTGAGGTTGCTGCGGCAATACCCAGAGAGCAGAATCAGCTAAATTTCTGTTCAGATCTGTTAGTAGTTGCCACCAAAAATTGAATAGAAGGCACTGGGGAGTTTGGGATGACACAGATCAAATACAACTTACACTGAGATGGTAGTAGCTTACTGGGATCTCCAGCAAGTTATTCACCATATATTGGATATATTGAATGTCTACTATATCAGACTCTGTTCTTAGCACTGGGTATAAAGCTGTGGAGAAAGTCAATAAAAATCCCTGCTCTCTTGGAATTAAACTCTGGTAATGTGTTCTTGTACCTCATTCACACAAGAGTGATAGGGCTGTGAAATATTTCTAGCTAGCCATATATCTGGGACACCATTTATTTCACCAATGAAAATGTACTTCTAACACCTCTTATGCTAATTAATGAACCTTCTGGTATAAATTTCAATAAAGATCTTTGAAAAGCTTAAGTAGCCACCTGGGGCGTATGGATTTCTGATTAGGGCACTCCAGATTATAACCAACCACCCCTAGAGTGTGAATTCCTAATAGGTAACTCTAATGATGACTAACCTCCCCTAGAGTGTAGATTAAAGTTAATTTACACACAAGAACATTACTGTTTATAAGGAAGTATTTTAAAGTAAATTATAACAGATGCAGTATAACAACATGGCAGAAAGTATGGTTGCCCAGAGCTCCAAAGTTTCACATACAGATTTTTAAAATGCTGGAAATTACCACCTCCAGGGAGGGAAAAGGAATTGGAAGTTGAGTAAATAATTAATCAGGCTTATGTGATGAAGCCTTTAAAAAAATAAAAAATAATTTTAAAATAAATGTAAAAACCCCCAAACTATGGAGTTTGGAGAGCTTCCAGGTTAGTAAACAAATCCACATGCCAGTGGGAGGGTGACACATACCCAATTCCACAGAGACAGAAGCTCCAGAATTTGGAGCCCTTCCTGACCTTACCATGTGTATCTCTTCATCTGAATGTTCATTCCTTTTCATATAATATTATATAATAAGCCAGCAAAAATAAGTCTCCCTAATATCTGTGAGCTGTTCTAGCAAATTATTGAAGCAGGGTTTTGGGAACTCTGATTTATAGCCCATGGATAAAAGTACAGGTGAGGACCTGAGATCTGTGATTGTTATCTGAAATGGGAGCAGTCTTGTGGAATCGAGCGCTTACCAATGGGATCTGACTCTAATTCCAGATAGAAAGTGTGAGAACTGAATTGACTTATAGGACACCCAGCTGGTATTGGAGAATTGGTTCACACATCTGGTGTCAGAAGTATTGTGAGCATGAGATTTAAGAAAAACACAGTGTGATTTTCCTAAACACGTATAACAAGGTGAATGAAACATGTATTCTTGATATCAACTTTTGAGAAATATGACAGAATGGATCTTCAAGGACATCACAGTGTTCACTGGTGTTACTTTATGTCCAACACTTCTTTTCAAATAAAGAAAAGTGGGCTAGAGTCTATCTAGCTGATATTGAATAATCAGTTTAGCTGGAGCATTCGGTAAGTGAAAAGAGTAGTGGGGCACTCCTGCTTTGAAAAGATAGCTAAAAAGACAACATGTATCCCAGATTACAACAGCGAAAAGTTCAAGACTGGGGAATGGAAGTAATGTGTAAATACTGAGAATATACTATGTGTAAGTCCTGTTTCAGAAACTAACCTGAGCCAATTCGGGCATGCACAACTTTTAGATTCTTTTTGGTAAATACACGTAGCCAAAAATATTTCTCTTTAAGTAAAAGCCAAGGTTCCAGAGGGACAATGGGGTCAAGCACCCAGAAGCCTCCAGTGTCCTTGGCCAGAGGTCCCTTGAAGGATTTAGCCTAGGGCATCATTGCTAAGAGCACAGTCTACAGGCCTCTGGGGATTCCTACTTACTATACAAGCAGAGAGTCTCTAGGATATTTTTAGATAATTATATATCATAAATATCTTTCATTTTTCCAGAAAAAAAAAATCTCACTTCCAGTATTCACTATGTTGGTCAACAGGCCACAGTTTTACAGATAAAACTCATTTCTCACATTTAGTAGGCAAATTACAAAATCATTTGTTGATCAAGATACTGGTAACAGAAGCATTTGTAAATCTGCCTCTGAATGTCAGAAAACCACCGCCTTAGACTAAGCATCTTTTTTTTCTTTAGCTTTTCATTATGAACATTTTTTATACATGCAGAAGGTAGAGAGAGCAGTATAATGAACACTCATATACTTACCGCTTAGACTTAATAAGTCTTAACATTTCGTCATATTTGCTCAGGTAATATATATTTAGTTATAGACGTCATTACATTTCACCTTTAAATACTTTAGTAAGCACTTCTGTCAACCTAAACACATTTCCTCATGATCACGATGCCATTATCACACTTAATAAAATTAACAGTAATCCCTTAATATACTCTAAGGCTTAGTCCCTACTTAGATGTCCACTTTTGCCCCAAAGTGTGCTATACAGTTAATTTTTAAAAACCAGATCCAACAAAGATCTTGCCTTGCAATTGGTTTACTGGCTTATACCTTCTGGATTAGAACACTGGCATCATCTGGGTGACAGACTAATCCAAATGGTACACACACAACGTCACAATGTACAGGCTAAAAATAATATTAAGGAAGATTTCAAAACTTACAATGACTTTACCAGATATTTTTACCAACATCATCTCATTTATCACTTTCCTGAAGAGAAAGAAATTTTCCAAAGAACTCAGCCAGGCTAACACGCTTTGCCCGTAGAAAAGACCTTTCTAATCAATTAGGGATTTCTAAAGTTAAAAGAGCAGATGATTCCAACACCACACTTAGAGAAACACTTACCCATGGCGCATATGCAAACTCCCCCGTGTGACTCCGAAGGCTCTTTATGATTTGGCCTCACACCACTTTTCTACTGTGTTTTGTACTGTGGACAAAAAAAAGAAGCCACATACGAAACCTGACGAGCTCCGAGAAGTCCAGCACAGTGGGTCCTACAAACTCAGAGACCGAAATGAACCACATAGGATGATCTGAACAGAAAAATTCCTAAGTAGAGCGGGTCATGATGGGTAGTCATCCTGGGCCTGTAGCTTTCTTGACAAAGGTCAATCTTTATCTTAAGCCTGTCCATTGTCTTTTTGCATCTAAGATAACATACCCTTGGAATGTCAGAGTAATTCCTTTTTTCCAGACCCCTCAGGGCACAACCCACTTCACCAGAGCAGGAGACCACAGACTCCTTTATGGTTATCTTCTCCCCTGCATACCATCTCTCTGTGCTGTGAACGTTAATTATTAACTCTCCTGTACCCACCAGTGTAAAAGAAGTGTATGTCCCTCTGTTATACTTTTTATCCAATTCCAGCGATTTCTCCACTTTGTTTTCTCCCACCTCCTTAATCTACCACCAGTGGATTTTATGTAACCCCTCTATGTCTCCTCCTTTGATTCTAATATATAAAATAAGCTGCAAAACTGCCATTTTCTGGAGCATTTTCTTAATCTGTTAAGATTTTGCTTCCCGGCAATTGTCATCAGTTTAGCTCAAATAAACTCATTAAAATTTTCTACAGTTTGGATGTTTCTTTCATTGACGGTATCTACACAGGTATCCTGAGCTATTCAATGTTTAGTGACAGGGCCAGGACTAGGTGATGAAAGAAGAAGAGGACAGAAAATGGAAGGAGGCAGGACTCTCAATGCCATGTCTGCATTTGCATGAACACAAGAGTGACAGCTCCTTAAATTTTGTGTCCTAGTCACCTCTCTCACCTCACCTCAATCTCTGTCCTGTTTCCTGAAACTCTCAGGCACTTCACATGTGTAAATTCAGCACATCCTGAAAACTCACTGAGTTTCAGGTTCCCCCTCTTATAAAAATTTTGGAAATCAAAACATGCAATCTTGACAACAGCGTTCATAGGTGACTTGAATTTTGGTACAAGATGTGAGATTCCCAAAGAAAACCTGTATGTGACTTCAAAAAGGCACTACCTGAACATGCAGAGCCCTGCAGAGGGCGCATGCCGGGCAGGAGGTGGCCTGGGAAAGTGTGGGAGGAGCATCACCTGCATGGCAGAGGTTTATGATCCCTCACACATCAGTGATATAAAATGAGGACCAGGTTTAGAGTCAGATAGACTTTTCCAAATCCAAGGCAGTCATTTGCCAGGAAACTTTTTGACCCTCACCTTACTTGGTCTTGTGGAGCCTATTTTCCTTCTCTAAAATGTAGGTAATAATGATGACTTTTTTAGAATTATTGTGAGGAGTAAAAGTTAATATATGTAAAGTGCCTTCTGCCTGCAAGAGTTAGTGTTCATTGAATGCTAGTTTCCCTAAAAGGATTTAATAGAAATTGAATATATTTTCTTCAGGAGACGTTCCAGGAGTGGTAGAAGTCTAAGATCTGTCAAGACCTCAGTTGAGAATAAGTATTCAGTCTTTACTTCTGCCAGGCACTGTTCTAAGAACTTTACATGGATTAACTCATTTAACCCTCCCAACTCTATGAGGATCAAATTGTAAAATCCCAATTTAGAGATGCAAAAAGGCTCTAGCCAGAGTGCTGGGTCTTGCAAATGTAAGAAACAGAAACATCCAAACCTGTAGAGAATTTTTACAAGAGTTTATTTGACTCTAAGTTGAATTTTTCATATGCTGGGAAGTAAGATATGAAACGCTCTAGAGAATTAAAAACAGTTTTTTTCAGTTTTTTTATGCATTTGAAACTAAGGAGGCAAGGTAAGGAAGATTACGTGAAGGTGGAAAAAGCAAGGCAGGGATTCCATTACAGGATAGCTAACAAGATTCTGCACCCCCTTGAGAGTTGTTACTTCTTAAAAGTAGGGGTCTGAGAAGAGGTATTTTGAAGATGTGTCAACCTAACTGCACAGAAACAATAGACAGGGCTTGCTTAAGGCAAAGATAAACCTTTTATGGAAAGTTATATGCCTGGGGTGTGACTGCCCACCATGAGTTGCCTAGTTTGGAATTTATGATTTATTATAGCACCCCTTATTCGTCCACAGGCTCCTCTGGCTCTGTAAGAGCTAAGAACTAGAAGCAGAAGGAGAAATTCTCTTTGCATGTTCATTCCTCTCTAGTCCATGTAGCTATCTAGACAGCCTGGGTCTGCTTCGCTGGTGGGGAGTCTATCAGGCAGGGCACTGCCCGCTCAGGGGTTTTTCATGCTGATGGTAAACTACTTCCTTGCCCTTGACCAATTTCTAATAATGTGAATTCTCAGATAAGTTGAATAGTTATTATAACATGAGCTAATAATGAACACTAGATCCTAAGATGATTTCCTTTACGTTTTATGAAATATGAGAGTAGATTTGTTTATTCGTTTGTTTGTTTAGCAGACTTAAATAGTTTTGGAAGATCCACTCATAAATTGTAGTCCAATCTCTTACAAACTAACTTCTAATCATTTGTTAATAGCTTTGCCAGTACTTCAGTTATCTGTTAGTAGAATGGGTGTGTGTTCACATCCACCTGTTAGCATTCCTGAGAGCTTACAGTGAATCTAATCATTGTTGCCATCCTCAACGCCTATGCCATTGATATGGAAGTTAATTTTAGTTTAGGTAATGATAGTTAGTTTGCCCAAAACAAATGATGCATTTTAGCACTTGCAAAGCCATGTTAAGCTTTCCACTGCACTGCCTCAAATGCAGCTATCTGCATGTATTAAAATCTCACTGACAGATCTCTTCAAGCTCACATTAGTAAGAGGGCTTCGAAACACTTCCAGCTCCAGAATTCCTAGCTATTAAGATCCAGGAGGACAGAAATATTTCTGTCTGGCAAACAGGTAACATATGGCCATATTTAGTATTTTTATTTATTCAACAAATATTTACTGAACACCTACTATGTGCCAGGATTTGTAGGGTCTCTGGCAAAAAAAAATTCAGAATTTTGTCGTTGCTGTTGTTGTTGGAGAAAGAGGTAGTTAAAGCCTAGAAACAGGAGAGAAGCAATTCCTAGAGGCACCAAGAGACTGTGGAGAGAGTGGGGGCGTTCATGTTGGCTCTCTCAGCTAGAGAAAACGTCTGTAAAGGACCAGACACAATGCAGGTTCTGTCTCAAATATTTGAATCTATTCCATCTACACCATTTGGCTGGCAGGAAGTCCCTGCTCTCTGTGGATTTGCTAATGGGAGGCACAAACCTCTGACATAATGAAGTGGCAGGAGGTGTGCTTTACTCCAGCTTCCCTTGAAGGGAGAGAATAGCAGCAAAAGTTTCTTTCCTTAATTCCAGGGTGTGGGTGTGCATGCTGGTATGCAATCGTCTGTTAAATCCAACAGGCTTCAGCTCTGTAAGTTAGAGTAAATTAATTCATTTATATTTTCAAACAATAAGGAAAAGGAGGCTTAACAGTGATGCTGGTCTCTATCTTAGAATGAGACAGTCTGATGTCTGAGAAGAGAGGTTTTAATTGTACTGTTTTCTTGCCCTGGCCTGCTTCATTCTTGCACATTTCTGACAACTACACAAACAGGCAGGCTAAGGCTGAAATCAGTTCCCTTGAGCATATTTAGCTACCAATGCATCTGGGAAAACTCTGGATTTTAGAAGGTGAAATCAGACGATTCAGAAAATTAGCTTTTAAGGAGAGGCAATGTAATTATTGTTCAGGAGAAAATTTTAATGCAGCCCAAAGATAATTAGCTACAAAGCCTTAACTAGATTCAATACTTAACTAAACTGGTCTCTGCAATTTAGAAAACAAAATTCCAAGCAAAGCCCACAACATTATAATGAAAAAAGCCATACTAAGCCTGGCCTGATTGACTTGGTCAAATGGTATATAAATTAGATCCATCTGAAAAATCTGATCTCCAAATGGGATTTTCATTTCCACAAGACTGCAGTATGTGAGGTAAGAAAGTAAGAGTAAAATCGTTTCCCCCATGGCTGGTGAACTTGGCAGCCCACGTGGAAAATGAGCCAGCTCTTCCCCCGCTGAACAAATCCATTTAAAATGATTTCATACTTTTCCTTCCTCATCCTTTGGAATGTGGAAGCCATTTTCCAGCGGGTTTAATTTTTTTTTTCTGCATTTAACCCTTTGAGAGAAGATACTTATTCACTCTTTTTAAAAATTTTCCAAGTGTACAGTAAATAGTACAATAAGGATTTTTTTTGAAGCACAAATGCTGTAGACAGAAAGTTGATTCAACCTTGTTTAATTAGGACCCAAGGGAAATAGTTGTGCTTAATGTGATGCAAAGTTCTATAATTGAACTAATATGATTTTGCAGCCACCTGCCAGGGAAATACCGATGCAGGTAGATTAAATGACATAGGAATTTTTTTTTCTCTTTGTATTACAAAATTAAATGAGCTAATTAAAAATTACCGTTTGGAGACTGCTAGCTTTTGTAGCCAGGTTGGATCTTTTGGGGGTGTCTTTTTCCCTTGTGTATTTCCTCCCATCCTATGCCAACTCTGTTCAAGATAGAAAACAGATGTATGTATTTGCATGTATACGCATAAAATGTAACATCCAGAAGAGAAATACACACAAAACTTTTTAATTTGTGCATTTTTCACACTTTTTTTTTATTGATAGTTAATTTGTATATTGGCACCCACAAAATGAGGGCTACCCCAATGGCCAGACCCACATCACAAATCTAAACCTAAGTCAGCCTGCACTTATGGGAACACGTGTCAAAAAACTTAACATACACCAATCACAATTGAGCTTTAGGGGCATACCTTACCCTAGAAAACAGGACCTGCTAGTCTTATAAGGAAATCTCGACCTCCTAGCCAATTGTGTCCCGTTTTCTCTCTGCCTCTTCTAACACTATAAAACTCTAAAACTGGCTCAAACCTCAAATCTCTCAGAAAGAGGGCTCTACTGCTTGTGAGGCACTGTACTTCCCCAACCCATGGATTATTTTCCCTTGAAAAAAGAACATCGAACTCATTGCTAAACTGTTTTAGTTCTGTCATTTGACAGTAGAGATAATTTACTCACATTAATCCAAATCGAGAAAGAGTATATAGGAAAAGTCTTCTCACTCCTATCCCTCAGCTGCCCAGTTTTCCCTTGCAAAGTAACTACTATTTTAAGTTTGTGTTTATTTTTTGTTGTTGTTGCTGTGAGGGGTGTAACTTTTTTCCTGAGATACGTTTTCTAAAAAAGAAAGAAACAACAGGGAAAAATGGAGTCATTTTGCTAAGCCATATCACTAAATCAAAACTTAATAATTAACCTAATTGCAGTTGCAGACCCTCCCAAGAGTGGAATATTTAAAAAGATCAGCCTGGAATTTCCTAGTCAGCACTAGTGAGGTCATCTGCCTGATAAGACCTCTTCTTTCCCCTAAAGGAAGGTGCCCTTCCCAAAGATAATCCACTCTTTTAACTTCTCAATCCCACCTTCTTGCTGCCAATAAAACTCTTCTATTTTGTACAGCTCCTCAGAGTGCCTTTCTAGTTGCTGAATGGGATGCTGTTTAACACAGGAATCACTTAATAAAGCCAATAAGATCTTCAAATTTACTTGGTTGAATTTTGTTCTTTAATGGAAATTTTATGAATATCTAAGTAACTACATATATGTATTCTCTAAAACTCAATTTTTATTTTTATACAAAGCACAGCATAATGAAATATTAATTTGTGCCCCACTTTTTCATGAACTAAATATATATATATACACACATATATATAAATATATGTATATACATATATACATATATATAATTTGACAAAGGAGCAAAGGCTGGAACAACTGAATATCCACATGAAAAGAATCTAGACACAGACCTTATACCCTTCACAAAAATTATGGATTACAGACGTAAATGTAAGAGGCAAAAGTACCAAATTCCTAGAAGATGACATAGGAAGGAGAAAACTTAGATGATTTGGGGCATGGAGATGTCTTTTTAGACACAGCAGAGGCATGATCCATGAAAAAAATAATAGATAAACTCTTCTTATTAAAATAAAAAAAATGTCTGCTCAATGAAAGCCACTGCAAAAAGAATGAAAAAACAAGACACAGACTAGGAGAAAATATTTGTAAAAGACATAATTATTCTCTTGAGTCCTGAAAGCCATTCTGGCAAACTATTGAACCTGAGGAGGATTCATGGAAACTCCTGAATTTGTAGTTGTTCAGGCAAAAGTATGGGTAGCTGGGTACCCCATCTGAAGTTATCTAAAGTGGAGGCAAACGTTTGAGATCTGGGACTGACTCCAGGTAGATAGTACCAGAAATAATTAATTTGTTGGAGACCTGGTTAGTGTCTGAGAATTAGAGAATTGATTTGTGTTGGAAAAGACACTATATACTTGGTGTCAGGGGAAAAAACCCTCACAATAAGAAAATGAACAACCCGATGAAAAAGTGCATGAAAGACTCGGACATCTCACCAGAAAAGAATATAGATGGCAAGTAAGCATATGAAAAGACGTTCAACTCATATGGCATTTAGGGAAATGCAAATTAAAACAAACACGGAGTGGAATGACCAAAATCAGAAACACCGACAACACCAAATACTGACAAAAATGTGGAGCAACAGTGCTTTCCTTTATTGTTGGTAATGCGAAATGGTAAAACCACTTTAAAAGACAGTTTCTTAGTTTCCTACAAAACTAAACATACTCTTACGATACAATACAGTACCATGCTGCTTGGTATTAACCCAAATATGTTGAAAACTTATACCCATGCAAAAAGACTAGGAAACAACCAAGTTGTCCTTCTGTAGGTGGATGGAAAAATAGACTATGCTACATCTAGACAATAAAATATTATTTACTACCAAAAGGAAATAAGCTATAAAACTGAAAAGACACGGAGGAAAATTAAATGGATATTACTAAGGGAAAGAAGCAAATCTGAAAAGGCTATGGACTGTGTGATTTCAACTTTGGGACATTCTAGGAAAGGCAAAACTATGCAGACAGTAAAAAGATGAGTGTTTCCCAGAGGTTGGAGGACTGAGAAACAAATAGAGCACAGAGGATCTTAAGGCACTGAAACCATTCTGTATATGATAATGGCAGATACATGTCATTGTTTATTTGTCTAAATCCATAGAATGTACAATGCCAGGGGTAAACCTTTATGTAAACTATGGACTTTGGGTGACAGTGACGTGTTAATGTAGGTTCATTGACTGTAACAAATGTAGCCCTGTGGTGTTGGATAGTGGGGAAGGCTGTGCATGTGTGGGGGTAGGGAATACACAGGAATGGTATTTTTTCACTCAATTTTTCTGTAAACCTAAAACTGCTCTAAAAAGTGAAGTCTATTTAAAATTTAACCAAAAAAAATAAGGCAATATGTTTATCTTGGAGCTATTTCTGCATCAGTATTTTGAGTTTTTTTGGTGGCTCAATGCTATTGTGGACAGAAAAGGGGTGCTGTAATAAATCACAAATCTCTAACTGGGTCTGTCAAGGTGGATTGTCACATCCCAGGCATATAACTTTTTAGCAAAAGGCTTATCTTTGCCTTAAGCAAGCCCCGTCTATTGTTTCTGTGCATCTAGGTTAACATACCTTTGAAATGCCTCTTCAGACCCCTCCTTCTAAGGGGTAACTACTCTCAAGAGAGCAAGTAATCTTAACTATCTTGCCTTGCTTTCTCCCTCCTTTATGTAATCTTCCTTACATTGCCTCCTTAATTTCAAAGGCATAAAATAAACTGCAAAACTGTTATTCTCCCTGGAGCATTTGATATCTTGCTCCCCAGCATATATTATCAGTTTAGCTCAAACTCATAAAAATCCTCTATATGTTTTAGATGTTTCTTATATCAACATTTTGATGTGCCATGATTTATGTTACCAACTTCCTGTCAACGGACATTTAAGTTTTTTTCTAATCTTTTGCAGTTATTGCAAACTCTACTGTTTCAATGTATGCCATTTCACATGTGTACATGTGTTTTTAGGATAAATGTGTCTCTGTGATTTTTATAGGTGCCACCAAATTGCCTCTATAGAGGTTGTATCAATTTATACTCTTATCAGCAAAATATGAGAGTTTCCGTTTCTGTTTTTCAGTCTTACAACGTGTTTATCAAATATTTGAATCTTGCCAATCTGATAGGTTCCAAAAATGTTATCTCAGTTTTCACTTTAAATTTTTCTTATGGGTAATTTATACTTCCTGCTCTGTGAGATTTTCACTTTTTGGTGGTTCATCCATTTGGAGTTCATTTTAAGAGAACAGTGTGAGAAAGAGATAACTATTTTTCTTTCAATTTTATATTCATAACAACTTAATTCATAATTGTACAAACTAGGAAACAACCAAGATGTCCTTCAGTAGGTGGATGGATGAAGAAACTGTGGTCCATCCAAACAATGGAATGTTATTTAGCATTAAAAAAAAAAAAAAAAAAAAAAAGAGCTATGGAGCCATAAACAGACATGTGAGAAAGAGATAACTTTATCCTTCAATATTTTTTTAATATTGTCCATCTTTTCTTTATCCTTTTGAAAGGCTCCCTCTTTTCTGGATGCTGTTCTCCTTGGTGGCTATATTTTGTTATACCCAATATTGATATCTTTATGGTTTTAATGACTATTGTACCAGACTAGGCTTCAATACTAATGGGTGAACCTTCTTACTAGTCTTCCTTCTCTAGAATTGCTTTTCTGTTCATTGTTATTTATTCTACCAAATGAATTTTAGAATTAGCTTTTCAATTTACATAAAAACTTCTTATGAGAAATGATGAGGACTTACATTAACTTTATAGACTGATTTTATGGGACAGCTGCTATATTTTTATTTAGGAATATGGTATGTCTCTCTACTCATTTAAGATTTCTCTTACTTTCTTCAGCAATATTTTGTTAAGTTTATGACTAGGTACTTTAGCTGTTTCTTTATCTTATGACTCAGATCTTGTTTTATTTTAGTATATGCTTTTGAACTTTCAAATGATTATTTCTATTGTGTAGGACAATTTTTTTAAAAAATTGGTGACTCTCTTTTAGAATGATTTACATTCTTTTTTCTGAATCGACACAAAATTTTGAACAGGTAATAAAACCTAATATTTATTATGCAAGTGGAACTACTGTTTGCTGAATACCTACTAGTACTAACAATAGCTAACTTATTTAGCACAACTGTATGTCAGCCACTATTCTAAATGTTTTACATACTTTATTTTCTTACAGCCATTCTGTAAGGGAATTTATGTCGTCTTTATTTTATAAACTGAGATGTATAAAGTCAGTCACAGAGAAGTTAAGTAATCTGTTCAAAGTCATATAGCTGGAGAGTAGGGGAGCTAGGAATTATAAGTGATTTGGCTTCAAAGGCCTTAATCATTAGGCTGTATTCACTACTAGTTGCCGAACCTTGAATTTTAAACATATTATTTCATTTTTAATCCTTATAGCCCTATTAGAGTAAAAACAATTAAACTCATCCTATGTAATCTCCAGTATTCCTTGCTACATCTTATTTCATCTATAAAACGGCATGTATCCATTAATTTGATCTTTAGTCAAAGTTAGAGAAATCTTGTAATCGGTAGGGTAATCAGAGATACCATATTGACATGCATCATTTCAGTCAAAGCAAATGACTTGATGTTTTAGTTAACCCATGAAGCCCTTTTGTAGGAGATTTATTTTTTCCCTTGGGCTTTCATAAAATGGCATAATGGCCCCGTTTTCATTCTAGCATCTTAAAAGGGCAAAGCTCATACTCTCGTGAAAAACAATTAACAGCCCTTTATTCAGTACACTATAAAACACTATTAACTTAATATTTACTACTTTTTCATCACAGTCCTAAGCACTCTCCTAAGAGCTGGGTTACAAAGATGAACAAAACAAACACGGTTCGTCTGCTATGGGAGCTTCCATTCTAATGGGGAGGAAGATATTAATAAATAATTATCCAAATTTATAATTATGAACTGTGATAGGAAATACAAGGTGATTGAGAGCACAAAACATGTCAACAGATCTAGTCCTAGTGTACATTGTGGGGAGGATGTTGAATACAAATCTCTCAGGAAATAGTCATTGAGTCAAGATCTGAAGAAAAGGGTGGCTGAGGATGCATGCTCAGGGTGACCGAAACACTGGTGTCAAAAAAAAAAAAAAAAAGGCTCACAATAAGGCTCAAGGAGGTATGCGTGAACTAGAGAATATGCAGGACTTTGTGGGACCTTAAGGGATTTTGGTCTGGGCTCAAAAGCAATGGGAACCCTTTGAAGGGTTTTGAGCAGTTTTTACTCACCATACTTCTGATTCCAGATGTTTTCCCCTTCCTGGCACCCAATACCTGGTGTCTTTTCCAACACACACTGCCCCGACGGTCTGACACCAACTGGGCGTGCAACAATTCAATTCACTCCTGACACTCTCTACCTGAAGATAGCATCGGATCCCACAGGTTAAAGGGCTCAGTCCCACAAAACTACTGTCAACCTCAGATGCCAATTTCTAGTCGGGCCACCCTTACTTCCGACTGACCAACCAGAAATTGGGGGTTGCTACCACCCCTTCCTCAGGTTTGATAATTTGCTAGAATGATTCACAGAACTCAGGAAAATGCTTTACTTACTATGACCGAACTCGGGACCAGCTAAATAAAAAAGATGCACAGGGCAAGGTATGGTGGAAGGGGCTTGGAGGTTCTATGCCCTCTGGGTGGGCAAGCCTCTCTCCCAGCACCTTGGTATGTTCGCTAATTTGGAAGCTCTCCAAATCTCATCATTTATGAAGGTCCTATTATGTAGACATAATCGACTAAATTATTGACCAATGGGGATTGAATCCAATCTCAGGCCCCCCTCTCCCTTCTCCAGCGGTCTAGGAGTGGAGTTACAAGTTCTAATCCTCGAATCAAATGGTTTGGTCTTTGGGTGAACAGCCCCCATCCTGAAACTGCGCAGGAGCCCCCAGCCATCAGTCATCTCAATAGCATCCAGAAGACATTCTTATCACTTTAGAGATTTCTAAAGTTTTAGAAGCTGTGTGCCAGAAACTAGACAAAGCTTTATTTTTTATGATACCACAGGTTTTAAGTGGAAAGATACGCTCAGGTTTCTGCTTTTGAAAATATCACTCTGCAGGGTGGAAAATGGCCCGGGGGAATAAACCAAAGTGAGTGTTGATGGTAGCTTGATCTAGGAAATGCAGCAAGAGAGAGAGAGCGCATACACTTGAGGACTATGCAGATAGGATAGCAGGAGCGGCAGGTGGCTTGGATGTCGGACCGGGAAAGGCATGTCAGGAACAGCTCCTTGGGGTCTGTCTGTGAAATTGCAGAGACAGCGATACTAATTATGATGAAAAACTGGAGGAAGACTAGGTTTAGAGTGAAAGTGTGTGAATTCAGTTTTTATCACATTATATTAAAGGTGTTTCTGAGACATTCAAATGGAGATGTCAAGCAAACAGCTGGAGATACTTATTTGAGACAGTGATATGCTCAGGGTGCCTGGAACACTGGTGACAGAGATATTCCAGATATCTCGGATTAGGGATGCTCACAAGATCACCTAGGGACAGAATATAAAACAAGAAAAGATGGAGGTTGAAGCATGAACTGATTAGCTAGTTCATGAGCTTGACCAAATTGTCTTCTATTCTGGTCTATCATTTGCTTCCTAATAGATACAAAATAAATGTTTGAAGAATAGACTATTCTAATATTTTCTTTGATTATTTGGACCTCATACTAGGCTTGTCAGAAGAGCAAGTAAAACATCAATTGGTATACTTATTTTCTCATTCCCACTCAATTAGACATTTTTTAGGGAGTTAAAAAGAGATAATACTAGGAATCATTTCATTGGTGTCTGGTTGCAGTGGAGGGGAACGTAATTCAGACGGTCATCCTGTCCACTGAAATTTCTTCTAGGGTAACTTTTCCTTGTCTTCCCCATCCCATAGGGAAAAATCCTCTCTTTGGATCTTTCTCTACAGGACGTACTTCCACCATAGCACCACCTATCATTCTGTTAGCCCGACAGCATTTTTATTGTTATTTATGCATCTGTCTCCTAACAAGGCTGTGAGATTTTTACAGGAAGATATGTTGTTTTAATTCATGTTCGTATTACACTTGGCATTGTACATTCCATGGATTTGGATGAATATATAAGGACATGTATGCACCATTATAGTTTCACTGCCCTAAAATCCTCTGTACTCTGCACATTCATACTTCCCTCCACCTCTAACCCCTGGGAAACGTACCTTTTAACTGTCTCCGCAGTTTTGCCTTTTCTAGAATGTCATGCAATTAGAATTATACTGTAGGTAGCCTTTTCAGATTTGCTTCTTTCCCCTAGTAGTATACATTTAAAAATTCTCCATGTTCTCTCGTGGCCTGAAAGCTCATTTCTTTTTAGTGCTAAATAACACTCCATTATCTGAATGGACCACAGTTTATTTATCCATTTACCTACTGAAGGACATTCTGGTTACTTTCAAGTTTTGACAAGTATGAATAAAGCTTCTATAAACATCCATGTGCAGATTTTTGTGTAGACATAAATTTTCAATTCATTTTGGTAAATACCAAGGAGCATAATTGCTGGATCGTATAGCAAGAGTATGTTTAGTTTTGTAAGGAACTGCCAAAGTATCTTTCAAAGTGGCTGTACCATTTTACATTCCCACAAGCAATAAACGAGAGGTCCTATTGCTCTATATCCTCACCAGCACCACTACACACTTCCTAGACTGGTCAAAATAACTTACTATTTTTTTATTTTCTACCTAAATGGATAGATTATATTTACTGGTAAATTGATATGAAGTAACTCAGAGTTAAGAATTACATAGGGATTTCCCTTATAGGAAACTCTAAATTCAAACCTCTAAAACTTTGTGAAAAATTAAATTCAGATGCTAAATGTAGATTTTATTTATTTGGCTCCAGTTAGTATATAACAAGTATCCTCTATATCCTTAAAACAAGCTTAACATAGGCAAATAATAAGGACAAGAAAGAATTAGTAACTGAGTATACCTGCAGGTTGATTAGTAAAAAAACAAAAAAAAAAAAACAAAAAAACCAAAAACATAAAAACAAAAGGAGGGAGTCGATTAAAAATTTTAAGAGAATATTTTGGAAAATTTATTACTCTTTGCTGTTTGACATGAATGATAATAATCTGTTGCTCTATATCAGTGGAAGAGAAATAGGACATTAGGTCATTAATGTTTGCCTATTTTAAGATGAGCCCAAGTCATAAGTTATATCTACAATGCTGTCCTCATTCACTTGAAATGCCTTTTAATATCTACTAAAAAAATGCCTATTCAATTACTTAAGAACACTTTAACTTCATAAATTGTGAGCTGTTTGGATAGATTGATTCAATTAAGAGTATACAAAAAAACCCCACATAACTATTGTCACAAAATTCTTTAAAATTATGCAAAAGCCACATGATCTTCCTGAGGCTGGACTGAAACACAAACAGAGCTGTTTTCTTTCTCCTGTGTGTTATTAAGTTTAATTGCTTCATTCTCATGATTGCTTTTGAAAGAGAAGAAATCAATCACGCTTTCACCAAAAGCGGATGCCATTGCATTATGTATGAGGTTGGCAAGGGAAGAGAGACCTGTGACCTAGAAGGAAATCAGGATCTAAAGCTCTTACAAATGTCAGGCTCTTGCATGTCCAAGTCTCCTTTGTCAAGAGGCATGTTAGCTTTGAATATGAGCTTCAACATTATTCACTTAATTAAAGTTTCTCAAGTTTTTTAAGGTAGAGCAATCCCTTGAATATAAAGATGATGCTACTGATACCTTAAAAACATATACAGACACACTTTGCCCAGGAGTGTTGAAAAGGCTCTGTCTACACTGCCTCCTTAAAATCCCTTGGGAACTTACAGAATTCATTTTTGTGATGGCAAAGCAGGATAAGGGGTATTGATAATGGAAGAAAATTTGCCTCTGTTTGAAGCCCCTGGCCTCATTGGCACCAGGGGCCAACAAGCTGAGTAAACTGGCATAGATTATTTAAATGCTATTATTTCACATAAATTAGATACTAGGGGTAAAAAAAAGAAAAAAAGAAAAAACATCCTTTTATTTCTCCCCGAATTTCCAAATCTGTTTCCACATTAATGAGCCTGTTTCCTTGTTACAACAGGCAATCACCACTGGGAACCAGTGAAAATCAGATTGACTGATTGATTTAATTGAGATATATATTCATGGAGTTTTAAAGCCCTGTTATAACCCCTATTATCCTCCAGCATAGTTTCAGAGCAACTATGTAAGGGTTTCTCATTGGAAGCCTTCCCATCCAGCAAGACTGGGCTTCATTAATGTGAAATTTGTTTGTCATCTTTGTAGGCAAAACGTAGCAGACAGCAGAAACAGCTAGCAAAGGCAGAATGTTTTAGGTGGTATGGAATCTCTAGAGCGAAAATAAGAATTTGGTAGAGAAAGCATCTTTTAATGGCCCTCTCTCTAAAGAAATTACATTGTCTTCTGGCCTGACAAGAGATTTGACTCTTTAATCATTCCAGTTCATTGAACCTAATATCATTAACAAACAACTCAGAAGCTATGTTTCTATACAAAGAGGCACTCTTTTCTTGTGTCCAGTTTCCCTTTCATTCGGTCTAATTTCAGTCTCCTAAATGGTAGTTGGACTTCTTGAACACACATCCCCCTTTACAGCCCTTAGTAGGATGGGAAGAAGGAAAAGGGAACCAACATTTTTGAGAGCCTCCTTAGGGCCAGGCACAGGACTGGGTAATTTTCCAACAGTTCTTACAATCAGATGAGGAAACTCTGGGAGCAGTTTGTGTGAGGATGGAAGATGGTTGGGGAAGCTGTCAGCAGGACCCACAGTCTGGTTTGTGCCACTATCCTTGCTGAAGAGCTGGTCCCTGGTAGGACAAGAGAAATGTAGCGATCATTGCCATTCTACCAGAGTGGGTACCATTGCAAAGAGGTGAAGTTGTGGTTGTCCCTGCAGTAGTAATAGAGCGTCCTTCTGTGCTATAACTGTGTCATACAGCTGGTATAACAGGTAGTACAGTGCCAGGAACAAAAACCTCACAGGACGTTTTTTGAAATTAATTCACATTAGCATCATTTACGACACATGTTTAATGTCAGTGTCACCACTGCTGTAAACAGATTGTGGTCATCATTTGAGTTCATTTTTGGGGGCAGATAAACACTGTCACTGGAATATAATGACATGAGCTAGTGCTGAGTTGTGAGCTCCCACTGTAATCCCAGTGAAAAATCTATTATTAATGTCACAGTAATAGCTTAAAATTTGGTTAATCTCTTAATTAAAAGGCACTAGGCAATAAAGACAAGCTGACCCAAATAAGGTTAGCTGTCAGGTGCTGAATGCAATACCTTTCTCCACGTGCTGCGGAATTTCTCAGGGGTGTCCTCTGATTAACTTCAGGGCCCTAAAAGCGTAGGGTGAAAGGCTCAAATACCCACAGTACGACTCAGAAGGTGAGAGGAAATAGAAGAATGTATTGAGTGCGAGCAATGTGAACAGTGCTGCCGGCAGCAGCCGCGCCGCGAACAGGCATCCTGCCTCTGGGGCAAAAGGTCCTACTTGTTTTCTGAGGTTAGAATCCTCTAAACTCGGGAACGTGCCCTTTCTCTCTCTGCCCTTTTCAGAGTTGTAGGGGAAGAAAGCGTTCTTCTTTGTACAATTACATAGTGAATTCAATAGGTAACTGATTAGTCAATAAGTTCCCCACCAAAACTTAAATACTGAAGTTTGAGCTATGCATCAACATTCTATTACTAGTATTAGTAAATCTAGTGGCTTAACAATAATCTCATGTACTAGCTCACAGTTCTGCAGGTGAGCCGTCTTGGAGGCCTCGACTGGGCTCTCTGCTTCAGGTCTCACAAGGCCAAAATCCAAGTATCAGCTCGGCTGGGCTCTTGAAAGCTCTGAGGAAGGCTCTGTTTCAAGCTCATTCAGGTTATTGGCAGAATTCAGGTTCTTGTAGTTATGGGACTAAGCGCCCCATTTTCCTGCTGGCTGTCAATCAGAGGCTGCTCTCTGCTCCTGGAGGCCACTTGAATTCCTTCTTATGTGGCCCTGTCCATCTTCAAAACAGCAACAGTGTGGCATAGAGTACTTCAAACCTTAGATCTCTGACCTCTCCTTCTGCTACTCAGCAGAGAAATCTCCATGATTGTAAGGGGCTCATCAGAGAGATTAGGCCCACCCGGATAATCTTTTCCATGTAATATACCTAATCATAGGAGTGATGGTTCTTCATAATCACAGTTTCCGTCCACACTCAAAGGGGAGGGGATATACAGGAGCAAGGTTCGCTGGGGGGTCATTCTTAGTATTCTGCCAACACTAAGTCTCAAAGTCTGTTTTCAATCAATGACGGTAAGAAAAAGAGACCAGTCTGGCACACCGCGAAAGGTATCAGCTCGGTACTTCCCTTTCAACCTTCTTCCTGGGAGGATTGTAAAAGACAAGATTGATTATCCTGATGGCTCTGGGCGAAATGCTATACATGAGTCTACAGCCATGACACCCTGAACGTGCCCAATCTCATCTGATTTTGGAAGCTAAGCAGGGTCAGGCCTGGTTAGTACTTGGATGGGAGACCACCTTGGAGTACCAGGTGCTGTGGGTGTTAAAATAAAGAAGCTCTACGTGGGAGTAAAGAGCGTGGTGGGCCTTACCTTGCCAGTTGAATGTATTGCTCTTTTATAGCCAGGGTCAGACTTTGACGAAATTAATGCATTTCCTATTATATCCTCTTTCCCTATCAGCCCAATTCCACATTCCTGTAACCTTGAGGAAAAGAGAGATAATCAAATTTGATTATTAAAAACAGCAAACGTTCATCACATACTTATTCATTCAGCAAATATTTGCTACGTGCAAAGCGCTCTGCTAAGTGTGGGGCACAATGGTGTTAAAGTTGCTGACCTCACAAGGTTACTAAGTGCTACGATGGGGGAGAAGCTAAAGCTGGGAGGGCACAGGAGAGGATTTTTCATCCTAACAGGAATGATGCAGTTAAGAAAGTCTTCTAGAAGCACTGAAGTCTAAGCTGCAGCAAGGATAAGGAGGAGTTTCTTAGAAAAAGGGAAAGAATGTGAGTGAATGCCTGCAGGGAGTGTCCCAAGCAGAGGGAACAGTGTATCTTTGTGGTCAGTTTGGAGTTCCACATTCCATGAAGCATGAGCAAGCAGCAAGATATGAGGTGATAGGTTGTCAGAAGATTGTTGTAATTAAGTGCACAGACTCGACGCCCTCTGTGATTTTTTTGTAAAATATAGGTAACATAAAATTTCCTATTTTTAAGTGTGCAATTCAGTGGTATTAAGTACATTAGCAACTATCTAGTGTGTAAACATCGCCACTATCTAGTTACAAAACATTTTCATCAAAAACAAACCAACAAAAACTTTCCATCGCCCCAAAAGGAAATCCCATACTTATTAAGTAGTCATTTCTCATTTTCCCTATTTCCCGGCCCCTGGCAGTTACTCATCTGCTTTTTCTCTCTGTGAATTTCCCTATTTATTGTAAATATTTTATATCAGTGGAATCATATGATATTTGGCCTTTCCTGGTTTCTTTCACTTAGCATAATGTTTTGAGATTCATCCCTGCTGTAGCACGTATCGGTGCTTCATTCCTTTTCACGGCTGAATAATATTCTGCTGTATGGATAGACCACAATTTGTTTATCCATTCATATTTGATGGACATTGGATTGCTTTCATCTTTTGGCTTTGTGAATAGTGCTGCTATGAACATTTGTGTACAGCTTTTTGTTTGAACATCTGTTCTCAATTCTTTTGGGTATACACGTAGTAGTAGAATTATTGGGTCACATTTAACTTGTTGAGGGACCATCCTGTAGTGGCTGCACCATTTTACAAAGCCACCAACAATGTATGAGGGTTCCAATGTCTCCATATCTTGCCAACCCTGTTTGATTTTTAATCTTGGCTCTACTACTCACCAGTTGTAAAACCTTAGCAAGTCCTTAACTTCTCTGTACCTCAGTTTTCTCATCTGCAAAATGATGAAAATAATAGTGCCTCCTTTACCAGGTTGTTGTGAAGATTAAATATACTAAATATGTATACATTTAATTGATATGTATAGGGGAGTGTTTGGCATGAGCTAGCTGGTAGACCACATGAAGTATTGATTGTTATTGATGTATAGACAACTTAATAATGAGCAGTTCACAACCATTTGTTTTAATAGGGCCATCATTATGGTTTACAAATAGAGCAGTGATATGATGACATAGAGAAAGTAGATTGAAAATAAGAGATAAATCTGCCTTCAGTTTGGAAGCTGGAGTAATCAAGGTGGGAAATAATAGTGACAGTGAGGATAAAAGTAAAAATATAATCAAGAAAGGATTACAAGATAAAATAAATAGGAAAGCCATATTGATCAGATGTGAGCATATGCTGATCCTGTTGGTTTTCTCTCTCAAACATAAATATTACTCAAACATAGCTAGTTTCTCCATCTTGTTATCACTTCACCAGTCTAAGTACACTGCTCTCATGATTTCCTAATAGCCTTTTCATGTCAACTATTATTTTTATTCCTTATTTATTCTTGATTTTCCCAATCCATTCTTCATAATGTCAAGTGGTATTTAAAAAGTATTTCAGATATACAAAAGGAATAGGGAATAATGTATATTCCTGTTTCCAACTCATATATATGAGAAATAAAAATACATCTGATTGTGTCCCTCTTGTAATACCCTTTCTTCATTCTGTCTGTAATTATTACAAATATAGGTATCTACTATCTTGACTTTGGTACTTGTAATTTCCTTACATATCTTTATACTTTTACAATATTAACATGTGTTCGTGTGTGCATTTTCTTGAATATTTTAATGGTTTATATAGATGAAATCACATCGTATACATCCTTCTGACATTTGTTCCGCACCCACCCCACTTAATCTCGTATTAGTGTGACGTTTTCATGCTGAAACACGTTGTCCTAGTCCATTTATTTTCAGTACGATGGAATCTTCTCATTGTAAGGGTAATCAAAAATGACAGTTTCCTGTGCAAAAGGCAAATCTGATCATTTCAATCTCCTGCTTAAAATACCTCAGAAGTTTTACACTGCTTTAAGGCTAAAAATTGCAATCAGGCCTGACTTGATTTCAGGCTCCTTCTACCTCCAAAGCCTTATCTTAAGCTTTTTGCTTCTTCCCCTTCTATTAATTAACTCCTACTCATTCTTCAGATCTCAGCTCATCAAATTTACTTCCTTGAGAAAGTTTTCTCTACCATCACCACACCTGCTAGATCATATCCCTTATAAGCTTTCATAACACAGCATTCTGTCCTTTATAGCACTTACCAGAACACATAATCATATGATTGAATTCATGTTAGTTCCTCCTTCCTCAAACTGGAAGTCTGTGGAGGCCAAACCCATTTTTGCTCATAATTGTACCTCTAAGAGCCATGCAGAGTGCCTGGCACTCAATAGGTATGCAATAAAACTTGACTGAATGAATAAAAAGAGAAATCAGTTCTAGAAGCCTTTTCCTGATGAACAGGTATATTTTTGTAATTAATTCTAAATTTAAACTTAAATTTAAACACTTAAAAAATTTTTTCCCACCATTGACTAATCTAGTAGGCTTTTATTCAGGCATTCATGAATCAGACAGCATCCAATCTAGCAGGCAGAAAGGAGCTACGAAGAGCTGTACAAGGTGAGAGATTTTTATGGACCAAAGCTAAGGGGAACAAGTTATACTAGACATTTGCTGATAGATTAAAGCAGAACTACTTTATATGGGGTAAAGGAGAACTAGAGTGCTGAGTTAGGTAACGTCTGAACAGGCAAATGCTGATTGGTTGACCTAGGCCTTCCTTTTCTGGGAGAGCTGAGCACAGAAATGTGGTTAAGTTTTGGTTTGCTGACTTGGGGCATAGCAGGAGTGACTCCATCTTGGGCCTACTTTAGATATTTTCACAATATGTATTCCAGAATTTAATTTAGGACCATGATGGGGAGGCTGGGACTGAATATACCCTCCCTCTGTAAACAACTGGAAAACTGGACAAAATATATGAAATCTGTTTTCAGACATTGGACAACAAGCAGTACAAGACTGTGATCCCTGAGAGAAGGGAAACACATAAGGCAAGCTCTACTCCCCTCCCCGCCACACCCCCTCTCACAGTGGTAAAGGGAGGAAAATCCCAAGCAGAGATAGCACTCAATTTAAAAGAAGAAAAAAAGAGGACTGAAGAACAGATGGGACAACAGAAAACAAATAGCAAGATGGCAATTTAAACTCAAACATATTGACAATTACATTAAATGCTAATAGTCAAAACAATCCGATTAAGAGACAGATTGTCAGATTGCATAAAAAAGCAAGGCCCAACTATTGTGCTATCTGTAAGAAATGCACTTTAAATATAGATAAACATAGGGTTAAAAGAGTAGAAAAGATATACCAGGCAAATGCTAATCACAAAAAAAGCTAAAGCTGCTATATTAATATCAAAGTAAAGTTAAAAAGTGACATTTCATAATAAAAAAGTTGATTTGGGAAGATAGCAATCCTAAATATGCATGTAACTAATATCAAAATTTCAGAATTTACTAAGAAAAACCTGAGTGAAACAAAAGGAGAAATAATCCATAACCACAATTTTAGTTGGAGCTTTGAAAATGACTCTCTCAGTAATTGATATCATATTTTTGGGTTTATGATTTTCTCTTTTTATTTAGTTTTGAATAGATCTAGAAAGTCTTATGGCCAAGATTTGGAGGTCTCATCATATGGAAATGGTCTATACCTTGATTGCGGTAGAGGTAACATGGGTGTAATATATTTGCCAAAAAATTTTACCAAACTATGCATTTAAAATAGTCTGTTTTATTTTAAGTAAATTACAGCTTACTCATAGTTTATCTAAAAAATGTAATGGTTTAAAAAAATGCAGCTTCTTTGGATATACTCCAGACTTAAGGAATCATAAATTTGGGATGGTAAACAAAACAAAATCCCCAAATGATTCTGTTGATCAGCTAGGTTTAAGAAATACAGATAGTTTAGAAAAACATGGATAGTCAGGCACATTTTAAAATTTGATTTTAAACAGTATAGTCTTTAGGTCTCGCCATTTTATGAAGCTAAGTGAACTCTGTTCTTGAGTGCCCTTGACCTTCATTATTCTCTTAGCTTCATTTTGATCTACTTTTTATATTCTGATTTTCCTATGGTTTGCCCACAGGAATCTTATGAGAATCAATTACTGTCACTTTGTAAGCAATTACAGACCTCCTTTGAGTTTTCCTGAACGTTTTGGTCCAGAAAGCGTTAAGGTAAAGTTTAGGATTTCTGGACAAGATAGATTTATACTATTAATTTTGAAAATAGGGCTAGATTTGATTTTGAAATGTAACTGCGAATTGTTTATTACCATGTCTTATGTTACTTATGAACCATCCCATCAGTAGCCAAACAAAGAAAACCACTTGAACTCCTAGGAGAGCCCCGTGTTTTATGTTGCTGTTCCTGAGATTTCCTTGGAGATGACACATTTATAGTATAAAATTCTACCAGACCAATGCAAATAACTTTTTACTTAGCATACTCACCCAGGACTTCTTATTGGTATGCAGATCAGTCTTTCTTCAGAACCAGGTTCTTCATGATTTTGAGCCCAGCCAAATCCTGAAACAATTCTCACTTGGCTTGGCTGACTGAGCTTTGGTCAGACGATTGCGAATATGCTGGAGTTTGTCCTCTTAGAAAAAGAAGTGGAATGTAACAGACTGCAAATAACTATATTTTCCAAAATGACTTATTTATGATTTTCTCCTTATACTTAATTTTGAATCAATCTTGGAAGTTTTATGGCCAAGATATGAAGGTCTCTGTGGGGACAGGAGGCCTCGTATCAAGTTAATTTTAATTGACTAATCTCCTGTTTCAGGTCTAATGAGAACGTAAAAATGAATGTTTATTTTTTAAAAGTTTTTTATTCTAAAATTAAAACATGATTGCTTGTCAAAAATTTACTTCTTGAGATATGTTACTTTTAAAGAGAATGTAGAAATCTTTAAAGATCTAGAGTTAACATTATCATGTGTATCAGGTTTTTCTGTGAATGTATAGTATACACATGTATTTTCGGCAAAGCAGGATTGTGTAAAACATATTTTATACTCTACTCTTTTCATTAAATATACAGTTAACATAAAAAAACATACACGCGCGCACGCGCGCACGCGCACACACACACACACACACACACAATGAACATGATTAACCATACCACAATAAGTGGCTGCATATAATGAACATTCTCTATTTAATCAATTTCCTACAAGTGGACATGTAGGCTGTGGGCTATTTTTTGCAGCTTGGCTCACTCAATACCGACTTGGACCTCCTTCTCACTGCCCTCCTCTATCCAAAATCTGGAAAGATAAACCCTTGCTTACCCAGACAATGGCCCTGTCGTTTAGTTCTGGCAAATGAGACAGAAATGGAAGCAGTTGATAACACCTCCTAGGTAGAGCAAGATGGGAGCATCCCTGAGTCTCCAACCAGCCCTGGGCTCCCACTGTTGGGACTTCTTATGGCATGAGATAAATGGACCCCTTAAACTACTAACTAAATAAATTACAAAAGATTCACTGGATTATTTAAGATAAATTCCTAGAAGTAGAATTGCTGATCAAAGAACATGAGTTCTTAATGCTTTTGAAAGGTTTTATCATTTGACACTCCTACCAACCTCATATGAATATACCCCTTTCTCTATACCTGCTAACTCTGGATATTATCACTTAAAAAAAATTAGATATATTGAGGTATAATTGATATATTAAGAACTGCACACACTTTAATATGCACAATTTGATGAGTTTAGACATATGCAAATACCCATGATATCATCACCATGATCAAGGTAATAGACATCCAAAACTTCCCAGTGTCCTTCTGTCCCTTTGTGCATTTTATTTATTTATTTTGGTGTGTGTGTGTGTGTGTGTGTGTGTGTGTGTGTGTAAGAACGCTTAACATGAGATCTACCTTAATTTTTTCTCAGCTTCACTGAGATATAATTGACATAATATTGTGTTGTTTACCTTTTAACCAATTTTGAAGTCCACAATACCATATTCCATTATCACTTTTTTTGCACCATTTTCCAAAATGATGGGTTAAAAAACTGTATCTCATTGTTTTAATTTGTATGTCTTTGATTGCCACAGATAAGCATTTGTTTGTATGTTTATTGAATGCTTGTATTTCTTTTTAAATTTCAAGTTAGACTACTGATCATACTGGAATCAGTTGCTTTCCCTCATCTCTGCTTGGCTGCACTCTTGGGGGATATGGCGAGGGGCCGATTTGTTGAAATACTAGCGACTCCATTTATGTCCCTGTTACTTTCCAGTAGGATATGACAGGCATGAGCTCTGTCCCAGGCCTGCCCTTTGGCAGTTTCCAGATGCCTCCACAACCCCAGCACAGTTGGTAATAACTTAGATATGTTATTTCTTCAAAAAAAAAAAAAAAAAAGACCTGGGGATCTTTGAGCTCTGCTACTTAGGGCACATCCTGAACAAGTTTTTGGACAGCTTTAGTTGCTACTTCAAATACAAAGGAATGAGTTACTTATTGTCTTATGTTAGGTAGATGTAAGTAGAAAACAGCAATTTCTTATAACACAAATGTCTCTATATAAATCACATATTCCAAATTTGAATGGATAATGACATGGATTTATTTCATGGATGCTATTCCATTTTGACATAGAATAACATGTCTTCACTTACCCATTTTTAATTGATGTTTTTGTAGTTACCTGGGCTAATGAGAATAGGGAAGTTTGAACTGGGCACAAAGACCAACTTTGAAATCCAAATACACTTGGGGATCGAGGGGATCCAAAAGTATTTGTGGAAGCTGACACAGCCTTCTAGACCTTTGCTTGTCTGGACACTGCCTTTCTGAAGCATTTTCCGTGACCATTCACAGCCCCCAGGGCCCAAGAGAAGCCTACAGGCTCTGGATGGCATTCAGAGCCTGGGGCTTTCAATTAAAGGAATGCCATGATTTTTTGCAAGCAGTTATCAGCAAGCAGCATTTTTTCCTTGGGGAAAATAGGCTGATGATATCTTCTATTTGTCCCACTGCATCTGCGTTTTTTGGCTGTCCTTTGTAACAGAAGGCTGAGTTGTATGGACTCTACGCAGGGAGGTTCTCAAACTTTTGGGCTCAGGATTCGTACATGCTTACCAACTATCCATTGGTATTTACTGTAGTAGAAATTGAAGCTAAGATAAATCATTTATTCATTCATCTAAAATAACATTAAACCCATCACATGTTAAAATAAATACCATATTTTTTTGAAAAAACATCGCTTTCCATTTTTATAAATCTCTTTACTGTCTGCTTCAGCATTCAATCTGCTAAAGTACCAGAGGTCAGACAGCCTTTGGCAACTCCACTAGTCTCCATTGAGAGGATGAAAGTGAAAAAGGCAAATAACACCTTAGTGTTATGAAAATAGTTTTAATTTCAAGGATCTCCTGAAAAGGTCTTTGAAACCCCCAAGAGTTCCCCGCCACACCCAACACAACTTCTGTGACTCTGAATCCCACTGGGTTCAGCCAGTGAGAGCCTGAGCAAAAAGTGGAGTGATAAGACAGTGTCTTTAGATTTATTTTTTTGGCTCACTCCCTGAAGGGCTGCCTACACCAAGGCTGGCTTTGTTTCTTGAAGAGAGAGTAGGGCTTCTCTCAAGTAACTCCGCCCCTCATCCCTTTGGGCCTCAGGGTGAAACATCTTTTGAGTTGTTGCATTGTCAGTTTTTCTACACTTAGTGCATACCTTTGGGAATAAAACTGCTGAATTTACCCTAATTTTACACCATTACATATAAATGAAGCAAAAATTCAACAGTCTTATTATGTGCCAGTGGTGTGGTCCCCAGAGCATCAACATTAGTATCACCTGGGAACTTGTTAGAATTAGAATCGATTTTTTGCAACATACTCCAGATGGAATCAGAAACTCTAGGTATGGGGCTCAGTTATTTGTATTTTAACAAGCCTCTTAGTGATTTCAAAGTACTATATTGTGATCCAGTTTGAAAGCAAACACTGCTCAAACAAGGCAATTAATAGTGCCCTCATCAATTTAGAAGCTAAAGTTAGCCCTTGGTAACAGCTAATGGGAGCATTTACACGGTGCCAGGCACTGTTCAGAACACTCGACACATTAATTCACTCAGTCCTTAGAGTGTAATAATAATTAGTTGACCAATTTTTGATATCTAGAAAAAATTACTCATAGAGATAATAAGTACCTTGGTCTAAAGGCACATAGCTAGTTAAGTGGCAGAGCTGGGTTTGAACCCAGGCAATCTAGTGCCAGAGTCTGTGTTTCCAACCAGTACACAAAAAGGCCTAGATCAGTAACAAGGGTCTGCAGGGGGCTCAGGTTTCTTAGCAACAGAGTGGTGGAGGGCCCCTTCCCCCATTCTGCCTATACTGTTTCCCAGCACTGGGAGAATTGAGAATGAACCCCTCCCTAGGAAGCTGCTGGAATGGTGAGTCCTCACTCAAGTAGACCGATAGGCTTTTCTGAACCTGGTTAATAGACAACAGAAGGGATTTTCCAGTAGCTTGGGAGTTCTATACTTAAATGTCCTTGGCTTGAATTACATGAAACAGTCTTGCTGTATTCCCCCCACCCTGACCCAGTCTTTTACCTTATGTCTTAGATTAACTTTTCACTGTAAATTATTTTAAAATTAAACTTGGGGTGGGGGAGGTAGATTGAGTAAAGGGGGTCAAATATGTAGTGACAGAAAGAAATCTAACTATAGAAGTGAACAGTGTAAATATATATATGCCTTACTGTTATAATGTACAGCTGAAATTTCCACTTTACCAATACAAGCCACACACTTCAAAAGATTAAATCTTCAGCCTACAGATGAAAGATGTCATCCATTTTTTTCTGAGAGTTCTGGGAAAGTTCCAAATCACTTTAGTATAGCAAGAAGTAATTTGTTTCTGCATTAAGTGAATTGATTTATTCCTTATATATTCATACACTTGTTCAAACTTGTTCAATATTGAGTTCCTCTGCCATATGTTAAATCTATATAAAGCCTTTATATGATTAAGTGATAAGTATGCATAAATCAATAAACTTACGAATATTTTAATGGCTACTTTAGGGCAGCCCTCTTTAAATCAGTACACAGAAGCATTTCCAGGGCAATACAGGGCTAGGACGATTTCACTGGATGCAGTATCTAGATTGTTATCTTCAATATGAACTGCTGCCTAAAACAGATTCTCCACCTGTTACCCCCACCATACCCCAAGCTTCCTAAGGTCAAGGCTCCCCTTTCACATCAGCTCCTTTTCCTTTACACATTAAAGAGTTACCTCTCTGAATCTTGCTCTTGGACCTCAGGGTGTAAAATCTTCTAGGGTGGTGAGAAAGCAAATAACTGCAATGGCCCAGTAACAGGATTTCAGAGATGGATGGAATAAGAAATACCTAAATTTGACAAATCATAAACTGTTGTGATCAAGTATGATTGGGGAAGTAAAATGGAAATATAAGTTTAAGGAGAGAAATAAAATTTCTATTAAAAAACTTGTTTGCATTTTTAAATATGAATGAAAGTATCAAAGCAATATTTAGATTCTGTTGAATGTTTTTATAAAACTTGTAGGGAACACTCAATGCACTATAAACGTGCCTTACTGTTAAATTCTACACCTGAAGCTTACTAGATTTTGGTAACTGTCATAAAAAAATAAAAAGTTTTTATTTTTAAAGTCAAGATTTACAATATGCTAAACACTGCATATTGTAACCCTTTTCAACTATTTTAACTTATGAAAAGTTGTAGATGTCAAATTGAAAACGTGCAAAGGGGTCTATGTTTAAAAATATTTTTTTTGGATATTTTTAATTGGATTTAATTGGATTGGACTAAAGCTGAGGTACATATATACAGTGGAATCTTACTCAGCCATAAGAGATGAAATACTGCCATTTGCGACAACATGGACAGACCTGGGGATAATCATGATAAGCAAAATAAGACAGAGAGAAAAAGCTGAAAACCATATGATATCACTTAATAAACAAACAGGATAAACAAACAGACTCATGGACACGGACAACAGACTAGTGGTTACCAGAGGGTAGGGGGGAGCAGGGAGGTAAGTAGGGGGCTAAAGGGGTCAAATATGTGGTGAGAGAAAAATCTAACTATGGGCAGTGAATACACAATGCAATATGTGCTCTACTGTTGAACTGCACACCTGAAACTTACTGGATTTCATTAAACAGTCACCTCAATAAAAGTTTTAAAAATTAATAGAGGTTCAAAAAATGAAAAGAAAAAAATTGGGGGGGGGAATATGCAAGCAAAAAAGTTTGCAGATCACTTGTTTGTGGTTAATTTTTGACCACCACAGGAGTTTGACTGTCAAATTTCTATAAACTGGAGGCAAGTAAGCTGTGGGGACTTGAATGTGATGACTGAGTAATCAACCCAACAGGGCATGTGCTAAACTTCGGTGCTTGCGCCCATGCCTGAGAGGTTGCTCTTTTGACAGATCCCCCTACTTGGAGTACTTACCCTTCTTAACCATGAGCATCCCCCTATGTCCTGGGTTCTCTGAGCACCTCTCCAATAAGAGGGGGTTAGGTAGGTGAGCTTTAGGTGAGAAGGTATTGATCTAGTTCAAACATTTTAGGAACTATTAGTCCCTTTTACTATATCCTGTAACAAGTCCCTGTGCTGACTTCTCATTTGTACACAGGGTTTTCATCTGGCTTTTTGAAATGTTGACAAGAGTTACAACTACTTTATACTGCTTTTCCCAAACTCCAGGTAGCCAGGTATTCCAGTATGGGACAGTTTTCTTTCTTGAAATAGTTTTTAAAATGTGCTTAATAAAACCAAGCCAAAACATACACCACAAACACAATACTCAAACAAAGAAAAACCCCAACAAAAACCAAAGAACTGAGCCCCCGATACACTGGCAAAAGATCTACAACAATAAAGGGAAATAATCTGCTGACTATTTCCTTTGATAAGACTTTTATGTCACATCTTCAGATAAAGGTCATATGTGTAAACATGTTTGAATGGATACAGCTAGCTACACACTCTCCTTCCATTTTAGCCTCTCTTTTCATTCACCTCTTATAACACAGACTGTATCTACCTGCATTTCTTTTCGTGTGTTTGTTTGGGAGTACATGAATTTTTATACATCTGCATTTTGAATTAAATCTAAGTCCTTTTAATACAGCATGAAAAAGAAAAGGAAGACTAACCAGTACCAATTTAGTTTCAGCCATTTCATATAGGAATCCAAAAGCATCAAATTTCCTTGTACCTTGGGAACAATATATATAGCATGGACAAAAGGTTATAGAGGAAAGAAAACGTAATTGATTCTGAAGAGCGTGAACATCTGCAAAGAACGAATTGTAAGCAAAAATGATCTTTGAGGGTCCTACTTATGATGAAATGGTTTCTGGTTACTCATGTCGGAGAAATGACCCTCTACCCTACATGCCCTCTCGAGGTTCAATCCGCCAAGCAGAGCGAGACTGCGGATGCTTGAAGCTAGCTTCTACAACTTGGAAACAAACAGAAACAGGTGTAGAAGGCTTCATAACACTAAATTTGTCCAGTAGTGCTGAGCTTCTGGCCTTAAGAGGAAAAGTCAGGAAAACTACAGTCTCGTCCAAATTCTGTCATTAAATGAAATGTGATTGTGGCCAAATTAATTTATCTCTCTGGGCCTCGAGTTCATTAACTTTGACATGGGAGGGTTTAACTAGATGACAGAAAAGGTCCTTTTATGATGTTGTCTATGATGCTAAGATTAACAGATCCTTTTTTAAACTTCAAGAAGTCTCTTGGGCCTCAGAATTTCCATTTTAGATGGAAAGAGCAAAAATTCTAACACAAGTGATATAAGAACATCAACATTTATTTAACATGATAAAAAAGAAATGAGATATGAACATTTGCATTTAAACAATAGTAAGTAGCCTTTAATACTTACATTACATGTGCTCATTGTATAATATATACACAATGAACATAATTACATTTGTACACAAACTAAGTACTGGATTTGAAAACCTGCTTATTGCTGTACACATCTATTCCAATGAAGTATAAGCCCAGTACTTCAAAATACCTACATTTTAAATTGTTTTTCAAGAAAAAGTAAGCGATAACATTTGTGTTTAAGCTGACAAGAGTGTGGCAGTAACTGCTGACATTGCAATCTGACTGAGAAAATAATTATAGCAGAAACGGGACATACTTCACTTAGCAATAATAAAATGGCATATTTTAAATATATATATGTATGTATATATATATATATATATATATAAAATTTTTACAAATCATGTGTGAAACAAAGCATTGCAGTAGCCGAAATGGGAACAAAGACGAAAAAAAAAGGAAAAACAAGCTTCCTTGGAAATAACTAAATTGATGTACTGAAAAGAAAAAATATAACTCCACCTAGACTTTAGAAACATCAAAATCTGGATATCAGCAACTATGTAAGCTCTGGCTGAGACCGCACCGGAAAAAGCACCTTTATTTATGTGCTCTGAAATCATAGCAGCAAGCTGGTGTCAGAATAATAACCTTGAGATTACAGAGTGTACATATGAGCCATTAAAGCTGTTTTGGAATAAACATTTTCCAGAAGTGATAAAGTGATGCTCTGTGGCCAAAAGCATCAGAACTATGAATTTCATAGATTTAAAATATACTGTACAATATCTTCTCACATTGCTGAAGGTCATGTCCTTAGGTTTGAATGGTTTCAACAGAAGTCAGTATAGCTGAAAAGTAAAGAGAGGGAAATTTACTTTGACAACTGCAAGTTAATGACCGACCATTTCCTAAAGTAACTAAGGGTGACAATCTGTAACAAATACAACTGACAAGCGTGGCCATGAAAATCCTAAAACATAATACAATTAAAAGACATTTTTCTCTTCATTTCCATAAGCTTAATTCACAAAGCAAAGAAACATAATACAATTAAACAGCAATTCAGAATAAAAATGCACTCAAATTTGTGGCTAAATCCAAAAGATCAACAAGATGAGCAAAGATGTGCATAACTTCACTATAATATATAAGAATATATTAAGCTACCTACACAGTAGTGTCATTGTAAAACTTTCCTAAGTTCTGTCAAAATTACTAGTTTAGAAAGATGACATACAAAAAATAGGAAGATATAAAATAAGTTTGAGTGTTACTGCTAGTTTGTGGTGGCTGCAAGCCACGAGACTGGAAAATATCTGGCAATAACTATACCTAATTCTAGTATGTAATGCCACTGGTTCTTGGAATAAAAGTAAAACAGAACAAAATCCAACAATAACAACTTACGGAACCTGGAAATGTACTCAAGTTTTAACTGAGAACACTTTTTTATTATCAGAATGGTCTATGTACAATGAATTGTAACCTGTTTATTGAACTAAAAGATAAGGAGAGTGGCTTTTAACGTACATTTCTCTACTAAGATAGATAGAGGCCATTGATCAAATCTTTGCACAGGAATGAAATGAGCATAGTGTTTATTATTCCTATGTCTGCTGTTATTCTGTCACTAATGGCAACTGTCATTTCTGAACATATTAAGTTAAAAGTTTAAATATATGAGTGACAGAGGCGGGACACAGGTAAGACTATAACAAATAGGTTGTCTGTAATTCCAAAAAGGATGTCAGTCCTGCATAGATACCCAACTGACAGCAAACAAAGCCCTCTTCTAGGTTCCAGGTTGACATAATCGCAAATAAAAGTCAAAATGTGATAAGACATTAAACATAAATCCTTCTGGATGAAAGGAAAGGCACAAATTATAGCTGCTACAAAAAG
Source organism: Eonycteris spelaea (assembly GCA_003508835.1). Classification (NCBI taxonomy): domain Eukaryota; kingdom Metazoa; phylum Chordata; class Mammalia; order Chiroptera; family Pteropodidae; genus Eonycteris; species Eonycteris spelaea. Next base: position 5,953,177 of record PUFA01000053.1, read on the forward strand.
GTATGAATGGAAGTAGACTTTAGAAAAAAAAAGCACTACTGTAGTCAGGTTAGTACTTATACTTATTTGAGAATCTAAAAATTAGAGAATGTGTTAGTAACAATACTTATAAAGTCTCTAGGTTTTTTTCTCTGCTTTTAATTGTATAACAGAAATTGTTGGTGACCCTAAAGCACAAAACATTACTAGATCTCGTAGATACTGTCAGAGAAAAGTGTGTTATGTACAAAAGTGCAGGTAGAATTTTGCAATTGTATAAAATTTTAAAGTAGGATCATAGGATGTTATTCTCAGCTCTGAAACTGTGGTCAAAGAACATCAGTCAAGAAAGGCTTTTCCCTCCTTATCCCAATCCATGGCTATTTTAGTAGCTGTCTCCCTGACTTAATATTATATTTAGAAGTAATTTAACAGATATTAAAGATTAAAATATTCCATCTATCTAGCCATATCATAAACATTTCTTTGTCCTTTAAAATAATTAACAAACTCCCAATGCGGTCGATATGTCACACTAACTATAAAAAACATTACTCAATCAACATGTAATGACTTAAACAGAATTCTCAGATCCGACTATGGAAAGGAACATTAAGTGGGAACACAGCTGCAAAACACTGTGAGGCTTGTCTTGGCATAGGCCATACCCTCCAACTTTTGCTGTTTTTACAGATGATGAAATAAGAGACAGAGAAAATGCTGTCACGTAGCAAATCACTGGAAGGACGAATGTTGGAAATGTGAGTTACTGCTCATGGTTCAAATACATGGCCTACTTACTAGATCTGCCAACTATCCATAACCCGCAGTCCAAAATTAATCTGTTTTTATTCACTAAACCAACAAATGAATAAAATTCCAGTCAGAAATTCTATAGGTCAAGTGCAAATGCAAAGGGAAACGTACTTCAGAGACTACACACACATGAAATGTGATCCTTCTGTGAGCTGCGGCTGAGTGGATGGAACCGGTGATGCCGAGGACTCAGGCGACGAGGACAGACTTTTCACTAAAACATACCAAAAAATATGTGAAGATAAAAATCTTTAAGACACATTTGAGGAAGGAAATCTAATGCTGTGACCCCACACAATAAGCACATGTTTTGAGAAGGAATTAGTTGTATTTGGGTTCTGTTATTTAGTAATCTGGGAACTCTTGAAGACTGTTTAAGCATTCTTTTCCCTTGTATATCTTAAATTTATATAATGTTATATGTCAATTATACCTTAATAAAAGTTGAAGAAAAATTCTTTTGTTTGTTGTTGTTTCTTTTTTGTATTTAATTTTTACGTGTCTTTCAGTGAATTACTCTTGTCGGGTCTCACTCTTAAAAGCCTTTAGTTCCATGCAACTAAACACTACAGATGTTGTGCTTTTAATATACCTACACACCACTCTGACTGAGACCTGCCACAATAATTGAAAGTTGTCAGTGACAATTTAAAAAAAAAGTGAGAATTCCTGTGTATACCGCCTTATAAAAGAGACAAAGGAAAAGAGAGTGCTTAATATTGGTTACAAGGGGACATGATGATATAAATTTGCATGCTATATATCTATGTATATACATATACATAGATATATATCTATATATGACACAGACAATGCTCTACCTAAGAACAATCCTGAATAAATGAACATCACTGTAGTTATCCTTCTGAAAAATGATTGGGGAATGGGGTGGGATGGGAGGAAGGATTGCTAGGAACGATTTTTGAGAAACAAAGCTGATTAAATGCACTAGCAGTATGACTCCCTATACCCATCCCTCACCAAAAATCCTAAAGAAAAATAAGGAAAAAAAGATACATGAAGAGTCCAAAAAAAATATCAGAGAATAACAGAAAAGTTTAATTTTTAACATGCTATGGATGACAATCTTCTATTATGAAAGAAAACCCCAGCTGTGGATTATAATCCATTACTCTAACAGGAGTGAGAACAAACAGATCCGTTCTTTCAGGTGAGATCCTCAGCCTTCCATGGTTCCCAAAGTGGTGGGTTCGTGAACACTGAGAATCCGGCCTCAGAGAAACGGGTAAATTTTCCAAGTAATGAAGGATATTCTTATTAGAAGAAATTTCTGGTATGTGTTAAGATTAAAAGTAAAACCAAAAGCAAAAACGCATGAACCGATCCCAAGCCACGACACGTCTGCGTGGACCCGGCGGCAGAGGTCACCCTTTCCTCCTTTTGCCACCTGCGTCCCTCCTGAAGGTGCTTGCGGGAAGGCAAAAGGTTCATTTGTAGTCGAAACACTTGTGTGGCTTTCTTGCTGGACTCTCTACATGGGAAATAAATTCTGAGGTTCAGCGGAAGCACCCGTGAGAAATTTATGAAATGTGTAATATCTACCTGCCATTGTTTGGTTCCCTCTAGAAGACTCAGGAGTTAGTTCATAAGAAACAACACTTTCTTCCTGCTCATGAATACTGTCCTTTGTATCTTCTTCAGAGTGGCCTTCTGATTTATGATTTGTGATCTGTGTTTCATCTTGAGGGCTAATGCAAACAGTGACATTTTAAAAATTATTATAGAATGCGATTAATTTTTTCTTCCAATTTATTATTATAAACAATTTTTTAACCATACAGAAAAGATGCCATCATCTATATTTTACATCTAACATTTTGGTTGCAATTGATCTCTTTTCTTTTTTCCCCTTTCTTATGAAAATTACAAACATAAAAAATATTATGAAATTTTATAATATGAAACTTATACCCCAAGCTTCAATAATTATCTACATTTTGCCAATCTTGTTTCATCTAAACCCCAAATTATTTTTAAAGCAGATTCCATATATATCATTTAATCTGTAAATACTTTAGTTTATATCTACAATATCCACCAAATATCCAATCAGCGTTCAAATTTACCCGGTTGCCTCATAATAATATCATTTGTTATATTTGAATCGGGATCCAAAGTCTGTATAGTATATTTGCCAGACAAGTGTCTTAAACTCTACTTTAATCTAAAACACCCCACTCCACACACCCCTATAAGTCTCCCACTTATCTGTGAAGAACCTGGTTTATCTGTCCTGCACAGTTTATCACATTCTAGATTTTGATGATTGTATCCCTCCTATCTTTAATAAACTGCTATGATTTTGAGGTTTGGTCAGATTTAAGTTTGGGGGAAGGAGGGCAAGTAATATTTAATTAGGTGGTGTCATGCACTATTGCATTAACACATTGTCACTTTCCATGATGTTAAAAAGGATCAATGAGTTCTGGGGTTATCAGCTTGATCCATTCATTGAAAGTTCCCTGTCAGATTTTTTTCACCTAACAGCTTTAGTGGCTACTGAGGAATATTATTCAAATCCATTATTTCCTTAGGGTTAGGAAAGCAGTAAGAGTCTAAGTTTCTCATTCATAATTGAGTGAAATTATTCTAAATAGGAAAATATTTTCTCACAAACTCTTCGGCTACTATTTGGGAAAGGCAAAATAAATATTTGATTCTTTCCCTGTGTGTACCAATTTTGGAATAATAAGTCTATTCCTTAACATCCCCCAAATGGGCCAACAAATTATTTTTTTGTTGTTGTTGGATCATTATGAATGCATAGAGTTTTAATATATTGGATGTGTTACAATCTATGCCTATTAACAAAAATTCACAGATTTTTTTTTATTAGCTATTGCCAAATATTTTTCAAATTCAATCGTGCTATTCATTGAAGAGATGAAGTCATTTCTAATAACATTAAATCATAGCATTTCTCTTTTCCAGCACTGGTAATTTTTTAAGGGAAGGTGAAAGTGAAGATATACACTTAAGAAGGCTAGATAACAAACACAGCTAAAAAATAAATAGCAAATCACTGTAATTTCTGGAACACTTATCAGATAACTTAGACTTCTGATTAAAGTATATCATTATGTAGGCAATGCTGAGGTGCTTACTTTGCTACAGCTTATGTGCCTTTGGCATTAAAAAAAAGTATTTACTGAATACTTCACAGGTGCTAACTAAGCACAGTGTTAGGTGCTATACATTATTTTCTTATTTAATCCTTAAAACACACTCATGAGACAGATACTATCAATATCCTCATTTTATAAGAGAGAAACCTGCAGCCTAAGAAAGTTTTGTAACTTGCTTAAGACTTGCAGTTCCAAAGTAACTATACTGTGACTGAGATCCAGGACTTTTTGATTCCAAAGTTCACCCCTTTTAAGAGTTACACAAATCTGTGAATGATTCTTTTGATTATGTTTTCTTAATGATTACCTGTATGAAACAGCCTCAGGCATTTTTTCTTTGTTTCTTTCTTTATCCATCACTTCCTCAGAATTTACTCCATTTGGCTCAGGTTTGAAATGTGTTTCATAAAAAACATTTTCAGTTTTTTTTAACTAAAGAATAAGAAGAAAAATTTTCTTTTTCAAAGCTTTCACGCCACATTTAATATTTATTAGACAATCTAAAATGATTCTCAAATAAAAGTTTATTAAAAAATCATACCCTGTCAAGTGTCTATGAAATATAAATTTGATTCAAGTATACTAAAAATATTAACATTCTTCACTATTGGGATAAAAAGTTATTTAGCCAAAGGGATGAAGCACATTGCTTTTAGCTAGTTGTTTTGGGATATAAGATTCTCTAATTGGGTTAACAGTAATTAATTCCAGCCTTGATTGGTCTTTTATTTAAAAAGTTTTCAATCAATCAAATTATCTAAAACTGATAATTTCACTTAGATCTTTGGCTTCCATGACAGAATGAAGCATTACCACTTGATCTAATCTTAAAAAATCTACCCCTTTAGAATATCTGTCCTAAATAATCTCTCTACCTCTTCGCTGAAATCCGTATTTTGAGGTTCAGCTTCTTTTATTCGAACAATTTCTGCCGCAGGAGTTTCATGGTTTGGCTTTACGTCATTTTCTCTAATGACAGGGTCTAGTTCCTTAATGTTGTCATCTTTCCTTCGAGTCTGTCCAAAAGATATACAGCATTCTTAGATTCATACTATACTGCTATTTAGATAGATGGCACCTGTTAATTTTGAAAAAAACTGGATCTTTACTGACAAGGAAGTTTCCTTATGAAAATCAACAGAGGATACACACAGACATATATATACACACACACTTAATATATATCAGTATATTTATATACATTAATTATATATCGTATATAGCATATTAACATGTGATACTATTTCACGCACTTTTAAAAATCCTCATCTATTTTAAATTGTTCATTTTGGAATCTGTAGAATGTGAAGTAAATTCAACTGTTAATCAGTGGAATCTCCATTAGCAATGCCTGCTCTTGGTTAGATGAAAGGGAATTTCTGTGAAGACAAGAAGCACTTTCAGTTGACTCAGGTCTATTAATAGGGAAAGACCAGAGTGAAATTACTGAAAAGGTCTGCTAGTTGATTCTGCATAAATTGGGGTAACAATAATAAGAAATACAATGGTGTCACTTTATAAGGCTGAAGTTGAGATGTGATGAATAGCAGAACTTTTATTTAGAAGCTCTCTCCTGCTACAATTTAGGTCATGTTAAATTAGAACAGAGTAATACACATATTATTGGGAGGGGAATTAGGGACTATCTTGGTAGCCTGCAAGGCATTTTACATTTGCTAAAAGCACTTTTATCTTTTCAGTATCTCTGTGAAGTAGATAGGGAAGGTTGAATCATCACCTGATTTACAGTAGAGGAGATTAAGTCCACAAAGGGGGAAAGGGGCAATTTTCATTTTCCTATGCTGTCTTAGCTTACTTATTATTATAAAAGTCAAACAATATAAAATAACTATTCATCTTGCAGTTATCTGAAAACCCACAACATATGTAACTATGATTCTAAAATTCAAGTGATATTAGATTTTCACACAAGAATGATGAAATGAAATTGATATACCTGGGTAACCCTGAATGGATTATCCTTTAAACTTGAAGGACTTTGTAAGGGTGACTGGTCTAAAGCACCAATAACATTTAATCCTTTTTTCTTTTCCCTTAAGCATGCTTGTTGATGTCTCCTTATTCTTTCCATTTGTTCTTCCACAGTCATCCTAGGTCGAGTACTTTCAGCTAAACAGAGCTGTTCCACTGCACTTCTTGGTCTCTCCTTTAAATTAAAGATAAACATATAAACACAAAGACACTGAATAACTTCTGAAAGTATGTTGAAATAAAAAATGTCATAAAATGCATTTCTTTTGTCTTCAGAATCATAAGTGGAGGTTTTGAATATCATTTAGATTACACCAGAAATGCTATTTTATCCTTAACTGGTAACTGGTGATACATGGTCAACGATGGAAAGAGAAAGAGGGGAGGTAGGAGAGAGAGAAGAGAAACTAGTGCGGGAATTAAAAAAAAAAATACACAAAGGTATGGTAGCTCTGGAATGCTCCTACCCCATGGCTCTGAAATAGGAAATTGTATTAAAATTTAAATTAGGACAAAAAGGGAACGCAGCTTCTAAATATCAGTGACTTATTTTAATGAAAATGTCATGTTTTTAAGTTACATATTTTGCATAAATCAGAGGGTTATATTTGAAATCACTGTATACACAGCTCATTTTCATGGTTTATACTGAAGGTTTAAAAAAAAATGTCACATTAAACAACCAATTCTTACTTTCTCACTAAAAATGTAACACAATATTGGTATGAGATCCAAAATAAATAATTCCATAATTAGTTATAAGAAAATTTTAGCTTATTTTATATAATAGAACTTTTAACGATTAAATATATTCTAGGAGCTATAGATTATAGAATAGAATCTTTGTGTCCTCTGGTCTGAACTGTGTAAGTTCTTTTGCAGCTCAAAATTCTAAGACTATTTGGTACAAAGAGAGGTAAGTACTCTGGAGAGCAAGATTAGACTGGTTTAGAGACAGTATGAATTAAATGGATCTCAGATGAAAGTGAGATAGACAGGATTTATTTCCCAAACCCAATTCACACTTCCTAGAGTAACTGGATGTTTGGCAAACTCCAAGTCTACCATAGCTGAAGGGCCATGCAAACTCAGCCTAGCTTGGGAATCCATTAATACGGGTAAGCACAGGACACGTCTATCACTCTCATCAAGGGAAATCTTAGAAATGTCAAGAAATGTAATGCAAAGAAGCTATTGTGGCAGCCTGACCCTGCCTGGCCACATCCTGCTTGAACAAGTTTGTTCCTGACTGTGCCCCCAACTGACATGGCAGTCCGAAAACCTGTTTAAATGATTAAGCCGGTTTCCTTACAGTTTGGCAGCCAATCAACGTTCGCCTTACCTGTAACTGTGTAGGAATGCATAAGTACAAGATTGCATAAAACTGTCCTCCATATTACAATTGGCATTCAGCTTTTGGATAAGAATCTGCTGAGCTGGTGCCAGCATCAATAAACACTGCTTCCTGCTTAGAGCCTCAGTGTCCTGTCTCTCTGTTAGAGAATCCCACAACACTATCTGAGAATAGGTTCCACAAAGTGTGGATGAAGCCCGCGGTCAAGGCTGACCAAAGGAAACCTAAATTATGTATTAAGTAGGTCTGTTCTCTGAGGTGCTAATTCCCTGAATATAATTTTTAAAAAAGATAACTTAAGTTTTTCATAGAGAATGTAATTATTTTGATGAAACACTAAAAATGGAAACATAAAAAAATAAATAAATAGGTTTGAGAGTCTTTCTAGAAATTAATACCGTTCTTGAATCCATTATCTTCTTAGTTTTCCTTAAGGTTACATATGAGGCTATTGTTGAAGATTCGGGTGTTGGTGATTTTGTTCTTGGAGGGACTACTCCAACAGGAAAGTGGGAACCTAGAAATTAAAAGAGCAATAAGTTCAAGAGATCATCTCACACAACATTGCTTCTTTTGACATATTCAATTTCTGAGGCTTTAAAATGCAAATGCAAATTTCTTATTTAAAAAGAGCAAAGGAAAATGAAGTACCTTCCATTAGGCATGCTACCTGAGCCAGACAATGATACTACCAAACAAATTTAGGGTTAGATTTAGAAAAAGTTCTACAGATTAACAGATGATGTTAAAAAATTAATTATAAAATTTAATATACTTAATAGGTCATATATCCCCACCACAATCCTGTAAAGAAAAGAAGGTAAATGTACTGGGTTAATATGTAAACTGAACTTATTCAGTTTAGACACAAAGTTAAGAAATATCCCAAATGCTGACCTTTAACTGAGGTTTCCATTTCTGAAACAGGTTCTGTTTTTTCTTCTCCATTAGATTCATCAACTTCTGCCACTGTTGTTAACTCTGGTTCACTCTTGTAGAGTCTATAATCTGGACCCTAGAAAGGAAGATATGTAATTACAAAAAAAAAAAAAATTGCTAAAAGTTTCTTTTAAAATGTTTACCTCTAAAGACTCAAATCAAGCTCCAAAAATTAAAAGCCTCAGTCAGCTAACTTGGGGATAACAACAATTAAGATATATGATACAACTAAGGTAGAAAAAAAAAGAATTTGAAGTATTTTAAACCAGTAAATGTTTTGGTTGCAAAATTAAGGTTATTCCTCTTAGGGACAAAGTCGTTAGAACATTTTTATCATAGTATAACTGAGGTCTAAAAATATTATATAATATCAACTCAGCCCCATTCCTTTTAACCCTATTCTCCCTTGCTTATTACATTTTACATTATTTGTTTCACCCCAAACCTATTATTTCCAGTTTTCATGAGTATGTCTCTTTGGCAAAGATCACATTCTCTAAGTTTTCCTAGAATGAACTGATCACATTCCAACCCATTATCATTCCTACTATCTTACTTGTTCTTGCTTCTTTCTGATCTAAAGATTTCATTTTGCCTCTGATATCCTGAAATGGTATACTTAAAATATGACTCCTCAGACAAATGAAAAGTAACCATTTAATGATAACATTTATGGAAAATATGAAATTATGAAAGATTATTAAAATTGTGAAAATATTAAAAAGTGAGAATGGTAAAACCAAAACAGGAAAAACAAAATGATAACATGATTAACAAAAAAGCACTGGCTAAAAGTGATGTTATAATAAAAACAAGTCTGAATGTAAAATAAATTCACTTTTAAAAATGAGAGGGCATGTATGATTGACTGATCTGTGGCTATTGCAGCCACTTACACAGTGAGATCCATTTCTTGTATATCCTTGAACTTGATGAATCTTCTTTTCTTCAGGCAGATGAACTGGGCCCCTGCTATAACAGAGCAAGGAGCTGCTATCACTGGGCAGAGGGGGGATTATGGGAGGCTGCTCTGTAAAGTCATAGGACCGAGGAAGTGGAGGACGAGGTGGGACTACTTCCTCTTCCTAAAGATTGTAGAATAGTCACCTTATTTAGATAAGCATATTGAATTAAGGATATCTAAATTCTTTGCAATGGTAAGTTAACCTTAAATTAGCTTTAACATAAAGGGACACTGCCAAGCCAAAAGTCTCATATTGAAAAGTAAAACCAAAAATGTTTAATGGCCAATAACTAGGTTTCAAATAAGGCTGCATCTAAAATTTTTTGTAACACACAGGTTAGCTTTACTCTGAAGCTCAACATCAAAACAGATGTATGAAACTATTGTATTCCCTTTTAAAAATAGGAGAAAAAAATTAATTTGAAAATCTTACTGGCTATTTTTTATTTTTTTCAATTTTTAGAGGAAAAAACATTTCTTTTTAATTGGACTTTATATAAAATTCAAGACCACAAATGCTTTCAATTAGATTGACAGTATCTCTTTGCAGTTGTAATTTCTTTATGGTATGCATGATACACAACCAACTTAATTATCCCACAAATTTTTACCAAATATAAAAAACAATAATTCAAATAATTTACATTAGAAAAAGCATGACAATGTTAATGTTCTAACACAGATTAAAAAATAATTCAATTTTTTTTTTTGTATTAAGAAAAGGGAAAAAAAATCACATTTGTTAGAAGTACCAAATTACTGAACTGGTGAAATTGCAAGATTAAAACAATAACTTAAATGTACTTAGAAAACATTTTGTTATGAGTAGAGAAGACAACTCTAATTCATGTTTTAAACATTTAAAACAATTTATAGTTGGAAAAACAATCCAAACTTACCTCATTTTTGGACTTAACTGTTGAGAAAGACTTTGATACTGCCATACCTATTAAAAAAAAATAAAACAACTTATACTAAATATATCTTTCTAAATCTACAGGAAAAAAGGAATAATTTAATTTCACTTATTTTAAATAAAGTCTTCAGTTTTTAATCCCTCATTTATTGTTTTCAGAATTTGAACCCAATTACATTAAAAAATATAAATTAAAATAACTACTTTAAGTAAGAGTATAGGGAAATGGGTTTTCTCAAACATTTATCAGTGTGAGTACATTCTGATATAGTCTTTTAGGAGGACAATTTGACTGTGTCTATCAAAATGGAAAATATGTGCTCATTTCCCACTTCTTGGAATCCATTAAGTACTAGCATGTGTGTTTAGTTACATGTGCAATCATGTTCATTATAGAATGGCTTATGACAGGGAAAACAAACAAAACAAACCCAAACAAGTCCCCAAACCTGAAAATATGTTCATCAACACAGAGTGGATAGATAAATTATAGTTCATCTATACAATGAATTCTTAACACAGCTATTACTGTATTATAGTTAAGGAGAATAAAGACAAAATGGTTGAAAACAGGTATACTATGATTCCATTTTTTGTTTTAGGGGGAAAAAAACTCCTAAAACCAAAACCCTATACGTATGCTTATAATTATAATACATATCCATTAAAATACTAAAAGTAACCCAATTCTGTGTGTCATTCCATTTTAGATATAATATTATGGTCAATTACTGCAGAATAAAATTTAAAAAGTTGCCTTACCTGTTTCTGTAGTGCCTCTTTGCTGTTTGTGCTTACTCAATCCTTCCATGACATCTTGAATTCTCCAAAGTTCTTTCTGAATCTGTGCACGCTGAATTCCTGCTGATTCAGTCTTTTAGTAAAAATAGACCCCAAACAGGAAAAAAAAAAGTCACTAAAGTTATAAATTCCACTAATTACATATTTAAAAACCCAGAATTGAAGTGGATTAAGTTTTGAAAATGTTTAATATATTCTCAAAATTTCTGAACTTCAGTGGCAATGATAAAAGATAAAACAGAGAGAAAAAAATAATTTTTCAGCCTTAGGTGTACTATTTCACATCTTCTCAATAAGCTTTGCTTTGTGTTATTTGTAATGCCAGGAAGGAATACTGAACAGAAGGGACAGAAAATGGAAAACCAAAACAAAAGGAAAACAGAACAAAATAGAAACTTACAAAACCCAAATTAAAAAAAAATCTTTTAGGGGGAAAAAAGAAATGGAAGTATACTAATTTCCAAGTTCTAGAACATAAAGAGACATGCCAAAAAAAGAAAAGAAAAAGACGATAAAATATATTTAGAAGAGTTTTGACTCACAGAGTTAAATATATTTGCAGGACTAATTTTCAATTTTGGAATCTAAATTTATCATTGCCTTTTTTATTTTATTCTAAGTTATATCCATTTTCTTACTTCTAATATCCCATTTCATGCACTCAGGCTAAATACTCTAACTGAAACCAAAATAAGACCATATCAGTTTTCAGTAAGATTGTAATAGCACTTCTATGACTCTGATACTTAGATATCAACAAATATAATTTTTAGGAATGTAAATTTATTTAAAAAAAGGCAACAAAGTATAAAGCCATCACATTAGCTAGAAAAAAATCTTTTTCACTATCAGTTTTTGACAACTACATGTAGATATTAGAATACAATCAGTATTTTATTAGCAAGACAAAAGCCCTCTGAGAGGTAGAAATATGCTTTCAAAGTCTATACACATAAGGGCTATGTACCAACACTGCCTCAAAAAGGCACTGCACAACCTTAGGTATCCACTTTTCTGAGCCATAGCATGAACGTATCAGAGTAAAAGGAAATACTAACACACACCCAACATGGTGACAGTCCAGAGATGTATGAACACTGATAAAAGACTTAAGGGAGAGAATATCAACTATAAAAATCAGACACTTGTATATTCTATACAGACTATGTATTACTCTTACAGTAATTAAAAATCTCATTTTTGTTCTATCTTGCATTTCTCTAGTTAATAGTGACTTTAAACAATATTCAAACACTTGTTAGCAATCTGTTCTACTTTTTTATGAATTAAAACTACCTATGTTCTTTGTCCATTTTGCTAATGTACTGTTTCTCTAAACTAAAAATATTCTTTGCAAATCTAGATAGTAACTCACTGAATTTTAGTGTTCAAGATAATTCTTTCTGGTATGTCATCTTTTAAGATTGTCTAGTTGTCTTCATTGTTCACTTACATAACATCATATATTTTATGTGCTTGATACTTTTCTAAGTGCTTCAAAAATATCAACACATTTAATCATTACAATAAGTCAGTAGTGGTTGGCACTATTATTTTCAATATACGGCTGTGTAAACTGAGGTGCAGAGTTGTTACATAATTGGTCTGAGGTCACGCGTGCAATGCTACTTCTTACAGAGTGTGCTTTCTAGTTATTTTTTAAAAAACTTTTCAACTTCTTGTGGTCTTAATATATTAGAATTATTTTTTTCCTGAAAGCTCTGGAAATTTGGTTGAAATAGCACTGAGCTTTCATTGTGATAGTGTTAAACTGGGCCACTGATGAACATGGTATTGATGAACATTCCCTTTTATTCAAGTCTTCTCTTATGCCACGATGAATACTTTTTGTTAGGTTAAATCAGGGTCGGCAGAGTGCTCTGGCCTGAAAACTAAGAATGGGATTTTTACATTTTTAAGGGTTATAAAAAAGCCAAAAGCACCTGAGATTCCGTGACAGAGTGTATGTATATACTTGCACCATCTAAAATATTCAGTATCTTTGTATAGAAAATAAGTGATCATGAAAAAAAAACAATTTCTTTTTTTTTACAGAAAGTTTGCTGAACCTTTGTTTATATCTTATAGTTTTCTTTCTATTGTATCTTAGTTTGACTTTAGTCATGACGATATATCGACACTTAAATTTAGATAATTAAAATGAAATACAATAAAAAATTCAGTTCCTCAGTTACACTAGCAACATTTTAAGTGCATTAGTGCCTTCTATGTTGGACAATACAGCCAGAAGACAGTTGGTTTTCTATGAGTCAACTTTATTAGCTTTTTATGTTGTATTAATTTGTTTATTGAGTCCACGGGGCTTCTAACGCAAATGATCAAATTTACATAGGGCCACAGCATGAAGTGACTTCACAAATTTCCTTAAACATATTATCTCCATTTTTAACAGCAATACTTTAAGAAAACTAACACTGGAACTTGATCCCAGATCTGCCTGTTTACAAAACTGAATTCTTTATTCTAAATGGTGCTGCATTTTCCCTTATCTAATAATATATCAGTCAAAGTAATAGACTAAATGTAATATAATAAAGAGGCATTTAATATATCATGGATTAAAATACATTTTGAAAAAGATAGAATATCCATATTTGGAAAATCTATATAATTCAATACCTCAGTACCAAGTGACATATGGTTAGCTAAGAGCACAGAACTCTACAGGGCTCATACCATGTATCCATCAGAATAAAGAGCTTTTAAACGATGAGAGACGGTCTACTTTGTGAAGCAATAGGATTCCTATTTTTTAAAGTATTCAAAACCAAGTCTTACATAGCCAATAATATAAAACTGTTAAGGGCATACATGAATCTAACAAGGTTGGTTGTATAGTACCAGTCAAAACCTGTTTAAACAATGTGAAAACATTTCACGTTAGTACCTGAACTTCACCAAGGCGATCTAGCTGCTCTTGCATCTGGTTCCTGGTAATGGTTACATCATATTCTAACTTATCATATTCTCTCCATGCTCGTTCCAGTTCCTAAAATCAAAAAGCTTTACTTACTTTTATTGAGAAAATGTACTTTTATGTCATTATTACTTCAATTATTATGTGGTTTATATTGAGCAAAGTAAAAACTTTTCTAATTCATTTTCCTTTATTATTTGAAGCATTTTCTTGTATGCCCCGATAAAAATTTCTCCATGAATAAAAACACTAAATAGGTTGCATTTTAGCATGTGGGATTTTCAATAACACCAGAAGCCTGACATATCCTTACTGAGGTAAAATTTACAGTAATCTAATAAACCTAATTCAGCTAACTAGTCAGTGAATCCTGCTCACTGAGAGTCAATATAAACTACCCAGCCATACTTTTCTGTTGGGAAAAAACATCATCTCTGAAACCCTACACTCATAGAATTTTTTCATACTTAGCCTTTAATCACCTGTTACCTATTGAACAAGTGTGCAAAAATATATTGTCATTATATTTTGCTTCAGGAATGCTATTCTGCTGGGGTACAGGTACTTTTCTATGGGTTGTACTTACTCTTCAGACTATTTTAGAGAGCGGTATGACATCAATAAATTGATAAACTAAGGGCAGAGACTATATTTGATTACTATATTTCATCACCAGTATCTTTTGTGGCGTTGGCACATGTAACACAACCAACAAGTATTTACTGAATTCTGTTGTAAAATGAATTAGCAACTCCTATATAACAATCTCCCATGACCAGGAATTTCTTGCCTTCCATTGCTCTGAACAAGCTCCATGGGGAAATGTCAGTTTAACAACAGCAATAGTCTGGGGATAAGGAAAGAGGGCAGTAGTGCAGAAGAAAGGTTACTTAAAATCATTAGCACAAACAAACAAACAAACAAACAGCAATACCTCAAAAGTTCTTAGAGGTTCTCTTTTAATGAGTTGTTGTTATTTTTAAAATGCCTACAGCACCTGGTCTTCCCAGGTGGTCATCTGTCCTAAGTCTCACTAATCCTGCTGGGCCACCCCATTTCTGCCTTTACTTCTCTGCTCCTCAACATGATTATGGGTGGGCAGAACACAAGTCAACAGGACGGCAAGAAAAGGGGAGGACTGGCATACATCAGTTTCCTCCCAACACTTGGATGAGGATTTCATGAAAGACTTTAGTGGATTATACAAGTGCAATATTAAAATTTTTAAATATAAGCTTGCTATTTTTTGTTAAGAATATATAGGTGCACTAAGGCAATTAAAAGGTGTAATGGCTTTCGAACATACAGATATCTTAATATCACAGGCACAAGTCAAGAAACAGTGCTTTCAATAAAAAGTGGAGAGTTTATGCCATAAGTAAAAACAATGAATTCTTGCAATCTCCAACCACATGGATGAACCTCACAATATTAAAAGAAGCCAAAGAGTATATGATCACATTTTCATAAAATTCAAACACAGGCAAAGCTAATATATAGTTTAAGTAAGGTAGTGGTGTTTTTGGGAGAAGGCAGTCACTTAGAGGGGAGCCTCTGGCATGCTCGTAAAATTCAGTGTCTTGATATGAATGTCGGCCACATCTGTGTACTTAATCTGTGCACTCTCCTCCAGAGCATGCTATACTCTAACAAAGGTTAAAAAAATATGTGGGATCGTTATAGGAATGACAGAAAACTTTTTAAAAAATGATAGTCTATTATTTACGGCATGGAACAAAGAAATTTTAATAGTGGTTACATCTCTACGCTCTGTACTGAGACAAGACTTGGCCACTGTGGGGGAAAACAGACAAACTTCGAATAGGTATGCAACATTCAGATGCAGTGAAATCTCACTGTACCAAAAAGATCAATGAGGATTTTAATACCTAACTACAGAGTTATAACAGTTAAGAAAGGATTAGAACTAATGATTCATTTCCAAATTTTTAATGTAATAAGAACTTTCCTTTTTCTTATCCAGAATCAATGGCAATTTATAACAACTTATAGCCCAGAAGGAATAGTTATAAAATATACTTAAATAAGTAAATAATTATTACTACATTATGTTTAGATCTAATAGAGACTGGTTTACTTCTGGTTTGCCTCTTGATTACCGTTTGAGTTTTAATTTAAGATATGGTAATTCACAGATTTTCAGTTTCAAAATGGAGAAGGGGCAATAGTACAGATGTAGTATGATTTTTTGTTAATTTAAGGTAAACTTCAAACGACTCTTTTCAGTTTTAAATATTACAGATTAGTGTTCACTACTAAGTCTTGGAGAGTTTAAAAGCACTGTAATATTTAAGTTTACTATTATATTTTGAGAAGTAGGCACACACAAAACTGTTAATGTTTTGGTTACTACCATCCAACCATAACAGCTCTGTCAACTAGGTATCGGAAACAGTAGATTTTTGAGATGAATCAAAAATAAAGTTAATATGATTTCATTGTTACCTTCAGGATATAGATATTTTTCTGGCATAGATTTGGAAAATGGGCTTAGTTATTTAAATCGTTTTTCAAAAAGGGTATTTGTCTTTTATGATTTTATGCTTGTCTTATCATATCAAATAAAAATCACTATTTATGAAGCCCATTACATACCTTACTTTACTAACTAATAATGACTATAATGACTATACTGGCTTTTCTAAACTAAAAAAGTTTTTAAGAGTAACCAAATCCAAACTGTATAAGGTTAGGATCGACTAAATCAGCCATGGCTATAGAGTTACCCATGTTTTAGATTTCCAGTTTATGGTAACCATTACAGTAATTCTACATTTTGGTTATATATATTTTAAAATTTTTGGCTACTTATGATCTTTAACTCATATCTTTAGATTCTTCTGTTATCTCTTTGTAACAAAACTATATTCCATCTCCTGAATTTATCAACCGAATTCGACAGTTATCAATACATGGCCAATCTGGTTTTCATCTATAGCACCCATGTTCTATCTTTGTGGCATTATTTTAAGCAAATACCAAGCATCATTATCATTTCATCTATAAATACATCAGTATGTGTTTCTAGAGAAACCAAAATGAAAAATAAGAGAAATTATTTTTTTAATTAATCAATATGTAATCTTTTAAGAAATATTTTTAATTGTGAGAACACTTTCCACCCATTTGCTTGCTACTTATTTGTAGAGGAGAATGGGTCACTTGTTCTGTACGATTTCTGTTACTCTAGATTTTGCTAACTGAATTCCTATGGCATTGCATCATCTTCTGTTGCCTGTATTTCCTATAAACCTGTAGTTAGATATGGAGGCTTGCTGAGATTCAGATTTGATTTTTTTGGGGGTAAAAATATCTCTTAAGTGTTGTTGGGTACTTCCTATTGCAGAGCATCAGGAGGCATATCACATCTGGTTGCCTCTTTTTGGAAGATGTTATTTTGTATTCATGAAATAACTAGGGTATTTAAAAACCACTTTAAAATCTTCTGAAGCATATTCCATGATAATTCATGGATGTTGACAGATCTACTGTAAAAAATTATACTTTGTTGTAACCATGATTCTCAGTAGTTCTTTAAACACATCAAGGGGTTATTATGTGGATAAGTGCATGTAAAGCACTTATAATGAAACCCTACACCCAATAACTGCTCCAGAAATATTCATGATTATTACTGTTATTTCATATTGGTATTATTTTACATGGCTATTATGGATAAATGCAGAAGCTATCTACTAGCATGATTCAGGATGGTTGGGAGCCTTTATACCTGCTTTCTAGTGGCTGAAATTCCAATTTTAGATTTTCAGTAATATATATTTGATTCCAAGAAAGTACATGTGACCACATGGTGAAATGGACTAGAAAGTACAGAAGCCCTAGAATTAAGACCTTGATTTAGGTGTTGACTCTGTTTGCTATTCGTTATGTCACCCTGGCAAGTCATTTAACCTCCATGAATCTCAGTTTCTTCATCTGTACAGGAGAGGTAATAAAAATGAAAATAAAATCGAGATAATAATTACATTTATTTTGCATAGCATTTTCTTAAGGATCAAACCAGGCAATATATGTGAAAAATGCAGATATACAAATATATTTTTCTGCTATTATTGGATGAGTCACAAATTCTCATCTACAATATGTGTATATCTGCTTCATCTGTCTTCTTGAGTTGTTGGGAAGAATAAAAGCACTTGTGGAGCTGAAAAAAACATAAGAATATACCCCTTACATTTAGAGATAAGGCCTAATGTAAATTCCCCAAAAGAGGGAACTGTAGCAGATGTTTATGGAGCTCCACACCACACCGCCTTTGCCCACCTGATTTCAAGGACCTATGGTAGAGCTCCACACATGCCAAGTGTCTCATGATAAGAACACTAATGCAGTTTGGAAGCATGGATGAATTAAGGACCCAGGGGCAACCTCAACGAATGAGTTATAGACAGATACTCCAGCCTCCCAGACTTTCGGTGGGAAATTCTGAAGCACTCTGCCATTTTCTCAGAGTCCACAGTGGGCTCAAACTCCTGTTGCCCACAGTGGTAACCAAACTCAGTAGTGAAACTTACTGGCCTTTCTCTCTCCCTGTCTCACTCTACACCCTCCCTTACTTCTGCTTCCTGGAATCATCTCCCAAATAAACCTTCAGAACCCAGTTTCTCATCTCAAGCTCTTCTTTGAGAACCCAAACTAAGACAGGGACCCATTGAAAATTTCAAGGGGTAACTGACTGTTAATCTGCCTTACTAATCAGGCTTAAAACAACCCAGAGGCAAGGAGAGAACACAAAGGCACTATGTGCTTAAAACATGTGTGTGTTGGGTGGCTCTTAATGAAGAGGAGATATAGTTTCAAAAATTAAATAAAACATAAAAGGAAGTCTGCTTTACCTTGTGCCAATCTAGTTTTATGGACTTTCGTAGCCAACCAGGTGAGAAGATGTTTTCTAAAATTAAAGCTTTGATGTACGAATGCCTTAACGTTTTATACCCTTATGTTATCGAATCTTTTATACCTCAGAATCTGGATTTGAACCAAGGCCCTGCATCAACTGTGAAAGAAGCAGAGGACTCCTTTGAGATTCTGCTGGCACAAATGTTAATTCAAATTTAAATATAATCAACAACAACTGAGTGCCCACCATATGCCCAGTGTGATGTTATGTATCACTTGTAGCCTTAAGATGCAAATATAAATAAATTTACATAAAGGCACAAATAACATAGCTTGTATTCCATGTAGTAAGACATGTCTTAGAAGGACATATTGAGGGTTTGTAATGATCACCGAATAATGCTGAAGACAAGGGGAAAAAACATAGGAAAGTGATTATATAGAATACCAACTAGAAAATGGGATACTCAAAGATGATTAATTTCTATTCAAACATTTCTAGTAAACATCCATCAAGGCTGGAGTTACCTTGGGATGGAACAAATTCTAAGCCTACAAATGAGATTTAAGTTATTAAATCCAATGAACACTTTACAACCTAGAATTTTCTAAAACAGACACCAAACATAAAATAGTTTCCAACTAAATTTTGATTTGACTCAGGTTGTCACAGGGATAGAGTTTTTCATTAGCTTGGCACCGACGGCTTATGCCATTTTCACTTTTTAATTTCATATTCCTAATCCCCTAAGCCAGCCAGCCAGCCAGCCAGCCAGCCAGCTATTCAGTCAGTCAGTCAGTTCTACTTCCTGCTTCTCCAGACACGTTTCCCATACTGTCATCTCTGTGCTGTGCTTCAAGCCATTTTGTCTTGTATGGACCATCTCTTATGCCCTCTTTCTTCCTATTCAAATCCCACATATCACTGATTAATTGACTACTTCTTTGTAAACATCATTTCAGGTGCATATATTTTCTTTATGACTACATTATAAAAATCCATGTAGATCTAAGTCTTCAGGACTATGGTTAGATCTGCATCATTCAGTTCAATCATTCATCAAATTTTTAGTGCACATCCTGTAGTACTAAACACTAGAGCTAAAAAGATGAACAAGATACGGTTGTGATTTCTAGGAGATGACAAAAGGATATTAAATATTGTTAAAAACTTGTTATAAACATTATAGTGTAATTAAGAGACTAAATGAGATGATTTTAAACCAAGAATAGGTATATTAAACATAAAGTATTTAAAAATCACAAAATCTAAGTTTTGATTTATCTAAAACTATCACATATTCCTTTAAAAATAGCTTATGTTTGGAATGTTATTTTAGTGCTCGGAACTGAAGCCATGTTGAGATTCCGGTATACCGCCAGCTTGGAAAGAACTCTCTTACTTAAGCTACAGAGCTTCTTAAAAGGTAGCTGCTCCCTAAAGAGCCCACTGAAGGTACAGGCGAGGCTGTATGAGCAGCTTTCTTTAACAGGTGGCTTTTGCAGGCATTTCTCTTTCAAAAGGCTGTTGGGCAGGTGCTCTTACTATGTTTGGAGATGACTACATCATAGGACCTAAAGCAGACTGCTTAAACTTATAAAACATTTAATTTATAAACTCTGAGTAAGACTTTTAGACTTGGTAATCCCAAGATACCTTTCATAAAGTGACATAACTATGGTTTAAAAGGTTCTGTTAATCATATTTCTTATTCAAACCTATCATCTATTCTTAGATCACACTGCAGCTATGAACTGGAATGTTGAGGGCTTCTTAAAAGCATTTCACAGGTACCGTTTATGAAGTGGTTGGTTAAGTGACTCTAACTACCACCTTCCCAAATTATTGTAATTCCCCTAAAATCCACAAAATATTTTCTCAATGTGATAAATTGTAACATATCTTAAGAATTTTTCATGACACATAAACAGGAGTATTTATCTCTTTTGTAAAACTATTTCACAAAAAACAAAATCCCTAGAGAAATAGATCATCCTTTATTTTTGATATTATTAACAAATTAATTTCTTGTTATAATAGAGAACAATCTTAAAAAAGTCCAATTAAATACAAACATAAATTAAATAGAAGAAAAAGAGAACTGCATATTTCAGTGATTCTTACTATGAAAAAAATATGTACTCACAGCAGTGGCTCGAGAGAGCTCTCGACATGTACTAAGCAGTCCATTTTGTAAATCATCCCTCTGTAACACCACGGTCTGAATGGCTGCTGGGTTATCTGCGTTCATTTCTATCTCTTGGCTGGCTGACAGCAAAGCTTGCTCAAGCGTATACTATTATAATAAAAAATAATTACATTTAATGTTCTGCATCATCAAATTAATTCTTTTTTACTTTAGTTATCAGTGTCTTGATAATAATCACACAAAGTAACATCAATTGTAGATATTAAACATAATTGTCCTACTTTCTCCTTGTGGAGCTGCTGAAGTTTCTCTTCCAGAGCATGTACCACTTTATCTTGTTCACATAGACGGCTTAACTTGGCCTAGGTGATAAGAGAAGATGGCTTTTATTAGCAATTTTTTATTTTTCCTGTAATTGGAGGTAGGCACAGTCATCATCCCTGTAACTGGAGGTGGTTAAAACAAGAAAACACATTAAGAATACCTAATTTTGTCAATCTTTACTCCATGGAGTAATATAAAAGTTTAAATATATCTTATAAGGATAGAATACTTAAAAAACATGCATGTAAAATGAAAATCCTTTTCAATCATATTATTTAACCTACCTAATTCAAAAAATTCTTAGCAGTCTCATATGCTTTTAACAAATCATTTCAACGTGGTTAAGATTTTTTTCCCTACAAACTGCTGGATAGGTTCAATGATATACGTAGCACTTAATTAAAATACCAAGTGGATTCTATTTTACTTTTTTTAAATTAGGTTCTTATGTTCTTAGAAAAGAATATAAACAAAAGACTGCTTCTAATTGTAATACAAATAAAAATATTGCTAGTGGAGAAAAATCACTTTCAATAGTTTTACTCTTGGTATTACCCCAATTTTTAAATTATGACAATAGAGGACTCTAACAAAATTTCAATACAGTAAACCAGTTCTCCATATATCTAAAAATAAAAACCGTGGACAAATCATAAATATGTTCCAAGCTTTACTGCATAACAAGAAAGCAAGAAACATGACATTTCACTTTCTTTGTCTTTTTATCTATTAAAGTAACGACCTTATCTTTGTTAGACAATGAAACTCAAGCTACATCAAATGGAATACAGTAGTCCCCCTTATCTGTGGGGCATATTGCTCCAAGATGCCCAATGGATGCCTGAAACCACAAACAGTACCAAACCCAATATATACTGTTTTTATTATACATACATACACTTTGTGGTGTCTCTTTGGCATACCCAAATTACTGCATTAGTACTCCTGCACTTTGGGGCCATTAGTAAATAAAATAAGGGTTACTGTGATACCCTGATAATCGATCTCATAACCTAGATGGCTACTAAGTGACCAATAGGCAGGAAGCACCCACGGTGTGATTCACATCCCAGGTGGGATAGAGTGGGAAGGCAGATATTTCATCATGATACTCAGATCAGCATGCAATTTAAAACTTATGAATTGTTTATTTCTGTAATTTTCCATTTTCCATTTAACATTTTTGAACAGGAGCCGACTGTGAGTAACTGAAACTGTACAAAGCGAAACCACGTATAAGGGGGGACTAGTGCATACTGAAATAACAAAGAGGAACAAATAGAATAAAACCAGGGGAAATGAGGTAAGAATGACATGTAAATAAGTAAAACTGTGTAGCAAGTCAGCAATCCAAAATATGATTTAAAAACTAAATTTAATTTTAAAAGGAATTAATGACAGAATTTCAGAATTTCTAGAGGCTAACACTTTCTCTAAAAGACAACTTTTCATGAACGTCTTTTACTTTCATTTAAGCGATTCTTAATACATTCAACTGCTAACTATGGGGGTGAAGAACAACAGAGAATAAATTGATTGTGCATGGAATCTAAGTGAAAAAGGAAGGGGAGGAAGAGGAATTTTCGTCAGGCTTATTTAGTGCTTGGCAGAGAGTAAGACAGAGTCCTGTCAATACACAGCATACAAATACTTACATCAATATCTACTTCTTCAGGTCTGTATTTGTATAATGTGCCTCTGCATTCATCTTGTGATAGCTATAAGGAAAAATGTCAAATAGCAACTTTAAAATTAATATTTCAAAATCTTTATTTAGCCTATAGTTAACATTTTGGATTTATATAACAAAAATGGGGTTTTAGTGATTTTTATAATTTTAGAAGTTTAATTCAAACACAGATCATTACAAAAGTAGAAAAATATTTAACAGTGATACAATACGCAAGATACATTAAGAATGATGTTAACTTAAGCTTGTCAAACAAAATAGTAAGCTGGTCAAACAAAATTACATAGCACTTTACATCTTTCCATTTGTAAGACATACATTATTTTAATGAAAAATTGACAAATAAAATTATAAGAACTGTATTGAATCAAATATTCAAATCAGGCATATTTCAACAATCAAAACCGTCCTTCAGAGTATACACATAATCACACAACTGTGTATGTGTAGACTGAAATGCCAACACATCTTAGTACAATTTTACTAACAAAACCTATTAACATATTGTATACAGATACATAATATATAAACACACATACACAATATAGACTTATCTTGTTCTTCTGTCTTAAGAACTAAAAGATAATGGAGGAAAAGGATGGGTTTAATTGAAAAGAGGAAAATCATTCAAAACCTCATAAAACTGAAAGCCTATGTTATAAACCATGGATAGTCAAATTCCATAAAAAGCTTTTATACGTGTTTGTTGACACCAGTTGTTTTATTATACCGTAGGGAATTATTATTTAGTATAAACATCATTTTTTCAGTTAATTTTGGTCTAAACAATCCTCATTTCTGAGTGTGCTTACCAAGATTTCAATAGCCATCCCAGTCGCTACAGATCACATCATAACCTCTGCAGGCAATATTTCACCATCTCTCTTGTCTTTTGACTTAATATACTGACTACTAGATAATAACAAATACATAGTAGGAAAAATTTAATTGGGGCTCACTGTATATTTACTAAATGGCACATTTTTTCTCAAAGTCGGGATGGGAGAAATATATCCCACAACATTCTAGATTGGAAAATCAGATTTCATATATACACATACAGATGTATAAGAATGTAAATTATAGCTACTTATTATATCCTCTCTTTAAAAAACTGTTCGACAGTTATATCTTTAGAAGGAGGCACAATTTAAACAGTAGGTCATTTTGAATGGCTCTAGAAATGTGGGAATCAGTAGGTTAAAAATGTAAGCATTCCAAACGTACAATAATAAATCCTGGATTGAGTGTTTCATTTCAAGACACAATTTTCACATACCTCATGCAAATGAACCTGTGACTATTTAAGGGTATGCACAGTGATTATTAACCACAAAACTCTACAGAAATGAACATCACATGAAAAATGAATTTTAATAACAACGTCAGAATACTTGTGTGCTATTTTAAAATAAAGATCACTGAACGTCCTGAGAAGTGTCAATTATTCAAAATTAAAGCACCTAGATCCAAGAAAAGAATTTATGCGGCAATCTAAAAAAAGTAATGAAAAGTTTTATAATCTTTAGATTCATAAAATGTAAGATGACAAAAATTTTCTCATTTATAAGATGTAAAGTCTTTAGCTACCAAATGTCCAAATATACTTTGCTTATTTAATATTTAAAGTTAAATGCAAAACAGCTTTACTGAGCCATGAAATGCAGGATTTGAATATAATTAGTGGACAGTGCTGTATCAAGATTAAAACATGAATCGCATCCTAAATCCCAGAGTCAACAGATAAAAGACTAATAATTTTAAATGAAAACCTAGTAATCCACAATAAGTATTTAGGATATTGGTATTCTATTTTTTATATAGGAATCTTTTTTTCTTTGGTATTTCAATTTCATTTACTTTTTAAAATATGTATTTTTAAATTTTTCAGCAACGGTTGACATACAATATCCTATTTGTTTCAGGTGTACAACACAGTTATTAGACATTTGTAGACCTTATGAAGTGATCACCTGATAAGTCTAGTACTATTTAGGGAATCTTATTACATATTTATTTTCATATTAGTTGGCAGTTTATAAAAAAGAAAAATGTATTCTGTATAGTCATAATTTTAGAGCGATATTCTTATAGACATACAAATACTACATAAATTATTTTTCTACCTATATTTTTAGTATCACTGAAAAATTTACTAAAACCTTTTATCAGGTTATTCAATAAAGATATTCATTATTAGATACCAACCAACAAAAATCTTACAATAATTAACCTTCAACTATACACTGCTTTTACATGTCAGAAGAAAAGCATATGAAAACAACATTATTCTTTAAATAATTAACTTGTAAGCATGACCTATTTTTCATTACTAAGGCTTTTCTTTAAAAACATAAATATCTAATTTATTAAAAAAACAATTTCAACCTACAATCGAAGAAGTTTGCTATTCATCTTCAATATAAAACTCCTTCTATAAGAAAAATATATGATCTCATAAATATTCTGATTAACTCAAGTCCTGCACCAAATAATGTTTCATGGCAACACTTTCGATCATTTTTCAAATTAATCTTTAGCAAAACTAAGAGTTCTGAGTTTGAAGTACCTCGTAACACTACAAAGCAAATGAAAAGGGCTCTGTAGTAATTATATGAGCTTGAGTAGTGCTCAAGCTTTACATAAGTACATCATGCAAAATTTACTGTCTTCATTAGGATATGTGCTATATGTCATTTAGAGAATCAGAACTTTTTCATAAGGTATCTAATAATCTTTTAAAAAACTGTCTTGGCATCAAGTTAAAATTACTCTTGCCAATTAAAATTAAACTTTCTATTGTATCTATCCCTTTAGTATGTGAAATAGATATACACATACATACAGACACAAACCCCAGGAGGATTTGGGGGGGAAATATTTGGTAAAATTAGACATTATATTCTATGAGGACTTGAAAATCCTCATCAGGTGGGTGTATGCATCTTTTAAAACAATTATCAGGTGATTAATTTCATTGATATTAATGTTATAAAATCTCTGACACAAAAATGCATTAAGAAAGGCAGCAGAATGATTAGTAAATGCAGAGGAATTTTTCAACTTGTTCAGTTATTTAGCATTTGATTTGATTCAGTTTTAGGTATTATTTACTTGACTTTAAGATAATTACTGCCTATGTAATTTCTCAGGTGTCCTCCATTCTTCTAAGGAAATGTAAATATAAAGGTTCTCCTGATAAAAAACCTGAAAGGCTGTGATTCAAAATAGGTCATAAGACATTATACTGTCACTATAGTTTCGACTAAGTTTCAGAGGCCTATTAACACATCATTGTAATGCAATGTCATAAAAACAAAACTGTAACAATGTACTTTATAAACTTTCATAAAGATCTTTGGATAATAATAACATAAGGGAAATCTTGAGAAAAAAATAAGATCTAATTCTAATTTATGCAAATTTATAAACAGCTTAAGAAACACTGTCACTTTCATCCATCGACGATGCTCTACAACAATTAAGTATGCTGATTAAAAAAAAAGGACCGTCTGAAGACTCACTAGACTTAACAGCACTGAGACAGCACTAATTACCTAGTAACTGGCTGCCCATCTCATGCCCATGTATGGCTGCTGACATTAAACATCTAGATCTTTCTGTTTTGTATAATTTCAGTTTTTTTCTTTCAAGTATTAATATGAAAAATATTCATATAAATCTAATGCACTTTCATTATTGAAGGTCAGATACTGTAAAAGACCAGTTTCAGATATCCCTACACATCTGAAAAACACCAATTAGAGCTTTTAGTGCAGCAGTAATTTCAATCAGCAATGACATCTGCAGCATCAACCTGGTTAGTGATCAATATAAAAAAGAAAAAACAAAACAAACAGAACGTCGAGGCTAGCAGTCTGATCGAAAATATGCAGTGTGAAAAATAAAAACGCAACCTATTACAACTTTTAAAATACCTCTGCTCTCCTGTCAATTTAACTCTATATAAAATAATAAAGTGATAGCTTCAGACATTGAAAAGGGTATCAATTCCAGAACAAGTGCTAAGGTTCTTGGTGTGATTTTTGGAGTCTAGTGTCAAGGTCCTATAATCTGGTGATTTTAAAGAATGGAGAGATTCCATTTTTTTTTTTTAAAAGTAAAGCTGTTTAACTTTAAATATTTAATACTTCATCTCTTTCTTTCAAATGAAAAATATGCTTAGAAATGAGTTACCTTCCCACCGACTGTTTCACTCTCACTGTTAAAAGACCACGATGCAGACCCCAAGGTGAATACAGCAAACCAGAGGCCTTTAAAGCCAGTGTGAGATCAAGGTGCTTTTTTACAACCAGGTATTTTACATATTTTCATCAAAGCATATATTCATTTTTCATGTTAGTTAATTTTCTTCTTCTGTATGATTTAAGTAATTGTAACAGGTCATAGGCCACAGTAATTTGAGAGTGTTGAAGTGGAAGAAGCTGATGTTACAAAACACAGCTAAGAACATTTAGACCATGAAATAAAAAAAATTGGATAGGAATGTATAAAATGACTTCTTTTGCAGATCTGCAGCTTACCAAGGCCCTAAATTAAAGCCAGCTAACTCTATGGTACATATTTTGAGTTAAGGAAAAGAGTAGGGTAAGATATGACTATCTTGATAACTGTGTAAGTATGATAAAAATACAGGGAGAAGAACTCCTGGTAAGAAATGGCCACCTTTAGGTTTTACCATACCAGAATACAGAAACTAGATTTAAAGAACTCCCATACAGATCTAATATAGTCCTAAAACATTGAGGGGAGATTATGGGGGATTGCCCCTTGAAAGGGGAAATAAAATTGTTTTGAGTTTTCTCTAAAAATTCCTTATAATGCTTTTAGAGTTAGTCAAAATCAATGGCAATCTAGTAAAATTTTGCAAATGCACTGCAGACCTCCAAGTACATATCAATCAAATACTCTACACAAAAACTTCAGGAAAATGGCACACTTAATATTCAACAGCAAAATGTTCAGCAAAGCCATGCTAAGAATACTGCAGCATCTTGAAAAGCATGGATGAATTGCATTTTTTTCCAAATAGACATAAACAAAAAATGAAATAAGAAAAACACTAATGTCATGAGTAACTCTGAGGATAAACCAAAACTGTCACTGAGGGATTTTGCAGATGATAAAGCAGTATCATTCACTGTCCAAGACCTTACTTGCTGGTACAGTTGGGGTCTTAGCGCCGAGTTCTCAATCATTGTGTGAACCATGTTGATAATAGGTTCATTTTCTTTCATCTATTTCAAATCAGGAGGAGCATACAGCAAACATCAGTTTACAGCACAGCTAGATTTGAAAGACGACACTGTAAATATAGCCTCTACTTTAATATCTTCCTAATAGTGCAGTTTACATTTTACCCCAAAGTTGTACAGATCTAACTTATATAAACCATTTCGAACAAGTATTAAATGCTGTAATAAAGGTTATTTAAAAGCTTATTAAAAAAGGTTACAAAAAAGCTTACTAATTGCAATATTGCTGCAACTAGGTTTTACTTTATAAATATTTTCAATACAGTCAATTAATGAACATTCCTACATATACTAGAATAGATGATAAAGCATGATTCAAAGGATAAACTAAAGGGTGATATAGCCTATAAATGTAAAAGGAGATTTACCGGTTTACTGATTACTTGATCAGTAAAAAAGCTTAAAATGATATTCAGTTCTTTATAAGATTAATCAGAGATCTTTATAAGATTAATCAGAAATACAAATATTAAAATTTTAGAATATAATCAATATATCCTATCACTTAGATAATCAGACATTAAAGTTAATTTTGATAGACACTTATATACTTTTTTTTGAATTTTCTCACAGTGTAACACCATCTGTAGAATTATTTCAAGGATATGCAAACTAAAATTTACTTAGCAAAGACTCAGTGTATCTCCCCAGCTCCTAAAAAGGCTGAAATCATAGTTCACATTTCCAGCTCTGTTGTACTTAATTACTGCCTCTAAAAAAATATTTGTTTTGGCAGGCTCTGGACCTCAGAGTTAAAGCATTCAAAAGACAATCATCATGATATATACAGAGTAAAAGGCCAACAGAGTTTATACCATTTGTTAAGTGGAGAAGTCTATTTATAATTGTGATTTGTGACATTTAGTTCACAATAGAGGTTTCACCCTCTATTATAGAAAATAAGCATTCTATCATGATTAACAGATGCTATTTTACTGATTTCGTAAAATCTACAAAAGTTTACTAATCTTAAGATTAATAAACATATAATAGAAGTAAAAAATCTTGAAAACTGTGAATCTAGACCATGTTATTTTCAGACTAGTTACTGATGTTTCATGCCAATAAAAGCTGTTTTGGCTGTCAAACGAGAAACTTTCTGTTCCTGGTTTAACTGACTTTTACAAAGTTTTATTCGAGCTAAATAATTTAATTTAAAATCTATACATCTACATATTAAACTGGAACTTCTATGCATCAAACTGAAATCTACACATCAGTTAATCTCAAATTTTTTTCCCTCCAATATTATCCAGCAAGGGACCAAGGTATTTGTAGGTGACATCTCATGTAGATGGGAAACAAACATGTTGATATGCAGTACAGAATAAATTTTTTATGGCATTGGAAAGTAACTTGTAAATAGACAACTATAGATAGTGCCCTCTGTTTTAAGGGAATGCTAATGATTTTATTTTAATCAAATGTTGATCATAGAATAAAGTATAACTGCTTTTTTGTTTTGGCTTAATCACCTGACTGCACTGATACATACTTTGGATAATACGAGTTGCTTAAGGTTCTATTCATTTTTAGTATTTAATTTTAATTTTTAAAGCAATCTCATCTATACTATTTTTCAACAGCTTGCCATTGAAATTATAACAGTACCTGACTCAGAGATTATATGGAAGGAGGGTGGAGTTCGGGAGCATGAATGTTTAAGAAATAATGAATATCAGATACTATCCAAAAGCAGAGGATACTCAAGGCCAAACTGAAATTTCCCACTGACTCTTGGAAATCTGGCACCACTCGTGGGCCACTGTGTTAAATGGCCAGTTCTGTCAATATGGCTCACATCTTTAAGTACAGATTAATGATTTATGCTCCTACTCTAGGCTTGAGGAATTTACTTAAAAATGTATTTAAAAAGGGAGAAGAAACAATGACTATTGCAGGATAATCAGGCTGATTTATTCAGGGTAAACGTGTGTATGTGTATGTATGTGTGTATATATACATATGCAAGCCTTGTGTGTGATTTAAAAATGCCAGTTTAATTTACATGTCAAAGATCATGAAATATTAAGCCACTGAGAAGGGATCTTTGCAAGAAGAAATTAGCTTAGGGACAGAAAAACTAAAAGCAAAAATAATATTTAAAAATAACACAAACTGTAGTGTCTCAGAGTCACTTTTAGAATTAATTATTTTTCACTGTAAAAAATTTCAAGCATAATATTCAAATCCTAGAATATTCAAATTAGAAGGCATCTCTGGAAGCTGATAATTTAGACAACAAAGGAATGAAATGTTGCATTAACTACTTTGTGGTGTGGATTATTTTTTTTTTCCTGTCTATTTTTCTAGATTTCCCAAATTTTCTGAGTAGATGTTGCTTTTCTAATTACAAACAAACAAACAAACAAACCTTTATCAAGGAGTCAAGGATAAAAATACATAAACACAAAATTAACTAAATTAATGGAATTATTATCCTCTGGCAAATGCCCTTTGGTGACATAAAGAGGCTAAGAAAAATTTTAGCATCACGTGTTCATATCATGTTCAAGGCTGGGAGTTATGGTAGAAGAAACCATTGGAGTCCTCCAGTGCAGCGAGGCTTTCATCTAGAGAACTGTTCTCACAGCCCTTACTCTTTCAAAGCTGTACAATATTGCCACTTTCTGTATGTGCTATACATAAAAGAGGTTAGAAAGCACAAAGATAGTGTTTATGTTTCAGAATAACTACACTTTTTTTCCCCTTCTTTGGTGTCCCTTGTGATTTTTATCTCAGTAGTTCTCAAAGCTGGCTGGGACCAGGGAAAAGTGGACCTGCATACTGCACACTTTTTTCTCTTTCTGAAGATCTGCGGGCAGTTCTGTCAGGATATCAGGCTTGAGAACCATGTTGCCAGCCAGCACTAATTTGAGTAACTGAGGACTAATTCAACCATCACCATAAGTAACTTTTAAAGGCCCTAAAGGGTCAGTACAAAATGTTGTCAAGATATCTGCACAGCTATCAAAAGATGAAAAATTCCACTAATTATCTAAATACACTATCGCATCTAGGTTAAAATATTCTCTTATTGTATGAGATATTAAGAGGCTTAACTCCCTTAAAAAACAATCTGAATCTTATTATATAATATTAGCAGACTCAGCAGAAATCAAGGGGGATCCTAGGTGTTAATCAGGAATCCAATTTTCAATTGCCAGTTGCTCTATTATTCTAGCAACTTCTAAACGGTGGTTCCGAAGTCTCTATCACTAGAGAAATCAGACCAGCTACAAATGTAGAAGGAACAGGATATTGTAACTCATATGATAAATGTGCCTGAATAATTTTTAGTGGGAAGGGCCGGAAGGAGAAAGAGATTAGCAGTGAGCAGAGCCAAGAGATCACTCATATAATTCATCTTTGGAAAAGATTAATTTTCCAATCCTCCTTTAAGTGTAAGAAGTGGTTTAGTGGCTTAATTGCTCTTTTAAAAAGTTTATATAATAGATCATCTACAATAGCATTGTACAACAGAACTTTCTGTGATGACAGAAATGTTTTATACTCGTGTAGTCCAATATTGTAGCCACCAGCTACATGTGGCTCTTTAGCCTTTGAAATGTGGCTAGTGTAACTACGGAAATAAATTTTACTATCAACTGCCTTGCAACTGAGTTTCCTTGAGTCTGAATCTGTGCTGGCAGCTCCCTCCTTTTCTTTGAGCAAGCAGGCTGGATGATTTCTATCTACACTATAGAGCTTTTGTCCTTCACTGATAACCAACGAGAAGACCCATTTCTGTGCTGTCATTTTCCATTTACATGGAAAATGGGCTTTTCCTCAATTCTTAATGATATCTTGGGAAAAGAATTTTTAAGTTGGGAATTTGTTTTAACAATAGTGAAAAACCATGATAGCCTAATCACTGAAAAATCCATTTCTCAAGAATGTCCTCCTATGTCTACATCAATAAACTCTTAAGATGTGTGGCAAAACTAAAACGCTGAAGAATTTGACATGCTTAGGGTGAAGCTTTGAGGAATGCAGGGGTCTTTATAAATAGGTCACTTAGATAATGACAATGGAAATCCCTTCCACTCTCACTGGAGGCAAATCTCAAAGTCCCAGAACCTGAGATTGAAGGGTATGACTATCTATTGAAACTACTCATTGTTTAATAGGAAGCAGAGAAATCTGAAGTGACTTTTTAAATAGAAGAATGTAAATAGGTTTCTTAATAGCTGATGGAACAAAGTATTGAGGTCTATTTGAAAATTTTAAAGCAATCAGAATAGACTGCCCATGCTATATGTTTTTAAAAGTAAAATTCTGGAAAAATACAATTATTATACATTCAGAAGAATCTATGGTACTTTATGTAGACTATATAATGCATCCTTGTTTTCTTTAAGAGAAAAGTTAGATCTCTAAAAAAGGTAACAACAAATTGGGACACTAACATAGGAGTCAATCGTATCTGACATTCCCTTAAAAGAGAAAAAAAAATGTTCTTAAATGGCTGATGTAGTAAGTACTAGATTCAGGAATATGATAGGGCCCATTTATTGAGAAACATTATGAAAATGCCCTAAATACAACAGAACAAAAAAAAAGGGTACTCTTTATACTCATACTCTCATTTAAATTGCTGAATTTTTAAAGTTGCCATTTTGACATACATACATACATACATACATACATACATGTATATGCACATATATATGTATGTATACCTGTTATATTTTGAAGGAAACTGAAAGTGTAGGTTAATGTATTTCTAAATAATTTACTTAATTTACATAGTGAGCATCACCTTTTTTAAATCTAAAGGTGTTTATTTTTTAAAAAGGAAAATCCTTTTCGCTACAGGACAAATTTTATAGATCTGATTTTTACTTCAGTGGCTTAATCTATTTTCCTTGTTTAAGGACTCTCAAACACTGTTCCTCTAACTTTAGGTAATATATAATTATCTGATGCTACCATCTCTTTTCCTGGCATTCATAGGCAACCGGAAATATTAAAATAACTTAAAAGCCATTTTATAAAAATGTTTTATTGTGAATATAACGTTTGAAATAGTCATAGTTTTCTCTTTGCAAATACTTTAGCAATACAATTTTAAAGGGGCAAAACATTCCAAGATTGAGTATTTTACATTTGTTAGTAAAATGAAATATTTGTTCTGGACATGGGCAAATCTACTCTAAAATATAGTTGAGCTTTCACTCAAAATATCTTCTAGATACAAGGATCTGGGTTTTATTAATAGCAATTGTATTCTTACTGGGTTATAACTGGTACTAAGTAGCAGAATTCCTGCCATTAATTCAAAGATTTATCAGCTTATGTATGAACTACATAATCATACCCTTAGGTCAATCCTAGAAATGTTTTTGACATTTATGCTCAACTTTATTTCCTTCCTGGGCTTTGAAAATCATTTAAGAATTCTTACTTTGTAAGCACTAACATCCTGCTTTACACTGAGCTCCATAAATCTTTGCTGAATGTACTTTCTGAAAAAAAAAAAAAAAGCAAAAATAAGATAGAAGAGCTACAGTAATTAGGCTACAAAATTATCTGCTTTTGTAAATACAAAATAGAACAGTCTAAATATTAGACATTTTAGGAGGGGTGGGGAATTTTTGTTTTTATTTTCCTTTCTTACAAGAAAATATGTAACCAGGAGCTGATAGTTCTCAGTAACAAAGACCAGTAACCCAAAACAGGATTACTCTAAGAACAATGCCATTAATTTGAAAGGAAGTCAAAACTGATTTTAAAAAGGGGGTGGGGGGCTAAAATTCATTAACATAAGGTATTCATCCTAGCTTTGTGACTCTGGGCAAGTCGTCAAACCTGAGTAAATGAAGATAAAGGTAACTAGCCCACATGCTACAAAGGCTATGGATGAGAAGCCAAGTGGGATATTGTATATGACTGCTCTGAAAACTGTAAAGGGATACTTAAGCTCTCAGTACGATCAAGTACTGGACAGGTGCACAGAGAACGGGAGTGCTGCTGAAGTATTCAAGAAACAGTGAGTTGCTGGCTGGAGAAAAGGGCTTACAGGGGAGGAAGTATTTCACGGCTGGGGAGCAGTGGTGGTGGAATGAAGGCCTGAGTGACAAACCAAAAAGAGACCTACCTTATTTTATAGTTGAAAGGAAGTTTGTGAAACTTCTTGAGTTAGATGAAAGACATAATGTGGCAGGTGCTTTTTGAACTGCTAAGATTTGATGACTAAATGGTAACAAGCGGCTAAGTATATAAAGGGTGTCATGCTGGTGTGTATTATCCTGACTAAGCACTTTGTAGATCTTCAGCCCTTGGAGTGGTAGATCGGCCAGGCAGGATGCCAAGCTGTCCTTCTAGGTTGCCATTTGTTCTTTTCATCCACCAGGCAATCAAACTGTGAAAGCCAGAGGAGGAAACTGGGTCTCACTTTCCTCTTTTCCTCGAGGGCTTAAACTAGTCAAAGTTCTAGATCTAAGCAAACAGCTTAGGCAAAGGTCTTGAATCCTTCTCAAAGTACAGTGAGCTCTTCTCCAAGGACGATGTGTTCAAGAAATGTTTTTTTTTTACATCAATGAGATTAAACATGACCAGTATTTTGAAGCATTTTTGTTTTCAGTTTTTTGGTCAGGGAATTGAGGGATAAGATGACCTTAATTTTGAACATGTCGAGGAATATACCGAAGGCAGAACTTCCAAAGGGAGATCTCCATAGGCAACTAAATACATAACTAAAACTGCTGAGAGAGGGGTTTTAGACACCTTTTGTGTCCCTCTCCATATCCTATT
Organism: Eonycteris spelaea; assembly: GCA_003508835.1. Classification (NCBI taxonomy): domain Eukaryota; kingdom Metazoa; phylum Chordata; class Mammalia; order Chiroptera; family Pteropodidae; genus Eonycteris; species Eonycteris spelaea. The sequence continues at coordinate 5,988,099 of PUFA01000053.1, forward strand.
AGCCTATCAACCACTTTGTGTATAGCAAACTACTAGATGCTCATGAATGTATAATGTCAATGTGCTGGAGAGTTAGTCTCAAGGGGCAGCCCTTGGTCAATGGAGAAGAGGAGCCAGTACAAATGCCTCCCTCTTCTATTGTTCAGTTGGGTAATTCTACAGTGTTTCTACATTTGTCAACAAGAATCAGTCAGATGAAGCCCAAGCTGCCTGCCTATTGCAGTTGATAATATATTCTCTCCTTCCTTGCTCACTCTCTTTACTCCTGTGTAAACTTTCTGCAAACAAGCCCACATCAAAGAAGCTCACATCACAGGTTCTGTTTTCTGGGAGAAACCCCAAGGGCAAGAGATGAAGAACAAGAAACAAAGAGACAACTAGTAAAATGATGAATAGATGAATGTTCTCAGAGAACACCAAGAAAAAGGAAGTTCTCCAGTTAGGGTTGAGATGGGTGAAAATAGCAAAAAGAGACAGAATAATTACTGGTAAGAAACAGGAGAACCATGAAAATAAATTGTAAACATTAGACAGGCCAAGAGATCAGAGTACTGACATACAAATATTAAGTCCTTGTTCTAAATTCTAATTTACTCATTGTCCATTTATTTAGTCTTAGAGTTCTGTCATTACATTATATTCTACTTAAGAACTTTTTGGGTGTCAGCCCCTTCTCCCCATTTCTTGTATGATCAAATATGGAGAGGAAGGGGAGAGAGAAAAAGAAAAAGGAAGAATGGGGTGTGAGGGAAAGAGAGACATGAGAAAATACAGATATTCTGCACCATGTGACTAGTTTGGGTTAGCAAGTGTTAAATAACACATTTAATTTTCTAGTTTCCTTAGTTTTTTTCTAAATGCCTATTCTATATCCCCTAGAAACGTTACCTCTTGTAGCTCTCAATCATCCTGAAAAATAGAAGCTCCAGGACCCCTTGAAATATTAGAGAAAATGGGATCTTGCTTAACAGTTCAGTAGAATGAGGTTGCTGAATTGACACGAACAATGAAAGCCATCAAGAATCTTTTCAATCATCTTGTTAGCATTTCTTCCCTTATAGGGAAGCTGTCTTTCACAAACACAAAGAACAAAATGCAAAAAGTACTCTTGGATTTTTACCTTGAATGGTTTCAGTACCAATTACATACACCCAGCTAATTGTTCCTTTTTGCATTTCCCTTGGCATAAGTATGTTTAAAGTAGTCAAGAGTTCCTGTCTGCATAGTTTTTTCATTGTGGTTTCTTGAAAGCATATAAAAAGCATACTGATGAGGAATGTCCACAGCAATCAATGATAGAATATCAGACTTCTTCCAAAAGTCACTAGTAATTTTAGTGTACAGTTCATAAAATATTAATATTTATAAAAAGAATCATCATAAAATCTGAATGCTACTATAAAACTTACAAATTAGGTTAGCTTACTCTTCAAGATGTCTTAGTAGTTAGTATTAAAAGTGATTTTCTTACCCTCTCTCAACAATTTGATACTTTAAAAATGCACAAATAACAGAAGGATTTAGCTACTGACTCCTGCAAACCTTAAACATTTTCATATAGCAAAGAACACAATAGGTATGTTTAAGCTGTTATTTTTCTTTTATAGTACTATGGCAAATTGGTTTGTTATGAGAAACTCCCAGCTCTTCCATAAAAATTTGAGAATAAGATCCTTTAGCTTTTGATGTTTAAGAATTGAGAAAACTGATATAAATGAAGTCATTTCAAAATGGAGTTGGAGCTGTCATTCCAGAGGAAAGATCTTGCACATCTTGCTCCCTAAAGCTTCGGAATGTTTGAATTGGGCAAAATAACACTGTATTCCAAACGACCATTTGTAAAGCTAACAGAAAAGCAGACATCCTGACTACGAGGACTGAAAATTAAGGACATTCTTTAGAAACTGTGCCACCTTGTATAGCTAAGGAATAATTTAGCTTATTAGCACCAATAGAAATTCCTTCCTTCTATTCATGTAATTATTTCCTTTCCCTTTCTCATAAAAACCCCCATTGCCTTTATCCTATAACCGAGCCATAATTTGGAGTTTTGCCTGAATCTATGCCCCTGGATTGCAATTCTTTCTGATCTCAAATGAACGTTTCCTCTCACTTTGGTAGTTTATTTTAGGTTAACAGAATATATTTTTTGATGCTATGTTCAGAAACGACTTAAATATGTTCTAGCTGGGGGAAAATAGCTCCAGCTGGGTAAAGGCAAACGAATTTCATTAAATTATGGAAGCAGAGGGATATTCTTTTCCCAAAGAATTTATGAGTACATTGGGCACAGGCAATCCCCAACATAAGTGTGGCCAATCGTGGTATGTCCTTTCTTTTCCCATTCTCATACAGATGGTTCTGATGCAATTAACTATACTGACTCTCAAAGGAAGAGGAGTAAAGGCAGAATGACATAATTTTAAGGGTAATTTGTGAAAACACAGTCAATATTACAATTTTATATTCAAATGACGGAAAAAAAATACCTGCTACAGTACCAGTGAAGGTGACGCTCAGATCTGTAGAAGTTAAACTCAATTTACTGTACCAGGTATTCTTAAAGAGGATGGCTGGCTGGTGGAGAGGTATAATTAATCATAAAGGGTTGGGGGACAGAGAAGAGGGTTGGTATATGTTTAGTCTACCCACAAGGGGGCAGCATGCTCATAAAAGGCTGTGAAGCTTGCTCCCAGTTTCTTGATCCTCTGTTCATCCCCACCTGCATCTCTTAGCATTTCGTTTTGTTATCATTGCCTAACATGGAAAGCTGGAAAGAAGGTTTTAGGAAGAAGGAAAAGGGAACATCATCTAAAGTCCCTCATAACTGCTCTTCAATCACTAATAGGGAAGGTTAGAAAAATGGAGAAGAAACAAATGGAGGAAAGAACTAAAACAGGAGTGAGGAAAACAGATGAAGGGGTTGGGATCACATTCTAATTTCCCCATTCCCATCAATCTTCCCTCCATGACTAATCAAAAAAGCACCAGCTTTTTTTGTACCAGTGGTACTACTAAAACCAGCTTCCGTTTCACTGCTTCATTCATGAAGACGACTTTACAAGTACCTCTCTTTAGCTCCTGCTCTGGTTTCTGAAACCCCAACTTCATTTCCTTTGCTTAGACCAACCAGTCCTGCTCCAGGCTGCCAGAGCTAAGAACCAGACACTGGTGGAAATCTTTGCCAAGTGACAAGATTAAGAAACTTGAAGTCCCTATTCCAAATGTTAGACCGCCATAGAAGATATATATATATGTGTTCCTAAGATCCTGGCTGGGCACTCTGAACACATTTTCTAAGAGATGTTTTCCTTAATACAGTTAGGGTGTTTGAAACTGTCAGTCCAGTTTTTAGGTATAGTCTTGGGCTAAATACAGCCTTTATGCCCTGGACTGGGAATTTAACCACCAGTGGTACTACTAAAAGCACTTAATAACCAGTAAGGGTAAAGGAATAGAAACAACCAGCAGACCCTTTCTGTGTCTTACAGCTGAATATCTAACTGTTGACTACAATAAGTTTCTATGGAAACTTGTTACTTTGGTTTCAAACAAATTATTTACATTTGGCTCTGTGGAAACATTAGGAACTCCTAATCATCAAATGCTTGTTCCTCAGGCCATCTAGTTCTAAAACTCCCAACCTACAATATTTGAAAAAGAGAAGAAAATATATCAAGATATTCTCTTTTCCCTCATTTTCAAAGAACTGCAACAGGCACTCCCTTTGTTCAGAGGAGACACCATTATAAGTGATGATAATCTCGAATATACTTCCAACTCCCTGGGAGGTACAGAGCTAGTGCAAATTTTACTTATGGTTCCCCCGCCCTCCCCCGCTTCTGTATTCTGTTAGGCAGAGGAATAAACAAGAAAAAAGCTAATAAATGTTAAGTCCATTTCGTAGATGTATTTTAGGATGATATTTGCAAGTTTCATTTACTATAACCAAAAGTTCCTCTAATATTCAGTGATAACTAAGCTGATAACTAAGCTGAATGAGAAGAAAATGAGTTACTGATGTATTATGTATTTATCTTTTAAGAACCTGGATGGGTACATAAAGTATACAGTTGGGATTATTGTATGATCACAGGTTATACCTTGGAACTATATTATCTTGAAATTCACAAAAATGACAAATATACCCATGCTAGTCTTAACAAATGAAGGCTTTGAACAGTCTACTGGCTGAGTTATAAAAGCATAAACAAATTGTTTAAGAGAATGAAAATGAAAAAAAAAAACGCAGAAGAAAATTCTACCATGTAATTTGTAAAGGTTTTGTTATTTAACACACACACACACACACACTACAGTACATGACCCATCTTCATAAGGGTGATAACTGGAAACCAAACTATATTGTTCAAGTTACAGGCACCAGAAATCAAGATTTTCAGATTTACTATATAATATGTAAATCCTCAGAATTTCAGATAAGGTATTTTCTTTTTTTTTTTTTTGTTATAGGTAGTCCAGTAATATCAGAAATGAATTTACCTCTGAAGCAACTCAGAGACTACCCTTCAGTTTTATTTTTCATTAATAGTGACAAAGATTAAGAGAATTTAAATCAAGTAAAATTTTTCTTTTGATGACTATGGTACCTGACAAGATGCAGGAGGAAGACTACAATTTGCTGCTGGCCTTAGGCTATTCTGATGATTTATTAGAGCGAGCTGATAGAAAGTGTTGAAAGTGAGTATCAATTAGTAGTAGTTCATCTGGTATAAGAAATAGTGTAAAATGTGACCAGAGCCTTTTCCTTTGACTTTAAGATTTTAAAATCTATTTCCCAATTTGCAGTTATAGAAAACTGATCAATCAATTTACAAACCCAGGCAATCAATAATACTTTAAGACAAAACACCTGGTAATCTAAAATAGGTTACTGGCAGTAACAAGATTAAAAGCTGGAAATGTTTGAGCTAAATAAAAACTCATTAAAATCAAAATTACCAAGAACTATTTTTATATAACTTAGTAATGTTAACTACTGCTGTAAAATATAAATGAGTTCAAAAGTAAATATTTTATTTATATTAAATGTATTATTGGAAACCACAATATTTTTTGATTTAAAGAGAGATTTTCTTTAGGAAACCTTAAAGATATATATATTTAGGCATATCTGAGTTTCTGGGCAAAGTCCGACCTTCCCCTCTCCGTTTTTATATGTTGTCTAATTATTATATAAAAATGGCCAATTTTTGCCTTCATAAATAGTGTTATTTCAAAGCAAATCAGCATGCAATCAAATTTTGTAATTCTTTTCATTATCACAAAATTTAAAAGACTCTAACACAGGAAAAAGGTAAACTATTAGAAATACTCTGCTGAGGTTAAGAAAATAGAGAGAATAAATAAAAGTTGAGATTTTTAGAAGCCACCTCTAGGAACTAGCATGGTGCAATAAGAAAGGCTTAGCAAAGCATGTTTAGAGAGGAACGGTGAGAATATAAACCTCAATCATGATATGGGCCATTTAGGTAAAGGGAAGAAACTGAGCTTGACCTGGGAAAGTAAGCTGAGAAGCATCTTAGCAAATAATTGTATTTTTGATATATTTACCTTTCCTTTCTAAAGTTCTATGTCTCTGCAATTCCAGTTCTGATTATTGAGATGAATAATAAATTACAGTAACCACTATTATTTCCAGAGATTCCAGATAACTTCAGATTCGTGTTTATACAATTTTTCAAATTTAATTTTTGTAATATCCATTGTTTTCTAGAACCATCTCTAGCCTTATGGACCAAAGGAGCTTTTAAGAAAGTTATTTTCCATGTATCTTAGTAGTTTTCCGGCAGTGTGGAATTTTGAGGGAAGACTTATTTTACAATATTATTGGCTAATGGGTCTTTATTTGATTGCTTTCAAAGTGTATGATATGCACTGGGGTTAAATTTCAATAGCACCAGTCTCTGGAATAAGATCTGAATTTGAATTCATGAAATGCTGATTTCTAAAGCATTCCAATAGGCAAAATCATGAAGAAATCATTTTGTGGGAAAATAAATTTTATATAAACTAACATTTTTAAAAGAAATTAAAAGAAAAATAATTTAACATCTTTTAAAGGGTTATCCTAATGTAAAATCCCTCTTTAAATAGAAATAATTTAAAGCAGTACATTATTTTGTTTCAAATAGGCAAATATAAATATGCAAACATTTGTCTTATAACATTTTCCAGTTAACTCTTGATAAAATATTCAAGTTTAAACAGTTTAAAACGAGCTAAAACAAGTTTTAGCTTAATTTATGTGAAAAAGTGCATTCACTGGAAGAAATTCTATGTTGAAGAACACATCAAAAATTCTCAAAATGAAATATTAATAGCTTCATAAAACCTAAAATATGGTAATGTCAGTCCTTGTTCACAAACTGTCATTCACACTTTTGAACATATGCCTTAACCAATCACAATTGTTGCCATCACTGAGGTAATGCTAGAAAATGTAGGTCACCATAAAGCTGATTCTATGTAGCTTAGCAAAGACCAAATAACGGAAAGAGACAATAAACAAGGAATAAGGACACGCAATTAAAAATTATCTTTGTGACACATTTCACCCATCTTTAACCTCTCCTTTGGGAATACTGAGCCCTCCTGGCCTCCCAATAAAGCATTCACAGCCTGGTGCCTATTTCTTAAAAGAGGTCAACTCCAAGCTGAGATAAGCCTCAATGAATAGTTTTATTGGGACAAGTAGGAAATCTAGAGAATTCAGGCTCTCACTTTTAGGTGACCTAGCATTTGTATTCCCCCTTACCTCTACAACTTTCTTTCTACCTGCTTATGGTATTCCTGAATTTACCTGGTTAGGGATTTTTTATTCTGTGACTTACAAAAGTCATGCTATTAACTCAAAATGACTGAAATATCTGAGTAGCCTGAAAAACTACTACGTTTAAGGAGTTCTATTACGTGTTATGGTAAGAAATTATATGTTAAGACACTATATGTTAAGAAAATTCTACAAATCCCACCTGATGATCCAAATATATGGTGTTCCTTTGAAGATGATGTGAAAGAATTTCATTCTAGTAGGCATCAATCAAGAAACAAAGGATAGAGAAAGAGGTGCAGAATTCATGAAAAGGTCAATATTGAAATAAGAAAAACAGGTAGTTCATCCATTATACCACAATATGTGACAACTTTCACACACATGCTCCCCTGTGTAAATGGTTCATATGACATATCAAATTATAAAATTACACTTAGTTTTATAAGACATTAAGTAGACATGCACATAATAAGCCAAAATATTAAGCAGAAAAATCCTTTCAATGGCTTCAGTAGACTCAAATGTTAGAAGTTTTATAGATTAATTCGTTTTCTGCAACATAGTACTACTTCTTTGGCTACTTATAAAATCTGAGGCTATTTAACCCTTTGAGAAATGTTTACATGCATTCATTCTTTTTAATCAAGGACAGAAGCAATATCTTAAAATTAATATTGACATACTAAGACAGTATTATTAGAACTATAATCAATTTTCAGCTTACTACTTACGAGAAATTATAAGACTTTTCAATTTGTTTTACCAGATGTGTAAAAGTTACAGGATTTGGTAGATAGCGATATTTTGAAGTCTATATGCATTTTCCTCCTCACAACCAAAAGTTGTCAGGTGAGTAGGTGGGTGGAAGGCTAAGAAGAAATGCATCCTACCCATATTTTCCTTTAATAATAGATAAACAAGTGAATTCTCAAAGGGTCAATAGGAGATTCCAATGCTGTCGCAATGATGGTATGGGCTCATGCTCAACACTAATGGCACTGATCAAACTGATTAATGAGCGGCTCAAAGTTAAGTGACAATGGCAGATGACACAGACAAATCTCTTCATAGCTGACCTTTGGGCTGTGGGCCTCAAGTTTTAGCTGCATGAGCTGTGCTAACGTATGCTCCCGGATACTACTCAGTTCAGCTTGCTGCCGTCTCAGCTTTATTAGCAGCAGCGTAAGCTCCTCTGGCTGAAGGAGTACAATTTAAGAATCCAAACAGTGGAAAACAGATTAATTGTTGTCTTAAGTGACAGATATTAAACCAAGATTTCTTGGCAAGTTTCCTCTTATGGTTGACATCAAACATAGTGCCTAAGCACTATGATGATAGGTCCTACATAAATGCATAGATATCTAGAGAAATAGAAGGAACAGTGTTACTTTAAAAGATACAGCAAAACAACAGTATATTAAGGCATTTTCTCAGAACTCACGAGAAAAATTTAAATGCTAAATATAAAAAAAAAAATCACAATGACAAAAAAAATTTACAAAGGTTTATACATAAAATGTAGTAAGAGATTATGAAAAGGTATTTTAATAAGATGTTTGAAAATGACACCTAAGACTTTTATACCAACAGAACAATACTGGCAGGTCCAACGCTCTATTTTATAGAACAAAAAGTAAATAAAAAAATTTAAGATTCATGTAAAATTTGGGTGGTATCTTTTTATCATTAGACTTGGTGCTTGGATCTATTAATTGCTTCCCAGTTATATTTTTAAATGCCATTGTTAGTACTTTCATAGGATATTTTATATGACCAGATTTGACTATGTTAAAAAAAAAAAAAAGAAAGTCTATTTAATACACAGAACGTTCCCATGGGTGTATAAACTTCCTTCCACATTCTGAGGAAAGCAGAGAACCTTTTAGTTCCCTATTGGTTACCATGATCCCAAAGGGGAAGAAAATTTCAAAGGTAGATAAAATTCTTTAACAGGCCAATCTGATAAATTTTTTCTCTTAGCAATGCAGTGGAGTACTGTTGTTGGCTTATAGGCTATAAAATATTATTTGGTGTTTTTCTGAGCTTTGTCATGATTAAAAACTGCAGACAGGCCAGAGAGAGACTCTAGTTAGAAGATCTGAGGGCTACGGCGTGTTCTTAAAACTTTGAGGCTAAAAACCATTCCTGAGATTGATTTGTTTCGCCTGCACCATAGCATTACACTAGCTCTCCTGTTCTGCTCATTTGCTGTTGCTCTTTTATTTTCATATAATTTTGGGGGGGATCAGAAATCATTTTTAATTGTTATCTGAAATTACATTAAAATCTTTGGCCTTTGGTGAGAAAAAAAATGTTAGAAGTAAATCAGAGTTAACTACTGTACTCTTTAGGTAAAACTGAGTATCTATATAGGTGAGACAAGCCTCTTTTAAATAGTCAAAGAATGTGTATGACAAATTTTGTTAACAGAAAAATAGTGACTTGTGATCTGATGCCATCTGCATCTTATAACCTCGTCACTGTGGGATAGTCTATGTCTTACGATCATCGTATTAAGCTCTTGATGTCTAGCCAGGGAGAAGGAAGGGTACAGTAAGGAATTTAGATATTTTAAGACCCCAAGTGAATATCTGACAGAAGTATCAAATGAGAAAATCTTTAAACTCTGGTTTATTATTTATGGAATTAAAAAGACAGAAATTTTCAAAAGGATGAAAATTCCAATAAGTTTATAAGATACTTAAAATTTGAAGCAAAATAAAGTACATTTGACCCCTCATGTAAGTAGGTGTTAAATAAACTTTATCCTAAATATCCACCAGAGGAGCAAGGCAGAAGAAAAAATTTCATAGCACAATATTCAGCCTTATCTTATGATCAATGTTTGTTTCTTTGCCAGATCAACACTCTAAAATTTTTAAATTCCAACATTTAAAATTTTTAGTTTTAGTCAAGCAATATTTATAAGCTTTAATAAATAAACTGGAAGTAAGTTAAAACCAGGAAATCTTCCTTATATCTAAGCGTGTAAAAGACTAAAGATGAAATAAAAGAATGTTTGCAAAATACATGTAAGATAAATTACTTTTTATTACTGCAGGGAGTATTTTAAATAAGGAACAACTATATAGGTCTTCAAATCACATCTTCACAGAAAGTGAAACTACCTACTGATATTAAAGCATAGTTCCTCTGACCAAAGAATGCCACTAAAATAAAATGATGAAAGTGATGAAAAGTCATCTTTACACTTTCATTTGAAAAATAATGGTGTCCTGGTAATATAACTCCTTCCCAATTTGAACACTGACAATGAAACCGATAATGGTATTTTTACAGTCTCCTTCTCTGCATAAATATGTAAATAAGTTTCTTTTCCACTCTAACGTAGTTAATCTATCTAAAAATCCACAGGAAAAACATCTTAATAGGCTTGGAGTTTGACTACACATGGCTGCTTGCTGGATATGTTCCACTAATTTCTGTTTTAAGGATGAGGGAATTAACATCCAATGAAGAAACCCACCCAGGTTATACAATAAACCTTGAGAATATAATCTTACATTTAGGCAGTCAGACATTTAGGGAGCAGTATCCAATAAAACTCTGAAATGGCTACATGATTCCAAATTCTTCTCATGAGCATCTCTTCCACAAAAAATAGTAATGGTTTTTCCTTGGGAGGTACCGCTCTGAAAATTCAAACCTAAAAGCTATGTCAGATATGTGCTATTATGTGTAGCACATAAATAAAACATGATGTGGTAAATAAAGCTATCGTACTCACCGTTTTGCCTTGGAGACTCTGGGGACTAACAGACTGTAAGGTTAGGCCAGCTGGCATTGACCTCCTGTCAGGCACATAAACATGCTAGGGAAATAAAGGCACAGAATTTATATTAAAATGATACTGTAAAATATCACTTAAAATTATTGTTAGTGTTTATGAAATAAGATAGATACTAAAATTTCTTGACTGGAATATGGAAACTGATGCACAGAGTAATTTTCTACAGTCTGGCCCTGTGGTTCTCAACCTTATTGGTCTCAGGACCCCTTTATATTCTTAAAAAGGGTATTTAGTGGCTAGAGTAGCATTGTTTTAGTTTTGCAAATCTCTTTAATGTCTGACTTGATTTTCATTTCTGCTTCTGTAGTCAATCTGTTGGATCTCTTTTAGTGGAAATACATGAAGAAAATTCACCCTCACTATGTATATTGAAAAAGAAAGAGAACTTTAACGGCTTTTTTGGATAACTGTAGATATTCATCTTTGATACTACATTAAAGTTCAAAACATGTCATTTTTTTGAAGGTTAGTTGCCAAGTGGAATCTGAAACTATATCAATAAATTTTTCATACTGTTACATTAATATCCATTAGTCTATTTGCACTTTAAATGTTTTGTAATATCAAACATTGGTCAGGTGAAAAATACTGGTTTCGTGAGTTACACAGATGTTCACAATGTTGACACATATCAATATATACATTTGTTAATGCCACCACTGATCTTTAAGCACTGGGAAAACTGTCAAGCTCACAGCGGCAGATACAAGATTTCCAAACTTCTAATTTTTGCTCGAAGGCTCTAATGTTGTCATCAGTGACAAAAACTGTCAGTTATTTTTCTTGAAGTGATAGGCTAACATTTTACTTTGAGAAGCATCTGTCAAATACCAAGTCTGAACAAACTAGAGTTTGTCTGTCATTCATTCTTTCAAGTAAAAATGGCGTTTCATGAAAAAAGCAGCTAGTTCAGCTTGCAACTCATAATCACACAAGTGTTTTTCTGGGAGACCACCATTAGTACTGTGGTACGCAATCGAGATGCCTGAAGTATATTTCCCATTTCATCACACAGAATATTAAGATGATAAAATAACCCATTACTGTTTCTCAAAGGAATTAAGCGGAACTGCCTTTACTTTTATCACAGTATGTGGCAGTGAAGCACATAATGACCTCTAGCAGAGTTTGGAGCCACTCCCTTGATTTATGCTAAGGTGCAAGTACTTTTACTCACATCTCATTCACGCTATTAGAAAATGGTAACACAAGAAATAATCCTTATTTTTATTATAAAAATAGTTTTGAGCTCACTTACAGACTTCCTGAAAGGATTATGGGGACCCCCTCAGGGACACCTCACCCTAGAGGTCCATGGACAATACTTTGAGGACTACTAATCACATCAAGAAAGGTGATAAAACAGTTTGAAAGCAAAATTTGGCATTTTGGGGAAGTTTGGGAGGAGTTAACGAGGAACTAGACAGTGCACATTCATCTCATATTCACTGTTGAAACAGAGATAAATTTTAGCCTAGACTATGAAAAATACTAACAACCATGAGAACAAATACATCAGTCTACTAAGTTGTATTTGATCAGATTTCTCTTGAATATTGTTACTATTTTTATCAAATATGAATAGCCTTTGGATGTACAAAGTGACAAAACACTAAACTTTGTTACGCTTTAGTTCAAAGTAAGTTTTTGGAGGGGGGGTTGTGAGGCAAACTAAAGCTTTCTCCAAAAGAAAATTCTTGATTGACTTATAATTTCTAGCTAACGTTTATTTATAGAAAAATCAAGTAAATCTTTATACAACGATATAACTGAAGGATTCGGCCTGCCGTAAGGATAAGAAAAGGTACATTTTTAAATGGTTTAAAACTAGAAATTCTTTGCAGTTAAAAAGAAAATGACAGAAAAATTCCCTTTCATTTCAGAATAGATGTTAGAGAACTGGCTGCATACAAATAGCACTGTCTGATCGAAATAACTCTGGCATTATGAAAAGCTGATTGATACAAAGCACTTTGAATTTAACTTCCAATAAATTTACTAAGCAATGCTTAAACCAAAGCACAAATTAAAACATGATCTCTACCTGTATCTTTAGTTTTTAAAAGCATATATGCCAGTAAACATTCTTAGCCTATTAAATTTGGTATCTAAGGAGATATTTCAATATGCCATATATTCAACTGGTTAGAAGATGAGTTGTTTTAGCAAGAACAGGATGAGCCTGATACAAGACTACAGGTATGCTAGAAAGGGCAGGTGCAGAATTTGCAAGTGAGTGAAGAGCCAATAAAAATGCATGTGGTCTTAACCTACATGGAAAGCCAATGAGACAGATATGCTATCAGGCACAGAAGAATGCATAATGTATCTGCTCAAAAGAACTGTTCCTGTGCTCCTGAGAGAGGAAGCGTTGGAAGCTTAGGTTTTATACATGAGATCTGGGCACTGCAGAATACTCTTCTTTAATTTTTAAAACAAAAAAGAGCTGCCTTGCTTATCTCTCCTCCCTATTTTCTTGTCTCTCACATTTAAAAGAATAATGCACTAGAAATAAAACATAGCACCCAGAAAGTAGTAGTAACACAAGATTAGCAGACATTTTACCTTAGGGTGATGGGTCCTGTGCCTGCGGTCTATTGTCACATCTCCTCTCTGAATTGGTGAAGACACTTCGGATCTGTAGGTTCGTTGAGGGGAGTATCCCTGATAAGCAGCTATTGACCCATGGGAAGGTGATGTGGGAATAGAGTGCATTGTCTGGTCAGAAATATTAACCATGGTTTTCGGACTGGTCAGTGTACCGTGCCGAGGGAGGGTGCTCTGTTTATTATAAAACTGACGCTGCTGCCATTCGTACAGCTGCCACATCGTGTCATCTCTCATTGACCTTCGTTTCTCTTCTGCTCCAGGTCCTACTATTTTATCATGAGCGGAAGGGGCTACACTGCAGATGCTTTCAGGCCTGGTCTTGCTGTTTCTTGGAAGTGTTCTATAACCTTCAGGATAGCGGGCCACAATCTGGGCTCTGTGGCTTGGCATATTTCTTGGTAATGTTTGATAAGAAATTACTCTAAAATGAAAGAATTGAAATAAATGTAAAAATGAAGGAGAGGTGCTTTCTGGATTCTAAATTATACCTTTTCCCTTCTGGTAAGTAAAATATATATTAGGATTTTTTTTTAAAGATCAAAATATTAAAAATTATACAAGACATAAATTATTAGTAAACAGATATTAATCTTTTTATGAAACTCAATTTGATAGAGTAAAGTAAATAGCATCTATGTCACTTACATAAAAGAGTATTAATTCCATACAATGTACAGTTTGGTTTAAAGAGGAAAAAATATTTATTATATCTCTTTTAGAACTAAGAATGTTTAAGATCAAATCCCAAGTCTGTCTCCATTTCCCGTTTGTTTTCATGCAAACAAACTCATAGAATCTCATTTTCATGTATCTCACAAGAACAGCTAAACAGCATCTCTGTGTAGACGGAACACTGAAGGTTTTGAGTTATGTCCGTCCACAGGGCATGAAGACAGGAAGTGAACTACTGCAGTTCTCTGTGACTCCACTGTGCCACTTCCTCCAGAAAGCATGACAATTTATGGGAAGAAGTACATTGGTACATTCGTGGTTTGGAGAAATAAGTTAAGTTCCCTTGATAACTTTTCTTAACTTGAAAAATAAGAATGACTTGACACTAAAGCTTGAAATGTAAAGACAACATTTCAGATATAAAACTGCAAATTTCAGGAATTTTAAAATGCTTCTGGCATAGAAATTAATCTTCTATCCCATGAACAGATCAGCATTTGGGGGGGGGGAGGCTTTTAAAAGCAATCTAAAAATCCTCATGTGCATTAAGCACCTGAAATAAAGTTCTTAAATTTTTTTTGAATTACAGATACATAATAGCATATTACTAGGCACAGGTCATTTCAGTTTTCTAAAATGAAAGAATAAAATTTCAGTTTACAATAAAAAAAAGACATATGCATAAAAACGCTCCATTAAATATAACAAAAATCCTTGTGCTAGGTCAGATTCATTATATGTAAAAAATTTTAAGAGTCAGTTAAGATTTCTAAATAAAGTTAGCATTTGGTTCCTCATCGTTAGATGTAGGTAAAGATATTATTACAATTCAAATTCTAAATGCAAACACAACCTTTTTATAATAACCATAATAAAATCTAGATTTAAGAAAATATTGAATTACAAGTATTCAATTAAGCTTCCATCTCCACTGGCATAAATTTATACCCTAATGTCAAATGTAATTCAATGAACCGAACATGTGAGAATTGGAACCCCATAAACTCAGATTTCCTGACCTCTTCTTTCAATGTTTCGTTAACACCTGTCCCTTGCTTACTGTATTTTCACCAGAGTACATTTTGGAATTGTACATGTTACACAATATTTTGCTGCCTATTGGGTGTTAAAATGTGAAACACATTGGTTATTACATGGACAAGAAGGGTCCCACATCTAAGTTGATGTATAAATTATTTGACCATACTCTTTAAAAATCTAGGAATCCTTGGCTGATAACCTGAATGTCAGAGCTCTTTTTTGACCCAAAGACTTGTCTGTAACAAAGATTTCACTGTGATAAGGCGTAATGTATTGAGTATATGTATCCTGGGCTATGAGCATGGTAGTAATAAACACCCTCACATAATTTGTCTACTGGGGAAGTAAAATTGTGTTGCCATTCCACAATCCAGAGAAAGTCTCTTTTAATTACATCTTTTTTGTGGTTTAAAGCAGTGGTTCCCAACCTTTATGGTACTAGACACCAGTGCTTCTATGTCTGATGAGCTGAGGCGGAGCAGCTGCAAACGCAGATGAAGCTTCTCTCACTCATCAACTGCTCACCCCAGTACTCTCTGTGACCTGGGGGTTGGGGACTCCTGGCTTAAAACGCTCAAAGAGGGGGTAAAGCTGTGAAAAATATAGGAATACAGGAGAAAATAGGAAAAAGTAGCTGATCGAAACTCAGGAGAGCCAAGTTTTGTTTCTTCCTTTTCTACTAAATATGGAGACTTTAGATGAATTATTTATATATTCTGGGACTAAGAAAATGTGTGTATGTGTGTGTGAGAGAGAGAGAGAGAGAGAGAGAGAGAGAGAGAGAGAGAGAGCGAGCGAGAGAGAGAAAGGGAAGGGGGAGAGAAGTTTTTGGGGGAGGGAAGAAGGAGAGCTGGAGAGGACAGGGTGGGAAAAGACTAAGAGATGATGCAAGAGTTAGTGGCAGCTAGGACTAGCGTGCAGGCCTCTTCCTTCCTTAAGCAGCAGCACTCCTCCTCATGCTGATGATTCCCAGACTTTTAGATTTCATGAAAAAGTAATCCACTTTTTTAAAATTTGCAAAAGTATGGAAATTATTAAAGAAAAAACCTTTTCTATCGTAATGATTTAATTAAAAATAAAAAGATACCCCCAAATCAGGAAGAGCATAATCTAAAACTCTTCACATGGTATGAAAACCTGGCTAACTGACACTTTTGGGGATTTTTCTCATCTAGAAGATGATCTGATCATGAAATTATGTTATTAGCTCCAAAATCCCACATCTTCGTCTATATTCAAAATACTTCCAATTCCTTCAAACTAAAAACTAAAAACTAAAAACTAAATTTCCTTCATCATGCTGGTTGTTCTTCAGCTTTTAAGGGCCATTTGCTCAAAACTGAACAAACCCCTCCTAGACAAGAACCACTGCAGAGAGGCCACCTATCTATAACTTTGAGGCTGACGTCATGGAAAAGTACTCTGATGAAGACAGCAGCCAGAGTTCAAGTCTTTGCTGCTTTCCTTCCATGTAGGTTTCCCATTTGTCTTCTGCTTGATCTCCCTCCCTATCCCCACCTTTCTTAACATGAAAGCCAGAAGTGGAATAAGGTCAGAGTTGGCAACCCCATGATGTTTGCTCAGAAAGTTTGTCAGCCAGGGGAAGCTGATTCCATCTAAAAAATTCTGCCCTAGTACTAAAGCAATTTATTCCAATATACCTTGGTTTATTTGATCATTCATAAATCTAAGAAATAACTGGCCTCAATATGCAAAAGGCTCTGGATTAGGCCCTGAACTGTATCACAAAAGCAAATACTGGAACATAAACAATATTAACTTTATATCTCGTTTGGAAATAAGTGAGCAGGACCCTGTTGTGGAGATCTATATTGAACTTGAACTGTAAACTCATCCTATGATCATTAACTCAGGCTGTTTTTCTACTAAGCTTGATTAATTAATGACTACAAAGTTGAAAAGGCTCTTCCTGCCATCCTTGGAAACACTTTTGGGGAATTTTAATTGAAAATTAGCTTATTTATCAAGTAAGTTTATTTTATCCCATATACTTTCTAGCATTTTGAGACCAGCCCTCCCACCCCACCACCCCCCAAAACTAGTTTCCTTCAGTGGTCTTCTGCAAAGAAATTTAAATTAAGCAAAAGTGTGATTTACTTTTAAGTGAAAGCTTAGAAAATTGACAAAACTGTAAGCTCCTTTATCAGGTTTAGCGCTCCATTCACTAGCAGCTGCCTGTCAAGCACATGAAAACCCAGTCCCTGTGATTCTGCCATGCAGAACAATGGCTTAAGGCACCATGCATCTTAACAGTGCCTGTCACTCACAAAGAAACTTTAAAAGCTCTGGTCACAGAATGCAGGGGTCTACTCTTTGACTATATATTAAACCTCTTTTCTTTCTAGAAATCAGAACTTTAATAATAAAAGCAAGTCTTTCATGAAGTTTTACAAAATGAATTATACCATGAATTGCCATTATATTTCTTTCCACCAATAAAAATTAGTTCATTATAAAATATCAAACTATTTTTTTTCAGTATGAAGTTTATATAATAATGTAGATGATATATTTCAATGATCCAAACTGAACTCTAGCCAGTGAACTCAGAGTTGGTGGAGCAACACAGAGAAGCCTTGAGCTCAAAAACCACCTAGGACCAGCCTTCAGATGCTGCAGGTCTGTTTTCAAAAGGAAAAGTCCCAGAAAGCCTTCATGTGTGTTAATTACACCCATCACGGGACCTAAAGGTGCTTGGAAACTAATATATAGGCACAACGATTTAAAAACTAACTTCCACTATTTGTTGAATCCCTTTAACTATTTACTTCCAACCTCAGTAAAGTATGATTTTACTTTAATAAAAGGGATCCATTAGGAAGTGAAATTTAACTTGCTGGGTACAGATTCAGCAATCTTCTGGCTGGAATTTTTATTATTGTTTCTCTGAAAATAATTACTACTTTAATAAGTATTTCCAAAGATCCTTTCATTTTGGCTTCTCTTCTAACAAAATTTTATTTTTGAAATAGCAAATATTTCTCAAAATTATCCCTTAGGAAAATTGGAAAGTGAGCACTGAGGATGGGACGAGAATACGGAACTGAACAACACAACACAGGAGAAGGGCATAACAAAAGATGAAGCCGAGTGGACCCAGGCTTTTGAGCTGCGCTGCTGAAAGAGAGGCTGGCTGACCTGAGCAAAGCAGAACTTTCCTATTCCTTAGAAGTTTTGTTATTAAGTTTAAATCTTTATTTAATCAAAACATTATTCACATCGTTTTCTGGTTTTCTATTACTGAAAGGTAAGAGTTACAATAACCTTTCAGTTCACTTTTATGTATGTACACTAGTGCATTAAAGAACTTTTAAAATTTGCATGTCAAACTCCTAACGACAGAACATCTTTTCTCATTCATAAGAGCTTTTCCTCCATTTCCTGTGGCTTTCATTTTGGTCTCCTTTGCATTCTCCACCCCCATCCCAATTCCTTTTTTTCTTAAATAGAAATGTTCTTTCAAGTTTTCCCTTAGAATTTTTATTTTATCCAGCCTATCGCTAAATGAATTATCTACTCTCATCCTTACCTTTAAATACTTGTAATATAATAAGGATGCTGAAAAATTATTCAAGTCCAGATCTCTCATCGGATACAGACTACTGGCACCTCACATTTAGCTTGTCCAATCATTCATTATGTTCTCTCTTCTCAAATCTTTCCTATGCAGTAAAAGGCACCAGACAGCTCTTGATTTCCCCTGATCGCTCAAACTAGACAACTAAACCTGACTGAGCCTAGTTTGGAATCAAGCATATCCAAGCATTCAATTAGATCTGTCAATGCTATCTTAAATGAATTCTATTCCTCTCCTCATTTTACATACTCCAATAATTTTTGAACTTTCTCCAATTCATTCTCCAGATTCTACAGCCAGAGTGAAACACCAATCTCAATACATCTCTTCTAGCTTACTCTCTAGCCTGTTTCTCATCCAGCTTCATGCAGTTGTACCTAAGTCATACTGGATGTCCTTGGATTCCTTTCCCTGTTCTCTATCAACACTGCAGTTCTGCATATCTAACCCAAGATAAGCATACCATCCTTTATATCTCAAGTGTATTTGCTTCCTCCAGAAAGGTTTTCCTGAACCCACAGATCTGTGTTGGTTGTCCCCAAAACATGTTCTTACAGCATTCTGTTCTTCCTTCACTGTATTTGTCATACTATCCTATACTTGTTTAACTTTCTCCTCTACTAGATAAGAACCTCTGTGAGAAATCTGGACTACATCTTTTCATTATTTTACTTTCCAGCCCCATGATTAGCAAAGAGTAGTTATACAATAAAAAATAAGTGTGTGCACATAAATGAATACATGCTTAGATGAATAAACATAATACCTAGTTACAAGCATTATGAGTTACGAAAGCCAGGGAATGAGACAAAGAACTAGAGAACCTAAGCCTGTACTGTCTCCAAATACTTGTCTCAGGAGATCTTTGCATCGCATGAAGCTGCAGAAATTACTGATAGAAGACAGACCAGGGAGGTGGGGAGGGAGAGAGAGAAGAAGGAAAGAAAGGGGTAGGGGTAGGTCTTCCTCATCACAAACAAACAAGATCTCTACCCACAACCTAAGCCTTTTCTTGCCCTGGGCTAAGGAAGAATGAATGACTCTTGGCCATTATTAGTGAAGCTGGGTGACAGAACAATTGGTGATAGAGAAAAAACAATTATATTTGATTACTATGAAAAAAAGGTATAGTAATGAAACTATAATATATAAATCGCAATTTAGATTACTTTAAATTGGCATCTCAGAAACCAATTTCCATTAACAAAGCATGAAAGAAACCTGCGCTCATAACATGCAACAAGACACTTACCCCCTGGTTTCCTCTTCATGACCCCTCCCCTTCTGAATTTTAATCCACTGTTCCAACTGTTGCATTGAATTGGTTCTCTGTATAACTCGATCAGCCTCTGTGTGTACGGGTCCTATATTTGGGTGATTTCCACCTCTAAGATCTGCCAGGCTAACATTAACTGTTTTGTTCTCTGAACTATTCACACCGACTGGCCTGTAGTGTCCAGTCTGAGCCAAGCATGTTGACCCATTGTCATATTCAGATGGCAGAGAATTCAACTTTACGCTATTAATTTTTGTTAAAGGTCTTTCTTGACCATCCTTCTGAAATCCATATTTTTCAGCTTCTAATGCCTTTTTTTCTTCATTTTTGCTTATTTCCTTGTTTTTCTGGTTATTTTGGACCTCTGGTTTAATTAGCACTCTATGGTTGGGAAAGTTATTGATTTCCTTAGCTGGTGCATTTTCAGATGTAATCTTGTCCACTCTGAAATCAGAGAAGAAAATCAAAGTAAATCGGATGAAACAATGCATGTTATTTCTGGAATTTAATCTAGGAAAAATGTACAATTACCTCTGACTTTACAAAAAAAAGTGAAAGGGTCACAGAGGACAAGCCTGCACAAATCCCCAATGTTGTGGTATAAAAATTCAAGCACAACACCAGAATGTCTGAATAGAAAGAGTAAAAAAACCATACAGTATGTAAAGCACTGGGTAAAAAATGATGAGCATCCCCACTATTAGAAATCTGTAAATAAAGCAAAAAAGACTGTCCTTTGATGGTGGAACCACAAAATCCACACTTAAGAGGACCATAGCACCTGGTCATTTGAAATAAACAAAATGGCTTCCAGCCAGGGAGGCTAACACATCATGAGACAAACATGAATCTGGTTTGTAGAAATGGCTGCACCAGAAAATTACAGTCTGGTGTTATCAAAGATCTGAACCTTATGACTGTATTCAAGAGGATCTGAGTTTCGGCCAAGAGCTCCTGGAGCCAGAATGCATGTATTCAGTTTCCAGGCTGACTCAGCTGTATCTGTCTTTGGACAAGGTATATGAATTTACCATGCTTCAACCTCCTTTATGGTAAATATGAATGACTGTAGCACCAAGGTTACAGGATGATGTGTGTCCAGATGAGCAAATCAGTCATTGCCACAGACTTTATTACCATTCTCACTCCATCTCATCAAACAAGCTTAGATTAGAATCTGGCATCTCATGTCAATCTCTCATCAGAAGAATGTGCTGCTTAACGGTGTGTGTGTCTGGATCACTGCACAGTTTTACTGCTCACAACTGCAGTTGCTATATCTAGGTCTTTCTGATGAGAAGCCTTGACACCAATCACTTCCAGGTTCTGACAAGAACAAGCTGAGTGTCAGAACCTGCATGAAACTGCCACAATCAAGCCATGCTGGGAAGCTTCTCAGAAACTGCAGAATTTTAATACATAATGTTCCTTTTGGATCTTAAGTGTATCATCGCTGCCAGTTTCAGTGATGTATAGAAAATACATAATCCATGTATCTATAGCTATAGATAGATAGTTTGGAATAAGATCAGTGAGGAAAAAATGAAATGTGACTTTTTCTTGGAGTAGTTATAAACTATCCATATATTTAGTACATTGTCTAGATTGTGAGCAATATTAGATATTGGGAAAATGTGCAAAGATATGCTATGGAGCTCCTTTCCCTTGAAAGATAAAAGTCAGAGAGAGAAGATTTACACTCAAAAGTGCATTTATCATAGCTAAATTTGGAAGGGGAAGAGGAATATGAAATATCTGAAAGATTTTTTAGTTACTTCTAGTCTATCTAAAGCTATATTTTAAATTAGGACTGCATTGCCTTTTTTTCTATTTTTTCCAAAAATTTATCACTTAGTAAATGTAATTAAAAACGATACATGTTGACTTTTCTCTAAGTGGAATAAAACCAATTTAGAAATGTATGCTAAAATAACATAATATAAAACCTGTGATCTACTTTTTAAAAGTGACATTTAAGTTACTGCAGAAGACACATGGAAATATAGAAAATGAAAATAGTGAGACCGGGGATGGAAATTATTCAGAGAATGTATATTAGACTGTTTTATGCCAATAATGATCTGCATACTAGGGAATTATTTTATTGTAGTTCATAGGTTAAAGACTTTTTAAATTTAGAAGAAATGAACTAACTAGTTGAGAACTAGATATTTTATTTCTTAGGTGATATGCCTTGACAAGTATTTATATGTATTCTGGCCATATAGGAAAGAGAGCCCATAATTCTAAAAACAAGCAAAGAAAATCTTCCTACATTTATGAAATGAAATAGTACAATAATTAGATACCTTCAATTTGAATAGTCAGGATTAATAGGGCGGGATAAAAATGCAATAGCTGGAAGTAGAATAAAAGAAGTAATTTCTACAGGATAACAATGGTGGCTGACACCAGTCTGGGCACAGAGGTGGTATTCAGTAATTCCTGGCTGAGAAAATTACATCAACACAACTGGCTAAAAATTGTTATAGACACATTATCAACTAATAGGCTGTCAGAAGTTAAACCAAAAAACTGACTGTTATCTTTATCATCCTAAATTATGAGTAATAACTAGTTTTTGGAGTAGAAAGTACAAGAAAAGAAAATGTAAGTTGAAATTCTGAGATAAGTACAACATACAATACAGAAATCGAGAAATCAAATATTTTAATTATTATATTGATATCTGTATTCTAACTAGTTCCCTAAAAATTTTACTTTGAAGTTAAAATTACTTTAAGATTTTTAATTAATTCTTTTCACCAACATATTTTCTCTAGCAATCATTCTCTCTCTCTCTCATCACTTCATTGTTACATCCATTCAAGTCATTTTCACACATGGAATTCCAAAACCATTTTTCCCTTTTATCAGCTCTAAACCTAGAATATATATATATATATATATATATATGGTTGAAGTGGTCTGTATGTCTCTTTCTTTTTTGTTTGTTTTTCTTGAAATAGGTGTCAGACTTCAATCCTGAGCCTTCTTCTTTCTCCATACTTTCTTCTAGCTCAGTTAGTTACTCATGATTGCTTAAGTTGCTTTGGACTTGATATTTTGAAAAATAAACAGAAACAAATAGCATCAACTTAAGCCTTTTAATCAGTAAGTCATATGTGTACACTAAAAAAAGACTGAAGACTTACATTTTAACAATCCCCTAGTTTCCCGAGACCAAAAAAAAAAAAAAAAAAAGCCGACTTACAAGTTAGCATCTCCCTGATATAAGATATGTGCTCAATTACTGTTGATTAGGAAAAAAATTAACTATCAAAAATCTTTCTTCAAATTCTAGAAATGCGTAAAATATTTTTAAAGCACATTATTCAGCACCTATTTACATAGTTTTAGAAACAGTTCTTACTAGCTCTTAGTATAGCTGAATATAAAAATGATTGATATGTTCAAGTAGGGAAAAAATCATACAGATCAAATTTAACAGTACATATTTATCAACAAATCGAATACTAGAGTTTCAAAAGTAAGAGGGTAGAATTCAAGAAGTAGATATATTTAGAAATAATCTAAATGCTCAATGAACTATTTTTTGGAAACATTCACCATAAAACAATCATAATTAACCAAGAAATGATGAAGAAATAAAACTCATCACAACATTTTATTTTGATTTATTAAACTTCAAAAACATACACCATACTAAAAAAATTCAATAAAATTAACTTCATAAATATAAATTCTTTTAAGATTTAGGACCTTAAAAAACACTATTTTGTGTAGTTTAAGATAACAATTAAAAACGTACTTACCGGAAATTAAACGTAATTCTGTAAGAAGAAAGAATATTCAGTTTGAATGTTAGGATTCTGGATTCACCTCAGTACACTGATAGGTGAAAATGAATAGAGGAAAGGTGGAACAAAAATGCAGGTAGTATTTTAAACTAACTAAAAGTATAGTATGTCATGACTACTAAAATGATATGTACTATGATAATGATATACTTGAAAAGCATGGAATAAAATGTAAGTGGAAATCATCATTATTTTCGTTACAAGCCTTTACCTTTTCACAGGTTCTGTCTGGACCAGGGCAGCATCTAACATGGCTTTCATCCACAATTCCATCTCCTTTCCTGTATCAGTGCAGAAATAATAGGTCCGCATGTTTGGATGTGCTGCCTGATTGAAAATAACACGATCATTTTAAATAGGAATATGGAATCTGTAAAAGAAAAAGAATTAAGTGTGTCTCCGCACAGATCATTACTATCAAATTCCAAAAAAGTAGGCCTTTTTTATATACGGACATAGAAATGACTTGCAAAAAAAAAAAAAACAAAAAAAACAATTCAATCTTGAAAAATATATAAATATTAATTTTTTTCTCTTTACGGGTATTCTTTAAAATTTAAAAAAAGTGAATGGGAAGGAAGAGAGGTAAAAAATTAAGCACTTAGGCACGCATATTCAATGTACAAATCCCTGGCAATTTCCATTTACTATAATTCATACCACTTTATTCAAGAATGTTCCAGAGCAACCAGAAACAAAAGTAATTGAAATGTGTAAGTTATACAGTCTTTGCCCCTTCTGTTAGTCATTCTTTAGTCCTCAAAGGGTGCTGCTACTAAAAAGCATTTATCTAATCTTTACAGACACCTGTTTAAGAGGGAAGTACGTTCTTTACGGTGGTTCGATCTGTCTCTATTTCAGAGAAACAGAGGGAAACAAAATGAAGAAGGGCTGATGAGACTGGTACCCAAGGTGTGAGCACTGGGCCCTCAGGTTAACCCACAGGCTGACCTGGCAAAGATGGACTGCATTAGCAGCCGCATCAAAATAGTCGGGGGTGAAAGGCTGAGGATATACACTCTTAATTTCCACTTAAAAATGTCTAAGTGGGGTCAAATACATGGTGATGCTAGGAGATCTGACATTGGGTGGTGAACACATGATGCAATATACAGATTAATGTATTATAGAAATGTATACTTGAAACCTATATAATTTTATTAACCAGTTACCCCAATAAATTTAATAAAATAAAAATAAAAATGCCCATGACAGTTTTCTATTAGACAGTGAAAGACTAGGAAAAATAAAAAACTATTTCAGAATGAGGTAAAGGGAAGAGTACTAAGTATGTTGTCGCTCTGCTAAATATAAAAGTGAGAAGAATAAATCTGGAGCCACACACTTTACTCCCAGGTCTTAACTATCTGCTTTATCTACAATGTTAAATTTGTTTCTTTGAATTTTTTTCTATAAAGAATCAGGACATAATAAATTCAATAAACAAAGAGTGACCAAAATAACTACAAAACCAACAAATCTCACTTAACATGTAAAAGATATAAAGCTATCTATGAAAACAACTCAAAAGAAACAGCTCAAATGCTACATGTTGCTAAAATGATTAAAACCACATGTTAAAATGAATAAAAGTGTCACTTGACTCACTGAGTGGCGTTCTGGAGAAATAAATAAAGACCACTGCCCATATTTGTGATCAATGGAAAGAACAACGGCTGTTGCTAAGCAGATTCAGTTGTAGCCATGACTCAGATACTAACAAACCACACTCGTACTTGCCATCTGTCAAGTGGAAATATTTACTAGATGATGGTAAACTTCCCTATGCAGTTTTATGCTCCACAATTGTGTTCAACATGTCTATGAATTTCTACTCACCATTGTGAAAAACGGTAGCATCAATGTCAACAGACTTGGTAGTAAAATTGGCTCATAAATTCAGAGGAAACAACATTGAAGAAGAGAGAATTTGAAACAAAAATTACTACCCTTGTTACAGATAAAATTAAATCAATAATTACAGAGAAAATGTACTTAACATGCATGGTTGTTTTATTGCTATTTTAACATTCCAGTATTGTTTTTAAGAGTCTAAGAACCCAGCAGAATGTCTTATAAATAATATAAAGTCAAGAAACATTTGCCAAATTGATGAGCAAACAAAAAAATTTAAACACATGACTAAATAAGTGTTAGTATCACACAGCTCTATATGTATACTTTATAAAGTTATTATTTTAGTTACCTGTATTAAACTTTCTCATATAACATTTTAACATATTTAATTTGTTCTCTGGTCCACACCTTTAACAAAATTTATTGCAATGTAAAGCTATTCCCCTCCCACACTCAGGTCTTTATTCAGATGTTACCTCCATATTGAGCCCATCCATCACCCCTACCACCCTGATAACCTTTCCTGCTCTTTATTCCTCCACAGCTAGAAATGTAATATGTTAATTAGCAAAGCTGTAAATCAGATGCAGTCCTGAGTATTCTTTAAAAGTGGGTGGGAATTAAAGATAAAATCAGTTTGATAATGGTATAAACATTTTCATTGTCAAATAACAGCATATTAGCCTTATTCTCCCCCCCCCTTTAAATAAAAAATTTACATTAAACCCTTCAGAGTTCTTAATTTAAAACTAACTTAAAAAACAATAGCTGACCTCTGAAGTTTACTTCAGCCACACATCCTAAAGCAAAGAATAAAGCACGGTTTTCGAAAACAAACAATAGCCAACTCAGCCTTAAAGTGGCCTCTAATTTGAAGGTGTTCCACAAACCAGCATATCACAGGGATGGCTGGGGTACTGTTAGTGAGGGCAGGGGTAGATGTTCGGGTCTGCTTCGAATTAATGACAACATTTACATCTTAACTTCAATATTCTCTCAAAAGTACCTGATGTTCATAACGTACTTAGACCCCCAAAAACCTTTGCAAATATTCTATCAGATTATAAATGTACATATACTGTTAAAAAGTTATTATGAAAAAAATTCATGTATACAGTAACCTTTAAAAGACAGTAAATTGATCACCAGGACACCTACAGCTCTATTTACCAATTATTAGAATTTTAATGTATTTGCTTTATCTTGAACCACATGAAAGTATAGACATAGAGACACTTGGTCCTTCAATACTTGAGCATGTGCTTCCTAATTAAAGGGACATGTTCTTACTCACTTTAAATATGAAAATGACTAAATGAAGTATCTTTATAATAACCCATTTTTAAATTGAGGCAAGATTCAAAAGTAGAATAAAAAAGTATGACTATTTCCTTACCTTAAAAGCATATTTACGATTAATGTGATCCTCAGAGGTAAGCATAGCTATCTGAAAACTAGGTAGTAGTATGCTTCCCAAGATACCCTCTTCTTTCTCATCTAAGAAGTAATTGAACATTTGATTAGAATTTAAAATGTTTTCATGAAGTACAATAAATTTCCTCAAAATTTATTTTGACTAAATCTAAAGGTTCTTATATGTAAACAAACTGTATACATGTATTGTTTAGATAGCTCTTTATAAGGTTTTAGAGGAAAATATTAAGAACATAAGTATATATTCCTCTTCACCTTCAACAAGCTTCCTTACCCTAAACAAATCAAAATTGGTCTCACATGTCAGAAAAATGTCAACTAGACATAAAAAATAACATACATTTGTTTGGCATATTTACTGCATTTTACAAAGCCCTTTGACATGTGATTTACTGAAAATATATTAGCATATAAATAACAACACAGAAACTTTACAAAATTAATCTACCCACATTTATATTAAGGTTTAAATGCCCAACAATTTTAAGCCCAGACAAACGCACGGACGGCTCACTTGCTCACGACCTTTAGTCTTGGCTCACCAATGAGGTCTTCCTTTACCCTATTTTAAACTATTTCCATTCTTAGCCATCGCAGAGCCCTCTCTTCTCTTTCTGGAACTTTACTACTCTCTCCCCCACCCCCAATACCTTTGATACATTATATATTTTAGTTATTTATTTATCATCTTTCTCTCCCCACTAGAATGTAAGTTCCATGAGGAGCAGATGAATAAATGAACATATCTGTAAATGTGTATTTTAAGCTATGCTATAAAAAAAATATGCTTTTAAAAATATAAAACTAAAGATCTGCTTTTACCAATCATTCTGATACATAATAAAGTTCTGGGAATAAATTATAGAACTATAAGGCAATCACATAAAATAAACTGAGGCAAATGATAAAACAATCTTGGCATAGTATAGATTCACATTATTAAATTGCTGTTTGGGGCAGAGATGTTTATAAAACTTGAAATACATAGTTCACTGTTAGAGACCCATAAGACATGTTAACAAAGCTGAGCATTAAGCTGATGAACTCACCAAGGAGAAAAACTGTAAATGAGAATTATTTTTATTATGTTTGCCATTTTTTTATTATTATTATCATAAAGTTAGCAAGGGATTTTATTTATTTTTGCCTCTATTTCTAGAATATATGATAAACTTCCAAAGCAAAAAAGGTGCATTAAATAGACGATTTTGATAGCCTTTCTCATAATAAAGGAACAAAATTTTGTTTTTGGTGTACTGAGCTCATTCAGGTATAGTCCATAAATATAAAAAGAATGAACAAAAGTGTACATTTAGTCTAACAGGAAAAAAAAAAGTAGAAAGCAGTTGTCAATTATAGAGAATATGACAATTTGAAAGAATGAATCACATTCTAATTTTAAATTCAATTTTGTTTATATAAAGCATATAATTAGAAACAGCTCATGAAGTCATCTTTACTAAAAAAATCATTATCAAATAATACATTCTTCTTTGTCATTTAATTGGAAAAACTGACTTTCTTCAAGTTATTTCCGAATATGCGGAAGCAGTACAGCATAGGGTGACATCACCGTATCATCATGGACTGTTTCCCAGCCAGATACTGAGTCGCTGTGAGATCTCTGGCAACTTACTGATGCTGTACATCTCAGTTTCATCAACTATAAAATCTCAAAGGATTGTTATAAGGATTAGATGGGTTAATAAACACAAGGAACTCAATAATGCACTCAGCCCCAAACACATCAAGTGTTCAATAAATATTGCCATTATTATAAAAAATTAAAGACAATGCATATAAAATCTTGTCTTCTGCCAAATGACCATTCTGAGTTCTTTGCTAGATTCTTCAAAGGTTCCTAATCAGGGCATTCTTCTGTTTAATTCTCTATCAAGCCTGACCTAAGTAACTTATTTTCTATCACCCAGAGGGCTTCACATACTGCCAAGCAAAGGGCAGGTAGTGAGTAATGTTTACAGAATGAACAAACACTATGGGGATCAGCTGGGCCTTTTTCAGACTGCACAGCAGGAGGGAGAAGTTGTTCTCCTTCTGACCCATCCTACATCCTTCTCTTCCCTGTCACAGGTAGTGGCCCCAAGAACACTCCCCAATAAACCTCTTGATCATTAATCTCCATCATACAGCTTGCTTCCTGGAGAACACAAAACAACCTGGGACAGGAACCGTAAGAATCCCACCATTTTATTTGATTCAAGTGACATTTTAAATTCCCCTTTTCTACTTCAGCTTCAATGATGTTTGAGAACAAGACAAGAAATACATATAAAATTACAGACTAAATATTATTATTATCATTCCTTACCTAAAATACTTCAGTACTTTGTTAGTCTCTTGGCTTCTAGTTCAAGTGCTAGGGTAATTTTTAGGAAAACATAAACTTGATCCTGTTATTATTCTTGTATTACGATGGAGCTTAAATTCATTAGGATGGCAATTAAATACCTTTTGTGCCTTGACCTACTTTTTTAGTCTTTACTCCTGCTAGGTCTTTAGGTATAACCTTCATTCCAACAATATAAGCCCAATGTGTAATTTTTTAAATATGCCACATTCACTCATGCTTAGTACAAGCTAAGACCTTTGCCTAGACCATCCTTCTTTCCTAATCCCTTCCTTGTACAGGCCTGGTCAACACTCATTCAATATAACTGAACACTATGACATTCTTTCTCAGACTCAGGTCATCACTGTTTCCATAAGGAGAGGGGTTTATATGTTCATCTCTGCATTGTCTTACCTAATAAGATGTCTGGCACGTCAAAAGAGCGCACTGCTAGCTACCACCTTAGCCTAAGCCATTATCATTTCTACACAATAACTCTTTAACAGTCTCTGCTTCCTTCCTTCTCCTTTATAACCCACTCTCTAATAGCAGCTTGAGTGTGTTTTTCAAATTGTAAACAAAGCATATTACTCTTATGCTTAAAAACACAAACTGTTTCCTTACAACCCACAGCAGACCAAGACTCCAATAGGGTCCTACATTGGTGCAATCTCATTTCTCTCATCCATCACCTCCCTCCCTACTGCTAGTCCCTCAGCTCAGCATACTGGTTTTTCTGTTTCTTCAACATTCCAAATTCGTTCCTACCTTAGAGCCTTTGCATTATTGCTTCTCCTGCATGGAAAACTCGCTTACCCTAGCTCTTCCTTGTAATTTAGATTTTGCTAATTAAAATATGTGCTCAGAGTATCAATCCAGGGAAACCTTTCTCCCATGGCTGCCCTTTGTATTATGAACATATTTTCTTAAAAGCACTTATCATGGTCTTGTTTACTTATTTGAGTTTATTTACTGTCTCTCTGACCCCTCTAGAATGTAAGCTTCATAAGAACTTTTTCTCACTGCTGTTTTGACAGCAGCTGAAATGAAGCAGGTATTCCTGCTCAGTAATATTTATTGAATGAATTAAGTTCCATAGTAAGTTTCATTAACAGACTAAGTATAGAAAAGAATAATCTATGTGATTTATCAGAGTAGGTTCACAATCTGCCTGTTACATTGTAAAGAACAGGGAGAACTTGGGCTTTCATCTAGTATGGGTTGCCAACCTATTGTAAAAAAACCCAGCAAATCACTTATTGTCTTTGTCTTATTTTCCATGAACTGTTAAAAATACTGACAGCACACTCTGTATATTAGTCTACTAGATTCTTTAAGAGATGCAAAAGAAATGAGGCTTGTATTCGGCATTCGGGAAAAGAGGAAATCTGGATGGACCAAAACTTGTGGTTGAGTGAAGTGCCTGGGTGTACATCCTGGCTCTGACGCTAATTAGTTATGAGACCCCTGGCAACCAAAATGACCTTGTTGTCCCTTAGTTTCCTTCTGTGTGAATGGGGATAGTAAGATTCTCCACCTCATCAGGGAGCTGTGAGGAAGAGATGAAAAAATTCACCTATGTTACTTGCTCAGCATATAAATGTAAACTATTACAATCCTCTCAAAAAAATCTGATAGTTTTTATTTAAAAATGGATGTTTCCTGTTGATAAAATAGTGAAAGTATATAATATCATATACTTCTTTCCAATCATATGAGGATAGAAGTGAGTTAAATGGTATTTCTTTCCTTCCTATATTCTTTTTCTACTATTCCTATCTGGGGAATTGTACTAAAATTAATAAATATACTGAATGTAAAATGTGTAGGGTTAATAACGGTATGAAATCTCATACTCAACATAGCTTCTGAACTTTACTTTTTCAAATCAGGTGAAAAGTTTTCCTATTTTAATGAGAAGCATCTTTCTGTGAACAATAGCAAATTATAAGGAATTCAGTGTTGTTTTTGTTGCAAATTAACATCAAGAAATTTTTATATGAGCAGTAACAAATATTTTCTTATTCTCATTCAAGGCTCTATATAAATGGTCTCTAAACGGTCTATAAATATACTGAAAAAAACTTATAAGCTTAGGAATAATGCCTGAGTTACAACTCCTGACTTCTGAAAAAGTGGGAAAATCTTTAAGGAAAATTGTAGACTAAGCTTGGCACTTAACTAAAGATAATACCACAATTGCAGCCTGACCAACATCTCTCTGACAAAATGAAATTTTATAGGTTTGGTTAATTCTGACTCAGCAGTGCTTCTCAACCACAGTTTGCAGTTGGGGGAAAATAAGAAATATAATTCGAGTGATTTAAATTTTAAAGGTTAACATGTATTATTATTGCTTTGATAGATGAGTGCAAAATTTTGCCACACTTTTTTTTTGGTGTAATCACATAAAGTAAAATTTGAAACTGCCAAACGGTTCTAAAATCTTGTGATATAGTTATAAAGTTATAAATTATTAATTAAGTGCTGACAATCCAATTCTTTAGTTAACTGTTTCCAATCAGACTTTAAAGTAGGGAAGAAGTGATTGTCTAGATTCATGATTTTATATTATAGCTGAAGCAGAGTTCTACGGAAATCATAGCCTCTGTATGCCCTTCATTATTAGGTGGCAACTTTGTAGTATCTAACAGATTTATACAGCACATGAGCACAGATCTAAGTTAAAATCATATTAATAACTTACTAAACTAACCTAAAATATATAAAAAAGTTTATGATATCCATATGGGATAAGTGAAAACTGCTACTCCATATAATAATACCCTTATTTCTTCTCCACCAACACTGACAGCCTGTTATGCTCAGTGGACCTACAGCTAGATCTAACAAAGCTGACACAAAAATAATTTCCTCAAACACATGATTTAAAAAAAAAATCTATCAGGCACTGAATTCCAGGATAAAATTCTAGCGTGAAGATTCATATATTCTTTACACAAAACTAATCAGACTAACATATTTAGATTAGAGAAACTGGACCAAAATTCAGACTAATTTGCTTAAAACACTATATTGTCTTCTGTCATAACTCAATTTCTCAGTATTATGTCAATGAAGAAAAGATTTTTCTTGCTATTTGTTAATAATAAAACACAAAAAGAATTGTGACATGTTTTTCTTTAAAGAAGGATCCGCTACTTAACATATATTGTATTGCAATTATAAAATATACTTAGTTTATGGTAAACTCACCTCTGTAATAAAAAAGACAAAGGTCAGAAAGCACAAACCAGCGTTTCTTCCATAGCTTCATGCCAGTACTGTCCTGCATTAAATCAGCACATTAAAAAAAATTTTTTTTTCCATTTCAGAAAGTTAGAATTCATTTCAGGTGCATTTATGCAAAATAAATTTTAAAAATGAGGTATGTTTGATATATGCTACACAGAAATTTCAAAAGCCAATCAAAATTTTGGAGAAGTTTTCTATGGACTTACATCATATTAAGATATTCCCAAGTATAATGGTCTCCGAAGAGTAATACTATCATGTAAAAGGAATACTGTTGAAGCAATCTGACTTGATTTCATATTGGTAAGCAATGTGAAATTCACTCTTCTAAACAAACATGTCTGCTAGCATGAGGATAATGTAACTATGAAGCAGTATGTGATTCTGGTAAACCGAATTTAATAAATACGTTAATCTTCAACATGAAGAAAAATATGTGGATTAAAATTGTTCCAAAGGTAATGTGATTTTAAATGACCATGCTAAAGGAAATTTAGCATACCAATACATTCATAAATATTTCTTCTTCTGACATATATAGTCTGGGTTTTGCTCATCCTGCAGAAAAGAGTGCCTATTTGGCAGCTCTTTCTAAGTAATTAAATTCATAAAAATACCAAGCTCAAACAAAATTACAATTTTAATAAAAACTATCTTTCCACATTTCCCACAGGCAATCAAGCAAAAAAATCAAGAGAAAATGAAACATGAATACCAGGAAAAAAAAAAAAGGCCAGTTTGGATGTTCATTGAGCAATATTTCTTAATTTTCTTCTAGTTGTGACCATTATCTAATAACGACTTAACAACAACAAAAAATGCATGGATGAAAATTTCTCAGAGTAAAATACTGTACTTAAAACTGACAGCTATGACAAGGAAAGGACCAAAACAAAAAATAAACAAAAAATTAGCATATGGTATTTTTAATTTCTTAATTATATTCTTTCCTTAGTACAGATAATTTTTAAAGTTTAGATTTTTAAGCAGCTCTGCAAACAAATATTCTCTGTAAGTCACATCTATTAAAAAATAAGTACTCATGGTAGAGAAACTGGTTGGTAACTTTCGCAGTAATAAATTAACCAAGGGATCAAGAAATAAGAATTAGAATCATTTTAAATAAGGAGTTTCATAAACTCTATTAGGTAAATACTGCACTGAGCTATTTGAACATAATTTTGTCTTACCAGAAAGACTAGTTTAAAAAATCTTTTAGTTTTAATAAGTTTAAATATCATACAGGTAAAATATAATATCTTTAAATAAAAATGAAAAGTTGGTATAGAAATTACATAACCAATTAACTTAGTGAGAAATTGGCAAATCTAATTTGCCTGAATGATTGGGAATTCTCTGGATTTTAAGATGGTCCTCTTCCAATACATTAGTTTAGCTACTACCCAGCTTTCACATGGAACAATGTTTAATGAATGTTTCATATCGAATTCATTACGAATTTTAATGCATATAATTATTAGGTCATCCAAAAGCAATCAGTAGTATTTGACAGAAGAAATATGCACCATCATCAAAGAACTATTATTTAACTTGTCCTGCATCATCTGTATACACGCGGAATCGGGGAAACAACAAAGATAAAGGTCTTGAATGCCAAATATATCATCTCAGTTACCTGGTGGTTACTTATCTGAAACCTAGCCACAATTCAAAAAGTAAAAAAGAAAGCTTCCAAGCAGTCAAAATAGATGTCATAAAACCCAATGTACATGCACTCTTATCAATTCCAAAATTAATGATGAAGTTCCAAAAAAGCTCAGTTATCAGGTTTCCCAGACAACAGAACAATATAACCCCCAACTTACAAGCGTGTCTGAAAGTGAATCATGCTTGAGCAAATAAACAAAAGAAAAGGGATTTAAAAAAAAGCATAAATATTAGAGATAGTAGCCTTGAGAGCATAAAAGCAAAAATCTAAAAAAAAATCAGAAAATCTCAAATTATGATCAGATCTGTCTATAAATTAAGGCAGAGGAGTATATAATTGCACATTTCTCTTATGATTTTTAAAAGAATAGAAAAATGAATGGTTTTTTCCATTTAAAAAATATTTCTGCCTGGATAATTTTAGCATGTTATTCCTACATTTCATACAACATATTTCAAATCTAGAAATAAATATAACACATGGTCTGTTCTAAGTAACATCCACTACCTTTTCTTTCTTCACCGTTCCCCTAACATTCTTTAGTGGTAATAAGAAGTCAAGAACCTGGATGACTACAGTTCCTCCTTCATTTCATATAATATAATAAATCTTAGGTACGCTTGGATGAAAAATTCCCTTTTGATTCTTTCTTTTTTTCACACCAAATAGGAAAAAAAAAAAATACCTGCTTATAAAGCCAACCTCGTCTAACCACAGGTGCATTAGGATTCCTTTTAATTGAATTTGATCTCTTCCCAAAATTATGAACTTTTTTTGAAGCCCGTGAGGTCTAAATAGAAAAAAGCACAATAGACAACGTGGTATTAATAACTAGATATTTGAGTTCATATTTCATCTTCATAATTATAATCTCTTTTCAGATTACTCTGAAACTTTCAGGACCTAATCTTTTCAGATGAATTATTGCAATTCTGCTTTTGCTGGTTTAGCTCTTTTAAGTGTAAGAATTGTGCACAAAGACTTCTTCCCCAGGATATTACAGAAGAATCACAAGTTTTTTTTACAATCTCTCCTTTAAAATCTGGATATACAATTTTTAAAAAGGCATTGGGTGTGTCAGTATTTTGTCCCACATGTTATATAATTGAATGAACCTTGAGTAAAAATTATTAACACAGCTTTAAAAATAAATAACAGAAATTTTTCCTTTATATCTGCATTTAACAGTGTTGTTTTAAATATGAAAGTTATCATCAAATCCCAAGAGAAACACTTAGATATAAAATATAAACAAACATATCACATCAAGTCAAAATAAGAGTGGAAGGATCTGCTTAATGTCATGTAGTATTTTCTTTATGGACAACTCTGAACTTGAATGATACCAGACAGATGGTGTTTACTGTATTCTTAAAAGTACACATAAGGATATACAATCTTTTAAGATACTGCTATATTTGGCAGAAATGGTAGTAGAAAACAACAAAAAAGAAGCTGAATTTTAATTTCTCTATAAAAGTAAATGACATCAAGTCATCTTGTTTTTTTAAACTTACCTAGAATCTTTGGAAATCTAGCATATTTCATTAGAATTTTGTTTTGTGTTTAGTACATGATAAAACGTTAAGGCCTGATATCACCACACTTTTCCTAAAGCACGTTTCTGATAATTTTTTTTTTTTGAACGATAATGCTTAACACAATATAACTCGAATGGTTACAACAAACAACAACCAGCCTTAGGAAATATTCTACTTCTCTCTCATTCCTGGGCACCAGCACCCAAACGACCCCTGCTCACAACCCTGTGAGGCAACCAGTATCACAGTGTTATCTGTGTGTCTATCCATCTTAACTGTTTTCTTGGTTGCAGAATATTTTTTTTTTTCTTCCTCAAATGACATCATCTATAATATCCGCTCTCTTCAGTTCCACTACTTTTTGGAGCTCACTACGTAAAAAGAATGCCTACTTACTCACACTTCCGCCTATGTTATAAAACTTTTAGTCTTTGTAAATCAGAGAAGTGAAAAATGATGTCCTTTTCTGGTTTTAACTAGCATTTTTTTCATGTTAGGAATGAATTTGAGAATCTTTTTCATATATTTTAAGAGTAAAATTCCATTTTTTATTCCAGGAAAGTGATTTTCCATATTTGCCCATTTAAAAACTGGGTTATAAGCCTTTTTCTTATTGATGCTCTACACTTATTTAATTACAAAGGAATTATTCTTTAATTGTTACATGAATTGTAGATATTACGCATGCATGGTAATTTTCTATGCTTGTATTTCTCAATTTGACTTCCGGGTTTGAGGTCATATTCAGAAAGCCCATCTACATTCTCAGTTAGTTTGTCTGTTTCTTTCTTTCTAAATCTTCCATTGTTTTTGTGGTACTTTAGTTTTAACATTTCAGCATCTCATCTATCTGGAAAATTTTTGGTGTAAGTATGAGCACAGACCCAATTTTCTTTTCAGACAATGACTTAGCGGACCTTAATCCACCTATCATTTTTCTAGATTTTAATTAAAATACATTAATGAAGCTTATAATACAGTTATCCTACTAGTGTTTTATGTCATATGAGAATTAAAAATTGTTATTTGAAAATTACATTCACTTATATTTTACAAAATTTCATTTCTAAAACCTTAACAAGCATTTATAGTAGATAGCTGTCTAGTGACCATTTCTTTACAATAACCATAATTTACTATTACAATTGCTTTACTATCATATTGCTTTTTAAGTAAATAAAAGATTATTCTTTATCATCCTTTGATTATCTCAATAATCATTAATTTAGGAAATTAGCATTACCTTTAAGGCAATTATTTATTCAGATTTAGAAGCAAATTTTCCAAGAGTTTGAAGAAATTTTTATATTAAAATTCTAAATTTAAAATAACATCATGTTTTTAAGTACAAGAAGCAGTAACAAGTTTTAAAGTAAACATACATCTCTAGGATCACAGATTAAATAATTAACATTGTCACTGCTAAAGAAAATCACCCACTTCTATTTCCATACATATGGTTATGGCATTTTTCATATAGTGGATTCTAAATACTTCATAGTCATCAAGCACACTGGTATAGAGTTTCCCTTTCGTAGTAAAGGATTTTACATTTATTTTTAAATAGTATAGATCTGCTCAATCTAGGCATACTTAGTAGTCAGAAAATAGAATTTCTAGGCCATTATTTTATTACATTTGTGAAATTATTGAAAATCTGAACTCTGTATTTTTAAAAACATAAGTCATTATTAAAATATAATTTTATTATTTTATATTCCAAGCCATTGCTTCTTACATCGATTATCCTGAATGTAATTAGGTTCATGTAATTAAAAAATGAAATGATTGTTCTATAATTCTAAAGGCTATTCAGAGTAATAGCAAGATAGTGACTACCAATTATAACAGCTATCAGGAACAGTAAGCAAAATAACTTACTCTTCCTACAGGGCTCATTGGATGCACTGCATAATCTGAAGTCATGTTATAGTTAGAAGCTTCGTTTATCATACTTATAGGTCGTTCCTTCTTTTCTTCAGATGTCATAGTTGGAACAGTCCTGAAAATATAATATGTTAGAATGCTAAAACTTGCTGTTTATGTAAACTGCTTTAAAATAAAGCTTCTAAGGTTCACAATGCTGGTGGCCTACTTTTTCAAAATAGTTTGATACTACTTAGAGCTTAATAAGTTCTATAGTCAAAGCTTAATATTTACAGCTACTTTAAACATAACTACACCTTTCCTAATCGTAACATAAGTATTAGCATGTTCATTTTAATAACTGTTATTACAAATATTCTACTTGGTCCTCTAACTGGGAACTTAAAAAATGTAGTGACAAAATTAGCTATTGCAATATTGAAAACAATAATAATGCTATCAAAAAATAATATCTGTGAACAAATTTATAACATATAAAATATTTTCACACATATTTCATTTGCTGCTTAAAAAAATCTTGAGAAATGATAATGACCACTATCTTTGATTTAAGATAAAAAACTGGGCTCAAATCAGTTTAACAATTTGACCAAATATACAGTTTCTGACCTTTAAAACTGAGGTTCTTGAGCTTACTATCTCTGTTGGAACTACTGTAAAAATAGCCTTTGAAATTACATTCCTCATTAAAATTTTTTTTTAAAATCATTCTCTATACTACACATAGTAAACAGACATCATTCTGTTATCATGCTTGACTGTAAATGTCCATATAAGAAAGCCGTTAATTTTTTGTCTTAAATATGGATAAAAGCAATCTCAATGCTAAGGCTATTTTGAACAGACGGATTCCATGAAACTCTTTACTTACTGTTCATTCACTACAAAAATACAATTGTCCTGTGATGGCTGTCCTGTGACTGGATGCTTACAGGTCACTTTCCTTTCATTATGGCTGAGAAAGAGAAAAAAGAAAATGTATGTACTCCCATGACAAACATTTTTCTAAGAGTCTAGTAGCAAATAGCCATTTCTTTATTATAACATTAAAATTAGTGAATAAAGAAGATGAAATTCAAATCTCCAAATGTTGAAATTTCTAAATTTCAATCAACTGTGTATACACGTGTGTAAACACTCCTCCAGTCTGACCTCAATTATTTTTTGTTTTAGAAGTAGAGTAAGTTGATTTGGCTCCCTGATCATTGCATTTTACATCTGATAGGTGGGCTGCAACAATAAGTATGAGTACCTACCCACCTACATTATTTTGTATCTCAATTGAGGCTCCTAATAAAAATGCACATATAAAAACCCCCACAACCTAACAGTACTCTATATGGACACCAGCTCATTAAAAAATAGACAGTACCACTGGAAGAGCAATAATTTATGATGTTTTTGTTTTACAAAAGAATCTTTATATAAATAATGTAATGAGATTGATCCATGATACTGAGGAAAATATGCCACAGAAAAATGGAATGGGGAGAGAACAAAATCCTTAAAGGAAATGTATAAATGACAACCGAGACAAAGAAAAATCTACTTGTTTTGCTAAAAAAAAAATCAGCTTTGAATTAAAGGATGACTATTTTTTTGGAGAATAAGACTTTTGTGTAAGAAATATAATTTTTTCAAGGCTGAGTAATAAGACTATTAGGTTTCCTATGATCTTCTTAAATGAGTAGAAAAAAATCTGAAACTATTTATCTATCTAAGCCAAACACACCAGATGCCCAAACTAATATGCAATATACACTGATATGTTAAATAACACATTATTATTTGAAAATTAATATTTTCCCATTGGGTTTTATACCATAAAACAACCTATTATTGGTGTGCCTGACCTAAGAAAATTTATTTTCATTACAGAGAAAATTTAAGATGTCCTGAATATTGCTTTGGTAATGTTAAAAGATTATTAGAAGTGCTCTGGGTTGTGGGAAGTCTATAACCACCAGCCACAAACTTTCTGGCAAACTTTACTCAGGTTCTTTTTCCAAATCCTAACTTACATTAATATTATTTTTATTGGTAACTCAGTACTTGAAATTCTAGTCATTAAATAAAACTAAAACCATATAAAAGGTTCGGGTACAGTTTTTTAAAAATTACATACTGACAACTGTGACAGCAGAATGATTGATGAAATATAATGTTTTGGTATTATTCCTTTAATATTGTTTCTTTAGTCTACTAAACACACAGGACTACTAAGTTATCAGCTTTTTGTGGCAGTTTGTCTTTATACATACACTCTTTATACATACACATTCTACAGGTGTTAAGATTTTGTGGGTTTTAAATATTTATTTGGGGTGGTATTTTCACTATGTAAAAAGTAGCAAGTGACATTCTTACCTGCCAATTTAAAAAAGTACAATAGTGGAAACTGAGCTCTCATGTGGGATATGAGTTTACATAATAAGCAATAAATTGATAACAGAATATCGAAGAAAGCATAGCCTCTGGTGTTTGAACAGAAGAAAACACTGTAAGAAGAAGCAACCTGTGATGGGGACTAGATATCTTAAAAATAAAAAATGGAGGATAGCTTTACTTTTTGTTGTTAAGTCTTTTCTTGGGGGAAGAAACATTAAAGAGCTAGAGTTGGTGAGTAGTAGATAGAACAGAAATATATGAAATCCTTTTTATAAACAAACAGTATTGCAAAAAGAAAACAAATAACCTCCTAGATATTGCATTATTTTCCTCTGCTATATCATTGTACCTGGGAGAACTAAAGTAGACTGTGATCTTAATATTTCGGGAGCTCTAAAATATAACGGCATGGCTCGGTGATGGTTACTGAGCTAAGAGACTGCACTGACTTCCTGAACACTAGTTAGATTTGAGTACCCACATTAGACAAGGATGCATAATGTCTTAAAGTAAAACTAACTAGATTAAAGTCTTAGCATTTCATCTTAGTTAAAAGACTGGTGGCTAAAACCAATGTGAAATATGAATATATTTATATTCTTCTTTTATTTCTTCAAAGTATTTTCTTTTAGTTCATGTTACGGTATTAAACTGACATAAAAATTCATATAAAATCTACAAGGACATTCTAACGTGAAAGATTTTTTTACTATTTTTAAAGGAAAAAAATCCCTTTCCTACTACATTTACCTAATTGTTAATATAAAGTAAACAAAGAAGTCCTCTCAAATGTTTATCCATTTGTTTTGACGTATATAATTCTAAAATCTGGGCTTGATTACTAGTTTTAAAAAATACACATAGTACAATGCTAAAATGTGAAATCCCAAAATCTGTACAATGATGTATTTTAAGTGATAATCACTCAAGATTACTAGGTTTCTATAAAAATCAAATTCAGAAAAAAAGATTTTTTCCAGGCAAACAGAATAAAAACATTGTCATCTCCTATAAAACATACTCACCAAATAGAAAAACCCAAGTAATGTTTTCTAATCATTTTGTCAAAAATGAATTAAAATAAATTAAAATTATGACATACCAAAATATCAATTCCAGTCTTGGAACTACTGAAATGTGGTAATTTTCCACTATCTGAAAACTGTCCATCCTCACTGCTCTTGTAAAAATTTTTATGTTCATCTTTACATACCTAAAAAATTATTTTAAATATATATTTTAATTTCCAAATCATTTTTTTATTATGTTGGTATTTACACTTTGTTTTATATAGTCTGTTGCATTTTAAGTACTGTACTGGTAAAAGATAAACATAATTTCTACATCATTCACAGAAATTAAAAATATGAGTTAAATACTGAGAGCCAATACATGATAATCAATGTAAATGAAACCCAAATGAGTCTTTTGAAAAAAAATTCCACAAAGGCATCTGTTAATGTATAAAATTCTTTTACAATATAATACATTAATTCTTTAATACATATAGCAACTGGGTACTGTGGGAGGTGGCTGACCCACTGTTAAATATCAAGTCATGGTCACTGTCCTTGACTCCAAAGAGTGACTGCTCAGGACCCATGGGGAGGGGCAGCCTTTCCTCAAGTCTACCAAAGTGTGTCCCCGGCATTATTTACAAAGCATATGTTTTCACCCTACACTTGCCATCCTTTGAGTAGTTCACAAGTTTTTTTTTTTCTTTCTTTTGAAGGGTCTCAAAATATAGATCAAGAGTATCATTAGTTTTGCTATAACCCTTGTGTGGTAGTGTGTTCCAATGTGATTAATGTATTAGAGAACAATTTGAGCATCAGATAAATTACACACGTTTATGTCTGATCTTGTCTGTGAGAAACTCTAGGAGAATGCACCAAACTGCACCCAATAGAATTCCAGCCACACAAGAATACACAAATTGCACATGTACACACCTGCAAACATCTACCAGCTACTTGAGCTAATTGCCTGTTTTATGAAACACACTCACCCACCCACATGTAATGATACAACTTTCTGTCTAATTTCAGATATCCCAGTTTTCAACACTACCCGATAACTCACAAGCTGAAACTGTTCCAATGTCCATTTCCATAAGCAAACTGCAGGTCTTTTTCAAGGCAAAGTGTATTTGAAATATTTTTGTACATCCTAAACTAACCATTTAACATGTGTGAAACTGTACAACCACTTATTATTTTATTGGTGTATGTGCCACCAATAAAATTTTTTAGTGGTATGTTCCTGAATCCATTTTTTTCACAGAAGCCCCCAAGCTTTTCATTGCCCCATTTTGCAGAGTGAGGTGATTTTTAGGAACATATGTATTGTGTCAGAGCAAAACCGACTGTGCTACTAAATTAGGAACTAACATCTCTCTCCTCTACTAGAAATGCATTTGAAGCTTTGAAAGAAAAGGTATCTCTTTTAAAATCCTTGCCAGGGATTTTACGCTCTTCATAAATGAAAAGGAAAAACTGGAAAGATACGAGTTATGTAAGTTTGTGTTTTCAGAGGAATACTTATAAAGGAGGGACAAAATTCAGGTTCTGATACAACCATACTTATGGTCACAGAACAAATTAATTCCCACCTTGTCTCTGAACTCACTGTGGCACAGGAAGAAGCCCAAACTTTTCTAAAGATGATGCTAGGTGTTTACCTACTCGTACTTCCAGGCTTCTCTGATATTTTACTGTATAGGTTTAGATCAGTGGTTTTCAAAATCAGGAGTGATTTTATCTCCCAGGGGATATCTGGAAATGTCTGGCAACATTTTTGAGTGTTGTTCACAACTGGGAAGTTGTTACTGGTATGTAGTAGGCAGAGGCCAGGATGCTGCTGAATATTTTACAATAAACAAGAAAGCCTTTGACATGAAAGAAATATCCACGTCAAAATGTCAATAGCGCTTACGGAGGGAAACCCTGCACTAGACTATCACAGACCTCTAACAATTAACTCTATGAATAAGTGACAGTTACTATTTCTCTAGAGACAACAGAGGCTGCAGGATACAGTGGAAGTTGAGAGTACAGGTTCTGGAATCAGACTAGCTATGTGATCTTAGGCAAGCTGCTTCCCTCTATGCCTCAATTTCCTCAATTTAATAACAGTAGCTATGTTACAGGTAGTTGGTTAATTTTTTCAGAACTACTGGGGATAGCAGTGACCAAAACTAAACAAAATAAAACCTTGCCCTCATGGAACTTACTTTCTAGTGGAGATGTTTATGAGGATTAAGAGTGAACAATATAAACACGCCCTGGAACATAGTAAGTCCTCGATAATTACTTATTTTTATTATGAATTAAAGGACTTTCATCATATGTTATCATTATGTTACCGTTCAGTCAAGTGTTTAAATTAAAAGTTTAAATGAGGACCTACCCAAGAAATTGTTTAAAACTCAAGTTATTCCACTATTCATTACAGACTGTAAAAAAATAAAGCTGTGCTCTCTCTTGCTTTTCATGTTCCTGCTAAAAATACCCGCTCCTAATACGTCACAAAGATAGAGAAGAGAAGCAACTGTGATATAAAAGCTTCAAAGAAGATTAGCTGTGTTTTTACACTAGCAAAGGCAGAATGCGAGAAGGTTTCTTAAATAGTGACAAACCAAAAAAATGAACTCAGTTATTCCTGAAATCAGGATTGAACAACAGATCATATTCACTAGCTCAATTTGAGGATCATACTGTATCAAAAGCCCAGATAAAAGGATTGACTCAATGCCATTTTTAGAACAGATATCAAGAAATTGACAAACAGCTGCTTATTCTTCGGCATAATGCCCTCTTCACTATTTATCACTATTTATGATAACTAGAAAATCAAATAAAAGACCTGCTTATTTAAAGCCT
Source organism: Eonycteris spelaea (assembly GCA_003508835.1). Lineage (NCBI taxonomy): Eukaryota > Metazoa > Chordata > Mammalia > Chiroptera > Pteropodidae > Eonycteris > Eonycteris spelaea. The sequence goes on from PUFA01000053.1 coordinate 6,031,986, forward strand.
CCATGGAATTATTTCATTCAATATTAATCTGGTTTTAAAAGCCCTTAAGATGAATAAATCAGTATGTATAAAATGGCATATTCTTATCAAATTACATAAACAACAAATTAAAAATGACATGTCTATTGGAGCTAAAATAGAAATTCATTAGTCTTCCCAACTCCTTTGCAAATCTTATATATCTGTGAACCAATAATGAATCATGTACGTAACTATACCAAAAAGCTAGGCTAAGCTGTGCTACTTTTAAGCAGTTCTGAGCTTTCTGGGAGGATACATAAAAAGGGAAAGCTGATAAACTACACAGCTCCTATAAACTATTTATGGAAACAGAGCAACTTCCCAGGTTTGAATCAAGTCTAGTAGCAGGCGCTTTTATATAACAAATAAATCCTATGGCAGCACTCTGAAGATGGGAAGTTGCATTTCTGTCCTCTTCCAGGGTCGCTGGAGCAAGATATTTTTTTGTTCGGTCCACATTGCTTAGCTTTCCCTCAGCTGACTTACAAAGAAGGATACCCATGACATCTCTACAGAAGGAAAGACACCCACCTCCAATATGGATGCATAAAATGCACAAAATGCACATGTCAAGCATAAATCCTAACAAGATTATGGGTTTAGAAAGAGGAAAGAAGATGTTTGCTAATATGGTGTTTTAAATTTCTCATAATCATAAAAGTCAGTAATACTGAAACAACTATTTCATTTTTAATGGAGTGTTATTTCGAACTACCCTAAGGAAAAAAATGAAAGTATTCAACACAACTATGAGCTGACAAATGAAATCTGGTTTTAAAATTCCTGCTGTTCAATTGGCCTAAACTATGAAACATTTGCTGAGTGCAAAAAACTATATGTCTTTATCTGATACTTACATACAGGTAAAATGCCCTCTTAAGTTCTTTAAAACACTGAGATCTGTTTGATTTTCACAAAAAATATAGTACTAAGTACTAAATTTAAAAATTAAAATGAAAAATTAGAGTAATGTTGGCTTTATCAGCAGTACATATTATATGCTTTGAAGCTATGTATAGAAAGGAGCTAGCTATTCCTGATTTAAAGAACATTATGATTTCAAGGAGATAAGATTATTCACAATTACATAATACGGCAGCACCAATTAAGCAGCCTGTCCTATTTGGTTAGGCATCCTCACAGTCACAAGCTAGCTGCAGTAAGCTAGAAATATCAGATGCAGACCACAAGGTCTGGAACTGAAAGGAAAGTCTTTCTTTAGATATATCTTTTCAAGATGTTTCCCCAAAATTTACTGGTTAATGACATTTTTTCAAAGATATGAGCGTCTACGTCTAACTCAATCATTAATGAATAAATTTACACCAATCAAGAGTCTCAACTTTGTTGGCAGCCCGCCTAGAGGAAAGTGAGGAATGAAGTAAGGCTACATTCCGATGGCAAGGAAGACGGGGAAAGGACAGGCTAATGCCTAATAAAACACCTCATTTTTCTTAGAGAAGGAAACTCACATTTCAAGAAAATACTTGCACTAGCATATTCAAAACTAGATTTCTGCATTCTACTTGGTAAAGGAGGTAAATGGTTTTACCAGTTTGTGATGGTAAAGAAAGTGATTTGATCTGAATTTAAAGAACTCCTCAGGTTTTATTTCTACTCTCAAACTTTAAAAAATAATATTTTGGTCAATTAATAACTATGTACTGGCTACTTCTTAGTATTGCTCATTCTCTCTGGGAGTACTTTGTTTTGTGTGTGTTTTTAAAAAGACTTTTATTTCATGGGTAACTTCAATGACTGCTTCAATACAAAATTCACTCTATTTTCTAACTTAAGAAACAAATATTGAAATTGCTAAATTGTCAATAACAGCCAATATAATTCTTCTGAATGATGTTATATAAAGTAAGTTTTATGACGTTTTATATGTGTAACCGTGGCAATGAGGTTGAAAATTTATCCACTATGCATAAAAAAATATGTATTTTAGAAAATTCTGTCCCACAGAAGAGATTTTGGTTGCCTCTTATTAAGCTCAGATGCAAACCATTTGTATGATTACTGTGAACCATGTATTTCCTTTGAGACAGAAAGGATTTAATTTTGTAAAGAAAAATAGGGTATCATAGTGGTTTGGCAACTCTTCTGGAACCCTGGTAACAAAGCCGGCCAGTATCACGCGGTGGACTTCTACAAAGACCCAAGCCATAAAACAGTCATGTAACCACAACGTTGTCAGACTGCAGTAAGGCAAAAGAGTATGGAAACTATGGAAGCTATTGGATTTCTCAAATTTAGGTAGAAAACTATACAGCCAACAGCTCAAATGTGTACTTACAGCTTTTGTTTTCAGTATCCTTCTACTCAAACCAAAGAGAAGACTGTACACTCTCAGTTTGGCCTTGGTTTCATTATCTTAGCAGACAATTACACTCCAGCTTGTTTTTAAAGTTGAAGAGTTTTTATCAATACAAATCATAAAGTCTCATAACTTTAAGACTTAAAGGTCTCAAATTAGGTTAAAAAAAAACCACCCATATTTGTAGCAGTGACCTAATTATTATTTATTAAATCAATTGGTTCTGTGGAGGTCCAAGTAATATTTAATATTGTTAAATGTAAAGTTCATCAAAGTTTTATACAGATAAAGGAGAAGACTGTTATGTTGAAATCTGACTACCACAATGACTGTTTCTGCAATTTATTTTTAAACTGAAAATATGTTGGCATGGAAAATTGTGCCTACAATTAAAGGCAATGTTTGAGAACAAAAGAAAAACACTAAAAGTACTCTGCCTTTTTTTTTTTGAGAGAGAGATGGAATTCTCGAGCCTTAGTTACATGAAGAAATAAATAACCACTTAGTTAGAAACCTAAAAGATTGTAATTTTTTTTTGTAAAACATGAAAAGTATATATTTCCTTTCCCCTCAGTTAGTTCTAAATGCCATTTGCCTTTAACTTAGAACTAACTGCTTCCAGACATCCTGCCCAAACCTCAGTGATTCATTTACCCACCATTTACAAGTTCTCTTAACCCCTTAACTTCTACCCTTTCTCTTTCCGTCATTTGGAGAATGAATAATCTCAGGTTTCCTGTGGGAAAAGAAAATTCATCAGGTGTGAGCACCTAACTGATCCTCACTCCCAGCAATAAATTTTAAAATCATCGCTTTAGTAACTACCACTTGAGCTTCATACTCAGTGCTGCTTACATACTCAGTTGTCACATACTGTACTTGAAACTTGACAATCAATTCTCATACAGACCCTTTGAGGTACTATTATTTTCACTTTATGAATGGGTAAACTGAGGCTCACAGCGTTTACAAAGTGGTCAGAGGGCACAAGGGGACACGGTGAGGAAGAGGTGACTCCAAGGCCCAAGATGCATCCTTTTCAGATCCCTACCTTTCACCAGCCTATACCTTCTTGGCTCTTATCACAGCTAACAAGACATTTCAGTTCTGCCCTGTATCCTGTCCTATGTTTCTGCTCAATTGTACAAAAACAAAACTAGAACAAAACAAAACAAAAAACCCCCAAAACAAAACACCATACTTTCCTTAGAGGTCTTTTCCCCTCTCCCACCAGCCACAAACATGCAGCCTCCCTCAATGCTCCTCTCTTCTCTCCTCATTCCACCTTACTGGATAGAACACTTCTCCATCTTCCCATCCTCTAAGGCTTTGCCATCATTTTCTATTCTTAGTCAGCTGCTCAGACAAAATTACCACAACATATTTATAAATGTTATTTCACATTTCCCTTATTATGGGCACCAAAGAATTTTAAGTACATGTAATGACAACTATAAAGCATGGGTTTTATAAAAGCACCCATGAGGAACTGAAAATCTTGCTTTTCCTGGTAGGAAAATATGAGTATGATATAATACTACAAGTACAAAGCTAAAGCATTAATATAAATTAGGAAGAATAAAGAAAAAAATAAAAAATTCAGACTACAGGGCTCACATACAAATTCACCTGTTTTAGTTTTTGGTTATTTATAATTTCCCAATCATCTCATGAAAAAAACCTTCTTAAATAAAACCAACATACACATTTAGAATCTACAAAATAAACACCTTTTAATAGATTTTAAGTAATTTTGGAAGTAACAAGAAAATTCAATTAACATTATGCTAGCACAAACAAAAAGTACCTATCACATTCATAACTGTTATCCACCCTAAGTGTTAGAGCAGTTACATTTTAGATTACTTGATAAAATACATTATAAGCAAAAAATGCCTAAAATAATTTAGATAAATCTTTCACTTATTAAGTCATCTGAGTGATTTTGAACTTTTAAATGGGAAGTTTAACTGGGCATCTTATGATTAAAACCTTATGATTCTTAGAATACACACGACCACCAAAGTAATTTGTAATCTACCAATGTAGTTTTCTGCAAGAATTCAAGAATCGGGTGACATTTCTGGTTGCGACTCAAAAATCAGCCTGAGAGTAGACAGCTAAAATCTCTATCACTGCCTTTGTTCAGACTCCTATGTTCTAAAAGCATCCTAACTCATCTCATTGTAACCAAGTTCACTACCATTTAGACCATATTGCTCATTTGAGACTCAACTTCCTTCTGTAAAATAGGAACCGAATCAATATTAACAACAAAAAATCCTACTCCATAGGGTTTTCATAAAGGATAAAATACCTATTAGCACCAAGGTACATTACCTGTACATAATAAAAACCCTCACCAAATATTAGCTAAACCTGAATGCTGTAGCAGGGTGAGATTTCTTGAAAAGTAAAATGGTCACTTCTTTGCTTTAAACGTTTGCTCTTTGCCCTATCTATAATGTGAAATACAACGGTTTGCAAAGATAATTTAATAAATGCGAAACCTGATAATGTTTATAGTTTCTGTTGAATGATCTATGCAAAAAGCACTTGTAAAACCACATTAACAGAATGAAAATAATCACAGGATATGATTTATTTGAAAAATTAGTCACCTGTATAAAAATTATTAATAACAAAAGCCTATTGGGGTTTATAAATAAAACTAAGCAGAATCCCAACTAGGAAACATGTCAGCAGTTAGAAATATTCTTGGAATTTAAAAGCAATAATGTGACACTTAAAAAAATATATATATAACTTAGAATTTCATTAGTTCAGACAACTCTAACACTCCTAATGAATGCTCATTATTAATGTTTTATTGTAACATGTATTAAATGGAAGTTCACTATACCATTGGGAAAGAAGCAAACAAATTAGAAAAGGAAAAATTTAAGAGTCTTCTCTTTTATGTATGGTTATATATTACTTGAAAAAAGTTAACCTAATTCTAACCTACACATAAACGACCACACAATTTCAAAAAAGATCCAATCATTTTTATAGTAGAGGAAACATTCTGATAATCAAATTGATAGAAGAGACTGGACTAGGGACTGATCTTGCTTAGAGAGGGGAGGAGCAACTTAGAAGTGGTGCCATTTGAACTGAGCTTCAGGATCAGTAGTAGTCAGATGTGACTATAGTTTATCACAGACTGAAGGGCAGGGACACCGAAACGGGACTTAAATCTAATTATATTTATGTATATTTATGTGTTTAAAATTTAAGTATATTTATGTGTTTAAAATTTGTTAGATACGTTTTGAAATAATGTATTTGCTCCATTCCTGTCACATCAAAATAATGTAATTTTTATAACTCTGAAAAGATCCACATAGTAATGTATTTATGTGATGCAAACAGAACTTAATTAAGGCTCAGTTTAGTCAGCAAATCATTATCCCCAAGCACTGAGAACTTTCTCACTTACAGGAGAGACAGGAGATAAAAATCTGACCCAGAATAGCAGAGTAAGGCCCACTTTCTATAGCAGAACACAGATACAGTGAGTAAAGTCAGCAATGAAATCCAATGGCTACTGCAGTATTATATTTCAGAGACACATTTCTTCTAATGTAGTTCAAGGCTACGGCATGCTATTAGTTGGTTAGATATCTAGAGCAGGTTTTCATCATTACAGTGAAGACAAAATCTCTCTAGTACAAAGATCAAGATAAATGACATTCATTTAACTTGCTTAATCAATTCATTTATTTATGCTCAAATATTTATTAAGCATTTAATATACACAAGGTTTTGTACTATCTACCACTAGGAAACAAAAATATAATTTGAATAAAAAATGGATCAAAGAATAGTATTCCATCTGAGTTTACTTGAAGAATAAACAGCACAATTTTACTTTTCCCTCAAGTTTTAGTACTGGTGAAAATGGTCCCTCAAAGTCTTAGAAAACAGACAAGTACTTTATCATCTAATGCTTTAGACTTCAGTAAAATCTTTACGTCAATTTCAAGTTATCCCCATGAAGCTCTGCTCATCCCCTCCTCTTTTTTCTTTGCCAGATTTAATTTCCTGTTGCACAAAAACGTTTAAGGAGCTTCTCCTCACTTGAACTTTAGTGGTATTTAGGCCAGTGACCTCTGATGTCATAATGCCTCAAAACCACCCTTGTTTAAAATGTATAGTGAATATATTCCAATTCATCATTATTACAGTGATTTACTGATTGTTTAAAACATAGGCTAATAAGACCATGATAAAATATTTTAAGTGGTTTCAAGGTAAATTTTTAAAGGGAATAAAAATAGTCTCGAGTTCACCATATTCTTAAATTTTCTAGCTTTGGGCATAATTTTCATCTGGAAGCTGAAAATTCTGCAACCTAAGAAAAAAAACTAGATCTCAAATTAAAGCCGCCAAGTCAAATAAAATGAACTTGAAACCCTACTTCTCTATTTCTATACTTCTAAATACAGAAGTATAATGTACAAGGAATCATAATATGAGGCAGTTATTGTTAATTCCTCAAATGTGTTATCTTTGCACATATGCATATAAAATGCCGATTTAGATCACTTTTTTCAATACATAACCATCTTATTCATGTACAAAATATATATAACAAGCCTTATTCCTTAATTGCTTCAAAAAAACTGATGTGGTTACCAGAGGGAGGGAGGAGGGGGGGGGGAGAAATAAAATGCTTAAAAAATAAACAAACTGTTTTTAAAAAACTGATGTGAAAATATTTAACATGTTTATTAAGTATTTCCATATTGCTTTTTCTTCGACTTAAAAAGCAGAAAATACCTGTTTTTAAGAGAAAACTTTGAAAATTCCTCTAAAAGACCTTGAAATCACAAGGTTGCTACTGAACCTGCATGAAAAGAATTATACCCCAAATGGCAAGATGTAAAAGACTTTAAAGGCCACAGTTCGTACCATATACACAGTATAAAATTAAATAGCATTTATCCACTCAAAATGGAGGCAAAAGTTATAAATAGCTACATAAAAAAACTTACTTAATATAACCTGCTTCTTAAATTAATGCTTTAAAAACAACTAAATAAATTTACAATACTGCAATTCAAAGAGGCATGAATATTGTTAATATGTAAATCTTTTAAAGGCGTGTTGACCAACCTTAACAATCAATAGCAGTAGTAACTTTCTTAATTTCTTTAAATGCCAAAATATTGTCTACAATAATCTATCATTATACTGTTCTTTAAATTTTAGTTAATGAGAATTCCTATTTTGATTCACATTACTGAAACAGCCTAAATAATTAAAGAATTAAATAAGTGTCAGCAGCTTCAACAAACTGTTAAACTAGTATTAATACACTTTTTAATAAAAGCATGATGTAATGATATTGTATAGCATCTCCACAGGCACTTGAGAATTATGCATTTAGTTCTCTTTCCGAAGATCAAGTTTCTCTTCTGAATAAGTTAAAAAATAATCAAGACAAATCAAATACTTGTAATGAAAATCTTCAGGCAATTTGCAACTACTATGCATTTATGTAGCTTAAAGTTAAGAAGAGACTAAGAGGAAGATTACACCTAGAAAATGCCAAAGTCATTTTGAAAACCTAATGATGTATTTACATTTCTAAATCAATACAATACTTCAATTATAGAAACATTTATAATATGTAAATCCTTTGCACTAGGCACTGTGCCTGGCACTAGGGCTATAGAAATTACTTACTACAAGATCGTTAACTGAGAAAAAAGAACTACTGCTCATTTAGCCATTAGCTATTTATTATTAATACATAAAAGCAGCAAGAAGTACTCACCAACCTTCACCAAAATCACAGTCGTAAACAGACATTCAATTACAGGCAGCAAGAATATTGAAATGGAAAAAAAAGAAAGCCAGACTCAACTCCTTTCCTTTGTCTTTGAGCTGCTCCCAAATGAGCACTGAGTCGACTAAGCACTAAGGAAATGCACCGTAGCTGTCAGGCTGGCCTGCCGGCAACTCGGCAAGTCTGACACCGGACTGACGTCACACACTAACGTGTCATTGCAGACCCAAATTAAGGCTTCCTCAGGAAGAATTTGTTGTGATTATGCATGCCTTCCAGCCATAAGAGTAAAAATGTGATTTCAATTCCCTTAAATTTGGCATATAGCATACACAGGGTAAAATACCAGCATACATGTTTGCAAACAGCTCTTGAAGAAAACGTTCGGTGAGAAACTTAAGAAATCTTGGCTCAAATAAGTAGGTATTTCCTGTTAAAACTGTAAGCATACCAATTTAAAGGACTCCTTTAAAAATATTTTGTTTCCAAAGTTGATACATACTTATTTCAAAAACTCAACCAGTAAAAGGTATCAAGAAAGCTGAAACTGCCTAGATTTCCACCACTCTGAAATAATAGCAGCTACTCAGATTTATTAATCACTTACTATGTCAAGCACTTTATGAACTCACTTGAGCCTCGGAACCCAATGATATAAGTTATGTAATTCCCTTCATTTTACTGAAGAAACTGAGGCACAGAATAGTTAGGGAACTTGCCCAGGGTGTCACAATGATAAATGACTGAGCAGGATTCAAACCTGAGTAGGGGGGTTCCACTGCCCACACAGTTGATCAATAAGCTGTAGCATGTAGCAGTAAAGATAACAGCTATTATTAACATTTTGGTTACATCCTTTTACATCAGTTTGTTTACATAAACATTTATTCAACATAAATAAACAAACATATATATATATATATATATATACACAAACACACATATATATGTTGTGTTGCAACACACTTTTTTCATTCAACAATATATCATGAACAGCTTTCCTTGTCAATAATTATATTCCTAACTTTTCTTTTTTGATGGCTGTTCACCACAATTATCTAAACCTGTTTCCTACTGGACACTTAATTTTTCATTTTTTCGTGTTATGATAAGTACTTAATGCATATAACTGTCCAGAAGTCTTTGTATTTTCTGTGTTTAGCTCTGTAGGATAATTTAGAAGTGGAATGAATAGGTCAAAGCATGTGTGTTCTCAATTATTTACATGCTTTCTCTTTCAAATGAGGAAACAATTTAGATTTGCACCTCAAATCTAAATTTGATTTCTCTTTTCCCAATATATTGGGTATTGATAATTATTTTTCCTCTTTGCAAATCTAATAGAAAATACATACCATCACACAGTTCTAACTGTGTGTATGTGTTTTAATTCCAAGTAAGGTTAAGCCTCTCTTCATACGCCTGTTCTCACAAAAGGCAGTCTAGCTAAACTGGTCACAAGGACGTATGTTCTAGAGCTCAATGATCTGAGTTTAAGCCTAGCTCTTAATAGTTCTCTGACCATATGCAAGTTATTTAGCCTCTCCATGTCTCAATCTCCTCACATGAAAAATAAAGATAATTTAATCCTCATGGGATTTTCATATAAATTATATGAGAAAAACCATGTAAGCAATTGGAACGCTACCTACCACATGTACTTAATTAAATGTTAACTCATATTTAATCACTGACTATAGTTCTTCTGCATTTCATGCCCTTCATCCAAAATGGTGATTCTAAACAGAGTACGGACAAACCATTTTACAAAACATATTGTAAATATCTTATTAGAATGTTAATGACATAAAAATGGTCAGATATCTCAATGTAAGTTTTCTTACAACCAATATGGCATGTAACATAACTGGTGTTAAAAACATGCCTTTCATATGAAACTGCTATAAAAAAATTTTTTTAAAGCATTTCAAGTTGAGAAAATGAAATTGTTTCATCATGTAGTTTGAAATGCAGACAAGCAAGCCAACAAAGTTTGCTACAATCAGAAGGGTTTGCATATTTTAGAAAAGCAGTGATTCATGATCTTTCCAATTTTTTTCCAAAGTGATGGTTTGCTAGTCTCAATTATGTTGTTTAAACTTCTCACAAAAAGAAAACCAAAAATCCACTCTTGAAAACGTCAAAATAACTTTTTCACAGTTCTAAAAGCAAAGGACAGCCCCATTCAAATGGCATGAATCTTAACCTATGAACTATAAGAAGGTTAAAATGTAGTATGCTTACTATCTCTACCCCAAATCAATTTGACCTTCTATTACATAAGTCTTCAACTGCTCTCACCATCACAATAGTTTATAACAAAATACCTCTAAAACACACAAAAAGGAAGCTACTGTCAGAAAAAAATATAACAATGAAGCAGCAGAGATCTGTCAAGAGATTGTGAAAGATTACCAGAAAATACTGAGAAATAACAAGTTGACCAAATATTTGGTTGATGAAGTTACCAGCACCCTGTACTGTTTCTCTAGGACCTGGGAGGCTCAGGCCCCTTTATCATTCATCAACGGATTATAGGGCTTCTACAGGGCAAGCACTGTCGTCAGGCAATGGACACAAAAAGGAATAAGATAAGGACCCTCCTCTCAAAGCCTTAACAGCCTAGAAACTGACAGTTTAGCCAGGAAGAGAGAGCTGTAAACAGATCATTATAACATAACCTGATTTGCAGAGCACAGAACAGGAAGCGGCAAAATGCCTGGGGGAAAAGGCTTATTAACAAAGTAAATGACAGCTGACCTTACTATTTCAAGAGATTTCGGTTAGAGGTGGTAGTCTAAAAGCACAAATTTAAGATACAACCTAAAATTTACACCTATAAGAGGCGCCCAATTAACAGAAACTATTCCTGTAAGGGAAAATGCATACCAACTGGGCAATTCTCACAAGTGCTTATAAAATTCTGCCCTTTTTCTTACATGTCGCAGATGGCTAGTTTTAGCTTTCTCAACTCTGCCCAAAAGACTTTTCAGGAAAGTGCAGCAGACTGTGAATAGATGCTCTACTACTTTGTCAAATCAGGAGAGATCCTGAATCTTAATCCTGAATCTCTCTTCTCATGTATCTCTATGCTCTATAGAAAAAGCCAAAAGAAAAAAAGTTCAGTGAGAGTTCCAAAGTATTTTTCAAAAATCATGTGTTTCAGTGCACCCTACAAACACGTTTGTGACAATGTCTAAGAATTTAGTTGTGACATCATTTTTCCATTCTTACTGTTACTTCACTTCCCGGTGGCATTTAAACCTCTTGAATTCTTCAAAAGTGCACCCCCTTTGACCTTGACTTATGTGACCTGGTTCCCAAGTGCTGACTTTGCAAAACAGGCTTTAGTCCAAAGGACTCAATCCAGTGCCCAATAATTTGGGCAGTCTCCCTAATTTGGTGCCAATTTACTTATCACTAATATCCAAACTATAAGTTCTTTTAATGGGTAAGAAACACATCTCCTACCAATCATCTTTTCTATACAGTGTCTAATAGTGCTGAATAACACAAATCACTCAAATGCTGCATCAGCTGATTACTGACTTTTTATCTCCCAGGTCATTTAATACAATTCTTTCAGAGTAGAAAAATACTAGTACAACAAGAAGAGCACAAGTGCATATTTCCAAAGTGTGCTTTTTCTAATACCACCAGTAATTAACTCAATTCTGACACCATCTACCTGGAGATTAAAGTCAGGACTCACAGGTGAAAAGCTCAGTCTCACAAGAGTGCTTCCACTTTAGACATGTCAGGAGCCAATTCCAAGTTCTTACCTGTGCTTCTGACCCACTGACTATAAACTGGAGGTTCCCATGACTCCCTCCTTGGATTTGATTAATTTGCTAGAGGGGCTCCCAGAACGAAGAGAACATTTTATTATGTTTACCGATTTATTAAAAAGGATATTATAAATACAAATGAATAGTCAGATGGAAAGATACATAGGGCAGAGTCCAGAAGGGTCCTGTGGAATTGGGATGCACCAGCTCCAAGCAAGTACATGCATTCATCACCCTGGAAGCTCACTGAATCTAGTCTAAGAGTTTTTACAGTGCTTAATCTGCAGCCTGCCACCCCACCTCTCACTTCCCTTTCCCAAAGGTGAGTAGGGCTAAAAGTTCTAATTCTGTAATTGGTTGGTTCTTTCTGGTGGCCAGCTCCATCCTGAGGCTATCTAGGGTCCCCACTCTAAGTCACTCATGAATGATCGAAAAAGACACTTCTATCACTCAGGAAATTCCAAAGTTTTGAGGAGCTCTGTGCCAGAAACCACGGACAAAGATCAAATAGATTTCTTATTATAACAATATTTAACCACAAAGTTACACAGAGGTAAAGTAAGAATACGAATAATGTTCTTTTTCTTTTGTCCCAAATTTCCAAATTCACTTACCTGGTATATCACATACTATGGTTTCATGATTTAAGGATAAACACCAAGGCGGCATTCATTACAAAAGTAAATTTAAAATAATTTGAAAATATGGTCTCTCACACTCATTATCTTCTTTTTAAAAGTGGTAATCAGGTAAAGAATAAATCAACTCAGAAATGAAACACACATACCTAATGATGATCTAAGACAAATTTTAAATATACTTAGTGCACTAACCACAACATCAACTGAAATTCAGTAAAAAACAAACTATGCTATCAAGAAAGAAAATGTGAGTGTTGGGCCAACTTCTAAACACTGTTAGTCATCTTCTCTTGACAGTGATGTAACAATTCAGATATTCTCAATTTTACTACCTAAGAAATGTTCAAGAGTTGTTCCATGCCATCATGGTGTTCTATTACAGCTAAAATTTATACGCAGCAAACTCTCGGAAAAAGTAATTGAAAGAGTTGCATGACTTAAGCATCAAATTAATCCATAAACGCCTGCGTAGGAAGGGACCAATTATAATGAAAAGTCCTTCATACCACTAGAATCTTCTTCCCCAGGAGTGGCAGCTACTAACTTATACTTGCTTGCTAACAGGATTCAGAACATTCTAATATTAAGATATATGTTTCTCAGAACCAGTCCTCTAAGGCCAGTTTAATAAGACACTGACGTGGCCATTTTATATTCTCTTTGATTTATTTCTTCTTCCTCTTCTTTTTAATTTTTTTTTTATTTTTTGAGATTGGTAGCCATGACTTCCTTCTTCTAAACTGTCATAACTTGTGTATCTCACCAATTTACACAATTTAGGGTCCAGCCCAAGTACTATTTCCTCAGAGAGATTTTCCCCAAGCCCTACTCAGGTAGTTCCAGTACTATAAATCAGGAATAATTAGTGTGAGCAACAAAACTGCAGTCATATATACTTATACCTCAAACAGTCTGCCAGCAGGAATGTATATAAAGTCTTCCAAGCAATAAATAAAGAATATATACTCATGGAGAGAGGACTAATTCTAATAAGTTCATTAATACAACCAAATACAAACCCAGGTGAGAGATGCAATCGAAAAGGCAACAATGATGCAGGCATTAAAATTGATCATCTTCCTTCCCTTTCCCTATTATTATATAAAATCTCAACTTTTGAGCTCTAGGTGAAACGTCTAGTTATATTTATATCTCCTTTAAGTATCTGAACGCTCTCCGGATGCTTGAAGGTAATTTCATTTGATAGAAAAAAAAAGTATTCTTAGTAGTGAATCTTTTAATAGGCTCTGGACTCTTTAACTATATTTTAACCTTAACTGTTACAGTTCTAGGAAAATTTAAAGTCATACAGTAAATGTACAATAAATGTAATATGGAAACCTTAAATTTGCTAATTTTGTACTTAAATGTACAATGATAGCTAATATAAAATTAAACTCGGAAATACAGTTGACCCTTGAACAACATGGGGGTTTAGTGGCACAGGGGAAGATCCACCTATAAATTTTAACTCCCCCCAAATTTAACTACTGTTGACTAGAAGTTTTACAATAATAAATAACATAGTCAATTAACACATACATTTTGTATGTCACATGTATTATATACTGCATTCCTATAATAAAGCTACAGAAAAAAATGTTAGGAAAATCATAAGCAAGATACATTTACAATGTGTATTTATTGAAAAAAATCTGTGAATAAGTGGACCAGTGCAGGTCAAACTGTGTTGTTCAAGGGTCAATGGCACTTGTGTAAGATAATGTTAAATTTGAGCACAATAAAGAAATGTAGACTCTAGAACATGTGGATAAATATGAAAAGTAAATCAATGACCAAGTTATATGAGTAAGGAAACAAAACAGAAATTTAACTCTAGTTCTCTTGTGTGGGTCCTAATTTCAAACTCTGGATGAATATACATTTCTGAGTGATAATTTGTGACTTATACTCTTTGTGAACAGACTGATTTTCATTCTTAAAGAAATTATAAGATCTAATTGCTTTTTTATAGAGTGATTTACCAATATAACATTTTTATTCAGGTACTAAGTCAATTCTACACGTGTACCATCTGCCTGGAAGGTACATAGTCTGTTTTGGATGCAGGAATGGATTCAAACATTTGACAGTGTTACCAGTTTCATTATCATCAAAAAATAGGCCTCAAAGAAACTAACTACTACAATGGTTGTTTTGTGTGTTGATTGATTTATTCAATTAGAAACTCCTGTTTACTCTCTCGCAAGAAAGCAAGAAAACATGCAAGTTTTTAAGTTTTATTAACACAGAACTGTACAGAATACATCATGGAAACTCATGATCGAGATACGTAGCCTTGGGACCAAAGAGGTACTTTCATTTCTACAACTGACTCAATGGAGCATCCTGAGAAAGTAATCAACTAATAAATTGTCTTTTTCTCATTGTATTACACAACATAATCAGGAGGTTTTGTGGCAACAACTACAAGGCCAAGTTTTATTGAGGTATGGGTATTCTTTCTTAAAACAAAAAACAAAACTAGTTTTGACTTCTACATTCACACTGGTGTCACTGGAAGCATGATTTTTTGACTGTTTTTATATTTCATTTGTACAAATTCCTTAGTCCTTTTTCCTTTTTTTTTTTTTTAAGAAAAATACTTTGCTTTAGGAATGTATTGGAAATGTTATACAAATTGCTGCCTAGTGTTAAAAAGAATAAACAAACCCAGGTCGAAATTTAATGTCCTTGACTACTATTAACAGATTTTTAAATTAATTCAACAAATATTTATTGAGGCTATCTGCTAAACCCTGTGGGAGAATTTAAAAAAGAAAAAGAAATGTCTAAACTAGTTGTATGCAAATAAGCTCCTAACTAAAAACAATTAAGAATATGAAATGCTTATGACATAAATAGATTTGGAACCAGACTGCTTAGGTCAGAATCTGGATCAGGTCTTAGAACTGTTATGAGGATTAAATGTATGAAAACATTAAATTCCTTACAACAGTATTTGATACATGATTAGTGCTCACTAAGCAATAACTATTACTGTTCTAAAAGGCATGTGGCTCAAAACAGCAAAGATAAATGTAAATGGACTTTGAGCATGAATCCCATGGGTAGGATCTGGAGAGTAGAAAACAGAAGGGTCAACATGAAAAAATATAATAAAAATGAGATGGCTAGTTTGGCTTGGTTATAATGTAATAGTTTAGAATGGTAGGTGAAGAGCAGGGCTGGATCTTGTAAACACAATAGACACAGGAGGAGCCTGTGTGTTACCTAGAAGGCCATGGAGAGCTACTAGAGAGAGAATGGTTCTGATCAAACGTTTATCAACAGTACTACAAGTCACACAGTGAGTGGGCTGGTGAGTGTTGGGATTTTTCAAAATTGCCCTCGAGAAAGTTGATTTTCCCACAAAACAGTTTTAGTTACTATAAAAAAGGGCTTTTATTAAGTGTCGTCACTACAAATAAAAGCGCTAAGTTGGAATCTTAGTATTCTCCCATGATTCCATGATTGCTACTGCAGCTCAAAGTCTCACATTCTTATAAGTAAAAGAAATGGATTCCCATTTTAGGTCTTGTTTTTAAAGACAATGTAGAAAACTTTCACAGAGTTGTTTGGCTTAAAACAATCTCTGGTGTAGGTAACAGAACTGCCTTCCTAAGAATAATTATTATCTTCAACCTGGGACTTTGGAGGCTCACCTTCCCAGAGCATATGGAAGAAAAACTACTAGGACAAAATCTGGAGTCTGTCCAACAGGAAGAAGTCAGAGGGAGGGGTGGACAGCAGTGTGTTAGGCACCATTAGTGGTCCATCACATTCTGTGACAAATTAATAAACCATATTTAAGCCATTCAGAATGTAATTTAGCAGAGAAAAAAACAGTTCAGTGTATTAACTGACTGGAAAACATTAACAACGAGCAACAACAAAAGGAAGATTAAGCTGCTCAAACTTTAAGTTCTGTGTAACAGAAAAAGAAACAAAAGATGTACCCAACTGGAAACTGGAAGGATAAAACCCACTTCCTTATGCAGTAAAAATTACTGTCAATCAAAAAAAACATCTTGAAAACTGCTACTCAGGAATGTTCTCCTATTCTAAATAATTTGTTTATCTATTTTCTCTGATTCCTATGTCGGCTAAATATTTCAAAAGCATTACTTATATATGAAAAATAAAAGACAAAAGAAGAAAGGAATAGATAAATGAATCAGTTCCATAGGCTTCCTTTGAAAAATTTCCTAAAACAATATACACTAATGCTACTAACAATAACAAAAAATCCTGATTGTTCAGAATTTAATCTGGAAGCTCCAGAACCAGTTCAGGATCCCAGCATAAAATTGCGTGTTGGCAGGAACGCAAAATTGCAGCCACTATGGAAAACGGTTTAGCAGGTCCTCAAAAGTTAAACACAGAATCAAGTAATTCAATTCCTAGGTATATAGACAAAGAATTGAAAACAGGTGTTCAAACAAATACTTGTCACAAATATTCCTAGCAGCACTTTCACAATAGCCAAAAGGTGGAAACAACCCAAATGTCCATCAATGGGGTGAATGAACAAAATGTAGCTCACAGAACAATGGAATATTATTCAGCCATAAAAAAGAATGAAGTACTGATACATACGACATGGATGAACCTCAAAACCATTATGCTAAGTGAAAGAAGGCAGACACAAAGGTCACATATTGCATGATTCCACTGACAAGAAATACCAAGAATAGGTAAATCCATATAGACAGAAAGCAGACTAGTGGTTGCCAGGGGCTGTGGGGAAGTTAGAAACAGGGAGTGAATGCTTAACGAGCACATGGTTTACTTCTGGGGTGATGAAAATGTTTTGTAACTAGAAGATGTGATGGTTGCCCACCACTCTGACTGTACTATATGCTACTAAACTGTACCTTAAAATGGCTAATTTTATGCTACATGAATTTGACAGCAATTAAGAAATGTGATAAAGCTGTAATATGAAGTATGTAAAGACCTGAAGAAAGATGTGCATGGAATTTAACCAACCCTGGTCAGTAGTATTTCAACTTGCTTTAATACAGTATTCTATAATTCTTCCTCTGACTGAATATAATCTGGTATCTTCTTCATTATACCCAGCATTTTAAGAAGATTTAAAGTGTGACTTTACATACTGAAACTCAGATTAATCCTCACTCTGCAGAAGGATTGCCATCCCAATCTGCTCAAGAGAAAGGTAAAAAACACTCTAATCTAAATCTGAGACCCTAATTGTTTAAAGTTATGGAAATCCTTGCTGAAATTCTTTGGAAGTTTAGTACCCTAGGACATCACCTTATGAGACTGTTTTACTTCTTAGAAGAAGAAGACAGATTGTTTACTACTGCTGTTGTTTTAAAGCAAGGTTCTATAAGGATCCTTCCCAGGAGTGGTCCTTCCCAGGAGGTGGATATTAAGAAGTGAAAAAAAACAAGCAACACT
Organism: Eonycteris spelaea; assembly: GCA_003508835.1. Classification (NCBI taxonomy): domain Eukaryota; kingdom Metazoa; phylum Chordata; class Mammalia; order Chiroptera; family Pteropodidae; genus Eonycteris; species Eonycteris spelaea. Next base: position 6,049,980 of record PUFA01000053.1, read on the forward strand.
TGCAATTTTGTATTAAACCCCATAAATTCTGTAATTAAAACTTCATCTTTGTCTAGAATTTAAGTGTAGTAAGCAAGTTCTTGCAATGTTCCAGAATTTCTGCCTTGAGGGGAGTAATGAAAGGAGCTGCAGACTTCTGGGGCTCTGAGGCAAGCAGCATATCTCCACAAAGATGGAGCAAACACAAGCAGTTCTGGGGCCCGAAAATATTTGATATTGATATCCTCACTGTTAGGACGCAGGCTGTAATTGGCAGTACAGCCAGATATTGCTTGGCACATTTCATAGTGGGGAATAAAGAGAATGCAGATACCATTTGCACCAATGTCTGTCCTTTATTGTCTTAAAATTGCTGCCCCACTGTGGCTAAAGGAGAGGTAAACCCAATTGTGACAAGTTCTAGTATTTACAAAATAGAAAGCATACATATTTCACAAGTTAATGACATTCTTTTAGAACGTACACACATATTCTTAAAGTTATATACTTTTGAAGTATTGTCATATTAATTTTATATTAGAATACCGACTGATAATTATTGAAAATGCTTTAAGTGTTAAAGGCAATGAGGTAAATTGACTAAAATTCCATGTTAACTCATATTTATTTAGGGATATTTCATAAAACTCTATAGCCAAAGAGCATTTAAGTTTATCTGCAACAAATTTTTTAAAATTTTCAAATGACACTATTGGTTTTCTACCAATATATCACCATCCACCGATAATATGGGCAAGTTAGAAGAGGAGTTAACAGAATACTGCCGAGAAAAGACATTCGTTTAAACCAGAGCTCTCTACTTCAACCATTCCTGGACATATTTGAGATTCTGCCATTATCTGAGTATCACATGTACTATATAGTAACAGTATTTTTGAGTTACTTTATTTTATAAAAGCAAGACAGCCTCATCCTAAACAATATCTGTAAAACCACAGGTTTTATCCACTAGTTGTATTTTTCTAACATGTAATAACTATTAGAACAAGAAAATGTTATTCACATACTACCTTGTAACACTGTCATTAGCTTTAAAGTTCTTCAATACAAAGAGTGGACTGAAAGGTAGCTGGTTAATACATTAAATATCCTGTCGGTTCTCCCTGTTCAGGGCGACTAAGAGATCGTCACACAAGTACTTCAAATATTACTACCTAAATCTGTATTGGAGGACATTGGGAATATTTTTTTAATGACGAAATGAGTGATATTCAAAAGTATATAGATGGCTAGAATGTCCCTGCATAAATAGGAAACAAAAATTTGGCTAACCCAGCAGCCAAACATCTTCGGAGCAGTGGCCCAGTATAGAACTTTGATCCTCTCAGTGAATGATTCTGCTACCTGAACCTATTAACTTAGCTGATTCTCCTTGTCAGAATATTGTCACATGGAGTAATTCTTTCAGGTAAAGATGGTATGATACCTAAAAAGGACGCATAGTAGTGACTTTATTATTATTACAGGAATAGGCTAAATGACTGTTTCTGTACCTACTTACTAATAGTGTGTGTGGCAGAATTCAGTCTTGGACTTGCTTTCATGCACTAACATAACTGGGGGCAATACAGGTGGAGGAAAATATGGGTCACAGCTATAATGGTCCGAGGCTATAGGTACTTACCAAAATAAATAAAGGCAAATGCTCAAATTGGCTTAACTTGGCTCAGAACATACCTAAAAATCATTTTATATATAACCAGTGACATGTGTACCATGCTTTGGGAAATGTCAAATTAAACCTTGTATTAAAAAAATTAGCAACTATTAAATCTAACAAAAGAACAACTATGGGGCTGCAGATGGAGAGTCTCAGATTTCCCAGATGAGTTGTTGGTGTTCAAAAGCAGTAGTCTACCATCTCATAATAAGAACAATGATACAAACATGCTTAGAGTACTCTATTTATGTATTCTAAGAAGCACTGTTTAAAAAATATTTTAACAACTCTGAAATTGGTTAAATTTCTCATATCTCAAGGCATTTTATGATCACTATCCACCAGATGGCAATTGTGATGCCATTCTCATTACCTGTGTATGCTCGAATGTCAGAGGAACAGTGTGTCAACACTTGGAAAGAAAATCTCAGAGACAAAAGCAAAGAAGACCTTTATCCCCAGGATCCAAAGGTTGTGGGGAGAAGACACTCAGCAACACTTCCGATGCAAGAACCAAAATTAGGATAGGACTCCTCTAAGCTGTGACTGTTTCTCAGAGTTCCCCTGTTTCTGATGACCTTACTGGAACTGGAATAAAGCATTTGGTGTATAATGCCTTTTGTCTATTTAGTCTTACAGACTCCACTCTTTCTAAAGTTACTTGGGTCAGCATCTTTTGGCCCCATCTCCTCATGTAAGGTTATGTCATAAATTTGTAATAGATTCTTTTGTCACAATCTGCATTTCATGCTGGGATCCCCTGACCTCCTAAATGATTTTAAAATTTGTATACAGTCCAGTTTCACTCTTCATGATATAAAGTTCAATGGGTTCTGATAAATGCAATTTCATGTAACCACAATCACAATATCGTATAGAATAGCTTCACCACACTAAAAATTCCCTATGCTTCACTGTTCAAACCCCTCATCTTTTTACTATCACTACTTTTGCCCTTCCAGAATGTCTGCGGGGATCATATAGTAGGTAGACTTTTTAGACTGGCTTCTTTCATTTAGCAATATGCATTTAATATCCATTTATATCTTTCTGTGGCTTGATTATTTCTTTTACTGTTGAGTAATGTTTCCATTATTAATTTTTTTTAGCAAAAATTAGTGGTAACCAGTGAGAACTCTCTGTGGAACTGTGTCTTTGACACATCTAAAACTGTGCTTCTAGACAATCTCACTGCTCTATAATTCATGTCCTCAACTCCCAGAGAGGCTACTTTTCTGGTCTTGAGTCTCTCAACAAATCTCAGCAGATGATCTTACTTTCTGATTTATTGAGATAACTGAAATCATCTGACATGCAGTCTCTCAATGAATACACTTACCAGCTGTGGTAGTCAGTGTCCAAGATGGTACCCAAGGATCATGAGCCAGGACCATCCAGCTAACCTGTGGAAAATTCCTGAGCCACAGAAATCCTTACTGTTGTTTTAACACATTTTGAGATAATGGGTTATTCAGGAATTGACAAGTAAATGTAATCCATTTAATTTTTCCTAAAGCTTGCTAATATTATTTGTTTTCTTAGATGTAAAAAGCACTATTCCCTCAGTTCTTCCATCTTCCTACTTCTGCCAAACTTCTCTAGAGTTTGCAGTGATCATGCTACTAAACTGCTTTCTCAAAGGTCAATCGATATTCTCATAATTGCTACATCAATGGTCTGTTTCTTTCTCATCCCTCTGATGCCTATGCAGCTTTTGACAACTGGAAATATTTACATGCTTGGCTTCCATGACACGAATTCTCCTGACTTCCCACCCAAGCTCTCTGCACTGACCTTCTGACTTTCTTCATGTGCTATACTTTTATTCATGTCTCTTAAACATCTCCAAGATTCTGATTTCAGTCCCCATCTTCCCATAATAGGTATGCGGCAACCAGTACAACTAAAAGTGTGAGCACGAATGTGCCTTAATACCAACCTCTTTACATATATTTCATTCCATGTATGTTTAGCCTTCTGTTTACCCCTTGATGCCCTAAACATAGTTTGCAATTCTGGGTAATCTACAACTTTAGTCAAGCTTTCTTTACCTTTCTAGGAGTAAACTACATTCCAAAGGCCTTATTCTCTATTCTCATTTATGATCATCTCCCTAGCATAGAACAGGGCTTGACATAGAGTAGGTAGGTGTTCATGAAGCACATGGTAGGATACTTGCTGCATAAATGACTAGAAAACTTACACAGAGCCCATCTCTATTTGAGACAGAGTGGCTGCAATCAAAAATAGACTATGGTTCAGAGTAGTAGATCATGTTGTTTTACCTTTTGGAAGTTTTCTAGGGGGAAAAAACAATATAAATAAATCCAATTTATACCAAACTCTATATTAGACAACATTTTCTAATACATCTAATTTATAAACTCAGGAATGACTTATTTTACCTTTGGAAATACAAATTTAGTCAGAAAACCAACACCAGCATGAGCTATAAGGAAATGAGAAGACCTGTTAGATGAACTTAAGTCTTCAGTACCAAATTGCTAGAACAGATTCCTTTAAACTTGCTCAATAAATTTTTAAAGGAGTCTCAGGGATTAGGACTGGGTTTTTTATATGGCTTATTATGACATTTTTCAGAACAGGAATATATAGTTTCAAATACAAAAATGCTTTTAGATTTTTAAAAATGTCAACATGAAGTGGAGCGGATGTTACCCACTACTGACATGCAACACACACACACACACACACACACACACACACACAGCTAAAATTTCAGCTGACACACACATGGCTAAACTCTCAAACGTTAACATGTGAAGAGTCCGTATTTCCTTGGTTATCTCTGCATGCTAGAGAGCACTAAACACTCAACAGTTACTCAATGTCTGGATTCTGTTTTGGCTTCTGTATTATTTATAACTCAAAACATATTTTTAAATTTCACATAAAATAAAACTGGCAGACCAAAACAAACTTAAAATGACAGGGGTTCCAAGTATTGCAAAAGAATAGTTTTTAGTAAGGAAATAATTCTGGAGGAAAAAAATATGCTTGCTTTTAAATGAAAGCCAGCACCTACCCACGCAGACTGATGTGATAAACAATTGCTAGTTTCCAGCTTCAGATGGGTTCTTAATACCACTTGGCAGGCAACTTTTAAAGTTTGCTTTCATTCTCCCTTCAGTAGTTATTTTAAAATTGTGGTCACTTTCCTTAAGCCAACTATCTAATCCTTCCCATACCCCCAAGTAAAATTCTGCTGCCCTACAGCTCAAATATGAACTGTAGTTATGTCCGTTCTTATTTCTTCCTTCAAGTTTTCAGAAGTTGAGGTGCATACCCTCCATTCTTTATTTCTGATGTTTTCTTCCCAATTTCCCTGGGACCTTGTGCTAGCAATTGGTTCTTTTCTTTCCTGCATCTTCATTCTCCTCTCTACTGGGTTTCTACTTACCAGATGAAAAACACATTCTATTTATTTCCATTCTTTGATGTATCCTGTCAATGAATTTCTCTTTTTCTTTTTTTGGTTAAAAGATTAGTTGGTTGCACTCCCTCCCACCTCCTTTGCTCCTCTACTAACTGTAAAATTACTTCCGTCCTCCACACTCCCTCAGTGATGGTCGCTGATAATTCCTAACAAAAGTCAAAGGATGTTCCTTAGTCCTCATTTTACAGGACTCATGCACAGCATTGGACACGGTTATGTTCCTTTCTCTTGGTTTTCCTAATCTCACTTCTCTGGTAATCTCATGCTAACCATTTCTTCTAGGTTTCCTCTGCTCATCACCTGGACATCTGGTTTCCTTTAAGGTTTTATCTTCAATCTTCTCTCATTTACACTTTCTATCCTTAAGTGATTTAATTTTCTTCTTATCTAATGACTCCTGTTATTATTCATTAAAAATACTGGTGTTTTACTTAAACCTATACATTCTAACCTATATTTCTTGCCCTGATTTTCTTCTTGTTCTGTAAGGACTTATCTCTAAATTTCCACTTTCTCAACAAAAGGAATATCCTATCCATATTTCAAACTCAAAATGTCCAAACCTCTTTATTCCCAATTAAACCTGTTTATCTCCCAAATTTCTCATCTCAAATATAATCCATATGCTGGAGAGTAGTCCTTCCCCTCCCACTTGCCATCCCCTAATGCTGCTTATCAAATCCTAAGATTGTGCCTCTGACTTCCATTGCATCTACCTTCTCTCACTTTCTGCTGCCATAGTTGAAAATTCGTGTCCCATTTTCAATCACATCATTCCAAACATTAAGGAATAAATGCTCAATCTCCTACCCCCTTCAATTTAACCTCCACACTGCTGCAGGTTTACTCTCCTAATAAGCAGATTTGTCCTGTTCTGCTCCCTATTTAAACCCTTAAAAATGGCCCACCAATGTTTACAGGTTGGCTATGCTTTTGGCATGGTGCACAATAGCTACTACTCTAATCTGCTTTCATTATCTGCCTGGGCTTTCTGTCCCCAAGCACCTCACACGAATACCCTAGTAGCACTGAAATAACTGTTCCTTGAAGATATCCACAAGCCTTTGGTCTTGCTGTTCACTCAGTTTACAGTGATATCCACCCCTGCTTTTCTGCTTAACAAATTATTTATCATCCTGCAAAATCCCACACAGACATCGCCTGCTCTGGGAAGCCACTCAGACTGTGCACACTTCTCCCCATCCTCAGCCCTTGCCCCAGAGGGATAAGACACCCACCTTTGGAGATCTGGGTCACCTGAGTTTGGACTGTGAAAATATTCCCATGTTTATGTAATTATTTGATGAGAATTATCCCTTTGGAAACCTTCTGGATGGATTAGAGCTATCTGAGGCTCACCAGAATCTAGCACAGGGAATAGAACAACTTAGAGAAAATTCTGGAGTTACACTGATACGGGTTTAAATCCTGGCTCTGCTACCTACTTACAAGGTCTATAACTTGAAACAAAGAATCACTCTCAACATATTTTCCTATTTCTGAAATGAGGATAATACCACCGTCCCATAGATTGTTGTGAGGATTATATGAAATAAATGGTACTCAGTGTCCTCTAACATAAGTGTATGTAATGTTTGGCAAATCTATGAACAATGGGTCATGCAACATTTCAAGTTATAAATATTTAAGATTAAAATGAAACAAACATACAGATAAATTTTTCAAAACCTACTTTTCAACACATTTACTTAAAAGTAACATTTTAATAGATGTTTTATATTTTTATAAATCAATCTTAAATTCTTCCCTTTTGATTTTGGTTAATAGCTGTTCCATATTTAAACCTTTATAATCCTTGCAACAGAAAAAAGCATGAAATCACTAATTTCATCTATTTTTTTCAAACTCAACATGACAGTTTCAATTATTTTCTCTACTTCACTACTCAGTAACTCTAGTGCTTTAAAATAAAATGAAAAAGAAAGTAACTGAAAGACAGACTCAGCTAACAGACATTAGAAAATTAGAAAAAATAAATGAATGTATAAATTAGATACGAAAAAGTCACTGAACTCAAGGCAGTTAATATTTAACAGCATTAGGTTAAAACTAAACACAAAAATCAAGAATTACTAAAATATCAACATTAAAACAGGCAGATCACGAAGGATTATTTTCTCCTTTTTACTTGTTCTTGTGTTTTAACATTTTTACAATAAGCATGTATAACTTTTTACAATAAAAATTATTTTAAAAATCTTTTTGAAAATGCTCAAGATAAACTATCAAGTGAAAATGCAGAATTATGATATTGTAAATTCGTATGATTCCAATTATAAAAGAAAATATGTATGCATGGGGTATAAATAACCGGGGAAAAAGAGAAGGCAATATGCAAAAAAAAAAAAACCCACGTTCTTGGTTTTTCTGGTTGGTGACATTACCAGTAGTTTTTTTATGGTCTCGTTTACAGTTTTCTGTATTTTCCAATTTCTTCACAATGATCTAGTATTACTTTTTAAAATAATAGCTTTTTTGATTCACGAACCCTAGAATTCAACCATTTAGTGTACAATTCAATGGTTTTTAGCGTATTCACAAAATTATGCAACCATCACCACAATCGATTTTACATTTTCATAACCCAAAATCTGTACCCACTAAGCAGTCACTGCTCATTATCTCCTCTCCTCAGCCCTTAGCCAATTGCTTCAATATATTTCTGCCTCCATGGATTTGCTTATTCTGGACATTTAACACAAACGAAATCATATAATATGTGGTCCTTTGTGAGTGGCTTCTTTTACTTATCATGTTTTCAAGGTTCATCATGTTGAAGCATGCTACTGGCACTTCATTTCTTTTTGTCACCAAGGAATATTCATTTCATCAAATGAACATATTACATTTTATTCATCCATTTATGAGTTGTCATTTGAGTTGTTTTCATTTTTTGGCTATTATGAATAATGTTGTGAACATTTATATACATGTTTTGTGTATATATATATTTTAAACCTTTTGGGTATATAACTAGAAGTAGAACTGCCAGGTTATTTGGTAATTCTGTGTTTAACTTTTTTGATATAAAACTGTTTTCCAAAGCAGCTGTATTATTTTACACTCCCACCAGCAACAGAGGAGAGCTGGAATGTTCCCAAATCATTGCCAACATGTGTTACTGCCCATCTTTTTGATTATAGCCATCCTAGTGGGTTTGAAGTGAAGCTCAGTAAGCATTTGCTAATGATGTTTTGTGTCCTTTCAGGTACTTAATCTTCATTAGCAAAGTGTTTCTTCAGATTTTTTGTTCATTTTTAAATTAGTTATATGTCTGTTTAGTGTTGAGTTGTAGGAGTTTTTCAAAAATATATTCTAGATACAAGTCTCTTATCAGATATGGGATTTGCGAAAATTTTTGTATTATATTTGAGGGAAAAAAAGAACTCCAACTCTTCCAAAATTTATTATCAAGCACTAATGGAATATAACATGATAGTGACAGTTATAAACTTAGTATGTAAGCACCATTTTATAATTTTCAACCTAACCCCCACGTGGACTGTAAAAATAACAGATAAGCCTGTTTCTGAGGTCAGGAATTCAAGGCCTCTACAGGGAAAGTGATTTATTTACAGACTCTCCTGACTTCATTACTCTTCTATGCCTCATCTTTCTTGTTTTAAATTAATGTTCTCTCCCTAAGTTGTTTCAAATGTGTAAATAAGTTGTCTTAAATCCTCTTTTAGAACAAGGCAGGTATGTTTACACAGAGATTCCTCAAAGCCTCACAGTTAAATAGGATTAATAATGTCCACACCTGGTATAGGTCGTTCTCTGCAATGAGGTTATCAGTACACACTCTGATAGTGGGATCGGTCTAACAGAAGGAACTGTGTAGCCTGCCAGGGGGTTGTAAAGATTGACATGACAAAGGTGGAAGTGAGTGACCCCACACTCAGCACTGTGGGGCTGCATTGGTTTCCTATGATTACTGTAACAATTACCACAACACTGGTAGCTTAAAACAATAGAAATTTATTCTTTTACAGTCCTGGAGGCCACAAGTCAGGTTAAAATTAGTTTTGCTGGATTCAGATCAAGGTGTTGGCAGGGCCATAATCTCTCTGAGAATCTAGAGGAACATCAGTTCCTTGCCTCTTCCAGCTTCTGATGGCTACTGTTATTCCTTGGCATGTGGCTCTGCCTCTGGGGTCATAATGCTTTCTCTTGTGCCTGAAATCTCCCTCTGCCCATTTACAGAGACACTTATGACTGTATTTAGCCCCTGCCCCCAGGATCAAGAATATTCTCCCCATCTCAGGGTCCTTAATTTAATCATGGCTACAAAGTCTTGCCACATAATATAATCCTCTAGGTTCCAGAGATTAGAACATTAAACTACACATTGCGGGACATGGGGACTAATCTCATAAAGCCCAAGAACAAAATGTCAAAGGGCAACTTTCCACTATCTTCTTTATATTCAGAGTCTAGTTGATTTAGGTACCAAAACTGCTCCTTCAGCTATATTTCCCCACCCCCCCAGGCCTCACAATATCCCTAAATATACTAAAAGACACAATCTTAACTACTTAATAAAGATCATAACAGCTTCCATTGGTCTGTGATACAAAAAAAAAAAAAACCCCAGATTCAAACTGGTTATGACAAAAAAAATGTAGTTTATAGGAGAAAAGAAAAAAAACCCTGAAAAACATTATTTCTCTTAAAATTACTTAAAATATATGATATAAATCTAACATTAAAGGAGGAACTAGATAAACAATTGAAATGTACAATATAGTAATAAATGGTTCACATGAAGTACAAGTTTTTAAATATATTGGCAATTTCTTTTATCTTATGCTAAACAGTTAATATATGGGTATTCTCATTCATATTCTTTGTCTGTAATATTTGTACTATATTAGTTTATAATTTTAGGTATTAAAAAAAAAAAGTATACAACGGTCTGCCTCCAGCAGCCCTAGAAAACACTCAATGTGCTCAAGCTTCCTGTTAATGTCCAGAATTATATCTGTAACTATCAATCGTCATTGTTAAAAACTATAAACAGACCAACTCTTTGATTATGAAAAAATTCTTGCTTCCTTATTAACTGTATAAGGAAGTGAAGTAAAGGTAGTGAAAATGAGGTTGCTGACCAACCAGGAAAGAGACATGCTAATTACGTTTCCCAATATTCACATCCTCTGCCTACAATTTTTACTTGTTTATGTAAGAATGATTTTTGCATTATTTTCTAACATTAAGTTATCCATATCCCGATGGATTGTGCTGGTTAGATGTTAACTACTGTAATTCTCCCTTTCTTGCCATAAGCAACGTGTCCTCAAAGTAAAGATACGTTTCTCAAATACTTATAAAATCACTTTTAGTAGACAAATTATACTTTCTCAGTGACTTAAACTATAATTTCAAAGATTTATTCTTAAGGAAAAAGTACAGCTCCAAGGAAAATGTTGCTTATATCCAAAACATACTGACAGACAGAAAAAATTATATCATAGTTCTTGTGAACTGGAAAAAAAACCCTCAAACTCACCGATGTGTGCTAAACAGCAGACAAGCTACCAGATTGCTTGTCAAGGTATCGCTGTGCTTGTTGTGTTCAAGTAACCTTAGTGATGACCCAATGCGTGAGAGCAGGAAGGCTGGCAATTTAGATACACCAAATAGAAACCATAAGTGCCTCTTTTCAGCGAAAAGATGGATATAGTAAATAAGATATTTTGCGAGAAAGACAACATTCACGTAACTCTTATTACAATATATTGTTGTAATTGTTCCTATTATTAGTTATTGATGTTAATCTCTCACTGTGCCAAATTTATAAATTAAATTTTACCATAGGTGTGTATGGATAGGAAAAAAAACAGTGTTTGGTCCTATCCATGGTTTCGGGCGTCCACTGGTGCTTTGTGGATAAGGGGAGAACTACTGCATGAACTTTTGAGGTACCCATCTTAAACTACTTACACCCGAGATCTCATATTAAAATACTTTTATATTGAGTTAGCTAACTGACCTTAAATTTGCCAAAAAGCTAGTGTTAGAAGAATGTCCTAGGGAGAAGCTAATATAAAATAGCCATGGACACAATCTATGAGGTGCTGTTCTACTGCCAATCCATGTACCCATTTGATGTCTCAGAGTTGAACAATCAAGCATTTGCTATATAAACGCAAACCTGGGCCAGAGTTCATCAAATGTTCATGTCCCTGTCAATCCACATTATCAGCTTATTTCTAGAGATTATATAATTTAGGTGTGTTTCTTAAACAGTAATGGTGTGAAAAAGGGTTTTGCTTTTAAAGAGTAGCAATCTTCACAAAGTTGAGAACAAAGAAACAAATATCAGCCCTTAAATAGTTTTATTTATTGATATAAATTAAAAAACATAAAAAGAAAAACTTTAATTCAATACTTGATGAGTGCCAATTATGTGCGAGGCACTGCTGTATTTCCACTAATGTAAGAGCTCGTACTTCACTAATTTTATTTATTTAAATTGTTTGCATAGTAATAAAAACAAATTTGAGGTATTTCTTTAGTCAAAATATCCATCACTTTGTCTACTCAGGCAAACACAGATGGAACATACAGGTATTTAGCAATTACTTTATTTATAAAAGTTAGCTAAGCAATTGAGTCTTTCAATATATTATTATTTGTAAATTCTGGCTTAAAATAATATTATTATAAAGCGATTTCACATATATTATTTATAAATCAGTATACTTCTCTGAGTCTGGTATTTTAAATAGGATAGGTAAAATTTTGTTTAGAAAGGAAATTAAGGCGACATTTACTGAACACCTCTTTTGTAACTAATAAGCTAAATTCTTTATATAAAATTCAATTCTCATAAATCTAAATGGTATATACAGATATTTCTGTTTACTACGGACACAGACAGCAAATCCTAACAGACTAAATATATTAAAATTTGACTTTTAGTTAAAATTACTGAATAGCCTTTCTTAAGAGTCACAGCTCCAGTGGAACGCATTTTCGTCCTGGGGCCTACAGGCCTGCCTATAAAGCAAGTTTCAGAAGGTATACTCTGCTTAAGATAACAGAAGAATGTATGTAGCCTGTTAAGCATACATACATTCTGTTCTCTTCTCTCTGATCTTAAGATAACATCACTGAATCACAATCCCAAGATGCCTTACAATCCCAAGATGTCTTACAGAACTTTCTGTTCAAGGCCACCTGGCCCTATCACGCAGACCCAGAGAGGATACTGCCAGGAGCTGAATAAATCAGATTGCTGAAGCCTGTATAAGAAATAACCAATCGACACAGCCCGCGACCATGAATGAACCCTCTACTCATAATTTTTGCTCTTAAAAACCCAGAATTATAAGACATTAGGGAATTTGGGATCAAGTAATATGGCTTCCCGTTCTCTTTGCTTAGTGCTCTGGAAATAAAGTGACTCTAATTTCCCCACCGAAAACACAGAGAATGGAGAAATGAAGGAAGGTTCTTGCCTATGGTCACAAGTGGCAAAAGCTAGATGAGAATCCAGGTCTACCAGATTACAAATAAGTGATCACTTATTTCCCATTACAAACCACAGTTTAAAAATTAATTTGTTTCTCCACAGGAGTAACCAAAGAGTAACTTTAAAAGAATTAATGGGAATTTTGAAAAACATCAAAAACTTTACAGTCTTATTCCTCAAATTCTTCATAAAATATTTATTGCCTGCACGTGTAGACTTTGGGACTTTCAAAACTAATTTTAACTTATATCATTATTACTATTACTAAATCTAATCATACTCTTTATATCCCATTTACACTGTAATTCCAAGATCGTTCTTCTAAATGCAAAATGAAAAAAGAACTGAGGCAATTTTCTAGACAATATAAGCAAACTCATAGTTCTTCCTTCACTTATCCAGATATTTCAATGTAAGATTCATATTCAGCATTATAAAATATTTGCTAAATGATTAATATCATGTATTGTTTTCTTTTCAAAAGAAAACCAACCATATTTCAGAGAAAATGAAGTTCTAGAATAAAGTTCTGAACAAGATGTTAAAGGCTAAGAAGTTCTATAAACAAGCCCTTATGACACAGTAGTCCCCAAACTTACATGACCACAGACCCATTTTCAAATAAAACTTTAGGATCTTAAACATTAAACTTCATAAAAGTTGGGAAATAAATGCTCCTTAAATGGCAGATGTTAAGTTAAATAAATGAGCTGACAAACTTAATGATTTAAAAATGAACAAAATATACAAGTGTATGCTTAATCTTTATAAACCTGGCAAAGAAATCTTTGCCATCAGTATTTTTTTTTTCAAATTCACCTCCTTTCATTTTTCCAGTATTTCTCAGTATTTTTCTTCGAACAGATTGTCCACTGATTATCTTTTTAATTGAATATATTTGACACCTAACATTGGTAAAATTAAGCTGTGTGTGTTCTTTGACATACTTACATATAATTATGACTGTCATTGTAGCTACATTTATCACATTACACAATTATAGTACAATATTGCTGTCTATTTACCTTCTATTAAAGATCTGTGAAGATCTATGATTAAAGGTAAATGGAACTAAATCATAAGAAAATAGTGTAAAGTATAATTTTGCCAAAATTTCATATTATCCATCGTCTAGAATATGAGGAAAAAAGTTAAAATCTGTCATTCTAATTACATAATATACATGGAATATGTTTCTAGCAAATTAGTTTCAAAGACCACAGAGAAGTTACACATTTTACACATTTGAAATTTTTTAATTCAAAAAAGGAAGCGGTTGATAGAATTCTATAAAAGCAAAATTTTTCCCCACAGTAGCTATCTATAAATGGCCCTCATGAATCTTTCTAACAGTCCAAGAAATAATCTTATTACTTTAGAAACCTTAAATGATCTTCCTATTATCACAGTAAAGTATATTAAAAGTAAGTGGAAATAAACAGGATATGCATGCTGCCCAAGGTCATATAAGTGAGTCAGTATTTAGAAGTGGGAATAGTTTGAGTATAGTCACCTAGTCCTCATCTCTAACTGCTAACCATCCTTTTTCATGAATATACAAGTTTAAGTATACACCCACCTCCTTCACATGTGCCAATCCTGGAAAATGGCATAGTGGGGGCAGTTCACAAAATAAAGATATTTCAGGAAAGCATCACATAATTGCCTGGCATTTGAAGGCACTAAGCTTTTAGTATTCTCTTCCTATTCTTTCTACACCCCACCCCCTAACCCCCCCCATCATTTTTCTAGAACTCTTTAAAGCACTTTCTATACCTCTAATTCCCTATCCAACATTCATGTTTAATAACAAACACTATTTCCCCCAAGGAAATAAATATGGTAATTTTATGCGTTCCTTCGAATCTCTAAAAATATGATTTATCTCAAGCAGAGTATGCAATTTTAATTTCCAAGAGAATACCTGAATATTTGGTTGCCAAGTTCATTTATTACAAATATAATCAAAACTTGTTCATTATAAAATAAAAACGTATAGATTTTAACTATTACTTGATATTATGAAAATGTAATATGGAAAAAATGCAGAAAATCTTCCCCTTTAATTTCATGGTAAAACATGAACACTTTGAGTAATAAAAATAATCACAAAACATTTAAATAAGATTATCTTCCTAGCAATCACCATAATATGAGCTCAAGGGAAATAAGAAGAACCCAAAACAGCAATTATTATTGTGCTCCCAACACTTCCGTAGCTAATTCAATAACTAAAAATAGAACGAATCATAAATATGAATACTGAATCACTGTAACATATTTTACAAATGTCAATCTCATTTTATTTCAGAGTATTTAACATGATCAATTATATTACAAAGCCAACTTTATTTTTAACCACCTTTTTAACAATATGTACATATGACCAACATACCTTTCTCATTTTCTAACAGGATTCTTGCTCTTATACTAAATTACCTACTACTATTTAGATTCAGTATAGAAATGTAAAAATAAAAACTGTAATGTAAAAGTAAAAAATGCTTAAACTGTCCAAACAAGACAAATTCTGAACTCCTTTAGCACATGATACAGCCCAGCATTATTCAGCACCAGTGAGCAAATGAAATTTGTGAAGAACGCAAAGGAGTAGCACAACAGTTTACAAACTTGTCACCTCAAAAAATGTAATGAAAATACTTCAAAAGAAAGATTTGGACAGCAGAAACAATTTTCTCTCACACTCAGCCAAGTACTTGCTACATAAAGCTTCAGCTGAGTATAAAACAAGCAGCAGCTAGAAGTAAAGACATACATAGCCTGCTAAGGATTACAAAGTAGAATAAAAGAGCTAATTAACTCACCAAATAGCCTTTTGCTAAAAACCTGCGTTCTTCTCTGTCTTAGGCTTCTGCTTTCCAAAGACAAATTAAATTACATGCTCTCTGACAGAATGATGACAAAAGAGTACACTGTGATCTCTTTTCTGCTCTTTCACTGAATAAAACTGAACTACACTGCAGTCTCCAAGAGAGTAAGTACTTCATATGAGCATGCTCAGTATCTAATTTAAATGACTTGATATTTCATCTCGGCATGCGATGGCCTACTTCCAAACACACTCAAAGAGCTGCAAACTCAATTGAAGATCTTTACCTGCAATAAACTAAGCGAAACCACAAATTATAACATTTATTTTTAACTTCATAATTTCTATGGTTCATTTAATTTGATGTGACTGGAAATTATTATTTCTACACTTTTATTAAAACGAGTCCTTAGGTTTCACTATTTTGTTAACTGTGTCAATATAAGTATTCCAAAAATGCTCATGAACTGGAAATTTCAAAATATCCAAGATGTCCCAAAAAGTAAATTGGACCACTGATAAATTAAGCAAACCATAAGTCATTCAAATTTTATTTTTAACCCCTTATTCTGTTCTCTTCCCTGCTCACCAAATAAAATAATCTGCAAACTATAGTATTTTAATTTCTCCTTTAGAACTCTTAGCGAATATTAGAAATTGAAATGTTGAGTATTGTTAGTAAGAATGTTTGCTATCTTCAAACTATAGCAGTAGGATTTTTCTCATCTACAGATGTTATATAATAAGATTATGTGCTTATATAACAAACCTCACCCAAATATTGTTAAAGCTATAAACAGGATTAAAAATTTTTTTGCATTTTCAAGAACAATTTTTACAAAAATGCCATATAGCACCCCAACCAAATATTTTACATATGTATGTTTATGTCATCAGATAACTAATTTGCCTGATTTGTTGAGTATGTTGTGCAAAAGTCGTATAGTTTATTGCATAAGTCCGTATGTTGGTGCATGACAGAATATGCTCTGTTCACTGTGACCACTTTAATCTTCCAGAAATAGAAATCCAGCACAGCAGACAAGGACCCACCAAAACCAACCAGACAATTCTTACATACCCACTTCCCACTTTCACCTTGGGCAGACAAGCAAAAATAGGAAGTGTTCATATACTTGACAAACACCAAGCTTCGGAGAACAAAAAACCACTGACAGCATCTTTAAATGGGTCCATATGCTAATTCACGATTTTCCGTGAACAGCGGCCCTGCCTTTCCCCCTGTGAATTAATTTGGAAGGTCCGGAAAGCAAGAAGGCATAAGAAATAAACAAAGGCAGTGGGACAAGATCATTTAAAAGTTCAGAGGTAATAAAAAAAAATGTTAAAGAAATTTTTTCAAACACCACAGAGAACCATTTACAGAACCACATCTAATTCCATTATCTTCCTAGGGAGAAAAAGTTAAGTTCACAGGAAACTACTAATACCGTTTTCTTTACCACTCTACCAAAGTAATTTATTCTTATTGCCAATGAGCATTAGGTAGGTAAAACTGCAAGGTTTGCTACGTAAGTGTTCTATCTCTAAACAAACAACACAAAGCCCAGGAAAAGGAGGGCACAATAAAAGCAAACAGCAAGTCATAAATGTATCAAAAAGTATGAATATGCACATTTTATATATTGTTAAGTCTAAAAACGTTCTGTGTACCGTATGTGTCAGAGTGAGGACTCTGTATAAAGAGATTACCTACAGTACTCAAGGAAAGCTCTACAATCCTGAATGAGAAAATTCCTTCACTGGAAACAAGTCTCATTCTGATCTATAAATATGTATTAAATACATATACATACACACACACACACATATATGGCATGATACAAGGCAATACACAGTGGAAAGAAAAATAAGGACTATCTCTGTCTTTCAAAGAGCTTAGAGATGATGAGGCAAGTACATATAATTAATATGATTATCACAGCAAAAGAGAGGTGCAGTGTTCTGGAGAGTCTAGAAGGACATGAGAAAGCAGTCTGATGAGGGGAATTTAGAAAAGTTTTTGTGAGGGGGTAGACTTTTTTAAATGCCTAGATGAATACTGACGACCTGGACCAGGAAGGAGAGGGAATAAAGAGGAAACAACCATGTTGGAGGCTGAGGAGGAGGATAGCAGGGAACCTGGGAACTGATATGGGCACCAGGGAACCTGTGACACTGGCAGGGTGAATACTGGAAAGCAAAGGGTGTCAACACTGGGAAGAGAGAAAAGAGAAGCTCATTACTCTGGGAGGGAGTTTGGAAGCAGATGGCAAGAAGCATTTTACACCCTGGATAATCAAAGTTAGGATCACGTGTTGGAATAAGAGTCAACTTTGGAAAGACAGATACAAATTAGGAAAATGAGCACAGTACATGAGCACAATGGCGTAGTACGTCTCTTCTCTAACTCATGTTTTGAATTCTTCCATATTACTTAATTGCTCTTTAACCCGAACTTCCTCTCCTATACACTCAACTACAGTATTCTGATTTAAAATTGAGGTCGTCTTGTAATTACATTTATCCTTTGAGCTTAATTAGAGGCCCAATTAAAAAAAAAATCTCTCATTGCTCATTCTTTTAGTTGCTTACCCTCTCTACCTATAAAATATGATAAAATATTTCCCAAATGCTACTCTAATAAGAATGAACTTGTAAAAATTCAATGAAAGATATAACCTATTTCTATGACAAGTAATTGCTGAGTTTACACAGTTCTAGTGCAATCTGCTGCCTGTATACCCATAAGGATGGATGGCATTCATTCAATACCTAACCAAAGGGAAGGAATAGGAGGAGGGAGAATGGAAATAGATATATGAGTCTTACATTATAATTTAATGTGTTGTATTTTACCATAGAATCATTTAGGCAACTAAAAAAACCACTCAAGCACATGTGTTCAGGGTCCAGAAATCTTTCAATCTGGCCATTCAGTGGGGCGAAACATCATGAAGATGCTCCCTACATGATTTTGAGTTCTTTTAGTTAAGAGCCACTGCATTAGTTTCTCACTAGTTTACAGGGTGAGATGGACAAATAAATAACTCAAACATAATGTTATGAGAATAAGAAAGGAAGTGCAATAAAAATATGGTTAATTTCCAAGATCCACAGATCAGGAAATATTTGAGGATTAAGTAATCCTAGAATTTACTGAATACATGAACTTTCAAATTTATCACTGCAAGTGTTTCAGAGACACTACATATTTTTAAATGGTGCAATGACATCGTCCTATTTGCTTTTAAATATAATGCTGATGGTAACTTGTAGAAAATGGATGGAGAGAAGGGAGATTAATGGCCTGCGGGACTGATCAGCAATGTAAGAATTAGAAGGGGTTTCAAAAAGTAGTGCAACATGGAAGCCACTGGAGAGGAAATAACAAAATAGACAGATTTTAAAGGCAGATTCAAGAGGATATGGTGCTGGATTGGATGGAAGGGCCAAACAAATAGAAAAATAGAGCACAACTGCAAGGGTCTTGGTTGGGGCAACTGGAAAATACAAGCCAGAAAATACAGATGTAAAAGGCAGGTGGCAGGGTTATATTTCCAGAGAGTGTGAGTTCAGCACGAGAGGCAACAGAAAAGGAGAGAGAATGGCTCAGTTTCAAACAGTGGACTATAGGCTCCTGACACTCACCTGGTAATATCTACTGTAGGCTGAAGGAAATATATATCTGGCGTTAAAAAAAAAAGAAAAAGAAAAAGATCAGGGCCAAAGAAGAAATTTAAAGGAGAAGAGAAGCAAATGAGATGATGGAGGATACCAGCTTCTATGCAGAGAGAAGCCAGGTAACGAACCTGAGAAGGGAGATCAGAATGTCAGAACCACTCATCAAGAGAAATATCAAGGAAACCAAGGAAAGAAACTTCAAGAAAATGGCCAAACTCTCAAGGACAAAATGGTTAAATACAGTCATGATTGAAAAAGGCCAATGGATTTGTCCATTGGATGCCACTACAACTCTTGTGGAAACTGTTTTAACAGTATTCTGAGGTCAAAAATCAGCTTCCAAAAGGCTGAAGTTGGGAATGAATCCTAAAGAAAGACTTAATAACAAACATTTATTGCATTCTTACTTTTGTCAGGCATTGTGTTAAAAACTTTTTATGGATTGTATCATTTATCCTTGTAACAACCTTATATTAAATGGTAACTTTTAGTTAAAATCACTAATAAAGATGAAAAAATGAAGGCAAAGAGCTTTGCTAAGTGTCTTACCCAAGTTCACAGAGATGGAAAGTGGTAGAGCTGTGCTATGATTCCATACAGTTTGATTCCAGTGTCTGAGTCTTCACCACCACCTTGCTATACTGCCTCAACTGTTAAAGACTTGTTTAAAA
The DNA here is from genome assembly GCA_003508835.1 of Eonycteris spelaea. Classification (NCBI taxonomy): domain Eukaryota; kingdom Metazoa; phylum Chordata; class Mammalia; order Chiroptera; family Pteropodidae; genus Eonycteris; species Eonycteris spelaea. The sequence goes on from PUFA01000053.1 coordinate 6,069,780, forward strand.
AAACCGCAATAAAGAAGAGCTAACACTTATAGGTTTTCAAGTACATGGTTTCATTTAATATTCACAACACCCCATGCAACAAATCTTATTACTATTCTACCCATTTTACAAATTTGGAGACTGAGGCTCAGAAGTTTACCCAGTATCACACAGATAATTAGTGTTGGAATTGGATCCAGATTTTGGACTCAAAACCCATGGTCTAAATGAGATCTAAAGGGTAATAAGCTTTATGAAGGAGGCAGAATTGCTGGAAAAGGTTTTAATAGCTAAGGAAATATGGAAAGAGTGGGGAGAATAATTGTGAAGAGAAGAATTTAAAGTAAGTAAGATGTAAAGACCCAAGCAAAGGTGATTAAACCAGTTTTTGTTTAGTTTTATTCAAGGTCAATTTGTATTCATAAAACCCATATATGGTTTCAGTGTCCAATTCAAAGGCTTTTAATACATTTATAGGCTGTGCAAACATGACCACATCCAGTTTTAGAACATTTCCATCTTCTTTAAAAAATCCATCATACCCTGTCTACAGTCAACCTCAACTTCCACCCTCAGGTCCTAAGCAAAAGGATCTTGAAGATGAGAAATAAACCACAAGTAAGAAATAGGCACTGCCATCACTGCCACCATTTCCTTCTTTGGGATAAACCAATGACACAGTAACAATACAGTAACAGTCACGAATTACTAACATGACATGTCTTGTTGGTAAAAGATCCCTATTTATATATTTTTGCTTCCTCACACAGAGATCTTCAGAGGGCATTTAAAAAACAAAGGAAAAAAAAGTAGAAGCATTTGATTTTTAAAAACATTCAATCTTAATAATAAAATTAAGATTTTTTTCCCAGTATATTTCAAGAAAGCAAGTGCCATGAAGTGTACAATGAAAAAGAAACGGTAACAGGAAGAGTACCTACAAAATCTTGGGCATATATTTGCAAGAATCTTGGGCAAAATAATAAATAAATTCTGAATAGTAATTTGTTACCGTTGGATAGAAAAATTTTAATTTTACAACATATTTTCATAAAATAAACTTAAATATCCCAGTGACTTTTACTTTAGCAATAAACCCTTATCATCTACTTAGCATGTGACAAGATAATGAACAGCTCTAATTGCACATTATTTTGGCATCCAAGCTGTCTCTTGCTATAGACAATGCTTAAGTCAAGAAAATCTCTCATGCTTTACTAGGAAAACAAAAGCACACACAAACCAATTTTACTTCTGAATAAAAACATTATAAGAGAAAATATTTTAAAAACATTTTACTGTGTAAATGAAAAGGAAAAAATGAGAATTGGGCAGAACTATTTCCTGCTTCTTATTAAGAGACGAACAGTAAGAATTTCTTAATACCCCTTCCCCAAAAATCAAAATAGTCAATTTCTTTGCATTCTGCCTAAGGATATTCTTAATCAATTGGTAAAAATATAATCTTAAGTATTACAGAAATCTACAACTTAAAAAAAAATCTGTACCCTTTGCTCATTCATTTATTCATTTCACAAATATTTATTGAATAACGCCTCTACATCAGACACTTTTCTACCAAGGATACAGTGGTAAAAAGGTCTACGTGCTCATGGAACTTACATTCTCATGGGGCAGTGGGTGGGTGGGAATGCAATTTACAAAGAACATATACCACAGTGGGAAAGGGTTATGTCAAGAACTAAGATAAGGCTAAGTGACTGAGAGAATGGATGGTAAAGAAAAATACAACATTTTAGCAATGGCCCAAATAATGACAGAGAAGCAGGGAAAGAAATCCATATACAGTGGACAGGTAGTCTAAAGATTCTAAGGTTGGCATATCTAAAAAGAAAGAAGGCCCCCAAGACTAGATTATGTTGGAGGGAGGGGAAAGCAGTTGAGATGAAGTTTAAGAAGGTTGGATTTATAAACCAGAGAAGGGACTCTGGATTTATTCTAAGCCACTGGAAGGCTGTGATGTGATCTTTTGATTTACATTTGTCCATTTAAGAAGATGCCTCTGGCTACAGTGTGGAGAATGGATTATAGAGTCAAGAGTAGAAGAGGAAAATTGTAAGGCTATTTCAATTGTTCAGATAAGAGACAATGGTGGTATAGATGGGAGCTTTGGCAGACAGAGAGAAGTAGGCAGATCTAGAATACTTTTTGGAAGGAGGAAGAAGAGTCAACAGGGCCTATTGATAGACTGATAGTTGGGGTAGGGGGGTGAGTAAAGGAAAGATCAAAATTGAGGATGGCTGCAAACTTTTTTTCTGACTGTGTCCAATAAACGCTAAGTGGAGAGGTCACTGAGAACAGAAATGGAAAGATGTCTAGGCTGGAGATACAGATTTATGAGTAAATGGCATAGGTATGCAAAGAGCGTTGGTAGTGAATAAGGTGACCTAAAAGAGAACACAGGATAGACACTGTACCTTCATCAATCAATAGTGCCTACTGTGTCAGGACCTATGCTAGGTGTAAAACAACAACAACAAAACAGTTCCTTGCCCTGCTAAAGTTCACACTATAATCAGAAAATACAAATACAAGCATAATAAATAAATGAGGAGTTGGGAGTGTAGCTAGATGATGGAATTAAATGGGGGTCAGGGTAAACCCATTCAAAAGATCAGATGTGCACAAAGAGCCAGGCAGAAGGAAAGGTCAGGCCCTGAGGCAGAAATAAATAAGATCTTCCAAAATAAGTATGACTGGCATATTTGAAGAAATGGCAGGGAGACCAGTATGGCTTTAGCAGAAAAGGGAAAAAAAAAGCTAGCAAAGGAGTGGCCAGAAAAGCAGCACAAAACCCAGAAGCATATGAAGACAAGGGGAAACGCTGAATGCTGCCAAGAGAATGAGTAAGATCAGGACAAGAGGTTTTCTTAACATTGGAAGTGCAATGTGGAGTCAGAAGAGAAGACAGCCATCTCTAGAAGGGCAGGGGAGGAGGTCCAGCTGGCAGAAGGTATATTCACTAAAGGTAGTAAGACAAGTTGGCTCTAAGGACCTAACTAAATTCTTGCTCTATCGCAGCCAACAAGCAAGGATTTGAAATTTTTAATGCACCATCATCAATTAATTTTGGAATCCCAAAGGCCCATTTTGCTTATTTTCTCACTCAATAATGAACCCACCTCAAAATCACTACTCTTAAGCTATGGTGTGTGTGTGGGGGGGGGGGGACGGGGAGAAAGGGAGAGAAAAGAGGAAAAAAAGCTGAAAACTCATAAACCAGAGCAACAGCTTCAGCAGCAACACAGTACCAAGTATCCGTCATTGAGACTTATTCCAGGTATCATGGATAGATGACTGACCTTTTACGTGCACAGGAATGCTGTCAGATAGGTTTTACTATTTATTTATATTTTATATGATGAGGAAAGGTGGCCAGGGTTTCACTGCTAGGACACTGAGGGACTGGATTAGAAGGAGTCCATGTTTTTTCTACTCTGCCACATAAGAGTTTTCTATTCTAAAATGAGCGGGGCAGACAGGGTGAGTTTTCCTCTTGCCTTATAAGACATTCTTGCTAGCTAGACATGGTAACTTTTATTTTTTATATTCTACTATAATCATTAAACATTGTTGCACTAGCCAACAACTTCCTTAATATCTTCGTCTCCTTCCTGGCTCCTATACATCCATCACCTCTTTATTCATTCATATATATGTATGTATGTATCAGTGTCTACTGTATGCCAGTAGATACTCTACACACTAAGTCCTGTTGCATTTTAGAAAAGTTAGTTTTCAAAAAAAAAAATCCCCTCATTTTTCAAAATAGGCATCACTGCTATATAAAAAGATAATTAACCAATACATGAAAAATAACTAAATTATATACTTCAATAAATTACTAAAATGAGATGAGGAATTAGGTTATAGTAATACTTTTTGATAAACTACTTCACAACTGTTTGTGGTTCAAATTTTTTTTACTAGATATACTTAAAAATATATACAACTTCACAGTCTAATGACCTAGGAACAATCGACTCTAAAATCACCTTTATGTGGCAATTTAAAACATCTAATTGAAAGAGAGGCGCCCTAAAGAATTTTAAATCAGTATTGGCATATAAAATATAATCTACCGATAACTGAGCAAAGGAGGAGACAGACTTTTCGAGGAGCTGAACAAAGGGTCACAAGGATACAGAAGCAGACTCAATAAAATATCATTCAAGGTCACTGAAAGAGTGTAACTATGGCTTTTAAATTTTTTTTCTAAATTGATAGATCTATTTCGGTCATCTCATCTCAATGAGTGTAGGAAAAGGCAAACACCAGATGCTCATTAGGCAAAGTTATATAAACAGCAACAAAGAAAGCAAGCACAATGCCAAAAGTCCAGAGTAATCAAGAAGAATGGCTGCACAAATCAAAGTACATCTGTACTGTAGATCATGTCATGCAGCTGTTAAAAATAATGAGGGATAACCGTATATTCTGTCACGGAAAATATCTCTTATATGTATGTTTTCTTGAGTGAAAGAGGAAGGTAAGAGAACAGTAAATGTTAATAGCATGGATTAAGGCTACTTTCATTTTTTTCCTTTATTCTCCTGTGCTATATAAATTATTTTGATAAGCATGCCTTAGTTATGTAATTAACAACAACAAAAAAGAAATGAGACAAAGAAGAAGGGGTGGGAAGAAGGGAAAAGAACAGAAAGGAAAATAAAAAGAGTTAGGAAAAGTTGACAGCTTTACAGGCTCGTGGCGTGATGTGGAGAGACCTGGAGTGAGATGTCCGCACCCTCAAGTCCTAGCCCTGCTGCTAACTCTGGGCGGCGTGAACTCTCTCGGGTTCAGTTTACTCACATGTTCAGTGAAGATGACACTATTCCTTACCCTAGTTACTGTGAGCATTAAATGAGCTACTTGTTGAAATGTGCCTAGCACTGTCTGGGAACAGTGTAAGTACCCAATAAATGGTACCTATTATCATTTTCTTAAATTAAAGCAGTAAAATAACTTCACCTCGCAATCTTAAATTATGTTTGGTATAAACTCTTTTTACTAGTTTAGAAAAGATTTTAATAATGACCATAAAACCAATCTCACAGGAAAATATATGCTGGTGGCACTATGAGAAAGATACTTCACCTGGGATGTCCTATTACGGTTGCATGAATGCCTGGCTCCTTGTCCTCGCCCTTACCACGCCAAACACTGAACTCTGTGCTTCCTACTCAGACACTTCACATTTACATTTGTCTGCTGCTTATCATAAGACTAGCAGATACCTGTATCTCTTCAAGTCATTCTGCAGTAGATGGAGAAAAAACGATATTACTCAGAGGCATATTCTCAAGACTTTTCTTTCTTTTCTTTTCTTTCTTTCTTTCTTTCTTTCTTTCTTTTCTTTCTTTCTTTCTTTCTTTCTCTCTCTCTCTCTCTCTCTCTCTCTCTCTCTCTCTCTTTCTTTCTCTCTCTCTCTCTCTCTCTCTCTCTTTCTTTCCTTTTCTTTTTTTAAAATCAAAATTCTAACCAAAAACCAGAATAGATTTCAAAGTAGTGAATAATAAAATTCCTAACCTCCAATTTAGAGTAAAAAACTGATTAAAATTTTTAAATTGCTTTTTTCCAATAACCTAATTCAGTCAACATGGAGTTCACACTTGCTTTTCAAATGTTGCTTCATGTGTTCCCACATGGGCTCTATTCGAAGCTCATAAATTACCTTAACAAAGTCCTGCCTAATGAAGCATTTTTATTGTGAATCTTAGTATATCCTGTCCTTCTACTTATTAAGACTTTTCTTCTAAAAAAGTTAAAACCCCTATTAATATTTCGCCCTCTTTTATGTTTAAAGGTTCATTTACATGCTACTGTCTTAGGATTTATGCATCTCATCAACACTCTGAAATCTTATCTTTTATTCAAAAGTCTAAAGTCTAAAACAGGATTCAACAAACTTATCTTTCAAAGTTAATAAATATTTTAGGCTCAGCGGACCAGGCTTTGTCACACTACTGCTTCTGCCATTTTTATAATAAGGAAGCAGTCACAGACAGTACATAAACAAATGAGTGTGGATGTATTCCAATAAAACTTTATTTACAAAAACAGGCAGCAGGATGAATTTGGTCTGTAGGCCACTGGTGCCAATTCTTAATCAATTAACTGAAATTACTATGACAGTTTTCTACCTACTTTTTAAATGCTAAGTAACACATGTCTCTGATCAATTAGTTAATAGGCCATTTCACTTATTAATGAATAGTATTACTAATTTTATTAAAAGTAAATTTTTTCTTATTAACTTCATTTAGGTTCTTCCCAACATTTAAGTAATTCATAATTCTATACTTCACTAAATAGAACTTGCTTAATCATTCAGCATTTCCTCATAAATCTCATTTTCTAGAATTTATTATTTTTATATCTTTGAATTCTCTCCAAATTTCCTGTGCAAAGTAGAAATGCCAGAACTTCTCTGCAAATTAAATGCTTTATAAGACTGAAAACTAAGAATTTACTTTACTTTTCCTTCATCAAAATCAAGGCAATTATTAATGAAGATATCCTTCTAACACATGGTAGCCAGTCTGTAAGATAGGCCCCAAGGAGCCTCACCCCTTGTATAGTTCCTCCATTGCCATTTCTGTCCTGGTCTCTTAGATCGCTCACTCCGCACAAAGCCAGCTGCCATATCACGAGGGCCACATAATCCTGAGGAAGGGCCCCCATGGATGGAAACCAACCAGTTAGTCCCAACTTGCCCGCCATGTGTTCCTCCAGCCTCAGCTTTCAAGCCGTGAGAGACTGAAGCCGCAGCCAAAATTGAACTACCACCACCTCATAAGACACTCTGAGCCAGAAGGCCCACCAAGCGGCTCCAGAACTCCTGCCCCGCAGGAACTGTGACTGTTGGCAAATGATTACTGTACTGAGTTTTGAGTGACCCTGAGGCCACAGTGGATACTCCTTATCTGATTACATTACAGTTTCGCTTCTTCCGCATAAGTAAATATTTTGGTTAGTGACAGCTGCAGCTGATAAACAAGAATCTCATGTCTTGCCATAAGATGGGTTTAGGGGATGAGACTGCTACTAGCGACAACTGATTAAGCTGCATGGCAGTGGTGACCGCTATGCAGTTTGTTCAACGGCACTCAACATTAACTCGACGTTTGTTCTGAGGAGAGCTGTGTTAGTAGGTTATCAAGACAGTTTGATTTTTACACACTAGCACATGACCTACAACAAGTTACATGCATAAAAACAGTCCTCATTTCACCTCCATTCTTGCTGATGTAAATCTCACGGTTGCATAGGGCAGTATTTTCGAATCCTGGTCTAACCCATTAGAGGATAACAAAAAGCAGTTAATGGGATGCTTGCTACAAGCACTTTTAAGTAATTAAACAGAAGAGAAGGTACAAATAGTAAGGGGAAGGTATTTTTTCATTTTATTTTTATATAAAGAAATGTGTCATGTATAGGAACAATGGCTCATACAATAATATGTATTTCTTATGGTGGATCACAGTCAAAGAGTTTAAAACCAGTAATTAATATCCTAGAAACCTAACGAATCACGGTACTCTCCCAGTTCTTGGCCATTTCATTCTTCCTTTCTGACTTCTCTTCTGCCTGTCTTCATTGCTCATTTTGTTTTCACATTAGTCCTTTTTAAAATCTCTGTGGAAACTAGCTCCGGCCCAGTTGTTTTTTTTTCCTAATCTCAGTCCTGTCCACACTGAAGGATGAGAAGAGGGAAGTCCCTTCTCCGTGGGCACACCTCTCTTAAAATGTACTTAGTGGCTGTCTTGCAGAATAAGGCAAGCAAGAAGAGGGAAGAGCATACAGGAAACTTGAAAAGACCATGAGATCACAAATTTCTGACTAAATGAATCATCTCCATTTCTCCAACATGCCAGAAATAATTAGATATGCTAGGCTTATAAGACTGATTTGCAACTCTATAATGTCCCAGCAACAATTATATTTTCTACTGCGTAGACCTTCAGATTTTAAAAAGCGCTCCGCTTTTTATGACGAGGGGTACAGATGTAGGCAGTAGCTTGAGTGCAGGAAGCATCTCCCAGCTCTTTCTTCAACAGCGTCTGGTACTGACTTTGCATTCAATTGATAAATTAATGAATGAATTTTAAGGAAAGAGTATTTTGAGAATTTAAAAAGAATCAAAACAGAAATATTCATCCAATCAACTGATAATTCATTTACTTATTTTTAATGCTTCAAGGGAAAGGATTATCTATAAGAAACTTCCTTAGCTTGAAACCAGTATTTCAACCACTGAAAATATGAATACTAGTAAATATAGCTAATCATTTCCTAAAACCGTCTAATAAGATGAGGGAAGATTTCAAGATTACTCCCAAACGAGAAGAAACAAAAGAAGGTCAGGATGATGGTAGTAGTGTACACTGATGGTTTTCTATCAAAAGGGCACAATGAGGCTTAAGAAAGTCTATGGAAAAAATGAGACTAAAAATGAGACTCAACTGATTTAATAATTTCCAAAAAGCATGCTACAAGGCAGAAATGGGGAATCAACATGTTGTAACCAGATCTCAACATTTAATGAGAAAATGGACTGATGTCTTTGGAATAGCACAGAAAAGCAAGGAATCAAATTCCTCTAGAATGAGATCAAAGGGGGTGAGGGTGGGGTGCTGCCCTGTTAAATCACAAAAAGCCTTAATAAAAGGAAAGTTCTAGTTCTTTACAAAAGGTCTTTTTCTGAGCAACATTCCTGATTTTTATTAATTACTCAAAAAGCAGTTATTTTTCAAGTCAATACAATTTTAGCACAGTTATGTCACCCTAATCCTAGTCCTATCATTGGTCCAAAGAAGAATTAAGAATATGTACTAGTCTGTTTCTTGGCCTGTGTCATATGAATTTGTTCACATTACCAAATTTATTTCTCTAAAGCACCCCCGAGTTCTAGACTAGTATACCCAGCTGCCTACCTACAATCTCCACTCAGCTTTCCCACACCCATCTCAAACTTCCCCACCAAAAAACTCATCTCTGGATCTCCAGTCTTCAATCCACAACTCTTCTCAATTCCCCACCTTGCTTTACTTCCTAAAAGAACAAACCATTTCTCATTTCAAATATGGAACTTCCACCCAGCTGCACCACAAAGCTGAAAATTATTCCCCCCATGTAATCCAACAAATCCTATGCAGTCTACCTCTAAAATCTCTCTCCGACTAGTCTACTGAACTCCACCTCTGCTAATACTCCCTTAATTCATCCTCCACCTTTTCTCACTTAGAGAAATGTAGTAGCTTCTTAACTAGCCAACTTTTTTTACTCTGTCTCATATCATTTAATTCTCTGACAGCCAGAATAATATATAAAATGTTATTCCTCTATTTAAAACCTTCAACAGTTTCCCATAGCACCTGACATAAAATACCAAGACCTTAATTGGGCTACAAGGTCCTGCACTGTGTACTATCCCACCCCCCAACCCCCCACCCCACCCCTGGTCTCCAGCCGCAGCCAGCCTGGGAGGCCCCCATCTCACTCACCCATGCACTCTGGAGGCTTTCAGACCCTGTGGATCTCTGCAGCCTAGAAGGCTCTTTCCTGGCAAACTAACGCCCCCAACTCATCTTTCTAGTCTCAGCTTAAATATTTTAAAATATGCTCATATATTTACCAGTGTGGTTATCATTCTAACATCCATCTCTCCTCTATGTCGGCAGCTGCAAAAATTCAGTGTCAGTGCCTGTTTTGTTAATCACTGTGACCCAGAAGCCATCAGAGAGAGGCTTTGGTATATCATAGAAGCCCAATGAATATTTGTTCAGTAAAGGTACTTTCTTTTAAATTTATCTTGTTACCACTGAGTATACACAATGCCTTTGCACATAAATTATAAATGTAAATAATCACAAGATAACCTAATACATTAAACTCATAAAGTAAAGAATATACTCTGAATGAAATATGTTTTAAGAAAATAATCTCAACATTTAAACATATTAAAAATCTATCCTTTTGCCTTTAGGGATTACAAACTTACCACAATATTAATTTCATAAGTCAAATTTGCAAAATAAGACTTCAACCAGGCTGTTATAGTTATTTCATGGAAACATTTACTCTAGGTTGGCCATTACCGGAATGTAGTCAGGAAAATCATTCCTAATATGATTTGCTTCTAAAAATTTGTTATTTTGAAACTTCAATTATTATTTGAAAAAAAAAAAAACAAAAAAGATCGATAAATTTTTAATTTTTTCTTTTTTTAAAAAAATGATATTTTTCTTTCTCACATATTCATAATACTGAAAGTATCACTGTTATATTTTCAAAATGAACATACAAACCTGAATATAGATTTTATTTATGAAAAAAATGCACTGAGATAGGATGGAAAATAAAGGAGAAAAATAATTTGGGGGGAAGACAGAAGAGAGGAGAGGTCATTTTATTCTCCTTTCTAATATTATTTCAAAGTCTGATGTTCTTAATAATAAAAATAAAATTCAAGTCTGACACCTGACTCTCAGCTCTACTCATATTTGTTCTTAATAACCCAACAATGTTTAAACCTGCATGTGCATAAAGTGGCCACACTCCCCTCATGACCCAATCAACGGTATTTTTCCCCATTTTTCATCATTATCTTGATGAGATAATCAGTGTCCTTACAGGCTGTAGACCAAAAATGGTGCTCACTGCTTTAAAAAAATATGAAAGTAATTTGACAAGGAATCTTTGAAAAACAAACAGTAGTATCTATGAAGCTTGGTCAGCCATCAATTCCTAAGCATTCTCTCTGCAGAAATATTTCTCACCAGAGTAGAACAAAAATTAAATTGAAATAGATCACATTTTTAAAAAGTTAATATGTTCCAGTCTCGCTTTCATAGAAGTATGTTCTCATAAAACTCATTTCTATTACCATTCTTTTTCTGCTCCTGTAAGTGCAGCATTTAAAAGCGTCAGCTTGAGAGCACTGAGAACTTACCGACATTCTCCCAAGGGAATGAAGAATGAAAATTAAAGTGAGGATGAGTTAGTCTAATTCTTCAAATCCCTATTTCACTCCAGAGTACTTCCATTTTAAGATTTACTTTTGTCTTCTTCATATGGGCCCAAATTCATTGACAGATGCTTACAAACACAGGATTACAGTACCTGGTGGCCAGTGTAAAAGGTGGCTGCCAATGAGTCCCGCCTCATGGTGTTCAAGCCCTTATGTAGCTCACTTGCATGCAAAACAGATCCATTTTTATAACCAATAGGATAATGCACAGATGACAAAAAGCTTGTTCTAAGGCCTGGTCACTGAAAACACTGTGGTTTCCATTTTGTTCTCTCCTCAATCACTCACACTGGGTGAAGCCAAGCACAGTGACCTGAAGAACTGTGGCATTCTGCCCACCAGGATCAACATGAAAGCAGATCCTCCAAGCCCTTGTCAAGCTTTCAGATGACTGCAGCCCTGACAAATACCTTTACTGCAATCTTCTAAGAGACTCTAAGCCAGAACCACCCAGGAGACCTAGAAATGTGAGATTCAGATAGGAAAACATTTTGCTATGCAAATATGGAGTCCAAGAAGTATCTAGACATATCAAAAGCATGCTTTTGGAATTCCATTTGTAAGACCTTGCATATGTTAACTATTGTAACTGACGGCCAAAATGGTACTCCACCAGCCAAGGCAACTTTCGAGTAAGGTAAGGACTGTCAGAAGATGCTCATTACATGCTTGATAAATGCATGAACCAATAAATGCAGTGGGAATGAAAGAAATGGATGATGCTAGAGCTGGTAACATCTTTATAATTACTTGTTGCAATGTTTCTTTTAACCACCAGAGGGCATGCATGGCATACTGTTCTTTGACCTAGCACTTAATGCCTAAAGCATGTACACGGTAGGAATAAAATTAAAATCTATACAAATGGAGGATAAGAGGAAGGGAGGATGTTTGTTAATAAATGGGAAGAGATTAAGTCTGACTACAATGCCCAAAAGAGGCTTCCCGGAGCGTGAACTTAGTTATTCGCATACAAGATTTCAAGGATGGACACTAATTTACAAATGGTACTCTCCAAAGGGAATAAAGCAAAGCACAGAGGCTGAAAACGTCAGGTCAATTTCAAGGAACTTATGACCAGAGCACAAGCAGTGTAGACTGACACTTATCTTCAATCTAAACTTTTTGCTTATGCCTTTTTTCCAACTACCTACTAAGAAATTAGTTGGCGTTATTCCTTTAAGAAACATCTGTTTCTAAAGAAAACAAAAGATTTGGTATATTAAATCAGGCACATTCTCAGCTACCCATAGGTGCTTATGATCCAACTGTCTTTTTTATTAACTGAACCAAGCATCATTGTGTACCTGTTGGAGCTACATCTACTGCAGGTGCAGTGCTCATAAAGAATCTCCTCTATGTGGCCAGCCTCACTAACTCAAACCTATTAAGTGACTGCAGATGTCACAGTGCCCTCTGAAACCTTATTATCATAGCAGCACATTAAAATTGCCCTATTACTTTTAATGTTACCTTTTAGCAAATAGTTATTCACTTATATTTTTAAATATCCATGACTATCTATTGAATTGGAAGCTAATTCCTTAATGACAAAATTAACAAAACCATTTTCCTTTTTCAAGTTACTTAGCCAGAGTCAGGGATAACTTCATATCTGTTTTTTATAGGGCCTTTGACAAATTATATTGATTTCATGGTTTATGATTTGATTCATAGATCTAAGATTTATGGTTAGCAAGAGTATTTATAAGCCTTTAGTGACAGGCAATAAGACAGAATCCCAACATTTTAAAAAGGATATCCTTGCTGAAATTGAAGGATAAAGGGGTTAACTCTTGATTAATATAAAAGACATTAATAAAAATATCTCAACTACAATAAATGTTATATGTATATCTGTAATAAAGATCAAATTGTTCAAAATGACTATTAGCTAATGATAATACTAGATCTAGATTTATGGGGTATATCTTGCCAATAACGTTGAAGAAATAAAGCAGAGGCATTTAATTCCGTTCAGTGGGCCCCTACCCATCTGTAAACCCCTAAATCATTTGTATACCTTTAAACATATAAAATACTTAGGCATTCTTCAGGGGAATGAGACACTTACAGCCATCAATGACAAAAAACCCAATCCAAAATAGCTTAAGCAAAAGAAGGGAATTTATTGGCTTAAATAACTCAGAACTCCAGGAATATATTTGAGAGACTAAACTCAGGTGATAAAGATATGTTTCAGCCTCCTACCTCCCTTCCTTTCTTCTGCCTCCTCCTTTTCTGTCTTAGAGAGACTAGCCCCTTAAGGACAGCTTTCGTTTTTACACCTTTCCAGTTTCAAGCTCAACGAGAGAATTTTTCTTCCTCCACAGGGGAGGGGCCCAGGATAGTCTAACTTACATCATGTACCCTCTCCTGATCAATCATTAGGGTCAGGTCTGCAACAAATACCCCTATGACCAGGCCTGAGAGTGAGAAAGGAGTTATTCTCCAAGGAAAATATAGCTCAGATTCTCAGAAGAAAGAGAGGATGATGGGCAGGGAACAAAATAAATGGACGTCAGCTAGGCATATCCACAATTTCAAGGAGGACCCTGGATGCCCTCTCCCAAAGTTAGGAACAAGTATAAAATAGGTTTAGAGAAGAATAGGTACATTTTAAAAATGTCACCTGAAATCTAACATTGCACTAACATGCTCATATTTAAGCGATATCCTAACCAAATCCAGTGCCTTACTCAGCCTCCACTACTTATAAGCACTGCATTTCCCTTCCACTGACTATATAATCCTCTCTTCCTGAAATACTGTTTTCTAACTTAGACTTCCAGGAACTACATTAGCCAGGTTCTACCTCTTAAACTTTTTCAGATATTACTCAGTTTTCTCCCCTCTTTTTTTTTTTTAAATCCTATTCTATGTTATCTAGCACTTCTATCCAAATGACTCTCAAGTAATCATCTCCAGACCAAAAAAAAAAAAAAAGCTTTAAAAAATACTATTCCCTCATTTCTAAAAACCAAATATATACCTCAAAACCCAGATAACACACTCAAACTCTTCAAAACAAAGATTCTCTTTTTAATAAAAACAGCTCTTCCTTCCTCTCAGTATCTGAGAAACCATCTGATCACCTGTGCTTCAGGATTCAGCTCAGAGGTTACACCTTCTGTGAAACCTTCCCAACTCCCTCCCCTCACCGGGTTGGGGTATGTGCCTTCCAGCACTCTGCCCACTACCAAAGTACTTATCCCACTTCTGTGTAATGATTGGTTTGCTTTCTCAGCTTACACACTAGCAAGGGCACAGTTGTGTCTTATATCTGTATCCAATATGCCAAGCAGAGTGGCTGGCACACAGAAGGTTCCCAATGAATGCTTGATGAAACAGACAGAAAAATTTAATTATTATTAAAGATCTATTATTTTCCTGGTTTAAAATATTTACTATACTAAAAAGCACTGGCAGCAAAAAGATCTGTTTGGTTTATCATTCAGACTTGTATCTTAATATGGCCTAGACATCAAGACTGCTACAAAAATTTATAAAATACAAAGTAACAGAATTAAAGTCAAAAATCACTACTTTCTTTTTCCCGTTTTCTTAGTAACCTCTGGGTTTAAAAAATAACGATGGTAGATGTTAAACACTATGAAACTCTTATTCCTCTTTAAGGGACTAATAATAACAGTCCATGAGTAGGACCAGATGTGCTTGCTGTTGAGGCCTTATCAAATCTTCCATTACAGGCATCAAACATCCCAGCTGCTACTCCTTGACATACCAGCAGATGGCCTTTGAGACAGACAGAAATGACCGGGAACAACTCCTTTTTTCATCCAAAGCTCTTTGGAGATACTCCTCCTAACTGTGCACTACATGCTCATATTTAAGTATGCATCTTTAATCCTTATGACCTGAATTTTGGTCTGAGAATTCATTACTTACTAGTTGCTGTGACAGTGAACACATTACTTAGTTTCTCTGAGCCTAAATTTCCTCATCTTTAAAATGGAAATAATACCTGTCTCACAGGTTTGCTGACAAGAGTAAGTGAAAAGCATTTGATGCATAGCTGGTGCTTATAAGAGGGGTTATGATGACAGTGATTAGTTGCTCTCTGGCATTAACAAAGGACACTATAAGGTTTACTGGCTTCGCCAAGCTGACACCCCTTCCAGTCAATTGATAGATAACTTTCTTTAACCTACTCCACATATTTTTAAATAATTCATTCCTTCTCATGACTCTTAAAATTGTGTACAATTTTAAACTCGCCCTCGGGACTAATCCTTGCTGGTTTTCCCCACTGTTAATCTCCTCTGAATCAATCCAATAGTGATGACATTTACTTTCATTAATTTTTATAAACTTTAATAAGCAACAGTTGTTTCACTGCTGTTTAGAAACGGAGCTTTCAAAAAAGAAGTCGTAAATTTTATTTATCTGTGGTGAAATGACATGAGTTTTATCATTTGTAGGTCCATGAAAATAAACCTCAACATCATTCTGTCTTTGGTTTCCTCCTCACATTGTTCACATCAACACCAGGTAGCTGTGGTCTATATTGTTTTTAATATCATTACACATTACCTTAGGAACCTTAGTCCCCTCAATCTAGCCCTCAACAGCCACCACCACAAATAAAAAAGACAAACATGCCATATTTCTGACACTTCACTTACAGGTGTCAGAATGCAGTCCTTATATTTATTTATTGGTTGTTTGTTCTGAAACAAAATATATCTGGTATTTTATTTCTTCTCCATTCAGTGTAAAGCAGGCATGAGAAATCTGATGATGAAGAGAGAAGAGTCTAGTCAATGCCTCTTCATCTTGCTATGGAATAAATTGAGAGTTCTTAAATTTGGTTAAAAGTGAATTTCAATGTCTATTATTAATTATAAGCAAAATTACAAATCATATATATTTGTTTTCCTAAAACTATCTTGTTCCACAAAAATTTTGTCATTTGTTTTAAAGTTTCCATATATAAAACCTTTGCAAGAAACTGAAGCTTTTCCTTCTGGAGAAAGATCAACCTGTAATAATGCAACACAGCTAAAACATTAAAAATGTCAATACTATTTCTCTCAGTGGCAATAATGACAGAAATTGAGTAACAGCTTGGATGAGGAAAAACAAATCTGTTTCACAGCTCAAACTCTAGAAATGTAAAGAAAAAGTGCCCTCATCTGGCCAAACAAAAAACTTAACATTTTAGGGACACATTAACTCCTATTCGAGTTAATTTTTAGGGATTTAATTGGTATATAAATATGAAGGTTTTAAAAAATAGTAGCAATCCAACAATTTTTAAAAATTTTCTGCCTTTTATAAATTTGCTGTTAAAAAACAACTTAAACCATAAATTATAAAGCAAATTATGTAACACATAATCTCCTCAACCAGACATTTTAGAAATACCTTAGGAAGAAAGAAAATGTTAGCAGTCCTTATTTGTAATTCATTGATCATAAAATGGCATAAATAACTATATTCTAATGATAAAATGGATTTGACTCTTATATGTTCTCATCTGGAAAAAAAAATCTTTGCAAAACCTAAGAGTTCTTATCTTTTTTTTCCTGAGTACTTCTGAAGAATAATATGTCATTTAAAGTTAAATGTTGGTAAATTACTTAAATTATCAGATTAACATCTCTTGCCAAACAGACCCAGTAGAGCCCTGAATGTTCAGAAATACAATTTCCAGCAATGCTGTGACACTAATGTTACAACTAAAATGGTAGAGATGAGTAATCCTATCATTAACAGTAATGATGATGATGACAATGCTAACAATATTAGAAATCACTAATATGTCAGGCAATGTGGCACTGTGGGAGGTAGGCGGAATACCCACCTACCTCATTCGTCTACCCAGAGAAGTCCATGTCCTAATACCTGAATCTATGACTATATTACCTTACGACCTTACATGGCAAAAGGGACTTTGCAGATATGGTTAAGATGGGGAGAGAAAATGAAGAGGTTGTTCTGGATTATATGGGTGGCCCAGAAAAGTCTTTAAAAGTAGCTGGGGGCAGAAGAGTCAGAATGATGTGTGACTGTGAAGAAGGGTTGGAGAGATGCAACACTGCAGGCTCTGAAGATGGAGAAAGTTGACCACAAACCAAGGAATATGGGTGGCCTCTACATGCTAGAAAAGGCGGAAAAGGAAGGAAGGAAGGAAGGAAGGAAGGAAGGAAGGAAGGAAGGGAGGAGGGAGGGAGGGAGGGAGAGGAGGGTGGGTCAGTCCACCTTAGAGCCTCAGGGAGGGAATACAGCCCTGACAACACGGTGACTTTGGCCAGAGTTTTGTGATATATTCTGACCTACAGAACTACAAGGTAATAAATCTGTGTTGTTTTAAGGCACAAAGTTTGTGGTAAATTTTATACCAAAAAGAAAACTGATACACTGAGCTAAATTCAGTTACTCTTTACATTACTGAGGTAGGTATTATTATTAATCCTATTTAGCAGAAGGAAGCTGAGACTTAAACAGAGATCAAGTCAACTTGCCTGAGGTCACAAGCTAGATAAACTTTAAACTTGAATTTATCTGATCGCAGCATCACTCAGGTCCATGCCTACCTCCTGCATCACCGCCTTCAATCTGTAAACAGGAATACTAGGGACCTCTGGGTTCCATTAATTTCTCCCACCCTCACTTCTGATGCGATCTTCCAGTTACTGTTATTATAAACTATTTACCTCATCTCTTTCCCCATTCTATCAACCTTCCAATCACTATATCTTATATCTTCTACTTTCCACATCCACAGAAGGCTGATCTTGTGATCCATTCTATAGTACCAAACTATGCCTCTCTAATCCCGGCAAATAGATCCCAACTGCAGATCCCTGTTACCAGATCACCATAAATCGGTACCTCCTTTTACCATCTTTTTGACTTCTCTTTCCTGAGCCATTCCCCTACTACCAGATCCGACTCAACATATTTTCTCAAGCACAGATTCACTATATCCACTTAGATACGGTGACTTTAACACCCGAGGATAAGGACTAGCTGTGTGGATGAGTTAGTCCTTCTAATGATGGCTTTCCCATCAAATACTTTTTCCTATTACTGTCTCAACGAGAAAGGTTAACATGCTGTTCTTGTTGTTACTGGTATATGTCTTATTTACCTACAGAATTACAGGTTTCCTGAGAGCAAAGACTATGTAATAATCATCTCTGACTCCTCCAGACCTAAACACACAGTTCTCAGTTTTATTTTTGATTAAGTAACAAATGAAATGAGTCACATCTGACTGGTAGTTGAGTAACAATCAGCAAAAATATATTTTTGTTTACCACCCATTCCCCAACCACTGGTACTAAAATAAAAGCACATTTATCCTTAATTAAAATTAGTTTCTAAAATGACCAACACCATTACACTTCTCTCAGGTTTTCGGTGACATTTTTCTAATTATCTTACCTTAATTATCTTCGATTAATGTACTAATCTTTTCTTTACATGACTTTTTAAAATATCAAAATAATAATCACTATAGCCATTAATGGTTTTCAGTATCATGTTTTTATTCTGTTAGTCGTACCTTAAGCCTTCATAGTCTATACTTCATTACTATGAAATTACTGTGCCAGAAATTTCAAATATCTTTAAAAGACAACACAGTACTATTGGTCTATCTCGTTACTCACATGCTTCTCTCTTAAACTTAGCTTAGTGCTAAAACTTAAGTTGCTTGATAATCTAAGCCTAATTCAAGTCTAATTAATTCATGCCAATATTGATCTGTGGCTATGAAATGTTCTATTTTCTATTTTGTTATGTTTATTTCAGGTCGTCTTAATTTGACATTTTCCAAATATTAAAAGAATTAAAATTTATTTTTTTCTTTTTACAAATATTACAAGATAATTAGATGATTTCTTTCAAATGTCTGCCTTTCCGTGTAAAATGTACAAAACTTTATAACTGTGGTTCGGAGCTCTGACTGTGCACTATAATCATCTGTGAAATTCTTTAAAAATAGATCCCCAGGCCCCAGTCAGAGGAATCCGACTTGGTTGGTCTCTAGTGAGCCCAAGTTTGAATGTTGTTGATGTTTTATGAAGAGCCACAGTGATTAAGAAGCACAGCCTGAGGTATCCTTCTTTTCCTTAAAAGAACACACTGTATTTCAAAGATCTATATTACAAATATGTATGTTGCATCTATAATTAACCATTTGATTTTTAAAATTCATTAAATCATCATTGTATTGCATGGGTCTTTGAAAAATATAAATGCAATGATCATTGTCAAAATTTCTCCTCCAAATGATCAGTCCTCATACTGGTCATATTCTAAAATAAGCTTTCAGGTGTAAAATTATTTTGCACAGCAAAAGTAATAACACAACATACATTCTAAATATCTTTAATCTTCGGTATCTGGCAAAATTGTTCCCTATCTGCTTGCTGCCAATTTAAAACTCACTTTCTGGATTAGTCTACAAAACAAACCTTGCTGTGTTTTATTTTCTGTGTGAAGCACTCCAGGTTTAGTGTGCCTCATCCTTAAGCATGACTCCCCTCCAGGGCTGATAACAGGAGCTTTCTGCTGGGCCTGCAAAACAGTTTGAGAATGAAAATGCCCTTGATTACTGTCAGATGACCTAGTCTATCAGAATAAATATTTAAATCCCAATGGTGATTTAAAGTTTTTATTCAGCTGTTAAGCCCTTTTGGACTCAAACAGCAGACACACATAATAAACCTCAAAGCTGACAGTTTTAGATTTGCTTACTACCTCTGGCCCTTCCGTACTCTGGAAAAAAAAAAATCACTGTCATACTGTAGTCTGATACAAAACATAAAATTAAGTATAACATTAACTATATGGGGGGAAGAGGGAGGCTCCGAAAGACTTGCTTAAATAAACGCTACCTTCATATATATTTATCAAGTTACATTCTCCCTCATTCTATTTATTTTACTTATTTTTTGTTAATTTCTCACACACACACACACACAATATTACTATTATGTTACAAATAAAAGGCTGAATTTCAACCACTCTGAAATTAACTTTACTGTTCTGTGACAAGCCCATCTTCTTCCATACACCAGAGAAAGCCTACATATGTATTCTAAAAATCTATATTTAACTAACATGTCATTGTTTTGTAATTCCAATTGTTTTCCTGGTCCCCCCTCCAGTCTTTAGCATTACACATGAATTTACAAAATTCCAATTACAGTGTATTACAATTGTTTCTGTTTCAATAGAAATAATATTATAAAACAGGGGCCTTAACAATAATGCATAAGGCCTTTAACAGTAATGAGATAAAAAAATATATAATGGAAAATCATTCTAGAATAGTTATATACAAGTCAATTTCACACTTAAAAAAAAAACTGTACCCAAAAAACTGATTTCACAGTGCTAAGGAATTAAAGAGCTTTCTTTAAAACATAATGTAATCATTAGCCTTAAGAATCATAAGAAATTCTGAGAGGCAATGTGAGCCTGCAATTAAAATAACCTAAAGATTTTACCTTCTTTCTTCTACGTATCTGGGTTCTACTCCCAAAAAGAATAAACCAAGTAAATTAATATATACATGAATTTCTACATTTCAACTAATTAGACTAACATCTACTACCACTCACTATAAATAATTCTGCTTCTTTTTTATTTTCATTTCCTTTTTTAAAGAAAGAAATTAACGGGTATCACCACGTTTTACCCCATACCTCCTCTATAGACATGAGGAAACTAACCCCAGTGAGGCAGATGAAATGCTGCTGCGGTGACTGAGGAAGGCTAAGTTCTACCGCTTTCTTCTCCAGGATAAATCTACACCAACCAGAAAAAACCCGTAACCATCTTACCAAACAAAAGTGGGCAGGCTCCAAATGCTACTGACTGTCAGCATACTACCTTTGTACATCACGGCAATATATTTCATTACATGGATTTTCTAACTGCAATCATGAAAATTAAGAATAAAATGAACTACCCACTTGGAAAATGTGGTCGCGCGTTCTACTATGTTCCACTTCATGTAAAGGCCCCGCTCTCGTAATCTGTCTCCCCAGGTCTTGATTTCCTTGTTTTTCTATAGAGTATGCTGGCCTAGTGTTCAACACTCCCTGAAAAAGCCACTGACTTCAATGAAGGACAGCATTAAGTTTTATGTTTTAGTTATCTCTGCTGCATTCTCCTGAGGAATGAGTTCTGAAGAAAATGCAATGTCTCGATGAAAAATCAAAATAATTTTTGGGTAACATTTTTTTATAAATATATGGTTTGCTAGCAGTGCCTTCTCAACTTTTTCACATCACAATACACAAAGAGAATATAACACCTGGGCAGCATTCAATGGAGTAAAAGACCAAGAAGACTGTGAGAGGTGGGTGGGGAGTTGGGGGTAGCTCAGGCTCTGAGGTCTGGGGCTAGGTTGGGATGGGACATTCAGTACCCTGAAACCATACCATGGGACACTAGGAGCTGTGAAGGCGGTATGCTGCAGCACTAACATGACACTACCAGAGGCTCAACTGCCACCATGAACGATGTGCACACTTTCAAAGCCAGAGCCTATACCCCAAGAGTTAACTCACAAAGGTATACAATCTGTCACACAGAAACTGATCTTCAGTGTCAGCCAAGTCACAGAAAATTAACAACAGCAGTAAATGTTCCTAAAATCAGAAAGACAAATCAAGCATTTTTTGAGCAGGGAGATAATTTATTATTAATTATCCTTAGAATTACAAACACACTTATAAATTACCATTATAAAAGTATATAAATCAGCCCAGGTCTAATTATTCTAAACTATAAGATGGAAATGAGATATGGAGGGAACCACCACTTGGCATCCCAAAGTTCAATCTGGCTCCAGGAGTTCTTTAAAATCATTATTATCAATTATTTAAGCATTACCGGCAAAAGATAAGCAGAGAACTTCTTCCTGAGGGATGGCTCAAAGCCGAGTATATTAATGGGTTGGAATGGGAGCTGAAGGACTTTGACACTGTGGTTTCAAAAGGTTCATCTATATGACAATTGTTAACTCTCCTCATCTTTACTTTCATTTACTATCCAATACAGGCAACATCAACTTTATTAGGTTTTTGTGAGGATTAGGGATAATACAGAAAACCTTGTTTCTACAATGCCTGTCTGGTACTCAAATGCATTCGAAAAGCATTATTGTAACCACTGGCCCTATTTTGTATGCACTTTTGTTAACTTTTTACAAGTACCTTCAGAGTATCTGTGTTCAATATTTTTCAAGACCTCATGCTATTCCATATTGCTACCTCATGGCTTAATCAACAGGAGTCAATTGCTGGACATCTGTATTATTCATTTTCTACTATTATAAAATTTTTAAAATTATTTCCTTAGCATGTAAACCCAGAAATGGAATTACAAAGAATATGATTACCTTTATAGCTTTTGATATACGCACTTTTTATATATCTTTCTGAATGAAGACAAGGGTGTAGGGTACGAGATAGAATGAGATACTACTGGTTTTGAAAGTTTGCTCATTGAATCGCGATGATTTTAATTGAATCTTGGAACTAAATAAGCTTTTTTTTTTAAGTGAAATTATAAAGAAATTAGGAAAAAGTTTTTAAAAATGACTTAAAAATAAGGCAAGATTTCCTCAATCACAGTTATTAAGCAAATACATTTTAACAATACAGCTGTTTTAAAATTTTTAAAAAACAACATATGTACATATATATGTATGTTTATATTTTTTCACAAAATACAGAAAGATTTAAAGTGAAAGTCTTTATCATTCCATCCTCAATATTCCTCATCAAAACCCAATGAAACCCAAATTCATTATGATGAACTTTTATTTGTATCCTAACAGAATTTTTACATAAAAAATATAAATATGCATATCTTTAGCAGTATACAAAGTGCTCTAAAACTTGCTTTTTTTCCTCTAAGTCTTGGACTTAAGCACATACAGATCTACTACTACATATATTCTATTATTTTTAACTATTCTATAATTTATATAACTTGCTGATTATTAAAAGATACTTGACCAATTACCAGGGTTCTTTTTTTTAGCATTTTATTTTATTATTAGTTTCAAGTATACAGTACATTGGTTAGAGATTTACATAGTTTATGAAGTGATCCCCCTGATTACTCACTCTATCTTCCCTCGGGCTCTCCACCTAGCCATTACATTACTGATGACTCCATTCCCTCGGCCATGTTCCCCATACCCATGATCATCTATCAACCACTAATTTGTATTTCTTTAACCCTTCATTCCTTTCTCCCAGGCCAAACCCTCCCCTCTGGCCATCACCAGATTGACCTCTATATCTGTGAGAGTGTTTTCGATTAGTTTGTTCTTTGTGTTCCTTAGATTCTGCATAAAACTGCGATCATATGGTTATTTATCTTTCTTTGTCTGACTTGTTTCACTCAGCATAATAGCGTCTAGGTCCATCCATGTAATTGCAAATGGTAGGGTTTCATTTTTTTTTAATAGCTGAGTAATATTCCATTGTATATGAACCTTAACTTCTTTATTCAGTTGTCTGTTAATGGGCATTTAATTTACTTTCCTATCTTGGCTATTGTGAATAGCGCTGCCATAAACACAGGAGTGCAGAGATCTTTACAAATAATTATTCTGGTTTTCTTTGGATAAATACCCAGAAGTGCAACTTCTGGGTCAAAAGGAAGACCCATTTTTAACTTTTTCAGGAACCTCCAGACTGTTTTCCACAAGGTTCTACCAATTTGCAATCCCACCAATAGTGTATGATGGTTCTCTTTTCTCTACATCCTCACCAACACCATTCTTTGATTTATTGATGATGGCCATTCTGACAGCTGTGAGGTGCTACCTCATTGTGATTTTAATTTGTATTTCTCTGATGATTAGTGACCTTGAGAGTATCTTTTCATGTTTATTGGCCATCTGTATTTCCTCTTTGGAAAAATGTTTATTCAGGTTTTCTGCACATTTTTTAATTGAATTGTTTGTTTTTTGTTGTTGCGTTGTATGGGTTGTTTATAAACCCTGGATATTAACCCCTTATTAGATGTATCATAAGCAAATATCTTCTCCCATTCAGCAGATTGCCTTTTCATTTTTATTATGGTTTCCTTTGCTGTGCAAAAACTTTTTAATTTGATGTAGTCCCACGTGTTTATTTATTTTTTTGTTTCCTTTGCCTGAGGAGATATATCTGAAAAGAAACTAATAATAGCAATCTCAGAGAGCTTACTGTGTTTTCTTCTAGAAGCTTTATGGTTTGGGGTCTCACATTTAATTCTTTAATACATTTTGATTTTATTCTTGTATATGGTATAAAACCAATTACCAGTTTTTACTATTTGTGTGTATAAAAACAAAACTTCAATAACTATCCCTGTACATTATAAACTGTATGAAAATTCACCCTTACATTAATATATCTGTAGGACAAAATTGCAGTTAGAGAATTGACAGGTCAAAGGGTCTGACCATTTTATATTTGACTATTTTCATCAGTTTACAGTCCCACCAGTTGTAAAAGAGAGTGACTATTACCCTTTGCCTTCACTAATACGAGGTATTACCATCCTTAAATCTTTGCCAATCTGATAGATAAAAGTGAATAAGATATCTCATTCCAGCTGGCATTTTTTTTTTGTACTGGCTATTTGTACTTCCCTTAGTGTGAACCGACTTCCGTCATTCCCATTATTTTCTACTCACTTGCTCATTATTTCCTTACTGGGAATATTTTTAAATGGTACGTATTCAAGGTTATGTGACACAATTTCTCTCATTACAAAAATGATTCTGGAAATTGGCTGTAGATTCCTTGTTATTTGAATTGCTTGTTAAGATTACTCCTGAGTCCAACAGAGATGATTACATGTAGATTTGTTTTTACATGCAAATATCTATTGTAAAGATCAACAGAAATACAACCAACTGACACTCTGGCATGGAAGGAGCTGACAAAGACACAGCACCATGCAGGTGAAAGGCCAAGAAGCCAAGGCCATCTAATTCTGGTCTCAGCTCTGCCACAATAAGCTGAATAACCCGCAGGTGTTACCATCAGCTACTTAACCAATAAAATGAAAAGGGTGGGCAGAATGGTCCTTAAGACTGCTGCCAGGTATAAATCCCATGAATCTAAGAGGTTTCAATTTTTTTGTTAGCCCATGAAACACCTACAGTAGGACGTAACTTGACTGTTTTAAAGTAAAAATATATATATGTATACATATAATCATAAATAAGTTTAAAAAATTAATTCATAACATTATCATGGTAACATGCAGTTTCTTCGACGCTTTGATTTTTTTAAGTCCTTAGACATTTGCTATTAGGAACTTGGGAAACATACACATATACTGAATATATTCAAAGCGTTAACTTACCACTTTCAATGTGACTTTCTGATAATCATTTTGAATGATTTATCAAGAATAAAAAATAAACCTACTTAAGAGTCTACTGCTGTTAAAAGCTTGCTGCTGGAATAATATCATGCCACTTACTGGCATTCATGTTATTTTAATTTTTCAACTCTTGTTTTAAAAGAGCTATATCTACAAATCAGAGTAGACTTGTATGAGTTTATACATTCCCACCCATAAAATCAACTGAAATTTGTGATCAAGTTTTTATATTTCCACTTATGAAATTATCAAAAACAAATCACCTTTCTCCCATTTGAAGAGTTATTTCAGGGCCACGATGCCTACGCTTATTCATTTTATAGTTTTAAAAACTGTGTTTAAGAAAAAATTGTCTCAAACACAAATTTTATGTAGGCGGAAAATCATTGCCTAGCAACAGTAGCTTCAGTTTATGAAAACTGAAAGGTAAAAAATTCACACTTGAAGCTTAACTATTTGATTTTTAATGGCTGCTGTGAGCACAGGGTGGTAGCTCCTGACCTTTCCAGTACTGCTATCATGAACTGGATTCCCAATGAGACCTGGCCAAACTCAAAGCCTGAGAAGATAAAAATATATGGTGCCTTCTTTAATGATAAGGTTAATTACTATTAATCAAACGTGACACTTTAGGCCACCCCCCCCCAAGGCTGTTCTCTGCCTCCTGTTCCAAGGAGCCAAAGGAGTTAGTGGGACAGTGACAGCCTTGAATGGTGAGTGACTTGTGTATCTTTTAAAGTCTTGTTGCTAACAAAAGCACTAGCACTAAGCTACCACTTTTAGGGGTGGGGCACTGGTCCCAGCTAGAAGTGGCATCTCCATGCTCGTCTGTGACTGGCTCCAAAAAAGGAGCATGTATCTTTCTTTCTCTCAGGATCCTTTCCTTACTATACTGATGGATGGGCAAAGGGTTGAAAACTGGCAACAGAAGAAATTAAAACAGTATTTTCCTATAAACAGATGGCAAAATTCTGTGTGCACACATATATGTATATAAGAAAGGAAAATCAGGAGTAGTTTTCTTACACACACACACACACACACACACACACACACACACACACACACACACACACCCACCCCCAATTCTACTGTCCAGGTGCAACATGTACCCCTGGCACAAGGGGAACAAATCGCCACCATTAATTTAACCCAACAGTACATGGTAGGGTAATATAATGTTCATGGAATTCTATATAATAGTTTCCTGGCTTTGCCATTTACTAGTTGTATGACTATAGCCAATTTATTTATGCTTCAAATCTGTCACCAGAAAATCTGGATAATAACAGTGGTATTCTTATAGGTCTGCTACAAAGATCAAATGAGTTTAAATATGTATAGCACAGAAAACTGTCACCGGCACAAGGTAAGCACTTAATAAAGGGAATAATTACCTTGACTGTTTTAAAACATATTTAAAATATTTAATACATATTTAATACATATGCAGTGTTACTTAACTGTGCTTTTAATTTTCATTTTCCAAAACACTATTTATGTTGAGCCTTTTTAAAATGTATTTATTACTAATTTGAGCATCTTCTTTCTTGGTGAAGAGACTTCAAATCGTTTGCCCACTGGATAGTTTGTCTCCTTATCATTGAGATTTAGAGCTTTTTATGTTATATGGATACCATTTCTTTGTTATATAGAGAACCAGTCAGCAGCTTGTCTTTACTCCCCGTTAACAGTCTTTCACAAGCAAAAGTTTTTAATTTTGATGTTCAATTTACCAACTTTTTCTTTTGTAAATTATGCTTTTTTATGTCATTTCTAAGAAATCTGCCTAACCCAAGATCACACAGATTATCTCCTATGTTTTCTTCTACAAGTTTTATTGTTTTGAATTTCAGTCTATGGTCTACTTTTTTATATTGTGTATGAAATAAAAGGGGTTCTATGGAAATTAACCTCAAAGGGTAATCTGATCATAAATTCCTAACTGGGCAGGTCATGGTGGGCAGTCATAGCTCTGGTATACAACTTTTTGGTAAAAGGTTTATCTTTGCCTTAAGCAAGGCCTGTCCATTGTTCTTGTGCATCTAGGTTAACACACCTTTGAAATACCAAAAGTAATACTCTTGGAAGGCAGTATTAACCCTCAAGAGAGCACAGAGTAGTATTAACCCACCTGTATTTCAATCTCCACCTCGCTTTCTCCCACCTCCATGTACATTCCCTCCTTTGTTTCAAATACATAAAAGAATCTGCAAAACTATTATTATTCTCAGGAGCATTTGAGATCTTGCTGCCTGGCACATGTTGTCAGTTTGGCTCAAATAAACTCATAAAAATTCTCTACAAGTTTGGACGTTTCTTATGTCAACAATTTAAAGTATAAAACAGGTCAAAGTTCTCTTTTTTTTAAACATATGAATGTCCAACTGTCCTAGCACCACTTGTTAAAAAGACTATCATACTTGTATGGGTCTATTTCTAGATTCTATTTTGTCCCAACATTGTTTTTGCTTTGATCCATTTTTTTTTCTGATGCCACATTGTCTTGATTACTGTGGCTTTATAGTAACTCCTGAAATCAGGTAGTATGAGTCTTCCGCCTCTGTTCTTTATAAAAATAATTCTGGCTATATAAATAAACATATAAAAATAAATAAATTCACATAAGTTTTAGAATAGCTAATCAAGCTTTCTTAAACAGGGTAAATCTATACTTTTTTTTAGGGTAAATCCATACTTAAGAAGTAACTATTCTTATAAGATGTTGTTAGAAGGCATAGGTAATACATAGTGTCTCTTGATTCTTATTAAAAGAAACACTAAAATCCTCCCAGAGGCAGATGGAACTGATGTCCATGTTTCCCAAACCTTTTATCAAAGACTTGTGACAGAATTTAAATACTCATTCCCTCAATCAATTTCTTAATAATCTTAGTCTTTTCAGGCATAATTTAACATCACAGTCCTCAAGCTATAAGTAAAGCTGTTTTTCCCTAGCAGAAATAAAAAGGTTAGGGGGGAAATCTATATTCTAGCTATTCTAATTTTACATCTCAAATTGCAGAGAAAATTTTCACTTTATTAAGATTTTATGAACTTCTTGCAATTATCTCATTAGCCAAACACCAAAAGACATCAGAAATCAGCAACAGTAACAGACTATAATTACTAATGAGGATTTTTCCAACTGTGGTTTTGTACCGCATATGGGCTGTGGCACAGTCATCCCTGTGCCACAAGAAATTCAGCTTACCCTCCCAGCCAGGCAGGCTGCTCACTTTTTACTGAAGTACATAAGGAAAGACAGCCAGCATCAAAAAATTACGTGGACTCCAGAAAAGAAGGGTGATAAAATTACTTGTAAAATCATTACAGGGAGACTTCGATCACATTTTGTGCAGAAATTTACCGATATGCGTTAACAGGGTTTAAATAGGGGCTTTATAAATATATAAAATTGAAAAATCAAAACTTAAAACACAAAGAAAGCTATTAAATTATTTGTTTACTATCTTCGAGGCCAGGTTTAAAATTAACCTCTGTAAATATACACCTTGCCACCTACACCGACAAGTCAGATAGGCTACCCATCTTCTCATTTTCTACTTCAGAGCTTCAGAACAAACCTCAATAAAGGAGTGTGATTATTCAATTTCTGACCTGAGTTTTCTACAATTTAATTAAGCTAAAGACAATGACAAAGATAAAAATGCTATCATGAAGAATCTTCTGAATTGCTACCTCACAAGTCTCCACATACAATTATTATACTTCCAACTCCTATTTAGAAATGAAATATTTGCAGAAACTTCAGTACCCAAGTATAGGTATGGTACAGGGTTTATTTTTTTAATTTAAAGGGGAAAAAGAAATACCCCAGATAAGCCAATAAGCCTTTTTTTTTTTTTTGGTCATATACTTAAATTTTATCAATAAATGAAAATAGGCAAGAAAGGGAGTTCATGACACTGGGATCAGGTTTCTTCCTGATCTTGTTTCATATTTTAATGCAGGGTTTAAGTGCAGCCTACTTTTTAAAATGGTTACTCTGGGCTAGAGGTTGCTAGGCAGCTCTAGAACAGACAGAACACAGTTAACAATGCATAGTAAATACTGATAAAATATTAATTTCTTTTACACGTTGCCTTTTTTCTACATATAGAGCTTAAAATCCATTTCTTCACACCACTGAGGAATGAGAAGAAAATGACAAATAGTTTATAAAGGAGAGTGGACTATGATGGAGGAATGCTGGTAATAGGGGAGGCTATGCATTACAGGGGTGAGAGGTATATGGAAAAATCTTTGTACCTTCCTCTTAATTTTGCTGTGAGCTTAAAATTGGTTTAAAAAAAAAGTCTTAAAAAAAAAAAAAAGGTCAGAGAGTTACAAGAAGTAGAACAAAAAGAGCTGCAAGTTACCAGTAATGGCCTAGAAAGGTGTTCAGTCTAAGCTGTCCAACAGACTGTGGCCCAGTTAAATCCTCTGCCTGGTTTTCACCCAGATCCTTTTCTGGGAGCCATGGTTCTGCAGGATATGGAAGACAAGGTTTGGGAAGATCTTAACTGTACCAGCACATACAAGGTTACAGAAAAAAGATTTACTAATGGGTTCTTCAAATTATACACTGCCTGGATTTACACATTTTGTTTCACTTTTTAATGTCTTTGAAATTGGGTTTGTCTTAGATTCAATGTAATTGTTTGTTTTGTCCCTAGAAAAGCCAGTATTAAACCACTGGTGAATCTTTCAATCGAAGTGCCTCGGAAGGCAATGTGAAACTTATATCTACCACAGGTAGACAGAGGCAGCCAACTCAGAACTCTCATGTAAATCACTGTGAACTGGATGGATGAAGGCCAGAGGACGCTGGAGGCCCTCCCAGTGCTGGACAGGGAGAGAGGGCTCCAATTCCCTTCAGTGTAGTATCACTAGACACCAGCTAGGCAAAAGTGACACTAACTTCATTCACCTGTGGTGGCTCTGGTTTACAACCATCTTTTTTTCAATTTCATAATCTTTAAATAGCAATGAGTAAAGCTTTACTTACGTTCAAAAATAAACTAAAAACTGGTGTTAAGTTAGCCACTTGGGTCTAAGCTAGCTGTATAACATTAGCAAAGTTCTAAACCCATTACTGAATAAATTAAATTCATCAATTTCTTTTATCTTTGATAAATTATTTTAAAATAATAACTTGTATCTTGTTATTTACATATCTACTATGTGCCAGGAATTTAAATATATTGCTTTAATCTTGTATGACAACTGTTAATCTACCTTACAGAAAATGAAACAAGAGACTCAAGGTTATGTGACTAGAATCAGGTCTGGGATTCAAAGGCCAACTCTTTCCACTTCATCAAGCTGCCTTGATGATTTACAAGTTTTTACACTGATTTACAAGTTGACTATCATTCACCTTTAACTGTGTTTCTGAATATTAACATATTCTTATTAAAAATCTCAAAATTTGGTATTACCCACTACTATTATACTTCCCCTCCATTGAAGAGCTCTTTCTTATTGATGTGGTTTTAACAAAGCATTATGAAAATCAGAATGTGTGCCTGCAGGTGTGTGTATGGAGGAAGGGGAATGCATGGGAAGATGCAGAATTTTAAGTCAATTTACTATATATATTCAAACAAAGGCAAAGATATTGGTATCAAATTGTTACTTCTCCCACCCAAAAGAATTGCCAGATAGCTATTTCTTAGTAAATCACTGCAATAAACTGCCTTCAATTCAAAGTCTTCTGGTTTCCACAAATGTACTTGCCACAAGTGATTTGTTTCATCTATGGCATAAATAAGGCATAACTCACTTTAGCTGCAGAAACTCTGAAGTTTATTTTTATTAGAATAGCCTATTTACACATAAAACAGAATATTTTTCCCCCTGACTGTTGGAATCCAAATACATAATTTCAATGAAAAGTAAATCTTAAAAACCATTAAGTCAGCCAAGGACAATACTTCAAAAGAAATGAAGCAAAATGGCAGCCAGAAGATGGTTTTTTCTGTTTATCTGAAAAAGTTTATATCCTGAAGCCAATCTGAAGGTTGTTGCTAGTCAAAACACAGGGCTTTAATGGAATGAACCCTATGGTTCAAAAGTAATCAAGAATTCCTCCAGGGGCTGGGTGGTATGGGAACAACAAATAGAAGCTTCCAACTAGTATGAACTATTATGAAGTAGTCGTCTCTCCACTAATTAATTGTATTATACTTTTAGACTAGAATGGTAACACTGCCTACAGTGAAATACACAATTTTCAATGACCAGAAAGAACCCATACTACCACGGATGCTGTACAGAAGGATGATGACAATGACAATAATCGATTTTACCAAATAATGATGAAGTTAGACTTGGTTTCTGCCTTTGTAACACATGGAGCCTTAACAAACACTGTGAGCCTGGGAGTCTAAGTCAGGTGGGGTTCCAGCGGACCCTTGAGTTACCAGTCAACACCCCAAGTTTTGTTTTTTTTCTGCTGAATACAAGTTATGAGCATGACTGCAACTTAAGCACTAAGCAAAGCTAAGCAAGCAAGGTTTCCTATCTCTCTTTTCAGAGACCTTAAAATTGCTGCACATATACAGACTTGCTCAAAGCGTGTTATATAAACAGGGAGAAAATTATGTTAATATCTAGTGAGGCTCAAGGACTTAAGTTCATTTTAATAGTACTTTAATAGTCAGACATGTTTAATAAATGAAAATGATATAAAGTGCTTATTTAAAAAACAGTCTCTAAAGTTATCATATTTTCAATTTCCACTAAAAAGAATCTATTTTATCTGCAATCGGCATTCAGCCTGTCAGGTATACTCACCTCCTCCATGACTCAGTGTGAGATGGCACACAAAGAGCACTGGAAATAGCACCCAATAGAGCCTCAGGTAAATCAGATGGTAAACCTATATGACTGGGAACCAGCTGTAGTAATGGACAGGATTTTCCAAATCTAAAAGTCTACCAATAAATAGAACTTCACCTTGCCATGATGTAGTATTTAATGCTTAATGATGCTGCCTTTTGTTATGGCTATGTCGCTCTCTACTTCAAATAGCCCAGAGAGCTGGTACTTTCCATCATACTCCATTCCAATCACTAATTATAAGGGTATTTAAAAATACTTTGCAATATTTTTATACATGTTCATATATTCCTAGATATTAAAAAAAAAAAACAGTAACTAATGCCACTAGGACAACCAACCAGCCATGCAGCAAGTAAGTTAGATTTTACATGCAAAATCATTTCCAGATGAACTAAAAATGTAAATATGAAGAAAAGATAAACATGTAAGAAGAAATAGTTATTTTTACAATTAAAGGTAAATCCAAGTATGACACTAAGAACGGAAATCAAAAGGAAAAATTAACAGATTTCACTACAACAGAACACTACTTCTCTGACAATAAAAAATGACAGTTAAAGTTAAAAACTTATTTAATATCAATAAGAAAATGACTAACATAGTGAACAAAAATGAACACCTAGGGTAATTAATCTGGAGACTAATATAAGAATATGTGTCAAAACCTTAAAAATTGGCTTATTCCTTTTGACCCATCAAATTCTATTTCTAATAACTAACCCTACAAGAACAATTCTTATTAAAAACAGTCACTCCAGCATTGTGAAGAGCAAAAAACACGAAACAAAATCACCAACACAATCACATTAAATTATGATTCATCCCACCTGTTTAATGAAATAATCTACTGCCATTAGAAAACAGAAAGAGATCTATATTCACTGATATGAAAAGATTGTCACAATGTACTAGTATGGGGAGGGGGAAAAAAAAGATTACAAAACAGCAAAAAATAATGTGCACAGCAAGACTACTATCAAAGTACATTCTTCCTGGGCACACAATAAACTCCATTTCGACCCCCAGCCTTCCTCCTGACACACTCACAGTTTGGTGTGCCTTGTGATTATGTTCTCTTTAACAGGATGTGAGCAGAGGGGTAACTTTAGAGCTAGCTACATGTTGAAGATGGCAGTGTCAACACCGGCCCCAGTTCCTAAAAGACTAAAAGAAGTGGAAATTGCCCCCTACCCCAATCCCAACCTAGAACACGTACTCTGGGCTGCTGCGTGTAAAAAAAATAAGCTTCTGCTGTGTTTATCCCATTCCATTTGGGCTTATATTCAGTAGCTTGGCTTAACCTAACTAGTGTAGCAGAATATCAGCAGTTCTACTTTTTAAATAAATGTATATATTCATATAAATATTTTTAAGTCTGAAAAGACATGCATCAAAACTTATCTTTATATTTAACCCTACTGTTGCATGCTGTTGTATTCTCTTTACTGTACAGCGTGTCACTGTGTGACAATTTACTTACTACTAATGGGCCTCTGGGAAGTTTTTTGCTATTATTATAGAGCTATGCCATGAACAGTTTTGTATGTCTTCTGATGACTATATATCCATATCTGTTGAGTACTTACTTAAGAGAGGAATTATCGAGTCATAGGATACACATATGCCCTGCTACAGCAGATGCTACCCAACAGTATTCCAAACTGATGGTACTCTAATATACTCCTACCGCCGGAATATTAGATTTCCAGCAGCTCTACTTCCTTGTCGACACCTGCTATTTTATTTCCCATTGTCACTATTCTGGTAAGTAGCACACACTTTTAATTATTCTCAACATAAAATACTTTATTTTCTAAAATTAAAAGAAGTTTAGGTAATTACAGAGCACCTCTACAATAGAGCAGTGTTAATTTCAAAACTATATATAGTGTTCTCAGTGTTGTAAAATAACCTGTGAAAACATGAGAAAAAAAAAAATGGATCGTCACTCTGTAAAGTGAATTAGTTGTATACATTTGCAACCTGACCTTCCTGGACCTCATGAAAACGATTCTCTTGATGCCTATAATTCACTAGGAAATATCACATGAGCTCTGACATCAGAGTGCCTGGGCAGGAGTCCTACTTCTGTGATATATTTTGCAGTATGATGCTGGGCTCTAACCTGCCACTTCTGATCTTTTGCCACTTGAAGGAATGGTTAAGAACTATGATTTCTGAAGTAAACTGCCTGAGGTCAACCCCTGCTCTGCAACTTGATAAATCTTTCTGGGCCTCATCCTCATCTCTTAAGTAGAGAAAATAAAAGTTCCAACACCTTATGGGGCTGTATAAGAAATAAATGGATGTACGTATGTATGCAGAGCACTCAGGACAGTGTCAGACACGTAAGCATGCATTTGCTACAATGCTGCTTTATCACTCCTGCTGCTGCTATTACCACTGCCAATGCCACCACTACTACCAACCATGAGTCTCATACCTAACAGAAAAAAAAATTAAGCCAATGAAATCATCAGAAGACGAGAGAGCATTTGGACCTCAATTCACCTGAACTTATTCTCTAAGACTGACAGCTGATCATTAGACCAAGTGGTCAGACAGCTGGAGAGTCTCAAGTAACCTTCACTTACTTTCAAGGAAATCTAAGGTCCTTTCCAAGGCAGATAAGACAAGCTTCCACCATGCAAATCCCATATATGAAGCATAAATATGGTAAAATAAGGGCACCATTTTTACATATGTTAAGTCATTAAGATAACATTTGCAATAGCCTCCTAACTAATTTTCCCACATCCATTCAGGTCTCTCTAATCTCTTCACAGGATGAGATTTTAGAAACAGAAATGTGATCGTGGCACCCTTCTGCTGAGAATAAACATGAAAATCTTTAACGCGGACTTCAAAGTCCTGCTGGTATGACCCCAGCCTACCTCTCCCACCTCAGCCTGCCCCTGACTTGGTCTACACACTCCAGGCACACAGGCCTTCCTTGAATTCCACAACCCTCCAAGCTTCCTCCCCCCAGGCAGCTTTTAGGCAAACTATTCTCTGTGCCTACAATGACTGTGGCCTTTCCTTCTTTGCCTAGGTGCCTCCCATTTATCCTGTGGATCTGCATCTCGATTCAGTCAACTCTCCGCAGACTAGGTCTTGTGACACTGTGTGCCTCTCCTTCTCTATCATAGTTGTAATTTTACACTGCTTTGTGTGACACCTGGTTTAGTGACCACCCCCCTCATTAAAATGAAGACACCATGAGGACATCTGTATTTGCTCACCACAGTGACCCTAGTAAAGAACACATCACCTAGTGCAAAGTAGAGGCTGAATAAACATCTTTTGGTTGATTGAATGTATAAAATGAATGGAAAAAATGAAACAAAAAACTGTGGAGTAACTAACAGGTCAAACCAACAAGGAAAAGATAGTATTTTAACACCTAAAGCTATAAGCATAGCTAAGAACTACCAAAAACATATATATGAATATATACACATATATATATATATATATATATATATTTCAGCATCAAGATTGAATCTGCTCATAGCCATGTTTCCAAAGCAAAATAAAAGAAAAGGCCTCAGGAGACTTGCAATCTTACATAAGCAGGATGCCAACACCAAAATCAAGACTAGTTTCTGTATAGCTTCCTAAATCAAGTTATGGCATTTGCTGCTACTATCCATCTTATAAGTAAGCAAGCTACATTCAGTTCCTTTTTGAAAGACACTCTTTTTAGCTCTTGGTTTCCAGAAAAATCTGAGATCAGATTACTGCTCCAAGGTTACCCTGGAGATTGCTTTCATTACTAATCTACATGCAAAATACAGACTGCGAAAGGGCACAATCTTAAACAGATACAAGGATTGTGTAAGCAATGAGGTGGGAAAGTTAGGGTTTGGGTGTGTATCAGTCACTGGGTATTCACAGGCAGCAGGTATTACATGTCTGGGTAAATATATGCTAACAACTTCTTTCACTTTATTTTTGGGTCATGGAAAGATTATCGAAGAGAAGTTTTAAAGCCAATGGCTTATTTGATAAATCTGTTAATTCAATCTAAACAAAATATAAAGTGGACTATACATTAATAAGAAGTGACAAATCAAAGGTCAGGTGGTCCAAATAATTAGGAAAAACTAAATTTGTTGCCATGATCACTACTACTTCAAAAAAAAAAAAAAAGGAACTTTTTTTTTTTTTAAGTTCAGTTTATCATGATCTACATATAATAGCTGCCAACATGAAAACCTGATACTTAACTAGTAAACTGCAGAGACTAGAGAAATCCTGATCTGGAACTTATCCTGGACGGCTGACAGCCTTTGCGTAGCTGCCAGGGAGACAAGTTCCTGGATCACAGCCACTAGTCGGCTCAAGTATAAAAGGGCAAATCTGGGATGTGGCAGACCATTTAGGGGTGATGATCAATAATGTGTGAACGCTGAGTACAGAAACAAAGATCCTACCCAGGAAAAGATAGCCAGACACTCAAATGAAAGAGAGGCAAAAACAGGTAATGAAGTAACACTGTTGACTTTTACCACTGACAAATAAAACATTAGGTACAAGACATTTAGTACCCTGATGTGTTTTGTGTAACTGCGCTAGTTCAATGAGGTCTATATTACCCAGAATAAGCTAGGTAAAATTAAGTCATGTTAAATGTAGTTTAAACTTTCTTTAACCCCACTTTAATCTGGGACTTTTTTTATGTTTGGCTTTAGGAAAGAACTGCTACTACTTTTATTAAAGTCCACACACAATTTATAGAAAAAAGAACCTTAGGAGGGGCTGCATAGTGTAAAGAACAAAGACTTTGGAGCCAGATTCCAGGTGCACCACTTACCCATGTGACCTTGGGCAGCCAATGAACTCTTTTTGCCTCAGTGTTCTTCTGTAAAATGTCGCAAATAATAATATCTACTTCATTGTTATGAGAAAACAGTGAATATTTGTAAAAGTACAAAGACCTAGAACATGGTATGCCTTGTTAAATAAATGCTATTTGCATTCTCTGCTTCTTTTAATTAGGTTAAGCAGATTTCTAAAAATTCCACCATGTCATAAAACACATGAAAGAGTTTAAGTACATATTTTAAGAGACCTAATTGCTCATACTTTCGCAATAAATTCTATTAAAAGAAAAGTGTCTATCTTTTACTTTGATTCAATGTAAAGGAATGGAAAAATAGCTATCACTTATTGATACTTACTCTGTACTACTTATACTGTGCTTTATGCTTCCTAGCCCTAGCAACCATCCTATAGATTAGATGTTATCATCCCCATATTACAGGTGGGGACACTGAGATTTAGAGAGGTTAAATGACTTGCTGAAAGACACACCTGACACAATTAAAGCAGAAATTTAAACCTAGGTTTTTTCTGTCCAAAGTCTATTTAATCAAGTATCTTAAACAAGTATCTTTATTCTAAAAATAGCTTTGTTATCTACTAAGTACATTGGTCTTTAAATATTTAGCTTAAACATAGGTAGACCTTCAAAAAAAGTTAGATCTTAGGTTTTTAAATAGTAAAATCTGTATCATAGGACATTTGGTAAATATGCAGTATTTAGTAGTTTCACATTTCATAACTACTTCCTAAATCAAATTGACCAACTGAAAAATCTTTACATTAACTAATAAGTACCACAACAGTAAGTTAACCATACTCCCTAATGTGGTTTCTGTTTGAACAATTTGACCAAAACACATAGAAGCTTTCAAGGATAAGACATAAACCACTTAGAGAAAAAAGTTGCCAAAGTGGATCCTACAGAGAATCTGCCCAGTCTTGGTTACAACACAGGCTTAACAGGTATTACAGGTTTCTAGTTTAAACTCTTTTCTTTACTCCATATTTCAGACCTCATCTCTGCATGTCAAAGATTTTATCACTGCCAATTTAAAACTGATTGAGGATGTGGGTGAACTAAACATTGTCCAAAGATCTGTAAAAATGATGTCTAAGATGCTAACATAAAAAATTCCTATCCAGAAACAAGATTCGTTTGATCTTAAATTTATTATGTGAAATGAAAGGAAACTAGGGTTAAACAAAGAAGGGAGATACTTATATCTTAGGTTACTAACTAAAACAAAAACATTTGCTGAGCATCAGGCGTGAACCAGTATAATGGTCTATGTGTGGAAGCTTAACCTAAATAGTGAGATACAGTGTACGTTTTCTATGAAGCCACTTACGGAATATAAAATAAGAAAACTAAACCTTACACGACACTTTTCAGAAGACCTGCAACACATTCATTGTTGGGAAAATCATCTCACCCCATCAAGAGAAGAATTTCCAGCAACTCCAAAACTGGAACTTTTAAGACGTTTTGCACACTTTGAGTGGGTCTTCATTGGAGGACAGAGAAAGGTTGTTTTTGTTTGGCAGGGGATGGGGAGGGGCAGGGGAAACTGGTTAGTTGCTGTTTTTGAAAAGTGGGGAGGGGGGGCTGGGGGGGATGCATTGAGATGGGGAAAGGTTTAGAATGCGTTTACTTTGCAAACCTTTGATTTACACTACCTAACACCAACAGGCAGAAATAGGAAAATGGATTTGAAGCCGAGAAGAGAAGACAGCTGGACAGAAAAATTTAGGAATTATCAACTGTGACTATGCATGTTACAGTGAGAGAACAAGATCACTCAGGGAGAGTGGCTGTATCTAGAAGCCATACGCAGGATATGAACGATAGTGGCCACCAATAAGGCTGAAGATAAATAAGCCTTCTCAGCAGACTGACTAACACACAGAGAAGTATAAGGAAACTCTAATGAGAACAATGCTGAGTCAAGCAAAAAAAGGGATTTTAAAGAATGGGAAATGGTGTCAAGGAAGGAGAACACAACTGCCAAACTGAAAAGAAACTAACAAATATGACTATTAAAAATAACTTGGAGAGAAGGGGGCGGGGCGGGGAGTATCAAGAATGAAAGCATATTAAGAAAAACCTTTTCAGAAATGGGGAGGCTTGAGCAAGTTTTCTGATTTGAAGAAATGGAACAGAAGGTAAAAAGGGCAACTGTTTAAGCAACACCCTAAAAAAAACTGGGGTGGATTCAGGATTAACAGCAGAAGTGGAGGAAGATTTCTCTTGGAAGAAAAAATAATGGTCATTTCTTTAAAACTGAGAGAACAGAAATAGCGATGGGACAAAACTGTAGTTCATTTTGGGAGGTGGAAGACGAAAGCTGAAGAAAGTTTTCATCAGGCAGCCTCGCTCTTCTCTAGAGAAACGGGACAGAAACAGAGGTGACTAGGAA
Organism: Eonycteris spelaea; assembly: GCA_003508835.1. Classification (NCBI taxonomy): domain Eukaryota; kingdom Metazoa; phylum Chordata; class Mammalia; order Chiroptera; family Pteropodidae; genus Eonycteris; species Eonycteris spelaea. The sequence goes on from PUFA01000053.1 coordinate 6,109,287, forward strand.
CCATTTAAAGGGTCACTGAATATTACTGAAGACCCAGGTCAGAGTCAGAAATTAGAAATTTATAACAGTCCCAAATGGCAGTTATTTTTATTTTTCCCAAGACAGCAGAAAAGGGCAGGTGGGTGAATAGCCCACACTGAGAAGCTCAGAACAGAAAACCTGAACAAGAAGTCAGCCACAGTTTTCCAGAGAACACAAACTCTTTAGCAATAAACGGCAGATATAACATTTGGAGACATACATGACCTCCACTGAGACAATATGGCAGAAAGATCTACTATAAATGGATACGAATTCCGGTTCCTGGTTAACTAGTTATGATGTTGGTCAAGCTACTTTTTTATGTCTTAGGCATGAAAAAGGGGGTAGGAACCTATGATACCTACCTACCTTTTCCAAATTATGCTGAGTATTAAAAGAGATAATATATATATATTTAAAAAAACCCAGCAATGTTTCTAATACTTAACAGGCACTAAATAAGTATTAGGTTGTTTTTTTTTTTCCCCCTGCATAAAATGAGGACACGACACCAGGCCAGAGTCCCATGCCACTGTAAAATCTGTCATAGATTTAGCTGTCTGGCCACACCCCTTTTGAATTTTGTAAGTTACTTTCCACCACCAACACCAGGACTCAGAACGATACCATCTTACATTTGTGAGGTGCTTTGCAGTTTAAAAAGCACTTACTTTCATTATCTTATTCATTAGTCCTGGCAACAACCTTCTGAGAAGACAGAATAGTTAACTGCCATCAATTTGTGTATGGGGAAATTGAGAGGCAGGGAGATTAAATGACTTGTCCTAGGCCAATTTAACGTTCATCTGATTCTTCTGTAAGGTTGCTGAAGTTCATAAAAAAAGAAAATCGACCTATCCCAGTATAGAAAACAGTCTCCTTTTGTTTTTTCTTAATAAAACTAACTTACTACTGGTTTTTTCCTGTATTTTATTTTGAATTGTGCTTTAATTTTCCAAACATTTAACATGCCTTTTTAAAAAGGCACACAAGTAAGTGCCACCCGTAAATCAGAGAAAATATCTAAAATCAGATAACGTATATAAAAGTACCTAGAGATCAGTGCCTGGCTTAGTAGGTATCTCAGAGATGTCTTGGTATACAAAAACAGCTTCTCATGCAAGCCTAAAAATTCCTTAATAATCTAATATATATGACAATCTTTACTGCATTTACAGGTATAATTTATTTCATTGCAAAGGGGCTACAAATTTTAGACAAAGATAGCCTCTGTTTTCCTTTCTCCCTACATACAAATTCTGCCCAAAACAATCAGAAGGAATACAGGGATCTGGGGATGGAATTCAGAAAATCTATTAAGTTAGATGGAAAAAAAAAAAATCTTTCACTTTCACTGATCTCTAAATTTAGCATTTCCTCCAATTATGAATGTAGATAAGCCATGCTTGTACTAGCAGCACCTCTGATTTTTATCACCAGAATTCAAATATTTTATACCATATTATAGTCATTGCAGATTATCCTGAAATATTTACACTCACCACAACTTCAAAATTACCACAGTTATTAGACTCACTTCTAAACTTTATTTAATGTATTAAAAAAGAAGCAGTTATTACTATATTGCACATTTGTTTTAAGATTGAATTTCCCTCTTGGTGCTCTACTTTCCTCCTCTTTCTCTTCTTTCCCCAGTCTGCTCTCCTCACCCACCTCTTCCATTCTGCCTGGCTTCGAAAGCAAGGGAGCTCAAAAGGCGAGAGAAGGTGAAGACTAAAACCTATGGCCCACTCTGCACTCCACAGTGCATCATGAGCAGTATGATTGATTATTATTTACATACGCAGCCTCTAAATCCATTTCCTCTCAACTCTGAAATGTCCTTTTTGTTCTTTGCTCCCTAAACCCTAACATCAGTATCAGTGATAATATCTCTAGAGAAGACTCATTACAGCTTTTTAATATCTGAAGACCCATACAATCAATAGAACGTGGTCTACAAATAATAAAACAGAACAGCTAGGATGGAGGGAGGGGAATGGGCTAGGGAAGAGAGGTGAACTGAGCATTTTTGGTTCTCATCTTCCTAGCAATTAGAAGGAAAGAGGAATTAATACAGCACATACACACACATTCACACCCAAGAAACCACCACATGGGCTGTGACATTGCTTATGGAAAGGCAGAAGAACGAAGTGAGACTATGTCCCTATTGGAAGTGAGCCAGAAAGAAAAGACACACTGGTTGAACTGAGGGAACAGTGAAAAAAGAAGACATGCTGGCTGATTTTTGGAAGCAAAAAGAGTCAGCCAATTACCTATTTTAAGACTACGAAGTTTCCAAATAGGAAACCCAGGTTTATTCATATTCACATAGCTCTTCTCTCCAGCTTCTACATACTCAGAACAAAATTTCCACTGGAGGCCCTCCACTATGTCACAAGAGCTACCTACAGTCACAAGAGCTACCTACCCGCAGAAGCTCAGGGCCCAGAGAAGACTGCCACACTTAAAAGGCAAAGGGGAAGGCAAAAGAGATTCCTTACAAGATTACAGTGGAAGTATGTATTTGTCCAAAGAAATACTGCAAATGATTTTAAGTTTTCCATACTCTCAGTACTATACATGAGTTGGCTGGTTTAAGAACAGATTTACCTACACGACACTGTTTCTATGGGAAAATGTACTGCAAGTTCTAAACAAATGATTTATTTAAAGTCTGAACATGACTCATGGCTGTGAACTGCTTTTATTAATTATCCTCCAAAGGACCAAAGAAATGACAGATGTAGTAACTATATATATACACACACACACACATATACACACACGCATATATAACAGTAAAAGTTTAAGAAATGATGAAAAAATTAAGACAGTGGTAAATATATATATATATTTTTAAAGAAATTACTTTTGATATTTTAGACAACTTTTAATTGATTCCATTTTATGTTACTAAGCACTAGGACACACGTAAGTCAAGCTTAAATTGAGTAAATAAATTCAATGCTTTAATGTAAATTTTAAAACACAGAAATGGGCTATTTTCTCTATAAAAAGATTCTTAATAAAATGCCTTCTTTTCCTTTTTCATACATAGAACATTCTCAACCAGAAAAATAAAAATGAAGAACAGTATTTATATTATGTTATTCTTTTAAAGGATAAATCATAAATTGATTAGTTATAACTGACATAGAAAAATAGACTTATTTTCTTCTGACTTATGAGTAAAAATTAAGTTTGGAAAGACATCTTGCTACTCTTATAATTAATGTTCAAATAATATTTTTAAAAAGCTAATGTGATAGCAACTTACTGTTACTTGAAAAATGCTGGGATGAAATGATACAGTGAAATGGTAAACACTCGAAGATAATGAAAAAAGCCTACTGCATTTTCCCAAACTAATTATAAATGTTGACCCTTGTCTAATTACACTGTCTTGTTTTCATTTCCCCCATAATTTTGAGTATTATTTCATCACTACCTTGCTAATATAATACTTAGAATGATATTTCTATCCAAATTTTTTCTAAGGTCCACATTCTTACAAGATGAAATGTTTAAGCACTTTGTTCTTTAGTTAAATTCACAAAGCAATCTGACAAAGAATATATTAAGATGCTTAAATTAAGTGGCTGGACTAAAAAGTATATCTAGAAAGACTTCCTTATAATTTTGTTTCTTTTACATCTTAAAACATCCCCAGCCCCTCAAAAAAAAGTCTTCATAAAAATGCAAGAAAAATTGGTTTTACCCATCAATAACCCCCTTTCTTTATCTACTTGCCTCAAAACATTTTTCCCCAAAATGTTCAATATAACACTTACATGGAAGAATAGTCAAAATTAAGTAGAAAGAAACATACTTCTTATGAAAGGATAGTGCAATAAATTAGTGGTTATTTAAAAATCACCAACCAAGAAGCTAGCAGGGAAAAAAAGATTCAGAGCTTGCCTAGCACATAGTAACAGCTCAGTGAGTAATTTGTTGAATAAAGGCATTTACTGTTGAAAAATTTCCAGTAGGAATAAAATTAAAATTGAAGAGCAAACTTGTTCCTCTCATTCAGTACTTAAGTTCTATAATAAAGGAAAAACTTTCTAAATTAAGGTAAATATATAATAATTCCATTCTATAGTAAAACAAACTTGTATTTCCAGATAAATAAAAAGTAATAAAACCTAATTGCGAACTTCCTGCATTTTCCCAAAAATGATTGCATCATAGTACAATTGTTTTTCAGAAGTTAAAAGATCTCTGATTTATATTAGATGACTAATGGTTTTGTTGGGTTTTTTTCTGGACATTTACTTAAGTGAGTGGGTGTAAATCTAAACTATGGAAACAAACAAAAAAAAAGTAAGACTACTTATGACCTCAGAAAAACACACTCATTTCGTTTTATAAAAGGGATATCTAATTTGAATAGCAAGATTATATTTCTTCCCTTTGCCCTGAAGGAAAGAACATTCTCAGTTCTGTTTTGAAGCTGGCACCCACACACTCAATCTTGGTTAATTTCCAAAAAGCACATATGTTATAGTAAATTCTCTTCTTTCAATGCCAGAAAGTTTTTGCTCCTAGAAATTGTTTTATTGGCACCTTCTCAACATATCAATATCTCAATACCTGCTAATCCTAAAGAAGCAAGAGTGGCCAACACTCTTTAGAAAAGTAAAGGTTCCATTTTACTTTATAAAAGTCAACTTTTTCTTTCAGTGAGATCCTATCTGTTAAATCTGAGAGTTTAAAAATAGTTCTCAACATTGGGTGCACATTAGCATCATAGAGTTGGAGAGGGGTGTTGACTGTGTGTTTTATTAGATAGCTAACTATTAAACCTGTTAGTTCTTAATACATAAAGGATTTTCTTGCTAATGAGGTAACAACACTTCAGTCTTAGGAAAGACAGATACATATTTTGGCCATTTCAGATGGAAGTTTAATGACATTTCTGAAGTGTTTTTCCAGTGAAAAACCAACGGTTGACTCAAACTATGAGCAAATGAACAAATCTGCTTTCTTCTGCCTTTAAAAAAATAAGTTGAAACTTGAAAGAAAAAATTCCACAAAAATACTTAAGATTTCCTACTCTCTTCAGGGAATGTTCTGAACATTTCTATTATAAAATAACATATCCCTTCTAATAAGGAACTTGAACTTTTAAGGGCTTAAATAGGTTTTTCTGAAAAACTGAGTGCCAGACATTTCACTAAAAGAATGGTTTCCGTAATAAATCCTTTGATTTAAATGAAAATAAAAACCTTACTGTTTTCTTTTATAAATGCAAGATACTATTATTTTTATTTTAGTGTTTATTCATAAAACTTTCAAGTAGCAAAAAAAATTATAAAGCTTCTGTGCTCCCCCAATTAAAGTTCAATTTTAAAAGAACTCACTATAAGGAGTCAAAAGTTTAAAATTCATATGTGTTGACGCATGAATTCTATAACTGTGAAAACTTATCTTCAGAAAAAATGCCTTAAAAAACTTATGTTTAAGGATTTTTTTCATAGATTTTAATAATAAAAAGGATTAGAAAAATCACCATTGAAAACAGGAAGTTTATGGAATATATTATGATTTATCTATCCATACAAAACTGGACAGTCATTAAAAAGTAAGAAATCATCACCAGGGGTTAGGAATAGAAGGCGACAGAAAGGGTAGGACTGTCGAGGAACTTTTTCAGTCCTCCCATGTCCTTTCCTTTATACTGCCTGAACTGATCACCGGCAATTTTAACAACCGCTAGAAAGATGTAGATGGCTATTTAATAGAAAATATTCCAGATTAACTAAATGAATCAAGTTATGAAAGTGTATACATACTATGATTCCAATCTTCTTACGTGTGTAAAGAAAACTGAAAGAATATATGTCAATAGTTTATACAAAGAAATGGCAGAGTATATTTTTTTGTGTGTAATTTTCTCAATTTTCCAATAGGAGCATGTATTTCTTTTATATTCAGAAAAAAAAAATATTTTGTCACTTAATATACTGTTAAGCCCTATTTTGCTGTGATATAAAAACTATAGTTAAAAATTCTTTGGAATTATAATCCAAGCCTATAAAATCATGCTATAAGGTAAATGATAATGATGATGATACAAGAATGTGGAAGAAGTGATTATCAGCGTCTCAAAACAAGGACTTTACTTTAAAAAATTAAGAACACTAGAATTTGACATATCTCGATGTCTTACAATAAATTTAGGAGACAGAAAACACTACATAAAAATAAGTCCATGAATGATAGATACATAACAATATGCTAACTAAAATGAGAGAGATATAGGAGTTTATCACTAAACAAATCACAGAAGCCAACTGTGCTCTACCTTAGGATCGCTTTAATTTCACTAGACAGACTGTCATCTGAAGGAGCCACATCATCTTGCTATAAACAGCTTACTATTGCCAATTACACATAAATTGCTATGTATGAACATGCAGTCATAGACATACATAAAAAATAAACTAAGGCCTTTGACACATCCCTTGCCTAGATCTGAGATTAGGAAATAATCCAAATACTTTGGGTAGTAATTTCAACGGTTCAAATGAAAGTTTGCCTTTACTCATAACTGAATTTCTTTAAACTGAACATTCTGACCAATGCTAATTTGCACAGTATAAATGGCTTTATGAGAACACTAATAATCAGTACGACGTCCAGGGAAAAAAAGTTTGAAATTATTACGGAAAGTAACGCTATTTTGGAACGAACTAAACTATAGAGTTTTAAATGAAATACAATGGAATACTATGCAAAGGTTAAAATTATCGCTCTGTAGATGTGTTAAAAAAATGTGTGACAACCACCTTGTGAAAAAAAGACTACTGAAAGGTATGTAGATTATGGCTACAATTCTATGAAAATGGGTGATGAAATTGTGGCTATTTCAAATGAAAATTTAATACTATGGATATTATCACTGTTTCAACTAAAAAATTGTTTTAATTAGAGTTAAGGTAATTTTTCTAGCTCTAAATGCCCTGTTTTCTTTTGAGATCCAGATTTTAAGTAAAGGAATAGAGAATAAAATAGAATGCACAGCTGTTTGCTTCTCCGAATCCAAACAGGAGGAAATAAACAGAGAGAAGCTAATGTCTGAGACTGGGCTGACTACTTCATTCCCAGCTGTGTTTTAATTTGTATTACGAAACAATAACAAACCCTTTTTATGATAGTGAGAGGCTGAGGATTTCCATTTGGGCCCAATGAAAGTTAGAGGCACACTAGAAAATACTTGAAATGGTAGATTCAGTAATGTATTGTCTGGTCTGTACTCCAAGTTGTACAACATTGGTTGAATTATTCAGGGTTAATTCTAATTTAATGTCATTTAAAGGCATAGATGATGATAGAGATGCCTGATCACTTACCAGTGGCTTAAAATATAAGAATGGGCAAGTCAAAATCATAACCTCTTCTGCTGTGGTAAGATAATTAAGTCAATAATAAAGTAAGTCAGTAGAGACTGAGGTCAGTTTATGCCTCTGAATCATAACTACAAATAGACCTATTCTCTACCCTTCAAAAACTATGTAGGATTATTACTATGGCCAAAGAAATCAGGGAGGTAGAGGTATGTTTAAATGGAGGTGAAGCAATACTTTAGCAAGTGAATGTCTTTATTATAGCTACTTTAGACACTAGTTCTTTTTTTTTTTCTTTTAAATGAGAACTTTAAAGTCAATAGAAAACCAGACCCACAAGAAATCAAAAAGGGGACATTCGAAATCTTACTATGAAGAAACAAAAAACCACTACTAGCATGCAATTTGTTTATCCCAAGCATCTAGCACTATTCCTAGAAAATAGGTATAGGATACATATTGTTACATTATCAAATAATGACCATCAAAATCAATTATGAAGCTCTGAGTATTACTAGTTTGGAGACCTTGCCTATTTCATCTTTGCATCCTAATACCTTGACAGATTATGTAACATAGAGTAGTTAATTTCATCTTTTCTCATTCAATTAAAATACAAATTTACTTGAAAAATTATAACCTTTTCCTTGTAATTTTAAAATTAATGCAAGGGGTTTTATGTTTGAACTATAACACACACAGTATAAGGGCCAAGTCTGTCTGGTTCATCACTGTATTCCTAATACAGAGTCACTGTTTATTAGGGGCTCAAATATTTATAAATGCATGATTTTTTTTCATGTTCTGTAGAAAGAGGAAAACAAAACCATAATTCCTAACCAGAGTTTATAGCAAACATATATGAGAGGGTATAATGAAAAAATTACTTCTGGGAGGCTCTCTTGTAACAAAAAAGTCTTGGTATATCTCAATAAAGGTAGAAAAAATAAAGTCTTGGAAGTGACAAGTAGAAGAAGAAGATCACAGTAAGGGGCTAACAGCAGTGTTATCATTTTGGATCCCATAAACATTTACTCTAAATGGCATAGTGAATTTTTGTGTATTTTCTTATCGAAACTATAACAAAAATTCAGTGTCATATATAGTTTCACCAATATACATGTTTTTACCTGAGAAGCTCCATACAACCACCTTTCTAAAGTAAAAAGACAACTTTTCAAACTGCTCTATAAAAATCCCTAATTATTTCCTCTTCTGTTTCACTGAAGATGTAATAACTGGCTTGGTTCTATGCCCTAAAGGCAAAATACAAAGCAAGGAAATGCTCCTATCTAAACTTTTTGATCCTTCTGCCAATTAAAGAACATGCTCCAAGGGAGGTCACTGCAATACTAACTTTGAGAGATAATAACTGATAGAGAGAACCTCAAAAAGCAAGATTATAAAATGGAGACGATTTATTAATATGAATAATTAACTCAAAAAGCAATCAAAATTAATATGTAGAATTAAAAAATTAACTTCTCTGTACATGTGGGTCTGCCTATATAAATTAATACTGAGAAAAGAACCTTTTGTTCCATGTATACTTTTTGGGAATGTCTCTGAAGATAAACAATATTTTCAATCAGGGATGAGTTATTTTCAGAGAGCCATGTTGTTTCAGAGGATATTAGTACACAGATGGTACCCAACTTAAAACGGTTCAACTTCCAACTGATTTTCTGACATTACAATGGTGCAAAAGTGATATACATAATAAATTACATGAGATATTCAATACTTTATTATAAAATAAGCTTTATGTTAGATGACTTGGCCCAACTGTAGGCAAATATTAGTATTCTGAGAACATTCAAGGCAGGCTAAGCTAAACTATGATGTTTAATATCAAGTGTATTAAATCCATTTTCAACTTATGATATTTTTGATTTAGGATGAGTTTATCGAGACGCTGCCCCATCCAAAGTCTAGGAACATCTGTATTTGGGTCAGTAAGCTGTTATTATGCTAAGTTCCACAGAAGCCAAAAAGTGTCACTATCCTTCCCATATGTCTGATTATGAGAAAGCAATTCTATAGATGATAGAATTGTCACCTAAATGAAAGCCTTGGCAATCGAGTGTATAGCAGCAACAAATTTTAGATAAAGATTAATTTTCCATGCCCAAGACTATGATTCATACGCTTAAATTATTACCTTTTGCATACTTGATTCCAATTTGATTCTAAGTAGTTCACATTTAAAGTCTTGATACCAGTGATTCTGAAGATTATTTAAAAACTGACAGGTCCCCAAACCGCACTAGATCAAGCAGATGTCTGACTAAAGACTAACAACACACAAATGGAACCTGAAGAAAAATCAAGGTTTAGGGAACTTTGGAAAGAATCCTGCTTTCTTTCATTCATGGCAGAGACTCTCTTACTAGAGAGAGTTGGATTCATTATTCAGAACCATATAATAAAAGCGCTTTTATTTAATCTCATGATCAGAACAGGTTTAGAACTGTTGGATTTCATTCTTGCCAGGTAAAACAGCTGATAGTGTAAAATCACACCTAAGTTATTTTACACAGCGCTTGTCTTCTCAGTATGCAACAATGACATTTCAGATAAAGACTAGCCAGCAACATAAAGAAATACAAGGATTAGAATGGAAAAAGATAAAAGGACTGGAAAGGAAAAAAAGAAGTCATAACTTACAGAAGAAAATTAATAGATAATTATGTTAAAATTAAAAATAGTATTCATCAAAAAAAATCATATTCATCAAAAGATGCCTTAAAGAAAGTGAAGGCAAGCTACAAACTTGGAGTAAATTTGCAAAAGATTATTATCTATAACACCCCCAAATTCCTAAAAATCATAAGAAAAAAGACACCAAGAAAAGTGGACAAAAGATATAAACAGGCATTTCACAAAGGAAGAAACTTAAATATACAATGAACCTAATAAAAGATGCTTAATTTCATTAATCTGGGAAATTCAAAGTAAAAGTCAAAATAAGAAAATATTTGACAACCACCATATTGGAAAAATGTAAAAGTTAGGCAATATGAAGTGCTGGCAAAGACACAGATCAACAACAAGAACTCATATACTGCTGGAGGAATTGTAATAGTACCACCACTTTGGGAAATAATTTAGTTTTATTCAATAAAGTTGAAACTCACATACCTTACGACCTCAATTATGTCGCTATTTTTCTAGAGAAACCCGTACAAATGTGCATGAGGAGACATACAATGTTCACATACTAGCTATAAAATAAAATAGAGAACAAATGTCCACTAATGGGAAATGGTTAAATTGTATTATAATCATACATTGGAATACTACAGTTAATAAAAATAACTACACCAATTTTGGATGAACCTCACAATACGTTTAACAAAATAAGCAAATTACATATAAAATGACTTTACCTTTGTAAAGCTAAAAAAGTAGGGGAAATTAAGCCATGCATTTTATAAGAACTCAGACATATGTGGTAAAACGTCAAGAAAATTGTAAGAATGTTATAAACACAAAATAAAAGATGGTGGCTGTCGGGGGAAGAGGCAGAGGAATGGGATCAAAGAGGGGTAAGAGGGGGCTTCAAAGGTCTGGTGCACATTCTGTATCTAAAGCTGAGTATCGTGTGCAACGGTTATTCACCTTATTTTTCTTTTTGTCTAGCAAATGTTATATTCACTTGGTATGTATTAGATTTTTCATAATGAAATAAACATACTCAAAAAGGTTTAAAAAGTCTTAGATCAGATGTAAGTAGTAGTGAAATATTTCAATTCCAGAGATTTGACTATTACTAATTCCATAAAATAAACTCATCTGTACTGCACAGTTTAAATTACATAAATTCTTTTAACCTGCCTTGCTCCTTTCACTGGGACAAGTATGACTGAAGGGTTAAAGACAAGAAAATAATTACTATTAATTATTCTTCGCGGTACAGAGTCCCTATTTATGAGCTTAAAGTCAAATTATCTCCAGGTGGTTCCGGGAATGTGTAAAATCTTCCCTTGCTGCCATTCCTACTTTGTTGCCTAATATGCAACTTTGTGGTTTAAAGACTATGAAATTTTGCTCTGGTTCATCACACAGTTTAAACTCAAAGTGACGAACAGCAAAAAGACATAAGACAATAAATATTTACATTTAAAGTATCTATTAATACCAACGTAAAAAACTTTGACCAAAACATTAAAAAATTATCTGAAAATCCTGATCCTTGGATTTCAGATCTGACTTAGTAGTTGATATATAGCACTACATAAATAAATTAAATCACTGTCCTTTAGCATTTGCATATATTATTAATGTTTCACATTTTGAAATTGTTTAGATTTAGAAAATGTCGTTTCTAATTTTAAAAAATACTTTAAAATATTTTGAAAAGCCTACAGTGAAAATATCCAAGCAATAAATGGGTATATATCTGTTCAGTATGTAAACTCCCAAGTATTCACAACATCTACCTAAACTCTCTTTAAAAAGGCCAGAAACTCCTAGGTAGACACCTTTGGCTGTTGGTCTCAGGGTCACTTTTCTCTTAAGATTCTACTAAACCTAAGTTCATCAAGGCTATCAATGCCCAAGTTCATACTATCTCCACTCCATTTCCCAATTCATCCCTTGACCCAGCATGAGCCCTATGAGGCTTTGCTCTGTCTCTCCCTTACCTGCCCTCTATTTCACTTCTATCTCGTAAAGGAAATACCGATGGAAGTGATGCTCCATCATTAGCAAACTCCCCCTACATCCTCGACCTCTTCTCAAAGCATTACCCCAATATCCCAGCTGTTACAGACTTTTCCCTGAGGACAACAGATGTTCTGCTATACTTTCTCAAACAGCAGCTGTTTATTCTCTTTAACCACCTGAAATTCATTCCCTTAATCCCAAGACTCTGTCACGGAGATAAACATGGCACATCTGAAATCACTACTTCAGTGATCACAATGCACCAACACAGTCCTCAACCTCACAACATGCATGTTTAACTACTCTTTCTCTGTGGATTCTCTCTGGCCTTGGGAGAATGTGTCACGATCCATTAGATTTCTTCTAGCTCCACTTCCCTCCTTCCCAGCCTGAAGTCCAACGGTCTAACATTTCAACAAACTTATCATACCCTAAACTCTTGGGCTCATCTGTCTTTCATTGTATTCATCTGGAAAAACCCTTTGTGGCTCCAATTATGCATTTTCTCTGAACTCCCACTACCCATGACCCTCCATAAAGATCCCATATTCAACAAAGGTTTACAATGTACCAGAGACACAGCATGTAATACTATATTTTAACATATTGCTGACTTATTTACCACAAAATTTTTATTACAAATATTCAACAAGTATCTCTTGAGCATCTCCTAAGATGAAGGCACTATTCTAAGCTCTGAGAATTCAGAAATGAACAGGTCAGAGGAGGTACCTACTTTTGTGAAGTTTATGTCCCAGGGGCATGAGACAAATGACAAAAGTAAATGAACAAGAATATGAGCCAGTGTAAGTGTTACGAGGAAAATAAAACATGGTAACATGATAGGAGGTGCCTAGTCAATGGTTTCTGGGTGTGGCCAAGACACAGATACTGCAGATTTGCTTCTAGACCCCTGCAATAAAGCAAGTACCACAATAGAGTGAGTCATCACCTTTTTTGCTGGTGGAAGGTCTTGCCTTCAATTCGTAAAAAACCCAACACTTGTGAAGTATAATAAAGCAAAGCACAATTAAACGAGCTATGTCTGTACTTGAAAGGCTTCTCAGAAACACACCAAAACCTACAGTGTCTTCATCTCCCATAGCAGAAACACCAGAGCCCATTCTGAACCTTAAACTGACACAGCCCCAATGCAATACTAAACCAACTAAATACATCACCAAAAAGAAAAAATAACTCTATAGAATTTAGGAACTATTAATAAAGAAAAGAATCTCACACACGTCCACTTAACTTTCTACGTAATTTAAGGAATACATGATAGTAATGCGACAGTGATCAAGTGTAATCCCATATTTGAGACAGAAGAACCATAACTTCAGTAGGGTTCTATAATTTGGGGAGTGCGTATGCTATAATAACTTACAAAAATCTTTCATCATCCCTCCATGTATTCACAACCTTTACGAGTTTCCAACCCTTTCTTAAAAGATATCGTCTATCTACTCCTTGAATCTGAGCTGGCCTCATGATTTTCTTTGGTCAACAAAAAGCAATGAAAGCAATGTTGTCCAAATTCTGAGCTCAGGCCTCAAGAGACATAGAGCACTTCTATTTACTTGCTTGGACACCTGCCTTCACCACAAAAGCAAGCCTGGGCAAACCTAATGGAGACTGAGATTATGTAAAAGAGACCAAGTCATTCCCACCATTCCAGATAACACCATTCTAGACCGGCCAAGCTGAGCAAAGTCTCCTACCTGATCTATAATTGACCTCAGATAAGAGTAAACCTAACAGGAACTAGAGGAATTGCCCAGCCAATCCAGGGATGTGTGTGCAGGAACAGTTCTTATTTTAAGCCACTGCATCTTTGGATGGTTTGTGATACAGCAGTAACTGATAGAGCAAGATTAATTAATCATATCTATTCAGCTCAGATAATCTATTACATTTCTCCTTTAATGTTTTTGAGGAATTAAAACCCAAAATTGTGAAATGTTTTAATTTCAGAGTCTTCTGCAATGAGGCTTTAACAGCAGGCCAAGCAGGGACTGTTATATACAGAAAAGGTTTAGAATCCCATCACAGGACATTATTTCTCCCACCAATAATACTGCTTATTTTCAATTTAGAGTTTCTTCTGCAGCTCTGCTGAGAAAGAACAGAAGCTGGACTGAAAATCATTCATATAAAAACAATGGCGGGCTGACTTGTTATAAAATTTTGGATTTTTAGGTAAATAAATGTTCAAAACGGACCTGGGATTCCTCTGTATAAGAAAAAAATTAGTTGATTTCCTTGTCCTTTCATCATTATTTTCTGAAATACAGAATTTCTCAGTGTGAACTATTTCAGAGAAACATTATCTATTTTTCCAAATTCAAAAGAATTTCATTTTTTTGCACACTGTCTCCCACCTCCTCCAAGAGTTTAAGTTTTTGAAAGTAATTATAATAAGTACACATGCTACCTTCCCTTTCCACTCATCTGGGTAGGCATAAAAGGTTTAGTGACTTGAACCAGACTAGGCCTATCCTAATTTCTACCCCCTGTAGGGTTGTTCTGAGAATCAATGAGAGGGAAGAAGAGGAAAGCGTTCAGAAGGAATGTGACCTTGCTTGGCCCATCACCCACAGTTCTTAGTCCCAGCCTACTCAAGCCACTACTGGTCATGGGTTTGGCCTGCACCAGCCAGCAGTGCATGCCTTGAAATACCTGTTTTCCAGCATCCTTGCAGAGCCTGTGTATTAACAGATTCTAGATATTTCAAACCTACATATTTACACAGTTGTAATCTCAATTTTCTTATTCTTTTTTATTAATAAGGGGCTCAGTTCTTTTACTTGTACCTCCATCCACCTCTTCTGCAGACAATAATAATTTACTCTACAGTTAAGTTTATTCATTTAAAAAACTGTAAAATATATTTTTAAAAAACAGCAACACTTATATTCAAAACTGCCTTTTCACAGTCACTCCTGGGTACACTATATCATATAATGCATTCCTTATAATTCAGTTTTACCTGCCTATGTGAGAGTCCCTAATGTTACAATGCCTTGAATTCTTTACTGCCCTATAGAATATATTCAAACTAGGTCCTGCCTTTTATCTGCAGCCTTGGACAATAACTTTACTTTTTAAAGGAAAGTCTTCCTTAGTGCCACTGGGCATTTCACAAACTGATTTCTAATTCCTAAGTAACAGGGCTTCCTTAAATAGAAAACATTTAAAAACCAAATATGTATATTATTAAGTGCACACATCATCACCAATACTTACTGCTTATCACGTGTAACAGTTCCTACCTTTGAGAGGTTGAAAATCCAAAGGATGACTTAACATCAGTAGGCCATAAATTTTAAGCTCTTTACCAGCATGACACTGAAACACATTCTCTTATATAACCAATATAAGAACTTGCAAAACAGATACCCAGGCATCTCCTAGCTATACCATGTTATACAAACTTTGTTGACATAAATTAGCTTATAACATCCTAAGCCTATAAAATAGTCAAGAATTTTCCTTTCCATTTACATATGAAAAAACTAGTATATAATGGGATTAAACAATTTTCTCAAAGTTAACAGAGGTAACAGAGCCAAGGTCTAACCAATGGCTACTTTCCACTTCACTACAGTACTCAATGCACACAGGCTTACAAATATGCACACTGTGATCGCAGAACAGACAGCATGTTCCTCTTGGTAAATCTAACTGGCCTAGAAAGGGTCTAACTCATATTGTTGAAAACTCCTGGTTTCCTACGTAGATGCACAATAAACCTTCCCATTGGCTGCGGTTAGGTTAGCACCCCTATACACACTTCTTTTTAAATTACAATATAATAAGGGGAAAAAAGCTTTACTAATATATACGACATGGATTGTGTCAATGCATATAATTTATTAATAAATATACATGTAATAAGACTGTATAATTAAAAACGGTTTACTTATAAGGGTACACAACCAAAATAGTTTGGAGATCCCTACTAAGCTAATTGGCCCAGACATCAAAAATACAAATAAAATATAGAACATAAATCATTAAGAATAATGAGAGAAATAGAGAAAATATATGAAAGTGGCAATTCTCAAAAGAGATTTAAACAGGCAACAAATAAAGGAAAAGATGGCAACCATGGCCAAAACCAGGAATACGCAAAGTCAAACAAGATACCATTTTGTCCATTAGATAGTTTTGTCCAAAACTTAAGTCTTGGCAATACCAAGTACTGGAAAGGGTAAGGAAGAAAATAATCTTATATGCTCCATGATGCAAGGATCAAATGGTAAAGATTTTTTGGCCAACAGCTGGCCTAACTATAAACCACAGAGCAAAACCACAAATTAATCTAACTGTGACTGTCAAATGGCTGGCCCAACTCCAACTCCCAAAGGAGTTTAGGGAGTGAGTGCACTGTAATTATTTGGGACTTCCTGATTCATTATGCAGTCAGCTTTTCACAACATGTCACTTTCAATCGCTTTTCTATTTTTCTGTGATTCCGTGGACTTACTGGAAAATATTCCTTAATTAATCTTATAATTACGTATTTTAATTATTTCAATATTTTTGGACTCCATTTATAGTTTAGCAGAATTTTACTGTACTTATCTAAAGTTAAAATACACATACAGCCTAACTCAGCAATTCCATATCTAATAACTATTTTGTAAAAATATTTACACATGACCACAAAGTTTGTGTGTATATTCAACTACAACACTTTTAGAAATTGCGAAAAAATGAAAACAAAATGTCCAAAAATAGGAGTAAAGTTAAATTATTAAAGCACATTTTGCAGCTATTGAAATGGTGTTGACGTTTACTAATATGAAAAGACTTTAGATGTTTATTAAGTAAAAGGAAATCTAAGAATAGTACATATAGGACAAAATCATTTTTGTAAAAATTATATATATGTGTGTATGTGTATACACACAAACATCAGGAGCAACAGTAACATTTTCCTATAACTTTCCTTTAGAATGTAGAGAGCTATAGTATCTAATCTTTAAATTGTCATTAATTACTGTTTAAATCACATAAATTCATCCAAAGGTCACGTTGAGAACTCAGTTAAGCGCTTAAAAAAATCACACGCTCAAACATACACACAGATACGTGGTGATGTGATCCATCCATCCAACCATCCATCCACACATATGACCTTGGGCAATAGTGTCTTGATCACTACTATAGACACTTTGATCCTCATCGACGAATTCTGCTACAAATTCTTCACTCAGCAATGGAAAAGATCAGTTATGGTATAATATAGGTATTTTGCAAACAAATCCAGCATAAGATACCAATTGCTGATACCTTTATACTACCAATTGTAATAACTGTCAGTGTGAAACCAGGATGAACAAAGCTTAAGATTCTATTTACTCAAGTATTCAAATGTTTTTAAACTACTTGGGCTTACATACAAGCTCATGAATTGCTTCTATTTTTTAGGTTTATGGCTTAATGATTTAAATTCATAGATAGTAAATTAAGGGTATGAAATACATCCTTACCTAAGCCATTGCAAACATCCCTGAGTTATCACAATATGCTTTCTTACTGATTCAGAAGTTGGTCTCCAAACCTGCTAAATACAGTGCTCCAAAGTGCTACTGCTAATTAATTAGAGTTGGAGTGCTAGTTGAACCTTATTTATCATCTCTGGCGGTCCATTACATAAAATGTCTACAACAAACCACACCTCCTGGTATTCACAGGCTTGTGTAGTCTTTCCTGACTTTTAATTTTGGCCTTGGCCACGTGACTTACTTTGGCTAACCGGACATTTGCAAGCAGGATACAAGCAGAGATTTTATAAAGCTCTAGCACACTGGGGCTTGTCCTCTTGGGATGTTCCTTCTTAGAAGCCAGCTGCCATGTTATAAAGAAACTCTAAAGAGACCACTCGGTGGTAAGAGGCCACAAGGAGAGAAACACTTGATATACCAGCCACAACCCAGTTCCAGCTGAATATACCTGCATGAGTAACCTCAATTACACCACATGGAACAGAACAGCCTAGCTAAGCCCAGTAAACTAAAAGAAAGGTGAGGAATCATAAACTGTTATTTAAAGCCATTAAGTTTTGGGAAAGTTGGTTATGTGGCAGTGGAAAACTGAAAAACCCAATCGCTGTTCCCAACCACCTGAATTATTAATTATAATCCACAGATTCTCCATCAGTTACCTTTAAATTTCACCAGTCCAATCAAGAATATTTACTACAGGTATGGAGAAAAGGTGGTACTTTCATATACCCTCATATATTGCAGGAAAGAATATAAATCTGTACAGAATTTAGCAAAATGTGAAATAATGAACCTTACTAAAAGCTCATATCCTTTCCCAATAATTCCAAGTCTAAGAAAGAGACACAGATAAAGGAATTTTTTTTACAGCAAAAAGCTAGAAATGACATAGCCATCTAAAAATAAAGGAATGATTGTATTATATATTCATAAGACA
The DNA here is from genome assembly GCA_003508835.1 of Eonycteris spelaea. NCBI lineage: Eukaryota > Metazoa > Chordata > Mammalia > Chiroptera > Pteropodidae > Eonycteris > Eonycteris spelaea. The sequence continues at coordinate 6,127,781 of PUFA01000053.1, forward strand.
GAACATCATAGTTATTAAAGAACCTATTGAATATACAGTGACGTGAGGACACATAATATAAATTTAATGAAATAGTATTCAACATGGTATTAGCAATAAGACCAAAATCTTAAAAAATAAATATGCATATAATTATGCAATACTGAAATAGTAATATAAATTACTATTAGAATAGAATAGAAATTCTCTCTACATAAAAGGAGTGGATGGTTTTTATTTTTTCATTCTTTATGCTCTTCGATATTTTCCAAACATTCTGTAATAGAAATGCATTAATTTTATAATCAGAAAAAAACATTTAACATTATAGAAGAGGTTGGGGAAAAAGCACCCATACTAAATATAGACGTATTATTTAGTTGATTTATAGTCTGATTTGAAGTTCTGATATTTCTTTACTGAACTTTAAAAAATACCATCTTTATTAGAATGCATCTATAGTCTATGATGGAGCAAATTTTTCAAAATAAATGTAGTACAACAGGTGAATTTTCAACAGAGAAAAAACTGACACTGAGTTGAACATGTTGCTTTCCCTTAATCACTGCTCAGTACTGTGAAAACTGCGCAAGGGGTTATTCATTCCAAGACTCTGCTATCCTATGCTTTTTCACCGAGTTTTAAATTTTAGGTTGAACAGTTTTATAATAAATATTTGATAAAATGAGTATTATATGCACCTTCGACCAAGTTCAGCAAAAGCTGTTGGAACTGATTCAATATGAAGACAAACTATTTTTCATCTCAGAGGCAAATTCTTTTTTTAAAGACCCTGCCCATAGGAAGAAATAATATGTGTAACAAATCTAAGTTATTTGGAAGGGATAGGAGAAGAGAAGCACGAGAAGCATGTAGCAAGCAAGTTTTGGAAACACTACTCAAGCACTGACACTGTTTGGGAATTACTCTCTCAAGAGGCCAGTAATTTCAGAAGAACCAGAAGGAATTCCAGGCCAACCACAGTTTTTGATCACAGTGAGGTTCTATAGCCTTGGTTGCCTCGATCTCTCTTTCCTCGATCTCTCTTGCTCATGAAAGCCAGTACAGGATTGGTTTCTACTGCTTCTTCCTCGGAACTCAACAGTCCCTCCTCATTCAGAGGCCTAAACCATCCTGCCTATCTTCAACCATTCCTTCTGCAATGTAAGGAAAAAGATTCCCTTTACAGTAGTGACAATACCAATAGTCCAGAGGGCTTCTCTTGGTTGTTTCTGTTACTGTCCACTTGAGAGAATAACTCCCAAATAGCTCAGAGGCTACTCCTAAGTGGCCAAGGAGTTCCACAAGTGGCTCTGAAAGAAATTTCTATCATCTGTACATGAGGACCACCTTCTATTTCTTTCAGGTTTCTATAGGACCCACTGCTTTCAGTATTTTCAGATTTGGTCTACATTTGCTTTACCCATACTATTCATAATAGTATAGGCTTCAATACTAATTTAAACCTCCCTTGTTCTCTGGAAACCACAGCAGTCTGAACTGCAAAAGTTTCTAAGTGGAAACAGCATGGTCAACCGCAAGGTCTGGGTTTCAGCTGTCTCTAAATGTCTCACAGGTCTGTGCACTATCTTGGCTTTATCACGGATCTGGTGCTCTAATCAGGCTTCTGAGCAGAGCTAATCTGTCTCTCAGAGGAGAATCACAAACCAGACTTGATAAACAGCTGGTTTACTAACTCATATTGGGTTGGATGAACGTCACATGGTAAATATTTAAATTTCACAAAGAGCCAAATTATTAAGTTTCTGAATAGCATGAAATTAAGTTGACTGTCATCAAAATTCATTCAATCAAGAAGTATTTACTGAGAAACTACTGAGAAAGGCTTAGGTTGAGGGACTAAAAATACAACAATGAACAAGACTGCTTTTCATGAACTTACCTAACATATGGAGTGCAGAAAAATAGATATGAAAACAAAGTGTTGCCTTAATTCTAACACATACTTTGAAAATATATTGTTTCTGAAATAAAGACCAAGGGGTTTATTTAATATGGTCATGTCTCTCTCTTTTCCCCCTGAAAAACGGTTATTAAATCAATGGTAACTGATAGTCACTGGTAGCTTAAAAGAAACACGGTAAATATACAATTAAATACCTAATCATAATCCTGTTAAGTGTTGAGAAGGAAAAGGAGAGAATACAATGGGCAACCAAATTTACTCTGGAGGGGCTGTTAGCTCTCCAAAATCTAGTCTTAACAATCTAGTCAAACTCCAGTCAACGACCCTTTCAAAGGGTCAAGCCAGATCATGCGTCTCCTCCTTCTGCTCAGACCTGCAATGGCTCCCCATCTCCCTGAGTAACAGCCACTAATGAGGCTCCCACACAGTCCAACCCATTACTTCTCTGATTTTACTTCCTTTTTCTCCCACTCATTCCTCATCACTCTTTTCCTCATCATTCTACCGTGCTCTATTTTTTTATTATAGTATTTACATATTCTTACATACTATAAAGTTTACTTATTATGTTTAGTTTGTCTGACATTCTCTCCCCCACAATCCCACTCCTCAGAAGGGTAGAGTTTTCCAGTCTATTTTTGTTCAGTGATGAATCCCAATCACCAAGACACAATTATGAGTTCAAAATATGGTGAAGGGAGTTGAGAGACAAATGCATCAGTGAACAACTGATTGGAAGACCTTGCCACTGGGACTGAAATAATCATCAAAATCAGTTGATTAAGCCAAGCTCTCTATTACTCACTAGACAGTAGACTATGCTGCAGTTTTTCTTTTTTTCTAAATTTACACATCAAATCGATCCCATTCCAAATCTTTCTTTAGATATGGCAACACTCTCACTCAGATTCTGGTCCAATAACAAGCTCAAGAAGCTAATTATTCATCTTTCAGGAGACCCTGCACTGCTCTGCTCTGATCCACTCTGTGGGGATTTCAAAGCTAAACTTTCAGAGGCAGGCTTATTTCTTGTTTGTGAGAAAACTTCTCCCAGTAATCCCTGTATTGGACCAAGCCCTCTCAATAAGCATGATGTATATATACTTCACAGCATTTATGACAGTCTACAATGATATAGTTGTGATTATTTTATTGCTGTCTCTCCTACTAATTTAACTATAAGCTCCTTAAGAACAAGGTCCATGCCTGTTTCCCTCACAAAGCCTGTTTCCCTCACAAAGTCACTTGGCACACAATAAATAATAAGTATCTGCTGAGTGAATAATTGGATGGATGAATATGACATTCCCAGCTTGGATAGTCAATTAGGTAGCTGAAATAGGACTTTTTGCGGGGAGGGGGTTGTGTTTCTTGTTTATAGGGAGGAATAGAAGATAATGTTGTGAGCCCTATGGAAAGGCCAGATTTTAGCTACCTAAAATGCTATGTCCTCTCAAAATAAAGAGCTCAAAAGTCAAACTATCAATAACTCCTCCACCTAGAGTGCCCCAACACCACGACCTACTCCCTTATTCTGGTCAAGGGTACCAATCATTCTTCTAGCCACTCAGACAGAACGGCTCTGAGTGGCTTTTGACCTCTCTCTGTCAGCCTCCTAGCTCAGCAAGATTTCTAAGGCCTGTCAACTCCTCTTTAATATCTTTGATCAATGGAGGCTTTCTTTTCCATTCCTATTGCTACTAACTTGGTTCAATCTACCAACCAGGTTACAGCCACAGACCCAGAATTGGTTTCCCTGATTCTAGGTTTGACCCCTTCTAATACATGCTGCCTAAATTAAAATTTCCTTTAAAGCTTTCACTTTACACTATTAATGCTGCACCAAAAGACATCTTCAATGGCTTGCCTATAAAATAAAAAGTACAGCCTGACATTCAAAAACTAGACAACATAGCTCCAAACAGCATTCCTAGTTTTACCCCCATTATCCAAGCATTTTGTGATATCACTTAACAGCATGGAAGTTATCACCATTCATCACACACATTATATAATACATTATCTCCACCTCCATGAATTTATCTTACCATTCATTTCTGTCAACCCATCTGAATTCCATCCAAACCCTCAGGCCTAACTCAATTCCTACCTGTTCCTTCAAGTCTTTCTAGGACAGCGCAACCTCATCTGCCACTTTCTCCTCTGATTTCTCATGACACCATCTGACAGACAACTAGTATCATTTGTTTACACTATTAATTCCAATTTATACATACACATATGTACAAGTAACTTTTCCATTAACCCTGATACATATCTGTTATAGAAAAATGAAAAAGTTACAGGAGAGCAGCATTTGTCAATAAATGCTAAGAAACTCTTTGTCTTTCATAGGCCAGATAGAGGTGGGTAGACAGGGATATCTATACCCAGTTAAGTCTCCAGGGCCTCCAATTCTGACTCTTCCAACCAATTTCTTTCTACTCTTCATTTCTTCCCCACTCCTAAACATACACCAGGTTTAAGAATAAAATAAAGTAGACATAGGCGTCTATGCAGATTAGGGGGAAAATCCTTTGAGAAATCCAGAAAGTGTTCTCAAAATGCAACCACTTGAGTTGTGGGGACTCTTGTTCTATCCCAATTACTCCTTCAAAACTGGAACCCAGCATCATATCATCATCATGGACACCGCTTGGTGACTGCATGCCAGGCATTAAGCTATACACAGGAACTACAAGGAGAAGACACTGGGCAGGCCTGGTCTTCAGCAGTGGTCTTGGGACTAAAAAAGGAGGACAATGGGAATCCACAATAAAATTCACTGTGGGTGGAAGTCCTGGCACCCCAGTCTTGAAACTCTAAATGCATTTTATCACTGAATCACTGTTATTCATGTTAACTTACCTAACCAACCACAGAACACTCTTCTTTCCCTCTATGAAAATGCCATTTTTAAATTACATGTTTCTTCCATTTTTTGTTTTAATGTCTGTTTATCCTACTAGACTGTAGGCTCGCAGAAGGCAGGATTCCTGCTGTGTGGTGCCCGTTGAATTTGAATTTCTATGCCCCTAGAAAAGTGCCTGGCATTTACTACGCTCTCTAGATTGAATGTAAAGGAATGACCAAGTTCCAAGACTCTGTTACTATAATACTGGTCCACAAGTTTTTATAAAGTTAAACAAATGTTTATTTATAGGCTGACCTACTAACCTAACCACTGCACTTGTTTCTATGAAAGACTACCTCTAGTCCTAAGCTACTGCAGGACCTGTTTATACTGTCCTGTATTTTTAGGTATAGAAGGGTTTTAGTCCAGACACCTTAATTTGAATGCTAGTGACTAATAGTGAAGGTGTATGACCTATAATAGGTCCTTAGCCTCTTTAAGTTTCAGTTTCATCATCCAGAAAGGTAAAAAAAAAAAAAAGCCACTATGAAATTAGTTTAATGCTAAGCTGAAATTCCTAGCACTAAGTCAGTTCGTGTTTCCCACACCATCTCCCTCTTTTAATACATGTCTTTATACTACAAACTCTTTGAAGGTTGTTCACAGTTGTGTTGTGCTTACTGAATTAGCATAAAGTGCTTTACACTGGTAAGGGTTACATATTACGCTCCAAATTATGATGAATATGAAAAAGAAATATGTCCATGAACTGTTCTGAGGCATTATACAGTTACTGCCTTAGCAATCAAAATCCAATTATAATATTACAGTATATCGAACAATTTAAAATATTAAATATATAGTATTATACTCTAACATTCTTGTGACAATTATATTACCTTTCTTTATTTATATTTTGGATTGTGATACTGTATAAGAAACAGATTTTTTCTCACTTGCAGCCTTAAATGGCTACTTCACATAAGAATTCTACTGTGCCTTAGTTTGAAATTCTCAGCGCATTAGATCCAGCTATCCCAGGTATTGAAATAAAACTTCATTAGTCAAATCAAACATTGTTCTATTTGCATATCTAAGAAAAAGTTCAATTTTCACAACAAAATTTTAAGTCAAGAAAAAAACATGAAAATATAACCTTGAAATTTACATATTATTTTATTATCCTGCAATGAATTTTTGATCCCCAACCCCACCACATTAAATAATCAGAACAAAGTTTCTCACTATTAAGAGAACATTGTTTTAAGATTTACTCGGCACTTTCAGTTAACCATCTTAAACCTTTGAATCACAAAGGAATAGTCAATGACACATCCATTTTACGCTACCATGACCTGTCATTAGAGTCATTAAGTAATATTTCAAAGGAGAATAAGCAGAAAGCTTTATAACTTTCAAACATGTTAGATTATTTTCTGTACTTTATGGGCTAAGTTATTTGAATATTTAAAGCCACATTTTATAAATTATAAAATTCACTGATAATATTCACATTCTTCCCAAAGATAAATAGCATGAACTAAGTTCTAAAAGCAATATGGAAACTCAATCAAATTCAAACTCTTTGTACATATATTTGCACACATATAATAAGATTATTTAGATGCAGGCTGGCTTAAGGTACACAGAAAAACTTTCCTCAGAAAAAGTAAAGTATTAAATATTTAAGATATATAATTAATTTTCAAATATTAGTTTCAAATGTTAACATTTTCTGGCCAAAGAACTCAAGAGTAATACGCATTCTCTATATTATATAGCCTGTTGTAACTACAAACTTTTATTTAAAAATAATTTCAAAAAGTGTATAAAGTAAACTGATCATCCAACCATATATGCACAACTCTTACTCTAGTCAGGTCCTATGTTGACATTAGCACTATTAACTGTTTCCATGCACCTCTGCAGGAAAGATTAAAAGTACAAAACGCCATGAAAGAAAGGAGGAAAACAGGGAAGGGAAGCAAGCACACACAACTCTGTCATGACACACTTCATACTCATGTACGATCTGTACGAAGTTGAAAGAGAAATACTAAAATAATTAAGCAAGATAGGAAAGCTAAGTAGCCTTCTCTGTTTCCCACATCATCTCTTCTTAGCACAGTGAGTTCATTATTTCCTCGAATATTGTAAATTCCCAGAAAAGCATAAAATTCAAAGAAACTAAAAACTGGGATGGAATTTCGAAGTTGCTCTTCCAGCCAGCCCAATTCAAAGATGTGGAGATGAGCTCCAGAGCTTAAAAGAGTTTAAGACCACTGTCCAGCTCTTCTTCTTCTGACTCTTCTCCACTTGGACGCTCTTTTCCTTACCGCTCACACTGACCCAAATACCAAAATATTATCCAAAGATAATTCTTTTTTGGCAATCTACTATTTGAACAACAACCAACATTAATTCAGGAGAGAAATAATTTTAAAGTTAAATGTACCTCACTTGAGAACTAAGTAGAAACAACTCAAGTTCTTTAGGTCTCTTTTCTTGCTAATGAAGCTTCCAAAAAACACAGGGTTAGGAATAAGCAAAAAGTTGCTGTGTCTTTTACTAGCCTATCTTCCTTTTCCCGTGTGAATAAAATCCACTCTGCTTACTATATCACCTCCTTTTCTTATAATTTGATGAATAACCTTTCTTTCACCTAAGAAAAAAACCAACAATGAAAAATATTCACCAATAATAATCGCTTTCCTACTTCAGACTCCTATCCTTTTTCTACTCCAAACATTCTAAATATAGTTCATGTTCCTGCTGTTTCTCATCTTGCTGTCTTTGCAGACTATAAGTTCCAAAGGCATTTTTCTGTTGTTTTATTATGTGGTGTATGGAATTAGTAATTCTTCTGACTACTTTCAAGATTAAAATGAGATTCAGATAGGGTAATATATGTGAAAGCACTTGGCAAACTATAAAGTTTAAAAGTACTGTCCTATTAGAATGACGAGGCATTCCTAATTGCTCATAACAACACAATTAAGTAAAAAGTTTCTAGGAAATTACAACTTACATTAGGGATTTAACTAATCTCGAAAGAAATTAGTCTTTTGATATAAAACCCAGAAAGGAAAAGCAGTAGCATCTACCAATTCATCAAGTCATATATTTGTTAATGGTTATTTTACATGAAAGAAGTATAATGAGTGACGTTTCTATACCGTGTTCAATTTCATAACCTAAGTTATTTATTGTTACTTTAAGACAATTACTGGCTGTTAATACTAAATGATTAAAACCACTAGTTTAAAAATGTCTTGAGTAAAGTAAAATTACAGCTTTCTTAATATTGTCCTCATTTTTCTGAGACTTACTTAAACATGACACTCAAATAAGATTCTAATTTGTTTAAGTCAACATAAAAGGAAATCTAATCAAAATGGCTAGTAAAACAAAAAAGAAAACTCAGCTTTCTAATAGCTTAGTTCTAAATTAAAACATACATATTCAGCCCACACAGAATAACATTTTGTACTGTCAAATAAACGTTCATCTAAAAATATACACATTCACAGAAATTAAAATATTACTGAGAATTGTTGTTACTCCTATTCTTGTTAAGAACAGTAGTTAAACACATTGGATAAAAATAAATGAACCCATCTTTCTTCAGAAATATCAACACTGCATCCAAAAAAAGCATCCCTTTTCATTGCCATAAAAATTTACTTTAATTCAAGATGAAAATAATGACTGGAAATAATGACTCGGTGACTCTGCACATTACTCGTGCTTTTATTTTTTAGGTCATCTAGTAATGTATAACACAATCTCCAAATAAAAGATGTAAGAAAAATATCCAACGAAGGACCACATCATAAAATTAGAAGGACCACATCATAAAATTACTCCATTCCTGTATCTTACTTCTGCTCTAACATCCAAAAGCAAGCATTCCTAATACCTATAATCCTTGAAATATTATGTAAATATCATTCTAAAAAAAAAAGTTAAAGCCACACAAGTAATTATAATTTAGTGGAATATGACATGATCTTAAAAATGCCACTTAGTAAAATACCTTAGGGGCCTGATAGAATAAGGTACCTTTAGTTATGGATCTGTTGTTATTAATTAACTATTAACATCTCAACCAAATCTTATATTTAAGCATTCCCTTTCAAGCTTCCATTCCTTAAAATTAAGCAAAAAATTTTAAAACGGCAGAAACAAGCTCTTAAGTAAACAAGTCTCTAATTTAAAAGGAAGATAAAGTCATCTTTATTTTCCCTGGAGGGATAAAAAAATTTTTCCTACATAATGTTCACCTCAAGCATTGCATTGTATTTGTCTCCAAGTACTACCAAATTAACTGTGACTAGAAATTAGGTCAATATTTTATAGAATTAGTTTAAAGGTTAGGACTGGTCATCCTCTGTATGCTCCACTGAAAGCCTTTTGAATCCAATCACAAACAACAGTAAAACATTTAGATATATTTTTAAGACGTAGATATATATATATTTTAAGTAAACTGAAGCAATTTTTGTGAAATATTCAGTATTTATTTGTTTTTACTTTCAGCTCTGTCATTATTTATCAAACTGTAACCCTGCTTTACATCACTTTTGCTACTTATTAACTAACAGCTCTGGTCAAAAAAACAAACAAAATTCACTTAGAAGGAAAAAAAGATGGTAAAGACAAAGTATTATAATGCTCTATCACCAGGAATATATACAGAAAGACCAAAAATGTAATTGTGGCCATAAATGATCTAATTTTCTAATCAACGAATGTCCAGGCAAATGACATGTCATCTTTTCTCTCAAAATTCCAACTCCATATAAAAATTAAAGTTAACATTTTATGATAAATCTTAAAAAATCATGATCTCATCTGGACACAAACTAATCACATTAGAATTACTAAGGAAAAGAACATAAGGAAAAAACTCACTTTATATAGTATCTTGCACCTTCAAAAGTATATGCTTCTTCCCAGCCAGTAGGCAAATCTAAAACACACATATTTCACAATTAGTGTTACTTCTGTGGGATAACAAAATAAATTTCAGTCATTTTAATCACTCGTTTCATGATCAGCTATTTTCATTTATAAGTAGGTTTCCAACCAAATAAAACTCATAGTAGAGATTATCATTTTGAGAAAATGGCAATTCAAATTGAAAACCTCCAGAAAAGTCTCACAATATTAGAGATGATGTGACATGACTATACATTTAAATAATTAGAGTGGAAAGGAGCTACACTCTGGCATCCAAAAAAACAAAGGGAAGCCTTCTAATCTTAGGTAAAATTCTCATGAACAGTTGGCCAAAAAAACTAAAAACCGAAAAAAAACAAAAAACAAACAAAAAAAACGCATAAAAGGCAACACCTGCTGCTTCTTACGGATTCTGCAGCTATTTAAGACCCTACCTTTCCGCTACATGAATGAATGCATCCAGAAAGTGTCAATGATGAAAAAGAACTTTCTGAGTACTTAATCAGGGGAAAATAAATCTGACATCACATACTTGAAGTATTTCTATAGACTTGACTTTAAGAGATGTGAAATTTCAAGTAATGAACCTGGGAATAATTCAGGTTAGCCAAGGTAACTTTATGTGCTTCGTATTACTTACAAATGACTAATGGCTTGGAGTTAATCATAATACTTCTCTGAAATAAAAAACCATTGGTGTGTATACAAAACCAGAGTCAAATCAGAGTAAACGAGAACAGAAAAATATCATAAGCATGTTTTTTTTAAAAAAATTAATGTGAAATCATACAAGAGAATAAAATTTTTCTGTAGTGTGAATGTTATCAAATCTGTGGGGGTAAATGGGATATAAGTTTACACATAGCCAAAGCAAGAAACAATTCCAGAAGACGATGAGGCTAAATAATTTAAAAACCATACTGTTTTCTGAAATAAATTTTTTATTATCCATAAGGCAAAGAGGCCGGCAAAGTTGAAATATATATGTAAAATATTGAAGGGTATATTGAAATCAAGACTTCTCTGGGGAATTAAGAAATGACAGTGTTATTAGTCAGAAATGCCTTAAAAACGTAACCTCATGTTTGCTACAGCAACATTCTCTTTCCTCCTCCACCTTTTTGCAAATTTGGAGACATTACTCATTTCAGCGAACTCCACAATTTAAAAGAAAAGGCAAGTTTATTCAATATCTTGGCAACTTTAAGAGACTTACAGAATCTTCGAGTTAAAGAACTATCTTGGAGGGTAGCTCTAAAGGACTGCTGAAGCCGGCCTCACCTTCGACCTCAACTGTTCCCAAACCTTTCCAAGCACCAGAAAGAGAGGCAGGCCAGTAAGAGAACACATGTTACATTTCAAAGACAAACAACTTTCACGAATGTAAACAAAGAATGACAAAAGAAGGCCAGACCAGCAGTGAAGCTACAACCAGCCCTTCTCCAGTTCAACGCACATTTAGCATTTAAACTAGCTACCAAAGGCACCGGAGAGATCTGCTTCCCCGCCGACCTCCACTATTACTGCACAAATGCCCACACATGGGACACCCCCTTGCACGCCCACCGCCTCCTGGCGGTCTGTGCAACCTCAGCACTGCTGCCGGGGACTCGGACCGGCTGGCCAGTAACTGCAGCTGCAAACGCCTGCTCCGGCTCCCGCTGCTCCTCCCGAAACAGGAGTGAAAGCGCCCAGCATTTCCAGAGCTGTTCACGGTCAGAGAGGATCGCAGCACCCCCACCCCTCGCCCCCAAACTCCTCTCCTCCTCAATCAACCACCAACCTACAAATTCCACCTAGGAGGAGGAGGAAGCTGCACAGCAGGGGGCAGCTCTCCTGGGAGGTGGGAGAGGACGTGAATACAGAATCCCGGCGGACCACTGGCAGGGTCCCGGGCTGCAGGGAGGGGAGTGGGAAAGGATTCCTAAAGGTTGAAAAGAGGTGGGGGCGGGAGAAGAGGATGCTTGGAGGAGGGATAGGAGGAGGATTCGGGAGGGGTTGCAGGAAGAAAAACTCAGGATCCCAGATTTCCTGGGAGAGGGGAGTCGGCCACCCCAGGCGCACGGGGGGTGTCCAGGTTGAGATAGGGGAGCGGGCGCTGGAAGAGGGCGCCGTCTCCAAGTGGTGATGAAAGGCTGCAGACAAGAGAAGGGTCCAGAGACTCGAGAGAACTCCGGCGGCGGGCACCCCGTGGTCTTTATACCTGCGGCCACCCCCGCCGACCTCCGCCCCACCTCGCCGCCTCCCGGGGACGGCGGTTCGGGGCAGGGTTGCCGGAAGACGGCGGCCCGGGTTCTGCCGCCTCCTCCCGACGGAGCCCAACTCCGCTCGGGCCCGGCCGGGCTCCGCGTTACCTGTGCTGTGCCGCCGGTGTCCGGTGACCACGGCCTCGCCAGTGACGGGGTGCAGCCAGGTGGTGCTCTTCGCCTCCTCGCTGCAGGGGTGAGAGAAGGGGCAGAGACCGAGCGTGAGCGGGAGCGCCGGAGGAACCGAAGGGGCTGAGCGGCGCAGACCGGGCTCGCTCTCCCCCTCTTGCCAGCCTCCCAACCTTCGGGCCCCCGCGCCGTCCCCGGCTCTTTACTTGATGAAGAAGACTCGGCCGCCCCTGGTGATCCCGTAAGTCCAGGACCGGGGCAGGGAGCAGATCCACTCCAGGTTCAGATCCGCCGCCATGTCTGATCCCCAGCCGTCGCCGCCGCCTTCTCCTACTGCCGCCGCGGGAGGAGGGAGCGAGCGAGCGAAGGGAGCTAAGGGAGCGCGGAGCGAGCGCGGCCGGAGCGCGCTTCCCCGGCCCGGCGCGCCCCCGCGCGCGCCCTACCCCCTCGGGCGGCGCCTGCCCCGCCGCCCGGGCTGGGTCCGGCCCGCGTCGCCGCCCCTCTGCATCCTCCGCGGCGCCGGCCGGCCGCCCAGCCGCGCGCTGGGGGGATGGGCGAGCGGCGCTGCGCCCTACGACCAGACCCCTCCCTCGCGCCCCTCCGGCGCTCCCGCCCCCTCCCCCCACCCGCCCCGCGCTCCCGCGAAGGTTCCGGGATCGAAAAAAAACCCCCGCGCCCCTCCCCCCCCGCCCCAAGGCTTTCCAGCTCAGAGCGCGTTCAAGGGGCGCGTAATCCTGGCGCCCCTGACTGCTTGCTCTTTCAAACAACAAAAACACAGCATCTGAGCTTTGTTTTATAAGATCCATTGGATAACCAAGAGATTTTTTTTGAAATATATCTTTAAAATAAAAACTGTTTTTATAAAAGCACACGGAGGGCTTTTCCTGCTTGTTTTTGTGCGCCAGATACCGAAAGGTTTGACTCGTTACCGTGGACCGGTGAAAAATGAATGAATTCATACTTGACAAAACAAATTTTCCTCTTTCTAGGCCCCGTAAATCATATGATGTTTTATAAAATAAAATCTTGCCTTTTCTCTTACATCTTTTAAAAGATTTACTTATCGTCAATCTGCATTTCTGCTTTCCCCTAGCTCCCCTAAATTACATAATAGCTAACTTTACAAAGTCCTTGAAATGGTGTACGTTTTAAATCCCCACAACAATCCTATACATGCTATAATTAGATTATAATCCCCATTTTCCAGATGGGAAAAACGAGGTTTTAGTAGCAAGTGGCAAATCCTGGATGCAAACTGGCTCTAGTATTTTTAAAGTCTATTTGTATAACCATATAGTTATACTTAATTTAAAAGTCTTGTTTACCCGGATCCCCACCCCTTCCACCTTTTTGTTCTTAGAACAAGAGGAGGTCAGATTTCACTGCAACTGAAATCTTCCTTAACACCACTTAAGAGTACTTGCCTTTTGCCATTGTGTCTGGTCCTCGGCCACACTTGAATTGCTTATGCATCTTTGCAGTAAGATGACTCATTCCAACAGGATACACAGTTCAATACTAATAGTACTACTGCATGTGGTATTCTTATAGCACCTTTCTCTCTCTCAGTTTTGGGTGCCTCTGAAGCATTCATCTCATTCAACTTCACAGTAGCTCAAAGAGGCGAATAACCTTTTTCAATATTTAAGGAACCTAAGGCATAGAAAGGGTAAATGACCTTGGCCAAAGCCATACCCAGCAAGTCAGGTGGGGCCTGGATGAGAATGCAGTTTTATGGACTTTTTCTCTCCTACTCTAATTTTCCAAGGCCATTCTGTCTTTGGTGAAAAGGAGTCTGCAATTACTGCTATAATTTTCCTGTCTATCTGCATACACAGGGGAAAAAAATAACATCACTTTAATGTTTTCTCTCCTCGGTTCTTTTGCATTCTCCTCTTTCATTTCACTACTTATTACTTCTTGACATCTTATCTCCTGCCCAGTCTCTGAAAAAAATGACTTTTTTTTTTAATCAATGAATAACTAGCAGGAAATGTTCCACATTATCATCACTGGTCACTGGCTATAACAGCAAGAAAATCAAGAGTTATCAAGTATATTATGTGACGGTTATGAATTTTAAAAATCTAAAGCAAATCTTTTAAATATCATAATACTCTTAGAAATCTAGTACCTCATAGTCCAGCTATAACGTTTGACTTTTTGACTGTATTGCTGAGAAGTCTTTACATCGGCCATATTTTTTTTGTATATTCTTTTTAGCTGTGAGTCTTTAATTTAAAAGATTCATTAGTGTAAGGAATATTTCAAAAAGTGATAGAGATTCACTTAATAAAAACATGTATCTTAAGAAATTGCATACACTGTGCTTAAAGGGTCAACTAAAATCTTAAGTACAATTCTATAATATGTCCCCAAATTCGGAAAAAGCAGAAGTAAAAAATTTAGCAACATATATACAAAATGAGGCATGCTTCTGATTTGGAGAAAGAATAGTCCTTGTGGTTTCTAGGAGCTGATAAAAGCAGCTTCATACATTATATTGTCAGGTACTCTGGATAATTTTCACTCTTAATGAGGAAAATTGTATTTTTCTTAAAATTTTTCTATAATGCCTTTTCTCTATAACCTTACTGCCTTATTCTGATCTGCTTTACTTTCCATTTGTGTGGACATGTGTGTCTACTTCACTGTGGAAAGGTCAGGAATCCTGTGTTCCTCATCACCCAATCATCCCCAACTTTGAGTCAGTACTAGAATGGTTATTGAATTTCATTTTCTTCCCATGCCTTGACCTCCCAACAGAGTTATTTCCAAATAACATATCCCCTTTTTATCACCTTATACTTCTTCAATTACTGACAGACCTAAACTCATATCTAACCTCTGCTTTTTAATGTCTTTTTTAATTTTTTCATCCCATGAGATTCTTCGACTTCTAATATCACGATCTGCCTTTTGAGCAATCCTATGATTATTGTAGCTTCTCTGAAAAAAGGAAAAGGATTAAAAACTACGGAACATTAAAAACAAATATCACTCTATTCATATATAGAGGACAATCCTTGTTCTTAAGAGCTTCCAGTTCATATATAACAAAAATGCACATGGTAACAAGAAAAACTCAAAAGAAAGTTTCTTTAAATATGAAAAAAGAGACAGAACAAGTTGACATCTAATCAGCGAATCAGTTCCTCCCCCTTTTAACGGTATTGAAAAAAGCATGAGCTCTAGAAAATGGAAGAAGAGACTCCTAAGAGAAAAAATATTCCTTAATCTATAAAGAAATGTCTTATGCATATGTTAATGTTTTTTAAATCTACCAACAAAATTTTCTGATTTGATTAGGTTTTCTTCTCAAATATATTTGTGTTGCATTATATATTTTGTTACATTATCAGTTCACAAAATAAAGAATATGGTAAACAGTTCCTTGAATGAGTCAACTATAGAGTGTTATATATCATGAAAAGTTATAAGTAAAGGCAAAGTTAGCTTAGTGGAATTAGCTTAGTGGAAGTCTAGGTAGAAGGATGGAGATTGAGGGTCTAAGATAGGGACAAAAAATATGTAGAGGTCAATTTATTAGAGATTTTTTTTTCTGTTAAGGAGTAAACTAATAAGAGAGTAATGGATAAATTATTTCACTCATTCATTCAACAAACTTATATAGGATCTCACTGCATGCCAGCCATTCTTCCCTGTGATAGGGACTGAAAGATTTGGCCTGCTCTGGGAAGCTTAGAAAAACGAGATGGCAATGTAAATACTTAAGTATAGTGTGGGAAGTAGTAGCATCTCTGTCCTTGTCATAGAAATAAGCCTTCCATAACAGTTGTTTTTCCAAGCCTGTCTGTGAACCACTCAAGGCCTGTCTCAAACTACAGTCTTCTAATATTGATGTTTTGGAGAGCTCTTCAATTATGAATGGGGATCATTGAAAGAAATATGTAGCAGCACTAGTTACCCTGCTGCCGGCTTATCCCTCTACTATAGCTGGGGTTCTAGACTAAATTGGCATCTGCCTGGTGGCTTGAGAATAAAAGGGAAGGAGATAGTTCAAAAATGTCTTCAAGGATTTTAGATCTGAACACCTAGACTTGCTCAAATTAAACACCTTTTCCTTTGCCCTGATCAGCAAAGCTTTAATCATCTACTTTGTTCTTTGCTGTAAAAGAGAAAGACTAAAGTTCAAATAGTAGAGAATGAAAAAAAGAAGTATGTTATAATGTAGGGGCAGAAGGCTTCATAGAGAGTAGGGTGACATTCAGTCATATCTGGCCTTGCCGTTAATTAGCTGTATGACTTTGAACAAATCATTTAACCTCTGTTCCCAATTCAAACCTCTGGATCCTCATCTATAAAGTAACAGCACTGGTTTATTTAAGACATTACATATGATTCTTTTCCCCTCTAAAGCCCTCTGCTTTCATGGGGTGAGCACTCCAAAGGCTGAAGTTAGGGATGTTTTGTGACAGTGGACAGGCACAAGTAAAATGCCTGCTATATAGAACTGTTTGGGATTTTCCACTACATAGATGATTTGTACATAGAAAAGTTTGAAAGAGCAATTTACAACATTCTTACACATGCAATATCATACTTAACTTGTACAAAGGGCTCTGTAACAGACATTATTAACAAATTCAAAACAAGAAAATGAGCTGTGCAAAGATATATAATATAGCTATTATGTGTTTGGTGATTTTTATATACGCTAACATCTGATTATTATATAAGTTAACACTGCTCCGTGTAATAATATAGTTGACCCTTGAACAACATGGCTTTGAACTGTGCAGGTCCACTTATATGCGGATTTTTTTTTCAATAAGTATAAGGTTGGCCTTTGTTTCCCTGGGTTTCCCATCTGCAAATTCAGCTAATCATGGATTGAAAACAGTGTTTTTTAATCCGTGCTTGGGAATCCTAATATGCAAGGGCCAAGGCCAACTTAAATTATATGTGGATTTTTGACTTTCATGGAAAAGGGAAGGTGGGTGGTGTCTGCACAATTTGTTGATTAATAAATTTTATTAATTATCCTTTAAATATATCCTCAAATTATTTCTCTTCCTTATTTCCCATATCCTAATATGAACATTCGTCACTGCTACCAGAATGGACCTTTTTAAAAACGCAAATCTGATTATGTTGCTTTCTTGCATAAAATCCCTCATGGCTCAAAAAACTTAGAGGTTAAAATCCAAAGCCTGTTACTTGGCATTCAAGGCCTTTCTTGATCTAAGCCCTGTCTGCCCATGTATTCATTGTATGGAATGGCCTTCTGTTCTCTGAACAAGTCAAGGTCTTTCAAGTCTCTGTGCATGCTACTCTTTCTGCCTAGAATACCATCTTCCCTGGTTACTTAACAAATCTCTACTTAAGTTTAAATTCTTAGTTTAAAAGTTACTTCTGCTCAGAAACATTCCCTGATTCCTCTAGGCCAATCTATTCTTCCTTCCACCATAATCCCATATCATCTCTACCAAATTATAATTATAGTCTACATCTCTTTCTCCTCCCTAAACTCCCTAAATGAAAACATTTTATTTATCTTTATCTCTTAGCATTCAATAAATGTTATTTATATGAATGAATAATAGTACTTAGATTTACATAGTGCCCTATATTTTATAAAGCACTCGTATTTGATTCTTATTTCTGTTTGTATTGCTGCAACCTACCAATGAGTCATGTTTCTATCCTTTCTTAGATTTAACATTCTCTTTAGCTTTTTATAGACTATTCCACATAGAGAAGAAAAAATGGCGTGGGCCCAAGAGCAGCATAGCAGTGTATGAAATAGCTGCTTTCTACAGAGTGTCTACCTGGTTTTAAAAATACTAAGATTTGTGGTTATATTGAGTGAGAAATTGAAGAACAGAAAGGATTCAACATTATATTCAATTTGGTAAAGAGATCTATGGAAGCTTCTTTTAAATAGAAATTCTTCCTAGAAAAATATTGATAAAAATAATATGCAGTATTTAGAAAATCAAATACCACAGTTGGATGAACTAGGGGAATAAAAACAAATAAGGTTATAATCATTAATGACATGTACAGCTATGAGTGATAAAGGTTATTAGATCTTATGACCTGAGTCCAAGGGAAAAATGAAAACTCAAACGAAAATCATTTTCCCCTCATCGTTAGTGTTTTACATATTTCACCAGTACTCTCTGAATAGATCATTTTTTTCTTTAATATTTTGAGCTACTAATTGCTTAAAGCAAGAAAATTTTTCTCATCTGACAATTCTTCTTTTTTTATAAAACATATATACATACATGTATATATATTTGATTTTTAACAATTATTTTCTGTTTCCAATTCATTGTTTATGTTTCAGTTACATATAGAATTATATTTATAGTAAACTAAAATAGAATATCGTAGTTAATTGTAAATATCATGTGGCCTAAATTAATGAAAATGTAATGCAAATGCAGATTTTTATATTATCATTGGCACTGCCTTATATATAGTTATTATTCAACAAATGTTTAGTAATTGAATAAATTATAAATAACAGGATACAGTCTACGGCCTTGTCACCCTGAACAAGCCTGATCCCGTCTGATCTCGGAAGCTAAGCTGGGTCAGGCCTGGTTAGTACTTGGATGGGAGACCACCTAAGAAGACCAGGTGCTGTAGGCATAAAAAAAATAAATAAAAAATAAAAAATAAGAGATTGTAAGCTGACAAGGTCCTTGCAATCTGTGAGGTCAACCAAGAGTTGCCTTGTTTAAAATAAATAAATTAAATTAAATAACAGGATGCAGTGCTAGAGAAAAAAAAAACTGGAGGCTTTGTAACAAACTTCTATTTTGGACATATTTTTCATAAAACCAAGCTGTTGGAAATTTAGAATTGTCTCATTAGTTGAATTTCTCATCTGAAAAACATGCACATTCGACCAAAGAAAATTTTTAAAAGTTATGAATAATTACAATAGGAAATACATAGGCTTAAAATTTTTTAAAGGCTAAGAAATAAATCATATAAGATTAAATTTCTTTTTAAGGTTGTGTATGGTTAACAGAGGGAAGGAAAGAGGCTGAGCTATAGAACCCATTTCGGTGAAAGCCTTGTCCACTGAAGGCTTTCAGTGGTACTGGTAAGGGTATGAATCTAGGAAACAACACTGCTTATAGTCATGTCTGTCATTCTATTTCCAATCGTGTCATTCTGAGCCCAATGTTACAAATTGTATAAAGGAGGTAGAATTAGCTATTTATGATTTTTACTAGTAGTTTAAGAAAGTTTTTTGGGGGGCATCTTAATAAAAGGCTGATTTTAAATTTGTTATAATTGTCCTAACATTCATCACTGACTAAATGCAATTCTGTTTGTCAGCAATATTTAACATGCTTAAAAAATCAGATGATATTCTAAATGTTGATCAAAATAAAAGAATCTCTTGTGTTCATAAGCAAAAAAATTTCTGCTAATTATTTTGAAAGATGTAGAAATTCTCTCTAAACTTACTCTGCCATAACTACCTTTATTATATTTGATTAGAGATCCTTTATCTGCAGTTTATTTGTTCATCCAATTCAAGTAGTAGACACTTTTCAAAAATCTAATATGTGTCATATACTAGGCTGGGGATACTAGGAATACAAAGAAAAACAAATTCAGGTTTGGGCCCTCAAGGCATTTCAGTCAAGTTGGGCAGGAGGGTGTGGGGAAGGGATAAGCAGAGAAGTGTTAGATTGTGATAAATGGTATGAGAGATACTGCACAAGATGGAAGAGAAAAGCTTATAAAAAGGGTATCCAATCTTGTGCTTGTGAGGAGAGGTGGCTAGGGAAAACTTCCTGAAGAAAGTGGTACCCAAGTTATGTTGTTAATAACATTACTTCTACAAAGATTTCTTGAAATTGGTAAATTACACCTGAAGTTGAATCTGCTCTCCTTCCTCACTCTTGCAGCTCTGTTAAGTGTATTAGGTACAAGAGGTCACATATGGCAGAAATCAGTTGTTTATCTCTGACATCTCTTCTCTTCTATTAGATTATTGCTGACTTTTTGTTAAATACATGGATGACTGAACTAAAGACATATTTCCCAGGCACCCTTTTACCTAGATTTGAGCCCTCAGATTGGCTGCTGAGAAATTGGATGTAAATTGAGAAATGTATGGCAGATTATGGGAAGTCTTCTTAAAACATGGCTGGCAAACATTTAATCCTATTTCTTTCTCTCTTCTTTAATTTGCTTTTTGGAATATGGATCGGATGACTGTATTCCATTTTGGATGAAGAAGACAAAGGCTACACCCTAGGGATGGCAGAGCAGACACCTGAATGTAGTCTGGGTCCCTAAGGACTTCAGGCAGTGGCACCAACATAATAACTCTGAACTGCTTCCTTCAGACTTACAAGTGAAGGAGAAATTAAATTCTACCTTGCTTAAGCTAATGCTATTATTTTGGGGGAGAGGTGGTCTTCTGCTACTCCAGCTAAACCTAATCTTATCTGATATGTCATGTCTATCTTACCAGCACTAACGCAATGCCTAGTGTATGTCAGGTGCCCAAAATTTTGAATAAATGAATGAATGAATGAATGAATGAATGAATGAATGTATGAATCTTCACATACATCAAAATTAAATACATAAAATTTGCCTCATGCTTCAATAACTCCTAGTTATTTTTTTAGACAAACCAGATGTTCTCATTGCTTACCTTGTTATTTCCTGAGAGTAAGGCAGGCCCTGACAAAAGCTGCTTTAACGCACTCTGGTAATTAGACTATTAATTTCTTTGACATCTTAATTTGAACTATAATAGTCAAAAGTTAGTTGACCTTCCAAATATCCATACTACTTATTTGTCTTCATAGACTACACATTGCCAATATGTTATCATATAATTGCAAACAAAAAGCAAAACTGACAGAAAACTTGAACCAAAATAGGTACTTTTGCCAACTGTGCACTGATGGACATATGTTGTGTTGCGATTATGCTCTATCTACCTAGCTCTCAGGGAGATGCTCAGAATACCAACCCTGCCAACCTTATCAAAATTCTCCCAAACACATGCTCTGTTGAAAAGCCCTACTTATTAGATGCAAAACGAAGTTGTCAAGGTTTATATCCCATAGTTTGTTCTACATATAATGAAATCTAAAGAGTAAACATTCTAGAAAAGATAAAACCTTTCAAAGTATACCAGTTCACTACTTGGTAGTGTTTTCTTATTACACATTTTAAGATACAGCAAAAAGTATTAGACTTGGAGATGTAAGCTCTGTGTAACTTTGATGCAGTTTATTTTTACTTTCTATCCCTTTGTAAAATGGTAGAATGTCTACCCACCACATTTCATTATGTGTGTTGAACAAATAACATCTTGAAATGGTTATAAATGTTTTAAAATAAAAACGGCACTTTTCTAGAGTACAGAAGAAAGGTAATTTAAATTAGTGTAATTTGCATACTGTTCCCATCTCTGGGTAGCTTTCTGTGATTTTTTTTCCTCTGTCGTCCATCACTTATTTTCAAAATGATTACTCAAGAATAAAACTGGAGCAACATTTGTTCCTTTCTGAAATAGTTGTGTATGAGAACTGCCCTCTATGGAATTATACTTTATTTGAGAATGGAGATGAACTGCTTTTAGAAACAGTTAAAGGAAAGAGAGAAAGAGAAAAAGGAAGAAAGGAGGGAGGGAGGGTAGAACCATATTATACCATGATTCTATTTATCTGTGAGTCAATGCTTAGGAAGCTCAAATTGATTTTTCAAAGTCTTTCTTTTTTTCTGCTCAGTGCCCTCATTACAGAAAACTATGTTTGATAAGTCTTTCTTTTCAGACCAGAAGAATTTATCATCAGAAGTAACTTTCTTTTTCCAGTCCCATCACAGTTAAAGGTTAATGATTGCAGTGCTGTAAGAGTAAATATAATCCAATGCAATTATGAAGCAGAATCAGAAGGGAGAGGCTGAAAGAGACCACTGGTAGAGATGGGTCAGAGAAAAGGACTGAGAGATTCACAGAAAGAAGAATCTTCATCAAGCAATTAGAATGGCCCTCAAATTGTTCCAAGGTATTTATGCACCTAAATAGTAGTCTCTTGTATAGCATTCAGGAAAAACTCATTCAATCAGAATTGGTATGGCTTGAATGGGCCTTTTTTTAAATCTTGCTTTACAGATGAGGTAGTAGAGGTAGGATTACAAATAATTTGCAGGGCCAGAGCAAAATGAAAATGTTGGGCACCTTATTCAAAATTATTACACATTCAAGCAAGAGACAGTAGAGCATAAAACCAATCATAGGATGCCTCAGATCGCTGGGCCCTATGTGACTTCACAGGCTGCATGCCCATGGAGTAATCCTGAAAAGAGGTCAGACAGGTTAAATTATTTGCCTATGGTAATAAAACTGGTTAGGAACAGAGCTAACCTGATTCCTTCTTTAGTTTTTTTTTTTCCCCCTTCTGCATTCTATTATTTCTTTATATTCACTTTCTGTTTAGCTTAAAATAGCATATATTTATCCATTCATTCTTTAAGTTAATAAATATTTCTTGAACACAGACTATGTGGTAGGCACTATATGAAGAACTGAGCAAACAAACATAAGACAATCCCTTTCCTTAAGTACCACTTAACACTGGGTGCAGAAAAAGGACTTCAGGAAAAAAAAAAAAATCTATTTTCTATAGAGGTTGTGTGGAAGGTAGAACTCTCATATGCTCCTAGTAAGGGTCAAACAAGTGTTAATTTTCTGGAGGGCAACTTGGCCATCCAAGACAAAATGTGTCTCCCTCCCTCTTCCCTCCTCTCCTTCCCTCCCACTCTCCTTTCCTTCCTTCCTTCCTTCCTTCCTTTCCTTCCTTCCTTCCTTCCTTCCTTCCTTCCTTCCTTCCTTCCGGTACCCTTTGGCCCAGAAATAACACTTCTTAGAATTTATCTTAAGACAACAATGACAAAGTTATACACGTAGAGCTGTTCAGCACAGTGGTCTTTTTTTTCTCATAAATGACCAAACGTTTGGGTTTTGTTAGGCACATTTTGGTATGCCTATGTTGTTAAAAAATGGCCATTAAAATGTGGTTTTAGATTTTTATCATGGGAAATGTTTATAATGTATAATAAGTAAAAAAGCAAGGTTTAAAATAATATTATAGAGTGTTTTTTTGTTGTTAGAAAATATCTGTTTGTAACTAGGAAAACAGAGAAGGACATACACCTAAATGTTAGCCCTGATTAACTTTTTGTAATTAGTTTCTGTTTGTATTTAGTTGTGTTTTCCAATATTTACTTATTGAGCATATTATAGTTTTATAATAAAACAAAATTTTAAGTTCTACCCATATTAAGCTATGAAAATCTGTTTTCTTAAATGCCTAGAGAAGGGCAGCAACTTACGTTTTACCACATGAAAAAAAATAATGATTAAATTTCACATATAAAATTTCATGATAAACTTAACTAAATATCCATCATAAACTTGGATGAATTGAAATATTCCCTTTATAGTTGAAAGACTTCTTATAGGTCATATGATCTAATCTTCCAACTAATGTAGAAATTGACTCTAATAGCCTTGATAAGCAGTATAAACTTACTAAATTTAGAGATAGATTTCTTTTATTCATGAAAAAGTGGATCTCAGTAAATTACAACAAAGAGAAGCCAATTTGGAGCCAGAACACCAGTATTCTGTAACTACACTATGGATAGTTAGGTGTAATTGTGCATGATAAAGGAGTAGGCGTGTTACTGAATGGATGTTCTTTGAAAATTCATTTAAATTAAATCGTTAACTTTTGGCCACTGTACTTGTTATTTAGTATATATTTAGTGTCACCATTCACCAGAGACTCTGTTTTAAAATGCCAAGATAGAAAAATTAGGAGCACTTTATCGAGAGCATTCTCATAGGGGTTGATCTACCAGACCCTATCCCTAAAAATGCCTAGGAAAAGGGGTTCATTCAGAACTTCACTGAGTGGTTTCTTTTATATTTGTAACTATATAGGTACAAAAAATTGTTTGTACAATCATTACACTTGTAAAGTGAAAAGGCAGCTTTCTAGGATTAATATGAAATTAAAGAAGCCAGAAAGACATATACAAAAATAATATTGAAAAAAAGTCAAACTCATAGAAACAGAGTAAGAAAGTGGGAGAAATAGGGAGAGGTTGGTAAAACATTACAAACTTTCAGTTATAAGGTGATAAGTTCCAAGGATCTAACGTATAACATAGTAACTATAGTAGTTGATAATACTCTATTGTATAATTGGAATTTTCTCAGAGTAGAACTTAGATGTTCTCACCAAAAAAATTGTTTTTGTATTTGTCAATGATACTTCAAAAAGCTGAAAAACATAAAATGAAGAGTCTGGTGTCATTTTTAAATCTTAGTTTTATGAGGAAAAAATATGCAGAGAAAAAGGTCTAGAGGGTTGTAAGAAAATGTTAATTATAATTATGTCTGGGGAAAACCTTATAATAAATTTAAGAATAATAAAATGATTTCTAAAAGGACAATTCCTTTAGAGCAATACTGAATGAGCCACTACTAGTCAGGATAAATCATAGAAGTGTGTTGCCTAAAAAAAACTATTGCGTTGGATCTAGACATTCTTTTACTCTAAAATCCCATTTTCTATCTTTTTTTGTTTTTGATTGGGTTGTTGCCTCCATTAGGAGAGATGTTATTGTTTTTGTCTTTTTGTCTGTATATAAATACTATGTAAATACTCTACCTTAGTGGGTCTCTCTCTCTCTCTCTCTCTCTCTCTCTCTCTCTCTCTCTATATATATATATATATAATAATATATAATATATATATTTTTTAAAAAGATGTCATTGGTCATTGTTACACTTTTAGTGTCTATTGACTGGAAGAAAAATATACACATGTATGTGTACACACACACACACACACACACACACACACACATTCTTTGATTTCTAGTTGCCATACCTGCTCTATGCCCCAGATTTCCAAGACAAATGGTTTGAGAACTACCGTTTTTATCTTTTAGTGTTTGATGATAAAGATTGTGGTAAAATTACTTCTCTTTAAAGACAACACCACTAATATAATAACAAAAAAATCTATGTTCTATAGATAGAACATAGTTTCTTTTTTTTATATATTTTTTTATGGTGCATTGTTAACAAAATTAGAACATACTTTCTTATTCTAGAAAATACTCTGAAAGTTTTTGTTCACTACTGGTCTGTGAATTCTTTGAAACCCACAATCTCTATAACATTTGTTATAATCATCTACTTGACCAACTTTGTTACAATGCAGTTAGATCAAGTTTACAAGTTAAGAATTATATGTTAGTTTTCTTTCCCCTCAATTTTCCCTGCCTACCTGCCAAAGCACAAAACTAAACAAACAACAATAACTAAAAGTCCCTTTTCAGCATCACTGTTTCTTTCTTTCCTGTCTCTACACGCACCTGGGGGAAAAGGTGCAATTTTCACAAAGGACTATATTTATATCTGGTTTCTAGGAGTAGTTTTGTGGATAGATGGACTGTTGATTAAAATTTAAATTAAAAAACTTGACTTTAAAGCCCCTTTTTTGTGCTTATCTTTCAGTTCTTATCTCATAATTCCAGCATTTCAGATAATAAGCATTGTTAATGCTGTCCTGTCATAACTGGGCCTGCCTGCCCTTGAAATGATCCTTATTCCAAAATTAATTCTTCCTCTTCCCTAACCACAAGAATATTTCCACATTCAAAAATATACCTAGGGACTTATTGATTCTTTCATAGTTCACATTTAGGCATGAATGACTGATAACCTGCCCTGAAACTCTAAAAAAGAGATTGCTTATTAACATAAAGAACATACAATTAGTAGAGTTTCAGGCAGGGGACAGAAGTTTTTGGATAAAAGGAACAATTTGATAGCTTGTGAGTAAAATTAAAAGATCTATCTACCTGTGTCCTGTTTAGGTTCAAGAATCTTACAGGAGAATTTGCTCTTACTTGCCCTCTCCATAAAACTGACCTAGAAATATATTACCAAGTACGTATTTTAGATAATTCCTTACCCTTCCTTTAGGCCCATGGTCAGCTCTGTTTTGGGAGTTGAGCTGTTGCTCAATTGACAACTGTCCCTAGCTTATAGCCTCATGGAATCCTTTCCTCAGATCCACCCCAGAAAAAGTTATCTCCTGCCTCAGCCTTGTTCCAGCTTGGGTAGACTGAACCAAACCAAGATGTTTTCCTTGAACATTCAGCATAATCATCTGTCCCTAATCTACTAACTAAAATTATATAATATAAATTCCGCATTTTGAAGGGTTGCTACTCATAGCAAGCTCAGAAATGTTTTGTTGGCTCCACTCTTAAGGTTTTTTTTTTTTAAATGCAAATACTCCAAGTGTGAATAGCACTTTAGACTAATTTACACTGAGATGTTAGTGGGTTTTTTTTTTCTTTAATTTTTGATGGCCTTTTCCAAAGAAGAAACTTAGGCAGGGAGGTTAGAAAACATGAGAGGGAGGATATGGAAAGGGAAAGGGAGAAGGAAAGAGGCAAAGAAAGGGAAGGGGAAGAATAGCATAATTGAAACTGGTGGTACCTAAAGACTTCATAATTTAGCCACTTCATGGTTTTTACTTTGGGTACAACATTTTAGAATACAATCTGTAAGAAGG
Source organism: Eonycteris spelaea (assembly GCA_003508835.1). Lineage (NCBI taxonomy): Eukaryota > Metazoa > Chordata > Mammalia > Chiroptera > Pteropodidae > Eonycteris > Eonycteris spelaea. The sequence goes on from PUFA01000053.1 coordinate 6,154,499, forward strand.
GCATTAAATGAGTTTACTCTTTAACTGATATTTCTAAGGAACTCAAGGAGACCTGTTGTAAATCCCAGGTTTCATAACAGAATTTTTTATAAGCATCGATCCAGACCTTTCACAATATTTATTATAGGGAGGCAAGCTTTCATACTCCTGATAAATAAAAAAAAGTTTTCTATTCACGTATCTCATGGACTCCATGAATTCTTTAAAGTTTGTGAAATAATAAAAACTTTTCCTCAAAGTGTGACAATATTATACATGCCTTAGGACATGTTTGATATAAGAAAACAGAAATCCTCTAAGCTATTTAAGAAAAAGGAAGCTTTCTTATAAAGAATCAAGGTATCTCACAGAACTAAAGAGCAAAAAATACAGTCAGATCTTCCAAGGTACTGGAACTGACAACTGAAGTGTCTTTAGTGACCAAGGCAACTCTCGGTACATTTTTTCTTTCCATCCATCTCATCTCCTCCCCACTGCACATTCACCATCGTCTTTATCTCTATATTTCTACTCTCTTTTTACAAAGCAGCTTTCTACTCTCTACTTTTACATGGCACATCATGTAGGGGGTGCCACTTTGAGTAAATGAAAATACAGGATACCTGTATTTTATCTGGTAACACTAACAGGATGCCTAGCCAATCCAGTGCCCTCATTTCCTGTATCCACCTGATCCATAACCAGAGCTAATTTACAGGAGTTTCCATGTCCTCATTCAAAATGCAGGAGGGAGAATCTAATTAGTTCAGATTGAGCCAGTGGCCAGCCCTCGTGGGCAAGGCAGTCACAGGGCCCATCTCCGTAGGTGGAAAGCATTGTCAGAAAAGGGGTAAGTGCTGATGAATCAGCCACAAATCTTACTTAATAAGTATAAATGCAGGCTATAAGTAAATTTTGCGATACAATTAGAAGTTGCTCTTACAATTTTCTTGAGGTTTTTATTGATCTTTGTATTTCCCAGAGTTTGGCATCTGGTACTTTATACACACTGGCAAATTGAGTTAAGCAAGAAAAATTTCAAAATTATTCTATTTCTCTGTTAATTTGAATATCTGAAAATGTGGATAAGGACTAGAGCAACTTTCCAGAAATGGTGTTCTAAGTCGTTAACCACGTTGCTTTTCGGACATGATATAATAAGGGATTAAACAGAGAATCTTATTGACCTAGTATAGACAAGAGTCACTAAAAAGCTCAATAAATATTTTCTCCTTGACACATTTACCAAATTGTTCTTTGAAAAGTACATAAATTACCCCAGGAAGGTTAACATACTAGCTAATCTCTAAGAAGGGAATTATTTTATTAAGTTTAATTAAATTATTTTCTTCTAATAAATAATTTTTTAAAACTTCTTATAATGAGCCATTGCCCTTTTATTTTCTTGCCTCTCTTTTGGTCATTTATAATACTATTTTCATGATGATTTAATCCTATGTTTTAGGTTGCTTTATGCACTGTAATAGTGACTCGTTATTTATTACCTATCACTTGTATGATGCTAACTAAATATGGGATAAAATCACCTATATTATCAACATCTGTAGCACTGGTGACTAAAAGTCATGGCATCTTTAATACACTCAGGATCAGAACGTTGTAGGAGACAGCATGCAGGGAGGAAATTGAACCTGGATTGTGTGACCTGTGCTGAAAGACACCTGGTTTGGGTTTAAATCCTAGCTTTCTTTACTATTTATGATGATGCCTTAGACTAGTTTCATAGCATCTTTACATCTCAGCTTCTTTAAAGCAGAGATAACTATGCCTGCCCTGGTCACCTGCAGTACTGTTAAATGAAATAATGTATGTGAAAGTGATTGTAAACTATAAAAATTTACAAACATTCCTCTTATTGTTGTCTGATAAAAGATGCTTATAAATCATGTTAATATCTAAGAAAAATGTCATTTGCTATACTAATGGTTACTATGAGCTAGAGGTACAAGCTATAAAGATAGAATTATTCAAAGGAAAATAATCCTCCTGAAATGAATATTACTTATATTTCTTTAAAGGCAAACTATTCTTATGTTTATTATTATTTTTTAATTAGTAAACCTAAAATGAGAAAGTAAATTTTCTGGAGGAAATATTGAGCCATAACCAACAATAGACACACACACACACACACACCGATGGGTAACAAAGCCCTCATGGTTACACGTTGTTAAAAGTAAGAATCTTCTAGGCTTCCTGTTTTATTTCATCTATGCCACTGTCTCATCCATTATCCTCATTTCATTGAAATTTCCAAAGAGAAGGAAGGACATAGTAGTGACTAGTGCATCCCCTGCCCCACGTGGAGACTTTTAGCATTGGTTATGTACTCTCTTTTACATATTCTTGCCTCCATGATCTTAAGCACCATTTCTCAAAACAGCTTATCCTCACAAATGGCGGGAAAACAAAGGTTTCTCAGCTGCTGAAAGGTCCCTTCTTCTTGTAATGAGTTGGAACATATTAGTCTTGTCTGTGATAATTTTCAGGCTCTAACTGGGTTGGAGGTGCCCAATAAATGACCATTGAATGAATAAACTGATTGATTGTTGCTAGGATGAATTATATTCTCAAGACAAGCAATAAATATCTTTTGTTAATTAATTCATTTAACTGTATAAATGATATTATGAAAACTTTGACCTTGAAATTGTCTATGGGTGCAGTTCCCAATATAAAGTCGTCATGGAACAGAATGCTAATATTAAATCAAACACATGTGGTTTGCCTTATTGGGGAACCCTTATAAATATCTCTTTTGAATATTGATAAGGCAATATCCTTATCCTTCTTTGGTATTAATGATTTTATTTTTTATTATTTAAAATTTTAAAGTCAGTTGAAACCACGTCTCCAAACTGAATTGAGTATCCAGTCTACTGTTAACTCGGAAATGATTAGCATTTACAAAGACAAGCAAGCTCTTTCCAGGCAAGTTTTATGTTTACAAGTTGTGGAAAGATTGCTTATTTTAACCAGTAGGATTGATCTGGGGTGATGAACTTTTAAAACAAGATGGACTATGGCCAATTTGACCTAGGGACACAGAAAATGAGTTATAAAAACAAAACATAGGCAGGATGAAGTTGCACTGAGGGCGGTTTTTAATATGGAATTTAAGCACTAGCTATTATTCTATTTCTTTTGTTAGATTCATAGATTCTGTAGTTGGAACATTTCAACTAGTTAATATATCAGGTTTGCTCATATACTTACTGCAGAGTCTGTAATTGCTTGTCATTTTATGATGTTTTATTTGTTTCATCCTGTTGTTTACCATCACCATCCATGCTTAGAGAATTCTGCCCCTTCTTTCTAGTGTTAGTTTTCTGCCCTTATGCCTGAAAAAAATCTATCTCTACTTTGTTGCTTTCCTTTGTGACTCGTCTCTTGCTTAGGTCCCAAGTTTCTGCCTAACTGGTTGGAGGAATACTGGGCTTGCCACTGTAATTTGGTTAATCAGGTCCAGGTCATGGGAACAGAGCAATGATTCTGAGAATGATTTGCCCTCAACTGAGGTCTGGTCACCCCAGAGAATAGACTTAACATTTTGGGAGCCACAGCATCCTGTCTCAAAGCAGAAGACATGTAGCCTTGAGAAATCATTCTGGGAAAATGTTTGGAGATTAACCTGAAAATGGGAGATGCTAGCAGGTAGACCAAAACAAAAGATCTGCCATGCTTAACTGACAATTGCAATGGTTGTACCTTATTCAATTGTCTTGCTTAAGTTAAAATAAATGTAATATATTTTTTGCTTCTACTGCATAAGTAATCACATTCACATATCAGTCAAATCTCTCCTTTTGGATGCCACCAAAAACTTTACTATAAAATTTTACTAAATTGAATTTTGGGTTATAATTATAATTCATTTATCAAAACAATATTTTTTTTAGCAGAGAAATAGATACAACCTTAAAACAATAACAGCAACAACTCATCTTATATTATAATAAAGGAACATTTTGAAATTCTCAAGAGATTCTGTGGGTATCGAAAATAAAGACAAAACATTAGAATAATGGTACAGTAACATAATAGCTCTATCTTTGTGTTTGCTCACATATACAATAGACTTAGTAATAGCATAAATGTCTTTTGCCTCCCATACTTCAACATGCCACTGAGATTATGTAAAATCACATCTAAGAACCATTTTTGTTCCATTTGAAGCAGAAAAAAAAATATCCCATGGAGGGTAATTAAAGTTTCCTTTTTTTCCCCACAAACTTTGTTCTTAAAGAATGACTTGTTCACCTCAAAAGGATTTGGGGGACAATAAAAGTTAATTACTTAAAATGGACAATGTGGAGCATGTAAATAAAACCAAACTGTTGAGGTATGATTCTTTGGATATTACAATTTTAAATATGCTTGTTTATATCCAGTTCAAATACTATTAAGATAAACATTGCCATATGCACAGGATTTTTAATGGCTGACTTGTGATTGTTGCAAACTAAAACATAATATTTGGAAAATCTGGTCTTTATTGGGCAATATAGTCAAGGGTGGGAGATTGGTGTGGTAAGAAATGAGGTTCTCATAACATTCTCATCAAAGTTCAGTGGCCAGAGGAAAAAAATGTCTTTCGTGTTCTTATCGTGTTTGTGCAACATTTAAAAAAAAATTACTGTCTAAAACTTGTGCAATAGAAAGTAGTCCTAGTTAGAGCTTTACAAGATTGCAATATTTGGGACACAGGTGTCATTTAATTATGCGCTGATTTACCTGTTCAGACATGTCTTTGCTGTCCCTGAGTATTCATTTGAAGTTCCGGGATAATTGCAACTGAGGTTTTAGGTACTTAGTAATGCACATACATAGCATTTGTATCATTCTTTTTGGGAAAAATAGAATAATAGTTTTCTTTTAGAGTTAGGTACGTGAGTATAAAACAAAAGGCATTTCCAAAAGTCACACTTTAAGTGTTATTTTTTTTAGCCAAAAAAAAAAAAGAAGAAGAAATTAACTTTGCCAATAAAAATCTATTCTGTTGTCACTAGTGTTGAAATTTAAAATACATTAGGTGATCAAGTTTTATCAGAAATTTTCTCATGTCAACTGTTGGTTCACTTATGGGTTGCACAAAAACTATTCGAATTTAAAATATGATCGACTTGCAGAGACAGCATCCTTTCTGCTTTCATTTGGTGACCTTTCAAAGATAGACATATCATCTATCATATGTCTGTCTACCTATCTCTCTCTCTATTATATTATACCTGCTCCGTTTCAACTCTAACTGACTTGGTGTTAAAGTTCCTAATATTGGAGTATTTACAATACACAAAGAAAGTAGAGGAGGTAATTAAATACACCTGTGTATTGCAGAAATAGCCAGAAATCCAAATTAGGTGGAGAAGCTTTCTTTTTTTTTTTTCTGACTAAACCTACCACACCCATCTGAAGAGGGCAAAGTTCAATGGGTGAATAAGCACAAATTACCCTTTCAACAGTGGATCACAGATTTTTTTCAAAGTGACTCTTTTGCCAACAAAATGCCACATAATCCATTCCCTCCTTCTGTGTAATTAGTGCTTTTCCTAAATTCATTTCTTAAGTGATTCATAAGCCAGTCCCTTACCAACAATACCAACCAAAGCTTGTGAAGGTAATCTGGGACTGTAGATCCTAATAGTTCTAAATGTTTGGTGGCTGAAGAGGAAAAAAAGCGTTTTAAAGCACCAAGCATTCCTACCTGCAACTCCTTGGCTGATGTTGGAAAGTGAATTTGTTTAAGGGTATCATCCTCCTTTGTTTCAGAAGGAGTCATATTTCATGAATTAGGTATTTGGAAACAAAATGAATTATATGTGTTTTAGTTGAGTAACTGTAAATTACATATCTATTATTACTCTTACAAAACCCATTGATAAAGTCATCATCCAAAAATAGATCCCTAAGCCTGCTGAAATCTTTGGGGTGGGTGGATGGGGGGGTGGTGCTACATGCTTCCGAAGAGATTTTGATATATATACGAACTGAGCTACCTCTAGCTGAGTCTGAGACAAGGGCCGGGGATATGGTACTTGAGAGAGAAAAGATATCAAAAAAGGGAACTTTTAGCCAGAGGAGATTAAGCAGACTGGGGCTCAGGAAAGAGTCTATTAGGTGATACCCTGTGAAAAGGCATGTCAATATACTCTAGGTTTTAAGATGAACATCTCAAGTTAATGTTCTTATTTTCCTTTTTTAAAATTAAAATCCCTTACGGCTTCTTCAAGCCTTAGTAAAATACACTAAAACGTATTAGCTATGTTTCCCAAATTTAAGGTAGGGGGAATCCATTTATATTCTTGGGAGGGATTTGTGTCTATACTTGGAGAACCTGGAGAGGAATTTGTGTCTATACTAAGAAACTTGGAGAATTACAGCCAGGTGTGATCAGTGGAGAAATATGAAGCAGCATCCCAGAAGAATTGACACAAAACACCCAGGATGGATTTGTGAAACATATGAAAACTTACTGAGTATCTTCATAAAGTCTGAGTATCTTCGTAACACAGGGTTGGATTCCCTGCATTCCCTTGGATGGAGACTTCGATCCTTCCTATTTATCCTATTAAGAGAAAAGATGTTGAAAGGCTAGAGAAGTTGTTATATAATTCATTTCATAAGAATATAAGGAATGAAATTCTATGTAACACTGGTGTACTAGTATCTGGCAATAAAGTAACTAAATCCTATCGACCAATTCCAAAGCAACTTGAAAGGTAAAGAGAGGAAGCTTTAAATACAAAAGTCTATTACTTCTCCACTAAATATGACATTTTTACGCTTGCGTAAGGACGTATACAAAAAGGACGTATACATAAACGTGCAAAGAGAATAATTTTAGATCCACGCTAATAAAAAATTGTAAAAGGCATACTGTTCACTTGTCATGGTGGGAAAGGCAAAAAAGAAAACAACCCTGCTCGTGAAAAGTTTACCATTATAAAGTCTAATTTGCATTACAAATAAAGGGACACATCTGAGAGACCAAAAGAGCACGGACAGAAATCCATCATTTTGTTCCCAAACAAGATACACCTCCCTGGGCAATGATTGGAAGGCATAAATGTGGTGACGACTCTCAGACCAGAGTTGGGATGAAGGAGCGGAGAGAGCAGTGATAGTTAGTTCTACAGAAGAACAGTCTAGATATCAGTGGGATGCAAGTGGGTCTCTGGTTTTCCAGATTTCAGCAGCAGAGGGGAGCCTCATCTGCTGCTCCTCTGCAGGGGTAGGAACAGAGTAGTGCCATAGAGAGGGCTACATAGTACAGACGTCCAGAGCAGGGACTCTAGAGCCACACTACCTGAGTTTTAACTTAGGCAAGTTATTTCACCAATCCACTTCTTTTTCCTCAAGAGGTCACCTTATTTTCAATTACAAGAATCAATTTAAGTGAATCGCTAAAGAGATGGTGTTTTAAGACTATCTGAGTGTTTCCACCTAGGCTTAGATGAGGTCTTATGTGACAATTCTGGATGGCAATTGGTTTCTGCTTACCTGGATTCATTTTGGAAGTAAAAATTAATTTTGGTTAGGAACAGTGGGATTATCTTAAGGTCGATTCCTTTCCCTATAATTGAGGTTGTCTGTTACATTCTAGATCTAGCTACAGATGGACTCAGGGGATCTCCAGGATGATTAGCTTTAAATATGCTGATTCTAGACTAATAGCGCCATGAGAAGAGTTTCTGTAGTCACTATAGTTTTTCTGTTATAGCCTACCACCTGGAGACTTGGCAGTGTCATGGATTGAAGAAAGCAACTATTGAAGAAGAGCTGACAAATATTTCTTTGCTGACTGGGATAACACATAAACTGTGTAGTCTGGTTAATTGAGAAGCTCTAAGGAAACATAATGGTGTAATAATATTCCTAACAGCAGTACTCTGTAAAACTAAATGAATTCCCTTAAGATCCTAAATTGCCTTTTTTAAAAAAGTGATGTTTTATTAAAAATGTGGCATTTACATTACATTCATTTCCTTCTTTTAAAAAGAAAAGGTGTTATGGTAGTAAAATCGTTCTGTACTACATTTGCTTTGTCTAACAGCAGTCAGTTTTTTCTGTACACAGTGTTTCCCTGAGCTGATATTAAAATGGAATTTAAAGTGCAAGAAAAAAGCAAGGAGAAAGGGGGACAATAATACTATCAGAAACAAATAAACTATACTCTATAAAAAGGGCCTGCTTATAAAAAGGGCATATATAAAAAGTATACTCCAAATACTTTTTTCAAATTATGGTTCTCATCTTGGAAGAGTTCAGGTTAGAGTTTCAGATACTGTACAAATATTCTACCTGCCATTGTTCAAATTTTCTTGACGATAACACTACTACACTTAGTCTTATAAATAGATACTATAATCAAGGATTTAAAAAAATATATTGCAAGAAACAAAGGCAGGACTCCTGACTCTTGGTTCCTATTATAGCCAATAAGACACTCTCTTACCTGAAAAAATTCCAACTGTCTGAAATCTTCACTCTAAAATCTGAACAGGGAGAAGTCTCCCAGAAATAAGTTATCTTTGGCATTATGCAAGTAGCATGGCTAGGGTTAAAAATTTGCCTTTGCTTTTTGCCACTTTTATTTGCGATTGACATGTGAGACTATGCAAAATTCAGAAATTTGCAATGATGGCAGTTTGGTCACCTGGTCTTATTTGAAGTTTCTTTTTTTTCCCATACCCTATATTCAAAACGTCATATTTCCAGTTCACCTCTGAGCTCCTTAGAGCTAAGAAACTCATCTGCTGAGAAGTTTCTCCCTCATCTGTAGTTAATGCGTCCAGAGTCAACTTGAGATCATGAGATCATGAACAAGCCACAAGATGTCAAGATCAGGCACTCCACATTTCCCTCCCTCCCAAGTCCTGATGCTGAATGAACTCTGGAGCAGCAGATTTCTTAAATTAGCAGCAAAGGATTAAATTAGAGTCTTCTTGGTGCTAAACACACACAAAGTGCTCGTCTGTCTAATGTAGTAGGCCTGGCTGAGAAACAAGGTAAAAACAACAAAATTTTCTCTCCCCTTAAAATCTTAAAGATCTATGCACTGAAGCTCTTTCTCCTTAGTTGGATTTTTTTTTTTTTTTTTTTTTTGCATGCAGAAGGAAAGCTGCATCTATATAATAAATTGTAGCAGTCTGCATCTGGGGATTGCCATTATCCTTGCTACAACCCATCTGACTGGCATGTTTGTTTATAAGACTAACATTCGTGAGTCCTGCAACTTTTGCAAGGCTCAGGTCCCTTTACTTTCATCTTGTGATCCAAGTGGTCCAAAAGGTGTTTGCTGGGAGCTACACATAAGTAGAGCCCTCCGAAACCCCTGCCTCTATAAGAAACAGTTGGTCATCTCTAGACAAAGCTGCCATAAACTGTAGTTAACATTCTGTGTGAGCAAAAACTCAAGACTTTGCTCTCAGGCAGTAGTGGGTATAGACATGTGACCATCTGTTAAATCAGTGTGGCTAATATAAGCCTCTACAAACCACTGAGGTCAATATGCACCACCAATACACTCATGTCTAAAGCCCTAAACCACCTGTCTTGACCTTACCAAAACCTCTCATTTGTGTGTATGTATGTGTGTGCGTGTGTGCATGTGTACATATATATATATTACATTTATATACACACTCATATATAATATATATATATAAATATATTTCTCCACACTAATTTCACTTTTTTTGCTTTATTTCTCAATATTAGCAGACATTTAACCACATTTGGGAGTCTTCTTGAAGGTCCATCAAATAGTATGCCCTTCTCTTTCTGGATGCTGAATTAATTGAGAAATAAAGTAAAAGAATAGGATAGATGAAATGTTCAAACCACATAAAGCTTTAATTCAAGAACAAAATGGACTTCTTCATACTGAATTCCACAATTAAAGTCACGGCAATGCTGGGCCCCCGCATGGAGTGTTTTAATTTGCTACATTTAATGGAGGTGAAGAGAAGGCTGTAGTATTAGCTTGGCTCACAAGTATCACATTAGCCTTATCATGTTGCATCGTTTTATAATTCGAGGAAAACTTATTTTGTCCACTAAACTGGAAATCAGCAGTAATTCAACAGCACCCCTTGTCTAGAATAAGAAATAAGTCAATGGAATCTACCCTTTACCTTTCTTTAGGGTGTAACAACTTCCTTCAGTTAATTACAGAAGCATTGTTTCATTTTTCCAGAAACACTGGTTAGGTCTGTTCTAAATCAGCAGCCTATCAATTTAACTACTGCTGGTAAACATGGGCTGTGTTCTGCTCTCAACCTGCTTAGATTCTGGAGGCAACTGAATGTGTTCAGCCTAGAAGATCTGGTTTCTTTGTTGCTGTTTTTGTTGCAGTTGTTGTTGGTGGCCGCTGGTGTGTGTGTGTGTGTGTGTGTGTGTGTGTGTGTGTGTGTGTGTGTGTGTGTAGGGCAGTGCAGAAGGAAGACTTTTATGGGAAATATTTGTTTTTCAGAAAAAAATAGTGAGAACAGAGCTACTGTAATGGAAATGTGCCTTTCTTAGCAAATGTGAAACAAAATGAAAGTCACTGAATGAATGTTTACTGGGAAAATAAAAAAGGAATACAAATATTGGAGGAAAATAATACTCTTAAATAGAAGAATGGATGTGGAAAAACAGATGTCTAACAATGAAAATTTGTAATTTGCTAAGAAAATGTAACCTAATCTTTTCCAAATAGAAAGGAAAAGAACTAAGGAGGAGCAGAGATTTATAAGTATGGTATTATATTTAAGAAAAAAAGTCCACGAACAATACGGCAATAAAAACAGTGTTGTCTTACATGAATACTGAATTACTTCCCCCCGCCCCGCCCCCGCAGTGAATGGCCTAAGTGATTTTGTATAACTTTGTAATTTAAAAAGTCAACTTTTTTTGATGTGCAAAAAATGATAGTTTTAAAGATTGTTATTATTTTTATTTTTAAGTGAAGACTTTTCTATCCATATGTAGCCTTTATCTTAAGTGAAGTCACAGTAATTCATAATCCATAATTATACCTAATAATAGAAAAACATATGGTTTAACAAAATGCAGTTAATGTATAATATGCTCTTCTAAAAAGCTATCCTTTAAAGTTGATTCCAGAATTAAAATAAGATTATAAAGGAAAAGCAAAGAGGAAATAAATTTTTCAAGTTGAAACTCATGGAAAATTTTCATCTCCGTTGATTACATTTTATAATGAACAACTTTCAAAAAATTATTAGCAATTTAATATTTGAATTTGTAGGAATTCATTCATTATACAATTAAACATTTTTGGCTTTTCAGAAACATAGTCACTAAGAAGTCTGAATTATCTAAGGATATAAGTAACATGTAATCAGAGTTCATAGATTATAAAAATTAACAATTTTAATCTTTCGTATATCTTTTTAAAAAACCAATGAATAAACAATTCAATGGCACCCTATTTTCATTCTATAGGGTTGCAATTCAATTAAAAGAGATAATATGGCAAAGTTCTAAGTGTTTTCCTCAAATTGATAATGTTTTAACTAAGCAAAAAAAAGATTAAGTAAATTAGGGAAACTCTAGGTTGAGTAAAATTACATAGATTTTTCTCTTTAAAATATTGCTGATTTAAATATGTTAAATAACATTAAATAAATATTCAATACATAAATGTGTATCCCCATGGATTTTATTTGATAACAGAATATTTATAAAGATATCAGAATATCTTTCAAGTTTAGCACCATACATACAGTATGTAGCTGTTATATTATTTTTTAAAATCTTTTTTCTGGCTTTATTGAAATATAATAGACAATTAGTTACATTTACATTGTACAATTCAATGGTTTTTAAAAATTATAGTTGGCACATATATTATTTTCAGTTGTACAGCATAGTGATTAGAAATCTATATAACTCACCAGGTGATCACCCTGGTACCACTTTTCCTCCTTATATATTTATTACAACATCGCTAAATCTAGTACCACTTTTCCTCCTTATATATTTATTACAACATCGTTATCTATTTTCCTTATGCTATACTTGATGTCTCCTTGTCTATTTTGTAACTATCCATTTGTACTTAACCCTTTTGCCCTTTATCACCGTCCCCAACCTCCTTTCATCTAGTATCCCTCAAAATATTCTACCTATGAGTTTGTTTCATTTTTGTTGTTGTTGTTTATTTTGTTCCTTAGGTTCCACATGTATGTGAAATCATGTGATATATGTCTTTCTCTATCTGATTTACTTCATTCAATGCAATACCCTCTAGACAATATCTTTTCCTATCCTCTTCCTTTTCGTCTGTGTGTGTCTTTTAATCGGAAGTGAGTCTCTTGTAGGCAGCATATGTAGGAGTCTTGTTTTCTTATCTATTCAGCCATCCTATCTTTTGATTAGAGCACTTAACTTATTTTCCATTTCAGGTATTTGTGGATACAAATGTAGTTATTATCATTCTTTATTCCTGTTTTTGATTCATGTTTTTCTTCTTAAAGAAGTCCCATTTCCTGTAATACTGGCTTGGTGTTGATAAATTACTTTAGCTTATTTTTGTCTAGGAAGTTCTTTATCTGTCCTTTAACTCTAAAAGATAGCTTTGCAGGATAAATATTCTTGGTTGTAGATCCTGGGTTTTCATCATGTTGAATATTTTGTGCCAAGCCCTTCTGTCCTGCCTAGTTTCTTTCGAGAAATCAGTTGCCAGTCTTATGGGTGCTCTCTTGTAGGTAACTAACTGCTATTCTCTTGCTGCTTTTAAGATTCTCATTTTGTATTAAACTTTGGCATTTCAATTATAATACATCTTGGTGTGGGCCTTTTGAGTTCATCTTTTTGGGGACTCTCTGAGCTTCCTGGGGTTTTATGTCTATTTCCTTCACCAGACTAGGGAAGTTTTCTATCATTATTTCTTCAAATAGCTCTTCAACTTTTTGTTCCCTTTCAGGTACCCCTATGACACATTTATTTATTTTTACATGTAATTTTATCCCATGGGCTACTTAAATTATTATTGTGGTCTTGGTTCTTTTTTCTAGCTGTTCTGATTGATGTCCTGGGCTTCTCCATCCTTTATATTGGTGGTTCACTCCTCTTCTTTATCTCAGATAATGTGTTTTTCATTTCTGACTGGTTTCCTTTTTTATGTTTTTTATCTCTTTGATAAAGTTCTCACTTCCCCTAAGTTCATTGAGCATCTTTATAATCAGTGTTTTGAATTCCGCATCTGTTAGATTGCTTGATTCCATTATTTCTGGATCTCTGTTCTGTTCTCTCATATGTTGTCTGATTTTCTGTCTTTTCATTTTGACTTCCTTTCTGTGTCTCTTTTTATGTACTAAGCCAAGCTCCTAAGTCTCCCAGTCTTTTTATGTATGTATGTATGTATTTATTATGGTGACATGGTTAATGAAATCCAATAAGTTTCAGCTGTACACTTTAACAGTAAGGCATATATATATGTTTACATTGTGTGTTTACCTCCCATAGTTAGATTTCTTTCTGTCACCACATATTTGACCCGGTTTACCATGTCTACCACCCCTCTTCCCCCTCCCCCTATCCCAGTCTTTCTAGCATGGCTTTGTGTAATAGGTAGGTGTCCAGTGGCACAATCCTGAATGGGGTTCAGCTGCAGGCCAAGATTAGCTTCAGCTTGTGCCCCTCCAGGGCCACCTTAAGATTCAGCAAGCAATCCACAGATGATGTGCTATATGTATGTGTATACATATATATTGTATACTATCCACAACTATATATATAAGTTGCTTCAAAAGACCATGCCAGATACTGAGGTAGCTGCCACCAGTGTGAGTCTTAGAGTTGGCTCAGCTAGGAGCACCAGACTCCCTGAAGGTATAGCTGGATGTGACTTAGGTGGGGCTGCCAGACGGGGAGGCAGAGTTTCAGGGACTCCTCTGGCGGAGTGAGCTCTATTAGCCAGTTTGATGAAATCTCAGCTATGGTGACGCTGCATCCACACACTGGGTGTGGGGAGGGCTCAACAGAGGAACAAGATATCACCAGTATTTCTGCCTAGAAGAAAGCATTGCCTCCAGTCTTTGCTCCAACAACTCAGTGTCCCCATCTAAGTCCCTGGCATCCCCGAGCATCTCACCTGGTACTGGTGCTCAGAGTGAGCAGGTCTGTCACTGCAGAAGTTCGCTTGCAGACCTGGTCCCTTTAAGAGGCATTTGCAGCTGCCCACTGCAGCTGCCACAGCTTCTGTCCTACTCAGCCTTGGGACCGGGCAGCCTCACTCTTCACCCCCTTCTACCTTTGACCGTTGTAGGGTGATTTCTTATTCTCTCCCTAGTTGTGATGCTTCTGTTTATCTAGACCCCAAGTGACTCTGCTTGCTGTTTGCTTCATGTTTCGTCACAACTTTGATGTGGTTGCAAGAGGGATGAACAAAGCCTCTATCATCTACGTCATTTTCCCCCCAATCAGTCTGTTGTTATTTTTATTGAAGTCTGTGGACAAGAAAAAAGGGACCTAAATAACATGCAAGCTAAATAATCCATGTCAAATGTGGTAGTCATTGGTGCTACTTATCAATATCCAGCTCTCCTCTCCTTCCTGGCATAGTAAATGCTAAACTTTCTAGTCAATGAGTTTTGTGGAAGTAATGTGAGTCACTTCTATGCATGAGCATTTACATAGGAAAGCGGACTCCTTAGAGCTCTCTTTCCTTTGACCACAACTCTTGGTGATATTCCAGATAGTGTCTATTTGTCAGCCTGGGTCTCAGAATAAAGAGAACAGAAAGTGGAGTAGAGGATTGAGAGCAGATGCCCCAGATGACTCTTAATGGACATATAACAAAAGCAAGAAGAAAAAATCTTGGTTGTTTTAAGCTGCTAAAATTTGGGGTTGTTTGTTATCATAGCATATCTTAATTATACTGATAGGTACGCCAAATGGTCAAGAGTTTGTTATATTTTTAATACTAGAAAATAAAATCTCCACTGTTCAGTAAAAAGAAAACTAGGTGAGAGCTTAATCAGTGGCTAGACAGGCCAGAGCAGAGAAAGCAAGAATCCAGAGACAGGCTAGACCCACTTAATTGGCACAGATTATCAGGGGAGGGGCCAGCTGTCAATGAGCCATTGGGAAAGTCATGAAATTCAGTCTTAGTCAGAGAGACTTAATGGTTTTCCAGGAGGCCCAATGTGACCTGATGTCTGGGGACAGGCCCCAAAACTGGGGTTGGGCATAAAGAACACAAGAAGAGCCTATTTATTAGAACAATGCTTGATCATTGTCCAAGATGATTATGATTAATCCACTATTATTAAATTTTCTCTGACTAGGAATATCTCTAATTTCAGAGTCTAGAATGGGACTGAACCTACAGATGAAAAATAAATGGTTCATAATCAGAAGAAGAGCAGAAAGGAACCAAGTGAGTTATCACAAATTATAGATTTTGTGAATGGCTGTAGGAAATAGAAGAATAAGATTTTGAAACATTAGAAAAATGAGTCTATTGATTTACAACTCATTAACTTTCTAAGATGGAAAATATTTGGTTATAAAGTGGTCGTTGTTCTTTCTTAAACTTTAGGGTATTTGGTAAAATATTCTGGCTAGAGGTCCCTTCGTGGACTTCTAACTGCACTTGTAGCACCTTTATGGATTTGAGTTGACTTGACGAAATGAAGTCATTTATGGCAGTATACTAGTTTGCTAGAGCTGCCATAACAAAGTAGTATAAACTAGGTAGCTTAAACAACAGAAATTTATCGACTCAGTTTTTGAGGGTAGAAATTCAAGATCAAGGTATTAGTGGGTTGGTTCCCTCTGAGGTCTATGAGGAAGAATCTGTTTCATGCTTCTTCTGTAGTTTCTGGTGGTTTTCTGTCAATCTTTGACGCTCATTGGCTTTAGAAACATCACCCCAATCTCTGCCTTCGTCTTCACATGAAGCTCTCCCCATACGTGGGTCTCTTCCAAAGTTTCCTTTTGTGTAAAGTCATGTTGGATTAGGAGCCTACCCTACCCCAGTATAAACTCATTTTAATTTAACTAATAACATTGTAATGGTCCTATTTCCAAATAAGTTCACATGCTGAGGTCCTGGGAGTCAGGACTCTCATGTATGAATTTTGAGGAGGACATAATTCAGCTCATAACAGCACACATCAAAGGGAAAGACTGTTTTCTTTCACAATATCTATTTGTCCCCTTTTCCTTTTTTGTGTGGCCTCTTACAGAAGCATTGCCATGTCTTTTTTTTTTTTATGAGACCACAAGCTTCTTAAGGAAGATCAGAGACTACACTATTTTAATCTGTCTAGCTCCTGTTACAAAGTAGTCCTATCCTCCCTAAACTAGTGACTGCAACAGCCTGCTAATTTTATTCTCTTTCTATACTTTTGCCTGGACCATTCTCTTCACCTTGCACAGAGCTCTTCCCTCATTAGAGAATGCCCTTTACCAGTGGTCTACCAGATAAACTTCCACTCAGCCTTCAAATCTCAGATCAAGCACAGCTATCTCCAATGCCTCTGAGACATTCCTAAGCAAAATTAGGCAGCTAATTCCTTACAACATCGTGCATATCTATGGCAAGCATTAGGCACTCAATAAATGTTTAGATGAGTATTTGAATTAATTAAATAATTTATAAAACAAATCCTACAAGTAATTTTCATTCTAAAAATTTTAGGGACTATTTTTGTGTTTCTGTTTGCGCTGCTGAATTAAATGACTCACACATTAGAATTAATCTTATCTTTATATCACTTCTTTAAACAAAATTTATTTTTTAAATTGAGATGTAATTGACATACCCTACATCACTTTTAACTCTGAAGAACTACCCATAAATTTCAAAGAATGTAATTCACAAACAACAGAGTATCAATATACATTTTACAACTTTTTATCAAAGTTAAAAAAAAAAAACCTTTGGGCCCTCAAATCTTTAATAAAGATTGGTGTTAATAAAGTAGCTAAAAGAACAGTGTATCATTATAAATATGACTACCTAGAAATGCCATTAGCACCACTTGACAAATCAGAAAACTTCATCTCCAGAAAAGGCCCTGGAATGTACCACTCCTTAACAATCTAGGTCACAATGATCAGGCATAAACTCTTTGGGTAGGGCACGTGAAAGGAGTTAGATGATAATCAAGTTAACAGAGTGGACTAGGACAGTAAATGGACCAATCAAGGATGCTCTGAAGCAATTTGAAAAGCTCCACAGCATCATCACTAGGGACAATTAGGAAACTATTGTTACTAGCAGAGAGCCAATTTGCATATGTTGGGTTTAGATCGCATGAAAATATGGAATATCTAGTCTATAAGAAAATGCTGATAGCAAAGTCCAGAGACAGCCAAGCCTCCACTCACTCTTTGCCACCCAGTCTCGTATTGTCACTTCTCACGCACTGTTCTCCAAAAGGTCCTCTCCATTTGCTGCCCACACCCTCAATTCCCTTTCATGTTGCTTTGGTCCGCTTCAATCTGGCTTCCATCATCACAATGAAAGTGAGACTATTTTTCTTTTTTCTTTTTTTTAAAAATGTCACCAAATTTTATTATTGTTTTATTCTCGTTATTTTGTGAATTTTTTTCTTTTTATGTAAAAAAATCAAATGAAATCTATAAAATTTTAAGTGTATATAAATATTGTTAGCTATATGCACATTGCTGTGCAGCAGGTCCTAGAACTTTTCATCTTGCAGGACTGAAACTATATCCACTGAACAGCAACTTCTCATTTCCCCTCCTTCCAGCCCTTGACAACCAACATTCTATTTTCTGAAGCTATTTTCTAGGCTACCACTGACCTCTTAGCTGCAAAAATCAAGGAAGCTGTTCTGTCTTTATCTCCCTGGGTCTTCAGGTGCATTTCACTATGACAATGAAGCCTTTCTTCTTAAAGCTTTTTGTCTCTCAGTTTTCCTTATATTTCTTTACCAATCTCTATTTCCATCATGGACTCCTATCTTTCTACCCAACCAGTAAATGTTGGTGGCCTCACAAAACCCAGTAGTCTTCTTATTCTCACTCTTCCACCCCTCCCTGGATGGTTATAGCAGCAGCAATTTCTGCTACTATATCTGCTCATTACTTCTGTAAGCTTCTGAGTTGTATAGCCTGATGGCCATCAGTCTAAAACTGAACTCCATATCCTCACCTATGATTTCTCTCAGTTGGTGACAGTAACAGCCTTGTAGTAACCCATGCCAGAGGCTTGGGAATCATTTGGGACTACTCCTTTTTTCCTGCTCTCTGCATTTACAAGTTCTATTGATTTTAATTTCTAAACTTTCTTGAATTTATCTGCACCTCTCTATGTCTATCACCACTGACTTGATTCAGGTCTTCAAGTACTCTGATGTAAAATTCTGAAAAAGCCTTTCAGTTCTTCCTATTTCTAGTTTCATTTTCTTCAACAGTCTTACACTGAAAGCCAGTTATCTAATACAGAAGTCCAAATACGTTGTCTCCTGCTTTGTGCCCACTGGGACTTAAATTACTACCTGGGGATCCCTTGAGGCTCAGGCTACCAAAATCTCCAAGTAGGACTCACGGGCTGAAGAAATGGCGATTAGCAGTTTTAACAGTTTAGAAATCTGTACATCTGTTCTGGTGGGTACCAGCTGCATATGATACACTCTCTGATGTGTACCTTTATGCTTGCCCCACCCAACTCAACTTTGCTAAGTTCTATCATCTTTCAAAATAAGCTCAGATGGCTATTCCCCCAGGAAGTCTTCCTGTCTCTTCCCCTAAATACCTTATCCCTATGGAAATATTTCTCTTTGCATCTCCCACATTAGTATTATAAATGCCAAGACCGTAGATATTGACAAAGTCATAAAACCATGTTGCACATAATCTGATGTGTATATGCGTGGTTATTCTAAAAGGGGTAGGGTGGGTGTCTGGGATGATCTGGGATCTAAACAAGTAATTCTTCATTTTCACTCAAACTTTTTATTACAATTTTTACACAGGTGAAATTAGGTCAACATGTTTATACATAGAAAAGAAAGAAAAGGAAGAAAGACATCAAAGATATCTTGAGGCATTTGGTTGAAAAGGGTTGAAGGGCAAATCCGCATCTTTGCTTTGGGAGACTGAGAGATACAGTAAATGGGCCTTTAAAATGTGTATAAGCTTTTAATGTCTTTAGCATCTGCTGATAAGGCCACCTCTTTCTTCTCATCAAATTATATCCCGATTTACTGCCTCATGGGAGCATTATGAGTGAATCTCTAGGTACAATCAGGAACTGTCCTATTTCTAAGAAGTGTTGAATCCTGCATTAGAAGTCTTGAGTAAAGACCTTAATATTCAGTATGTACAGTAGACATTTGTCCATTGATTTATTTATTTCCTGGCTCATTCTGCAAAGGATTTGAGGCTGATTACAATAAGAATATGTATAATAAAATAATAATAACATATAAATGGAAATAGAACGACAGGAAAAATAATACAAACATGCAAATCGTTAGGGTCAATATTTGCTTTACTCATTCATCTAGTAATTCATTATTTCATTTATCCACCAAATATTTAGTGGATATCTACTATTATTCACATACTGAGTTCAAATTCGGCTGTGAGTTTCTTGGGAAGTCAAATCAACAAGTCAGGTATGATTAATTACATAAATCTTACTATGAGATAGGAAGGAATACATCATTTCCTCTAGGAAAGTAAAGCTTTCTCTAGTACTAAATTCTAAAACAACAACAACCATAACAAAACACAAAAACTTATATGGCATTTGATATAATAGACAAGGAGTTAGAAGACAATGTCTTCAACAACTCACGGTAGTAAATTTATATGTCCTGATATGTGAACCAGATAGAGGGGCTCTTTGAGAGATTCAAAACAGAGCAGAGACTTATATACATGTAACATACCTATATACCTACTAACTAATAAATTTAGTGGCAGTTTAGTGGAAAGAACAGCAGGCTTGATGTAAAGAGGTCTAGAATCTGTTACCAGTAATTGAATAAATTACTTATGCCTCTTAAATCATAAATCAATCATCACTATAATAATATACTATAATAATACTATCCTACCCCCTTCAACATTGCTATGAGAATTAAACACGGGTATGCAAAGTGCTTTGCAAATTGTAAACTGCTATACAAATATTATTTCTTTAAAATTACGGGCCTTTTCATGGTAAGAACAATATTTCTTTCTGAGCTCTAACATCCCATCTTCTCATCATAGTAGCAGGCAAGCAACATGTGTTTCTTAATAAAGTAGAAAAAAAGCTAGGGGCTTATGCTCTTAGAGATTAGTTAACTATTCACATTTTTAAAAAATGTATTAAAATTTCAGGTTTCTGTGTATCGAAACTACTTGTTTGCCTACTGAATCAAAGGGTAATAAAAAGTAAAAAAGAACTGAAGCTTGTTTTACGCTAAGGTTGGAAGGTTTCACCAGGGGTGATAGAGAGAAGTCCCATTTAACAACGGACTCACTCAGCCTGAGGTATGCTTTCCCCTCGTATAAAAACAGAACTGAGGTAACTCAGTGAACAAGCTGTTATAAAGGGCTTTTTCAATAGCGATTTTTTTTTAAAGTAGCAAGCTGATATAAAGGTTTTTATTTGTTTGTTTGTTTAATAGTAAGCTATTGTAGAAAGTTTGGACTATATATAAAGGGGAAAAATTAAAATCACCCAGAATTTGAACATTTAGAGGTAGTAATTTTTTTCTAATATTTTGATGATTATCCTCTAGTGTTTTTTTTCATTGTAATAATGAATGTGTACACAAATTTGACATCATCATATATACTATTTTATAACTCTTAGTCTCAATAAGACTCAATTCTTTTGTAAAAATATGTTTAATAACTCCCAAACAATTCAATTAAAACAACGATGTTAGTTTGCTAAGATCTACTGAGCACTTGCTATGTACTAAAGCTAGATATATATATTTTTATTAAGTTTATTGGGGTAACATTGGTTGATACAATTATATAATTTTCAGGTGTACATTATAATTTGACATCCATATATTCTATGGTGTGTTTACCACCAAAGTCCAGTTTCCTTCAGCAACTATATATTAGGTCCCCTTTACCCACTTCACCCTCCCCTTACCCCGCTCTATTTGACCCCTTCCACCCCGTCTACCTCCTCCCTCCCCCCTCATGCCCTACCCTCTGGTAACCACTAGTCTGTAGTCTATGTCTATGAGTCTCTCTTTGTCCTGCTCATTTGTTGCTTTTAGGTTTATATCCCACATATAAGTGATATCATGTGATTTTCAATTTTTTCTGTCTGGCTTATTTCGCTTAGCATGATTATCTTGAGGTCCATTCATGCTGTCACAAATGGTATGTCTTCTTATGGCCGAGTAATATTCCATTGTATATATGTAGCACAGCTTCTGTAGCTAATCATCTATTGTAGGACACTTCAGTTGCTTCCATGTCCTGGCCACTGTGAATAACGCTGCCATGAACATCGGTGTGCAAATATCTTTTTGGATATAGGTTTTCAAGTCTTTGGGGGTAAATACCTAGTAGAGGGATTGCTGGATCATATGGCAGATCAATTCTTAGTTTTTTGAGGAACCTCCATACTGTTTTTCATAGTGGCTGTACGAATTTGCAGTCCCACCAGCAATGTATGAGGGTTCCTTTTTCTCCGCTAGATATATTTTAAATACTTATTTAATACTCATAATAACTCACCAAGTTTATTTTAACATGAGGAAGCTGAGGCTTAGAAAATTTATATAAACTTGTCATTGTCTGACAGGTAGTATGTAACTTGAATCCAGGTTTGTATCACTCCAAATACCAAAAATTTAGTCAGTATAGACTACTGGTTCATGTATGGAGACAATACAGTTTATTTAACCAATTTTGTTTTCTTGGACATTTAGATGATTTTAGGTGATTGCTAATTTGATGATGTTTAAAAAACATACTGTAATTACCATGTTTATAGGGAGATTATATACATAAGAAAGTTATTTCTTTAAGTTAAATTGCCAGAAGTAAAACTGCTCAGTTAAAAGAACTGCAAAATTTTAAAAAGAATTTTTAATACTTATTGGCAAATTGCCCTATGGAAATATTGAAACATTTATAGTACCTAGTTTCCTAAAATCTACTCAACATTAGATATTGCTTTTCCTTTAGTTTTTGGCATAAAGTTTTCAAGTTGTGCCCAGGAAAGTAATAATTCTATAGTTTTGAGGAGTAGAAGATTGTCCTTTTTGAAAATTAGGCAAATTACATCTTGATAACATCTACATGGTATTGCATCTAAAAAGTTAAATCAAGAAAAGTTTGGTGAGGATTGGAGTCCTAAAATCAGAATAGACTTTGAAAATATATGTTAGCAAGAGCTTTCCCCTCCTATTTTATTTACTTTAAGGACTTAGAGCAAATGGAAACTAAGAGGAAGGTTGACTTTGTCTTTGCTCAAGGGGAATTTTAATGGTGGTGCATCATCTTTGTGATCTACTACATTGTATGCATGTATACAAACTTGATAGAAAAAGAATAACTTTTCAATATCATTTTTAGTTCTGTGCATTATAGTGCTATTGTTTGTTTCTAACAAAATTTTTCCTCTTCTCTCTCCAAACTTTTTTTTAGATATTTGAGGTCAAATGACAGAAGAACCAATGTTGGGTAAAAATAGGAGAGCTAATGGATGATAGTCTAGTAAGATGATAACTGGGAGCATCAGGACCTGGATTTTTGCCCCAAGATTCTTAACTCCTTTAGCTATCTTGCCTACTTTTGAAAGAGAGTTTGACCAAATTACTGGTTTTCATACTGCGACATACTACGACATACTGGTTTTCATACTACGAACATTTGATTCAAATTTCACATTTAAAAGGCATTTTTTGACTATTAAAAAATTCAATTGGTACAAAGGGTGTTAAATTTTAGCATATTTGAGATCACCCACACACCATCACATCAACTTCTTTTTTGTGTGTTAACCCTGGAATAAAGAAAGCTTCCTGTGCTCGTATTTGACTGCCTTATAAGTATCATTGACTAAGAATACGGTTCTAAAAAATTGTGCAAATTTCCTGCAAATTCAGGCACAGTTTCTCATGGGAAACTATACAAATGAATACAGAGTCTGCCACCAAAGAAATGACAAGCCAGACGCATACATGTCTTACTGGCCTGCTTCTACTCACCATGTAATCATCAGTGGTATTGTCCTAAGTGACTTTCTATCTCTTTTCTCGAGATTGCATACAGCAACGTGTTTAAATGCTCATTAACTGGTATTTGTGATAAAGTTATTAACACATTTTGGAAGTTTGTGCTCAATTTTATTACACACACACACACACACACACACACGTATGTATTTTAGGTGAAGTAGAATAATTACTCCTGCAACCAAAAATAGATTACTGGTTAAAAGCAGGACATTTAAAAAGCAAATGTGAAGATGGAAATGATAATACCAATAGGGATCACATTTTAGGAATGACAGGCTGTATTGATTAGTCTCAGAATAAAACAAGTCATACTATAAACTACTAAATGCATCATCAGATGTTATCGACCAAACTCACAGCAGTATACAAATGAAAGTGACATGCAAAAAATTATCTTTAAAGTCTCTGTGATGTAAGTTCATATTCGTTTGGCAATTCAAGGTCTCTCAGTGAATTACAGCTACAGATTAAAGAGTCAGTAAAGAAAGGATAATTTAAAAACTTAAAAGTACTATTTTTTTTTACCATTATTTATCATTGGGATTTGATTTTATGGTAATAAGAATGCCCAAGTCTTCAATGTGATATACACATTAAAATTTTGCAAAATATTTTTACGTTCTATGACAAGCTATGAGATCATTTTAAAACAGTTTGTGAATGTAAATGTATGAATTTTAGATTCTTTTCATCAATATTGTGAGCTCCTCCCATCAAGAAATGGATATGTAATCCTACTCCTTGAATCTGAGCTTGCCTCCTGACTTGTTTGACTACTAGAATATTGCTGAAATTATACTGTTCAGAAACTAGACTTCTGAAGCCTTGGAGCCAGACCACTTCCCTTTTGAAAGGCTCTGACTGCCATGTAAAGAGGCTACACTGCTGAATGAGGAGAAACCATACAGGAAGAGTGGCTTAGCTAACACCTAGCACCAAGGCCCAAGAAGATCATTTTAGAGCTTCTGGCCCCCAGCAAGTCACCTGACAACGTAACTACGGTAAAGCCAGGCAAGACTAGAGGACTTGTAAAAAATAATAAGTTATCTTTTAAAGCATCTGACCTTTGGAGTGTTTTGTTATACAGCAAAAAACAATTGATATAACATAGAACAAGAATGGGAACAAGTTAGTAACATTATCTGATAACATATTTTAGAGAATATTTAAGAATGTATATGAGTTTGTATTAGTTAAGAAGCTGAGATTATATTAATTCTTTACCATTTAACTGATAATATTGCAAATACTATAGATCTCTCATTTTTGCTTAACTTATGGTATGTACCGGCATGCAGATGTAAAGATCTAATACTTAAGCACATCACTCACAGAAGCCAGGAAGAAATGATGTTAAAATCAGTTATCAAATATTACTCATGTAGGAATGTTTTCAGTGACTGAGTAAGAGCAGTGGTAGGAGAAAAAAAAGCATTAAAAATGTTGCCAAATTTTACTTAATTAGTCATCATGTGTTGTATAAGATGAACATTAGCTATTAAGAGGATTCTAGCATTTTTGCATACAGTGTTAGATAATAACTTAAAAATCTTAATTTTATTAAAACTTATATTTTCAATTGCAGGATTTTCAGGATTATTCGTAATGATGTGGGTAGTAAATTCTAGAACCTGAACAAGTTTATGTTTGTTTAGCAATTCAAGATCTCAGGGAATTACAGCTATAGACAAAAGTGTCAGTAAAGAAAGAAAAACAGTTTTATACTCAGCATGCCAAAAACAAAAACAGAAAAATTCTTAATTTATTTTGAGAATTTAAGGAAATATCTTACAACATGTTTCCTTAGGTCTCTGGGGTTTTAAAAAAGCTACCACTGAATATGTCATAATTTAATTATATGTGTTTGAAAATTATTTTCCCACCAAACAATGACATTCTGAAGAATCTGTTCATTGATTTTCTTCACACTGAATATTTACCAATTAAGAAATGTTTGTAGATATGGTTACTTATTAAATATTGAAAGGGTACTTTTCTTTCAAATGTCTTGATTTTTTCCCTGAATATGGATGGTAGCTTGTCTCTAAGAGGGCCACCATCAATTCCTTCAACTTCTTGTATGCACGTACATGCCATTCCCCCATTGAAAAGTAGAGTCCATTCCTCACTCCCCTTGAAACTGGGCAAGGCCTAATGGCTTGCAGGATCAATAGAATATGCTGGAAAGAATATTCTGAACTTCTGAAGATCAGTCTCAAGAAGACTTACAGCTTCTGGAAAGGCCTCTTGGAATGTTCACTCTTGGAGCCTTTAGCTACCGTGCAAAAAGTTTGATTTCCCTGCTTCAATGACCACCTGGAGAGGCCCTGCGTCTACACAAAGAGGAAGAAGGGCCCAGCTGGGCCTACGTACCAGCTGTGCCTGCCAAAGTATCAGATAAGTAAATGAATTCATTTTGGTCATTCCAGACCAAGCCATCTGTCAGCTGAGTATCATTGAAGAATGACTCCAATTAATGCCACATGGAGCAGAAGTTTCAACCATCCAAATGCTTCCTAAATTCTGGTCTTAAGGAATTGTTCTGATTTTTTTTAAGCCACTAAGTTTTGGATTTTTGTTTTTATTTATTTTTATTTATTTATTTTTATTTTACATTGCAATAGATAGAGCACTGAAGAATAATCTGAGATAGCAAGATAAACTATTAGAGGATTATTACCACCGTCACCTATTTATCTTGTGAATAGGGCAACAGAAATGGAGAATACAAGGTACAGAAATAAACCGAGCATCGTGTCTGATTTAAGACCATGTGCCTGATTTAAGGCTACAACTAACACCAGTAACCTTTAATTTTAATATCTTTGCATGTGTAAAATAGCTTTACTGTTTTCACTTTTTTTTTAATAATCAGTGTATATTATAAATTTGAGTTAAGAATAAAATTTTGCTATTATAATAGCATTTTTATCCCTGGAGGTCTCTAATAACATTCTACTTAGAGTATTCTATCTGGGAAATAGTTTTTGAACTTAAAAATGTTTGAAAACCACTAGACAAATATTCTTAGTATCTACTTCTAGTTCCAACATTTATAAAATCTATCACAGTGGACATGATGGATTTTAAGTGGATTTAGATTTGAGCCACAGTCTTTCTGTGTCAGGAGTTTCAAAAATTTTCCTCACGATGTTTAGACAGGATGTATTTCTTTAAAAAGAAAACAGAGCTTCTTAAAATAACAGTGCTCTAAGAGTTGTGAAATTACTTCTATTTTATATGTTCATAGAGGTGTTCTAAATCCCAGTCCACAGATCAAAGTTACATGTAAGGAATATACGTTATTTTTCAATAACTTGATTTAATTTCTGTTTGAACACTCAATCCTGCAGCATTTAAGTATGGTTAATATGATCAGTTTCCTTATACCTCTATTTCACTTTTCCATGAATTGCATTTAAGACTGCAGGGCTCACTTAGGTCTAAGCCCTTAGGGCTAAAAAGGACATTAGATCACACATGCATGTCTGAGATACCATTGCCCCATCCTGTCCATGTACCTCATTATGCATGTATTTTTTATTTCCATATGAATAAAGTCTTCAGGTTCAGCAGGGCTCTTAGCTACGTTCACATATTTTAGAGTTATTGAGCATCATATTGCTGCTCCCATATCATTCTGGGATTTATAAAGCTATGTGGAAGCTGTTAACATACTTCCTTGTCAATTTCGGGGGGGGACTGCTCAGAAATATAAGGCTTAAGTCTCCTTTGCTCTAATATTCCACAAAGTCATCTGAGAGTTTTGCTGTCTCAAAGGAGCTTGGTTCTAGCAAAAGAGCACTGGGTTCTGATTCTCCCACCTCCCTCCACCAAGGATTCTTGTGGTAGAGGCCTGGGCGAGGGGCTCTTACTCTTTATGTTTTCTCCTAAGTTGTTCCTATGTCATGAGTCCTTACTAGTCTACTCAGGTTCCCCACTTGTTTCGGTTCATAGTGCCCTCAATGTGTCAATTTTTCACAACATCCTTAGACCTAAACAAATAAATAAATAAACAACAAGCAACCAAACAAATAAAATACCAAAAACATAACAGTTTCATTTATTAAATAGATTCAACAACTTAATAGCAGCATTTCGCGTACTAACAGCTCAAAAATTTAAATAGGCCACAATGATCCTGTAAATTCACTGTGGTGTTTAGGGGACTGTGGGCATAGGCTACTGAAACACAAAATCCAAAAAGGGGTCCTCTTTTTCTGCTATTATATGCCTTTCTAGGCACTGGGCTCTGAAGGCCTACCTGTTTGATTGGCAGCAGTGATTAGTGGCTTTCTGGCAGGGGAACAGAACATAGTGGAAAGCAAATGCCATAAAAACAAATGAGTTCAGTCAGGAAATCAGAGCTGTTATAAGTATTATTGGAACAAGGGATTTATTATAGTTAAGGGAAGGAGCTTGGTGAAGTGAAGTTTTGGAAGGAGGAATAGAACCAATTTGTTGTGACGAGTCAAAGACTACAGTAACACCCAAGAAGTCAAACACATAGATAACAAAGAGTGAGCTCAGGGAGAGGTCTGTGGAAAACAGCTCTGTGGGTCCACAGAGTGTCTAGAGCTACTATTGATAAAGCTGGATGGTAAAGAAAAATATCTGTCCACATATGTGCAGTGAGTGGTTGGGGAGAACTAAAAAGAGAGCTGAATGAATAAAGAAGAGTTTTATTTAGGAAAATCAGGATAGGACAGTCTCTTCAGATATCTGAGCAAATAGCTTTCAAGGAGAAAAAAATCCACACTGAATTCTGGGGGCTGGAAATTTTTACAGACAGAGTAATAAAACTATGAATGCTCTTTAGACAAGATTTGCCTATCTTGCAATAATTTGCACCTCTTTTATTGTCATTACCTGCAGTAAAGTAGTTATTAATATCTTCAACAAGAATGATTGTCATGTCAGTTGCTAAAAATGAGGGAAATCAGGAACAAATGGTGTGAGGAGATTCTTGTTTCCTAGTTTATAAACACAAGCGGAAACCTTCAAACGCTCTGGTGGTCACAGCAAAGGCAGTTGGTTATTCTACTGTCACATTTCTAGACAAACTGGGTTTATGAGTTCTATTTGAAACTGTCACATTGTAAAAGTCAATGAGCATAGAAAGAACTTACCATTCCATATAACTCAATTCTGACCTTAATTACATGGGGCATATTATAGTATAAATAGGAATTAAGGATTCATCTCTTTAAGTCACTTTATTGGTACTAAAATGTTGGTGATCTGCCGGTCTAATTCTATAATGAACTGTAATAATCACTTTTTTTGGTGGTTAAAAATCATAAATTACAGATCTCTATGCATAAAATTCTGACAAATTCAAACAGAGTCTGCAGAAGATGTGCATTATTCAACTAATATTAGGTGACAAACAATCATAAAATCTAGCAGCATAAAACAAGCATTTATTTTGTGTGTACCCATTTATGTGCCAGCAGGATTCAGCTGCTCTGACCTCTGGTTGAGGGTTGGGCTTAGTCTTCCATGAGTATTCATTCTGGGGCCTGGGTTAAAAGGGTAGTGTTTATCCAAAGGAAATTTTTCTCATGGCAATGAAAAGAAGTGCAAGAGGGCAAGCCCCATCACACAGGCCCAGTTCAAGTCTTTGCTCATCTCATATGTGGTGACATCTTATGGGTCAAAGCAAGTCACGTGGCCAAATTGACCATCAGCGGGATATGGAAATGTGTATCTCCCATGGAAAGGGGAAGAGTGAATATTTTCTAACAATCTATAATCTACTGTAAGTTGCATTATTTATTACTTTCTATTATTCCTCAAATTTTAAATTACTCAAGTTTAGATTCAATTTTAAGTGATTAAAAAAATCATGAATAATAGCGGCTTAAATAAGATTGAATTTTTTTGTACATATAAATGAAGTTTGTAGAACAACCTAAAGTGGTATGGTATCTCCATAATCTTCAGGAATCCAGTGCCTTCTCCCTAGCTCTATTTCTATTTCTAGGCCACTTCCTGTCCCAAGATGGCTGATCAAGCTTCAGCCATTAAGTCTACCTTCCAGGTAGCAAGATGGAGAAGGGATAAAAAAGTCACATTTCCTCTCTTCCCAGGGTTTGCATACAATTCTTTTGCTTACATCTTGTTGGCTAGAAATTATTCACATAATTATGCTAGCAAGGGAAGATAAGAATTTATAGTTTATTCTTGGAAGTCTCTAGGTGGCTATGTTTCATGTGAAAAATAATGGGTTTTATGATGTCAATATACAATTAGAAAAGAACAGCTGTTAGTGTAAGCAATTGGCAATCTTTGCCACAAAATTCCAAAGAAACTGCATTCTCAGCACTACTTAGCTTTTAAATGAGATATTTAATTATATTTATTATAGTATTAAAATACAAGTAATAGATAAAGACACGGTAGATATCATCCCTTAAATTAAATTTCCGAATTATTTTTAGTTATAGCTGGTTAGCTGCCAAGAAAAAAAAAGCAGGAGAAGGAGTTAAGTTTCTACCATGTATGTTTATTCTCAATGGAGTTATCTATGTCTACCACCTTCCAGGCTGATCCGAAAGTGAGATCAGGGGAGAACAATACTTTATCTTTTCCGCCGTAATATGTTAATTTCGGAACACAGGTTCTTGAGAGATTTCAAAAAAAGAGAACATTTCCTGTTATGAATAGTTAAGATTGAATTAACCCACAGACATTGATGGATTTCTGCTTTTTGTCATAATCGTTAGCCTATAATGAAGGTTATCTGAGATCTGTTCCCAATATACCTTTCTAGGTCTATCTCACACAACAATTTTTCATGTATCTTTATAAAATTTATGACATGTTGCAAAATGTCAAGTATTATATATGACTTTCTCAAACTAGATCAATTGTGCCACCCAAATATATCCTATATCTTACTTTTTTTGCCCATGCTTGAGCCAACTCAGTGGAGTGACCCCCATCACATCCACTCTAATCTTATCATCGAAGAATTAAAACAAAAATTAAGTTTATTAAAAAGCTTTCCTAGAATCCCACAATCACAAGTAACTTCTCTCTATATCCAGTATAAATGTATATCAGAGTCTTCTTTCCTTTGCTAATTCACAATTAATATTTGTTGAACACCTACTATGTATCACTGTGCTAGGTTTCATTCATTTATAGTTTAGAGTGGGACATCAATCAACTAATATATGTGTATATAAATGTTTATATATATGTATATAGGTATATGTATATATATATGTCATGCTCTATCTCACATTATATGCCTATTGTTCATCTTGCTAATCTTGCTTTCAGTGCTTATAAGTACTGAAAAAAAATTGAAAAACTGTGTCTTATCATCTGTATATCCTATTGATACCTAATACTATGCTTTGCACTCTTAGTTATGTGTTCAGCAAACATATTTGATTAATGAATATTCTTGGTGTGTTTCATTTACTGCCTTACCCCTTACCCCAGGGAAGCTATTCAAAGGAAATATGTTACCATTAAGTTAGCTGCTGTAAAAAAATTCATTTAAAATCAAAGCACACATTTTAAAATATGTACATGTATCTTCATTACTGAAGTGGTGAGGATGGAGAAGAATCTACAAGATGAAAATCAGTGTCTGCCTTATTAGAAATGCAAAGAGTCCAAATATAAGATTATGTGAATTTCAGGAGACTGTACATCAGGTGTTCAGCGTCCAGACTTGCAAAAATCACGCAGATAAGAGCAAAACTCTGTCTAATCTATATCTGTCTTCTGTGATTAAAAGACAGAAAGAGCAAACCAAAAAGTGATATTCAGGCATTTCTGGGAATACTTACATCCAGCTACAATCACTGTATAATGTGTTTTCCGGCTCAGCAGCATTTTCCTTGTTTCTTATTTATTCAGGCTTCAGATCTGTGGAGAGGTTCATAATTAGGAGTCTGGTCATTCTTTTCCCAACTCAGATTCAATTAGCCATATGTTATAGGCAGCATACACAGTGGCTGTCAAACTTCGACAATTACCAAAGGGAAAAGCAGGATGTGGGGTCAGAACTGTGGACTTATAAAAAGCTCTTGAAGTACAGCAACTCCTAATTATGAAGCATTAATCAAAATTTTGTCTGGTCATTCATCAGTCTCCATGGACCAGCTCTGGAAATAGCAGCCTCTCATACCCGTGGGACAGAAGTGTGGAGTTCTTCGAGCAAAGGTATCAGAAAATGAAATAAGTAAATATGTTATTCTGTTTACAGTCTTGTTCCAACAATGAAGACAAAATCAATAGGCTTATAGAATATGGCAATTGTACTTTTAAATGAAGGCCCTCAAGAAGGGAGCGTTTTTAAATTTGTAAGGACTGATTCCAACAAGTGATTTACAATACTCATGGAACTCTTTATGCTTAATTAGACTGTGCTGGGTCAGCCCTGCAGTGGGAAAGCCCTACAGGGAGGATCAACGTTATGTTCCGTTTACTTGGAAGAAGTGGAATTAAATTTAAGCATATAAAATTCAAAGCTATGTTAGTTCAGAATTTTTCTTCTCTGTTACATGGTGATGTGTTAGAGAAAGGGTTTAAAGTCTTGGGGGTAGATAACATTAAAAAAATAGTTTAAAAAAAACAAGTATTGAAATTTATGGTTCTTGAGGGGGAAAAATCACATAATTAGGTAGGTTTGTGAAGAAATACACTGCTTTAAAAAAAAAAATCCTATATTAATTTTTGGTTAACTACACCTCCATGCTCTTCTCCAAAGAAGAAACTAAATTACAATACAGCCACACTCCACTTAAAATAACATTTGTTCAACAGGTCTGTGTTCTAGGCTTACTTCCTCCTAGAAAAGGACTATTATAAATCCCAGTGATTTTCTTATGAGTTCTACAAAGACTGTTTCTTTGTGGTGGGCTTGAGAATTTTATCCACTATAATTTAAATGTCTCAAACAGTGTCACTTCAAGTCATTTCCCTTGGGACTTGGTGCTAGCGTGAAAAATACCTTCACTAAGAGATTTCTCTAATATTTAACCTGTAATTTTTTGGTTGTTTTTATCTGCTGTCAGAAATATGTCTTTTTCCTCCAGCCTTGACCACTGAACTTTATTCAAACGAGCCAGTATACTCTAGTATGAGAAAGGTGGTTGACTTTACTTTATAAAATAAGTGATTTTTAGCTTAATTAGACTGAGCACATGAAAATTCCTGTTTGATTTCTCTGCTCTAGTTTGTGTTCTGTCTGTAGTCTGTAGATACATACAGATGAGATTTTGGTGAAGGAACAGTTGAGGTTTGGTTGGGGGAGGGTGAAGTCCAGGGGAGAGGATTTTTAATTGTAAATTTTTATTTTCTTATATCAAACAGATTTTTTTTTTTAAACATCGAGAGATTAAATTTTAGTCTGGTGGAATGGAAATTGTGGAAATAAATGAAGCTACAAGAATAGAGTTGCAAACCTTTAGAATTTTTCTTTGAGTTAAAAAAAATGGGGAGAGCATCTTGCTAATAAGTCAGGGCACAGATTTCTGAGCCCTTAAAGAACTTCTACCAAAATGCCTTAGCTTCAAGCATTTCTATTTTAATTTTAATAATTTAATTGAAATGACAAGGAAGGTGCAGTTTGCCAAAGTCAGTATATTAAATGCCTGCGAGGACAGGGCTGCTACATGGTAACAGATAATTCACCCCTCCTGTGATGGCAGCCCAAGGGGTGAGACTCTTTGTTGCTGGCTCTCATTCGTTTTGAGCATGTGCGCATATTGATAGTTATTCTATGGAAAGCAGAGCACTTTAATGGAGGTCCTAGAAAGTCCGTAGATAGAGCAGCAAAAGAGAATTTTTTTTTCTACCAGGAGAGTTTAAAGCTACATGTAGCTCGGAATGGCTGCTGTTTTTTCTCTTCTGATTATTCTTGCATACCACTTTTCACAGAAAGAAGTCTTGTAGTCCCTTATTTAAATCAGTGAGATGATAGTGTCAGTAAGAATTGCTGTGCTGGGCCTTAATAGATTACTGAAGGCACAATACAAAGGCCAGAGCTGAATTTAACAGGCCATTGGACATCACCAATAGATTCCTGTGGAAGTTTTCTTTAAGTTAAAAAAAAATTTGGTTGGTGGGGGGGGGAATCAAAAAGAAAGTTTATCAGAAAAGGTGTAACACTCCACAGACTGAGTATGGTCTCCTCTCAGAGTCAGAGTAAGAGGGACAGTGAGAAGGTAGTGAGAGAGAGACAGAGTAAAGGACTGAGAGGGACCAAGTTTTAAAATTTTTTGATTTAGAACATATACCAAAAAATCCTGCCATTTGTGACAATGTGGATGGATCTCGAAGACATTATGCTAAGCGGAATGAATCAGTCAGAGAAAGACAAATACTGTGTGGTCTACTTATATATAAAACCTAACAAAAACAAAAACAAAAACAAAAACAAAAAACTTTCATGAGTCATAGATATAGAGAACAGATTGTTGGTTGCTGGAGTGGGGTTTGGGCAAAATGGGTGAAAGGAGTCAAAGGTACAAACTTCCACTTATAAAATAAGTCCTGGAGATGTAATGTATAATATAGTGACTATAGTTAATAATACTGTATTACATGTTTGGTTGAAATTTGCTAAAAAAAAGATCTTAAAATTTCTCATCATGAGAAAAAAATTAAAACTATATGAGGTGATGGATGTTAATTGAACTTATCATAGTATTCATCTCTCAATATATATCAAATTATTATGTTGTTACCAAAAACTAATACAATGTTATATGTCAATTATATCTGAATTTTAAAAAGAACCACCAAAAATAGTTATTACTATATTAATTAAATTTCAAAAGATACAATTTGAAAAAAATATATACAAAATGTATAAAACAAAAATATGTGGCCTAATGATTTATTACAAAGTAAACCCACATGTAACTGCCACTCAGATCAAGAAATAGAATCTTGCCAGTAATTCCAGAGCCCCTCTCATGTCCTCCCTCTCTCCTCCTGACTATTATGAATCACTTCCTTGCTTGCTTTATAGTTTCCAATCCCCAAACTATGGTTTGTCTGTCTTAAATTTATTGTAAATGGAATCATACACTATGAATGTTTTCATGACTGGCTTCTTTTGTTCAGCATATTTGTGAAATTCATCTAGGTTTTGATTGTAGCATTGGTTTTCACTCTTTTATAATCTTTCATTGTATAAGTATACCTAAAATTTGTTTATTCATTTTCCTCTTAATGTGCTTTGAGGTACTTCCAGTTTGAGGCAAGAATAATACTGTTAAGAACGCTCTTCTACATGCTTGTTTGTGCATGCGTGCACACATTTCTGTTCTCTCTGGGTCCCAGCGTGTCCTTGTATTCAACTCTACAGGTAGTGTCAATCTCTTTTCTAAGGGGGTTGTACTAATGTGCTTGCCAAACAACAGCGAATGAGAGTTCCTGCTGCTCTATACTTGTCTCGATGATTGGTATTATCGGTCTTTTAAATTTTAGCCAAACTGATGAGTTCATAATTAAAGGAAAACTCTTTCTACTCACAGCATTTCTGAAACAAAATGTGTTTTTTTCCACAGTAAGAAATTCTCTAATTCTCTGTGGACACCAATTGGATGTCATACGATTTAATGAAAGTCTGACACTAACTACCTAGAGTTAGTGTAGACCTATAGTTTAAGGGCTCAGTCCCACAAGACTTCCTCCACTTTAGATGACCCTTGCAAGTAGTGGGTCCCAGGTGATCCACACTTCTGTCTGACGTGGCTAAAAATTGAGAGTTCCCACAACCCCCTACTCAGGTTTAATAATTTGCTATATTGGATCACAGAACCCAGAGAAGCTATTTAGTATTATCAGTTTATTTTAAAGGATACAAATGAACAGCTAGTACATAGCGCAAGGCAAGGGGAAGGGTTGTGGAGCTTCCATGCCCTCTCTGGTGTGTCACCCTTTTAGCACCTCCATGCGTTCACTAAACTGGGAGCTATCTGGACAGTCTTGTTTAGAGGGTTTTTTTTTTTTTTGTTTTTTTAGGTTTCATTACATAGGCCTGCTCTTTTAAATCATTGGACAATTGGTGATGAGCTCCATCTCCAGTCTCCCCTCCCTGGGGGTCAGAGAGAGGGGTTATTGTAGGGTAAGGGCTGAAATGTCTAACCCTCTAATCATGCTTTGATTTTCCTGGGTATCAGCCCTTCCGTGAAGTCATTTAGGTACCCCAGTCGCCAGTCATCTCATTAGCATACAAAAAGACAGTCCTATCACTCAGGAAATTAAAAGGATTTTAGGAACTCTGTGCAGGGAACTGGAGACAGAGACCAAATAGATATTTCTTTTGTTACAATACTGTTATCTCATTTAGTGTTAGTTTACATTTCTCCCAGCTTTACACTAACCCATGAATTGAGTGCTTTTTATATGTTCTTGTATTCAACCTCTTGCCCATTTTCCTATGTCGTTATCAGCATTTATTATTACGATTATTATTATTTCTGGATTGTTTACATGTGTCAAAATATTCTCTCCCACCTGTGACTTACTTTTTATTCTCATATTGGTGTCTTGATAAACAATACAGTAAAATGTGTAAATCTTTCTCTTATGCTTACGCTTTTGTTGTCTTGTTTACAAAGTCTTTCCTACTTTAGGTCATAAAGATATTCTCCCACTTCATCTTCTAGAAGTTTTGGCATTTTGTTTTCACATTTAAATTTGTAAACTACCTGGAGCTGGTGTTTTCGAATGGTGTATGACTAGGTTCAAGGTCAGTCCTACCTCCCCAGGAGAGCCAATATGCTCAGCAACGTTTATTGTAAAATTATGCTTTGCCCTTTCAAGGGTCATCTTAGTCATTCAGGAATCTATATATGCATAGATCTATTCCTGGAATCTTGTTTTTACCCCATTATTTTGTCTGTCCTTTCAACATTACCATATTGTCTTAATCACACTTTAAGGGAAGTATCAATGTCCTGTAGAGTAGGTAATCTCACTATGAACTTCTTCAAGAGTATGCTCACCACGCTTAGTCCATTGCATTTCCATATATTTCCACTTTGGAATCAGGCTGGCTCATTAAATTTTGATTTATTTTCTAGAATCAGCTTTTCAAATTCCATAAAACAACAAAACAAATACACATACACAAAATATATGTAAAACATATGCATAAAACATTAAAAAATAGGTTAGGAATTTACCTTTGAAGCATTGAATTCATAGCACATTTTGAAGAAAATTGACATCTTTATATTGAGTCTTCAAACACATTAACAGTGTTTGTCTCTCCATTTAATTTGGTCTTCTTTAATGTCTCTTAGTAATGTTTTATATTTTTTCTGCATAGAGGTCCTGTATATATTTTATAATTTGATAATTTAATATTTTCAGTTTTGTTATAAATGGGATCATTCAAAATTCTTATTTTCCAACTATTAATTGCTGTTATAAAGAAATGAATTTTAGTGCATCTGTAACTTCTAGACGAAAACAGAGGAATAGTCTTCATGACCTAGGTGAGAAAAAGAACTGCTTTGTGTGTTTTTATGTAACAACCTTGCTGAACTCTCCTGTGAAAGCTAATTATCTGTAATTCTTTCGAAATTTCTTTTTTCCCCAGCTTTACTGAGATATAATTGAAGCACAACATTTTGTGAATTTAAGGTATATGATGTGATAACTTGATATGTGTATGCAATGATTACCACAACAAGGTTAGTTAACACATCCATCGTCTCACGTAATTAATTTATGTGTGTCTGTGTGTGTTGAAAACATGGAAGATTTACTCTCTTAGCAACTTTTAAATATAAATACAGTATTGTTAACTATAGTCATGATGACATACGATGTATCTCCAGAACTTATTCATCTTATAACTAGAAGTTTCTACCCTTTGACCACCTTTACCTATTTTCTCCTGCCCTTGGCAATCACCAGTGTATTCTCTGTTTCTATGAGTTTTTTTTTTTTTTAGAATCATATATACATGAGATCATACAGTATTTGTCTTTTATCTGTCTGACTTATTTTGCTTAGAATAACGCCTTCAACTTCCATGCATATTGTTGGAAATGGTAGGATTTCCTTCTTTTTTATGGCTGAATTATATATATGCATGTATAATATAATAAATATAATATAAATGTATTTTTCATCTTCTTTATCCATTCATCAGTTTACAGACACTTTGGTTGTTTCCATGTCTTGGCTATTGTGAATAATTCTGCAGTAAACCTGAAGTGCAAACATCTCTTTGAGATAGTGATTTCAGTTCCTTCAGATATATATCAAGAAGTGGATTTACTGAATCATATGTTAGTTCCATTTAATTTTTTTTTGAGGAACCCCCATACTGCTTTCCACATTGGCTGTACCAATTCATATTTCTCTTTTGGAATTTCTATAAACACACACACATATGATTTGTGAATAGTCAAAGTTTTATTTCTTACTTCTTTCTTTTTAATGTTTTCCTCCTCTATTTTTTTTTCTTTTCCTTTTTTTCCTCCTCTGTATTAGCTGAGTTTCCTTTCTGTGCTGGCTGGGACCTTCGATTCAATTTTGAATGGGAGTGGTGACAGCAGACATACTTGTCTTGTTCCAAGTCTCAGTAGGAAAACTTTCATCATTTCATCACTAAGCTTAAAGCTTGTTATGTATTTTCAGTTGATATTTTGTTCAAAATAAAGAAATTGCTTTTTCTTCTTGATTTGCTAAGAATTTTTATTATGAATAGATGATGAATTTTATTCAACTATCCCCATTATTAAGATGGTCTCATCATTTTTCTCTTTATTCTATTAAGGTGATAAATTTACATTTATTTATTTTTTTTGGTATGTTTAACCTGTCTTGATTCCTAAAATAAACCCAAATTTTTATATTTTGGTAAATTTGATTTGTTAATAGTTTAATTAGGATTTTAAAATCTGTGTTAATGGGTGATGTTGGCTTGGAATTTTTCTTTCTCATAATGTTTTTGTCATGTTTTGACATCAAGGTTATGAAGATTCCTCAAAATTTATGAGAACGAGTCCCTCATTTACTGTTCTGTAGAAAAGTCTGTTTAAATGTTTGGTAGAACTCACCAGTAAAGCCATCTGGCCCTGTTGGTTTTCTCTGTGGGCAGAAATTAAATTGAGAATTCAGTTTCTTTAATAAGTATAAAACAATTTTGATTTCTATTTTGTGTTAGTTGTGGTAAGTCATGTTTTTGTTCATGTCATCTAAATTTTTAAGATTATTGGCATGAAGTTTTTCATAACATTCTCTTAAGATCATTTTAATGCCTGTGTGAGCCAATGCAGGAGTCAAGAAAACACAGCTCTCAAACGAATTTGGTCTGTGGTCTGTTTTGTCTGGACCCGTGAGCTCTGAATAATTTTTATAAAGGGCTGTTAAAACAACAACCACAACACACACACAAGAATATTTGCTGGAGACCTTGCTCTTACCTTAATATTTTCTTCATTTTTAATTTTTTGGTTTAATTTCCTATCTCATCTATCTTTCTGAGAAGTCAATTTTTGTAAATATTCTATTTTGCAATAGAATATTAGAAAAGGTTGATTTTGCTATCATGCTTTTGGAAACTTTTGTATTCTTACTGATTTCTTGTTTCCTTATTCTATCAGTTTGTGAGAGTTCTGTTAAGATCTTTCTGTTTTATTGTGGATTTGAATATATCTTGTAGTTCTAATACGGTTTTGGTCTACATATTTTGATATTATTTTGGTAAATGCATGTATTTAGAATTGTTATACCTTTCTGGTGTATTGAATCTTTTACCATTGTTAATTGGGATGGAGAATTACCTTCTAAACAGTGGTGCACCAAGCAAAGCATAGATAGGAGAACATATAAAACATTTTTAAAGAGGGGTAATAACACTATTTAATTATTTTGTGTGGACCATTTAGAGAAAAAAGTAAAAAGGAGGCTGTAAAAATAGAAGACACCATCAATCGATGGGTAAAATGAACATCTGCTGACTACTTTATCTAGTAAAAAAATACACATTTTTCACAAGCTGCCATGAACCATTTACCAAGATAGACCACATTCTGGGCCATAAAATAAACCTTAAGTAATTTAAAGATTAGAAATTATACAATTTCTTCTCTCAGACCACTATGGAATTAAACTAGAAATCAATAACAGAAAGATAACTAGAAAATTCTAAAGTATGTGGAAATTAAACAACACACTTCTAAAGAACATATCAGTCAAGGAAGAAATCTCAAGAAAATTTAAAATGTATTTTAAACGAAATAAAAATGATAATACAACTTATCAAAATTTGTGGGATGCAGTGAAAAGCACTGTTTAGAAAGAAATTTATAACATTAAATGCATATATTAGGATAGAAGAAAGCTGTAAAATCAATCATTGAAGCTTCTGTGTTAGATAACCATAAAAAGATGAGCAAATAAATACAAAATAAGCAGGAAAAAAAGTAACTAGAGCAGAAATTCAATGAAATTGAAAACAGGAAATCAATAAGGGAAAATCAATGAAACCAAAGCTGCTTCTTTGAAAGGATCAATAAATCAGTAAGACTATAATAAAACTAACTAGGAAAAAAGAGAACAGAAATTACTGATGTTAAAAATGAAAGAGGACCATTAATACAGATCTTATGAACATTCCATAGATAATAAAGAAATACAATGAACATCTCTTTGCCCACAAATTTGATAACTTAGATGAAGTGGACCAATTTGTGTAAAAATAACAATTTGCCAAAATTTACAGAAGAAATAGGCAATTTGAATAAGCCTATATTTATTAAAGAAATGGAATAAAAAAATTAATAACCTTCCAAACAGTAAGCACCAGTCTCAGATGGGTTCACTGGTAAATTCTACCAAATATTTGAGGAAGAAATTATACCAATTCTCTATGATGTCTTCCAGAATATATAAGCAGAGAGTACGTCGTAATTAATTTTATGAGGCCAGCATTACCCACTTACCAAAACCATACAAAGACATTACAAATAAAGAAAACTACAGACAAATATTTGTCATGAACATAGATGCAAATATCCTCAGCAAAATACTAGCAAATTGAGTCCAACAATACAAAAGGATTATATACCATGACCTAGTGTAATTTATTCCAGTATGCAAGGCTAGTTCAACTTTCAAAACTCAATTAATGTAATTCATTATATCGACAGACTGAAATAGAAAAATCACGTTATTTTATCACTAGATGCAGAAAAAGCATTTGACAAAATCCAACATCTATTCATGATAAAAACTTTTGGCAAAGTAGGAAGAGTGGAACATTTTCAACTTTAGAATATCTACAAAAAACTTATAGATAATAATATTTAATAGTGAGAAACCTGAAGCTTTCCCGGTAAAACCAGGTACAAGGCAACAATGTTCCTTCTCATCAATATTGTACTGGAAGTTTTTGTTAATGCAACAATTCAAGAAAAGGAAATAAAAGGTATAAAGACTGGGAA
Source organism: Eonycteris spelaea (assembly GCA_003508835.1). Lineage (NCBI taxonomy): Eukaryota > Metazoa > Chordata > Mammalia > Chiroptera > Pteropodidae > Eonycteris > Eonycteris spelaea. The sequence continues at coordinate 6,195,135 of PUFA01000053.1, forward strand.
GAAGAAAATAAAACTGTTTTTGTTCAGGGGTGACATTTTTATATAGAAAATTCAAAGTATCAGCAAAAGACTCCCGAATCTAATGTGATTATAGCCGTGTCGCAGGATAAAAGATTAATATACAAAAGTTGATTGCTTTTCTATATATCAGCAATAAATAGTGGAATTTGAAATTAAAAACACAATACCATTTACATTAGCACCCCCAAAATAAAATAAGTATAAAATAACAAAATATGTATAAGAGCTGTGAGAAAAATCACAAAACTCTGATGAATGAAATAAAAAAAAATTAAAGAAATGGAAAAGCATTCCATGTCCATGGGTAAGAAAACTCAATATTGCCAAGATGTCAGTTCCTCTCTACTTGATCTAGAGATTCAGTGCAATCCCAACCAATATCCCAGCAAGTTATTTTGTGGATATCAATAAACTGATTCTAAAGTTTATATGTAGACAAAAGACTGAAACTATCCAACAGAATATTGAAGGAGAAGAACAAAGTCAGAGGAAAGATACTATCCAACTTTAAGACTTACTATATAGTTACAATGATCAAACAGCATGGTATTAGTGAAAGAATACAGAAACAGATTAATAGAACAGAATAGAGAGCCCAGAAATAGACCCACATAAATATAGCCGACTGATCTTTGATAAAGGAGCAAAGGCAATACAATGGAACAAAGAGAGTCTTTCAACAAATGGTGCTGGAACAACTGGACATCCACTTACAAAAACAACAATAAGAACAACAACAGCAATTAATTTAGACATAAATATTAATACTTTTCATAAGAATTAACTCGAAATGATCATAGACCTAAAGTAAAATGAAAAATTGTAAACTCATAGAAGACGACACAGGAGAAAACCTACATGATCTTATGTATGTGATACCTTTTTAGATACAACACCAGAAATAATTGGTAAGTTGGACTTCATCAAAATTAAAAACTACTGTTCTATGAAGGACACTGTTAAGAGAATGAAAAGATAGACCATGGGCTGGGAGAAAATATTGCAAAACATATGTCTAATAAAGGACTGTCACTCAAAATATACCAAGAACTCTTAAAATTCAACAAGAAAATAAACAATCAGATTAAAACGTGGGCAAAACACCTAAACAGAGACCTCATGAAGAAGATATTTGGATGGCAAATAAGCATATGATAAGATGCTCCATATCATATATCATGGGGAAAGCAAATTAAAGCAACAATGAGATATCACTAAACACCTATTAGAATAGCCAAAATCCAAAACACCTGCAACACCAAATACAGGTGAGGATGTGGATCAACAGGGACTCTCATTCATTGCTGGTGAGAATGCAAAATGGGACAGCCGCTTTGGAAAACAGTTTGGTGGTTTCTTACAAAACTAAATCTACTCTTACCATACAACCTACCAATTTGCTCCTTGGTGTTTACTTAAAAGAGTGGGAAAGATATGTCATACAAAACCTATACATGGATATTTATAGCAGCTTTATTCATAATCACCAAAACTTCAGTAAGTGAATGGGTAAATGAACTATGGTCCATCCAGACAATGGAATAGTATTCAGCACTAAAAAGAAAGGAGCCATCAAGTCATGAAAAGACAGGGAGGAACCTTAAATACATATTTTAAGTGAAAGAAGCTGATTTAAAAAGGTTACGTCTTGTGTAATTCCAACTATACAACATCTGTAAAAGGCAAAACTATGGATACGGTAAAATGATCAGTGTTTGCCTGGGGTTTGGGGCATGGGGAGGAATAAAAAGTCTGAGTACACAGAATATTTAGGGCAGTGGAAATACTCTGTGATACTACAATGAAAGATATGTCAATATACGTTGTCTAAACCCATAGAATGTACAACACCATGAGAGAACACTGAACTATGACTTCGGGTGCTTATGATGTGCCAGTGTAGGTCATCAGCTGTGCCAAATGTACCACTTTGGTGAGAATGTTGATATTGAGGGAGGCTATGCATATGCCTGGTATGTGGGATTCTCAGTAACCTTCCTTTAATATTTCTGTGAATCTAAAACTGCTCTAAAAAAATAGATGGGGATTTTCTTTTAATTTATTTTAAGCGTCAGAAGAAGGTGTTTGCATTTAAGCCATTCAGAATTTTGAATCCAGTTTTTCTTACCTAAATTCAAAGCTGGTCATAAACCTTTTGTTTTTCTTAATGGGACCCTGCCTTTCTAGCCTTTTATCAGTTGGTACGAAGGATTCATAAAAAGGCAGGTTCCAGCTGGGATGGGATGCTTGTGTTCTTATCTGACAGGGGAGATATCTATTTTATGACTGATCCTATTCCTTTACGTGTAGTGAGGTCATAGGTAAAAGTGCTTTACCTGTCTCTGCTTTCTTTTCGGTACCTGTAATCTGAAGATAATAGAATCATACCTCCTCCTTGCACACTAAGTGACTAACTGGCGGGGAGCACATAGAGCGTGAAGATGCTGAACAAATGGATGAGTCAGGCTCTGGGAGGGATGCAGTGGGACGGTGTGAGATTTCATCACCCTACTCAGAACTGCCCACAGTTTAGAACTTATGAATTGTTTATTTCTGGAATTTTCCATTTAATATTTTTGGACCTGGATTGACCGTGGGTAACTAAAACCTCAGAAAGAGAAACTGTGAGTAGGAGAGAACTACTGTGCTGATGTTTTAAGGGATTAAATAATTCTCTGAGGTCACACACCTAGAAAATCGCTGAGCTGAGCTCAAACTGGAACCTGAGGTTGTCTGACTCCAAAGTGCTTTCCTGACATGATAGGTTTCACATGTTAGGTTTCACAACATGTCAAGTTTTAACCCCCTGATTTTACCTGTTAGCATCCTTCTCAATAACTGTACTAAAGTGGAGGAACAGCCTCTCACATCAATAACTTTTTCTTTTTCTCTTAAAAATTGGCTCCCACTTTCCAGAGCATCTTGAAAGTATTTAAAAGGTAAAATAGTTTAACAATATGTTTCTTTACTAGTCGTGTGGTCTATTTCTCCATGTAGCAGAGAAACACCCCATCAAATTTTCCTTTCACATGTAACTCCATTGAAATCAGAAATAGTTTGCAAATTATCTTGTGAAGATTCACTTTTATCTCTAGGGTATTCTATCAATTATCTCAATTATGATTAATACTAACTGATTGTTGTCACCTTAAACAAAAGGGAATTTAAGACTCTGGCAGCAGGCACAGGGATGAATATGGTGCTGTGTACATAGGGATAACAGGCTAGGAGGCCATGCTTGGGAACAAAGAGGAGCAAAGAGAGCTTTAGAGAACCAAGAATCAGTAAGGGCAGCCACTATCCCATGGCAAAAGGTGTCTCATAAATACATCTCTTCTCTTTTGCTGACATTGAAATAAAATAATCTCTACCATATTTTCTTCATTCTTGCATCATTCACTCAAGATTTACAGTCCCAGGAGAGAAAACCTGGTTGGCTGAATTTGTCACACTTCTACCAGAAAAAGGACCTAGGTACGTTGGCCTCTATCAGAAAAAGGACCTAGATACCTTGGCCTCTGAAGATAGACAATTGCCCTTCCAGCATGGCCACATACTGGAGAGTAGTTCCCTAAAAGTAAATCAGGGGAAGGTAAATGGATTGAGAAGCCAAGAAGCAACATTGTCTAGGAAGAAACAAGTATTTTAGACTGTTTCTGATCAGTTGAAATTTCACAAGGAAGCAGAGTCTAAAGGCAACTTTATGAATCAATCAAATAATATTCATAACATACGTAGTTATCACAGGAAGTAATTTTAAATAACATATATCTAAATATGTCTGCCCAATAAGAATTTACAATAATATGCACAAATAAGCAATTCCCAAGTGGGCATAAGAGATGGTTTCTGTTTTTTACATTATAGGTAGGGCTGCTATTGAAATGTGGAAAAGAATAGATAGATAATAAATTTGAATGGGATAAAGACAAGAGAGGCTACATGTAGAATGGCTATGAGTGTGTCATTACATATGTATTTTACACATGTAATCTGTAGGTCTAGTTATTTGTAGAAACTTGGAATTGATTTTAGGTCCTTTAGAGAAACTGTTTCCTATTTTTCTATTTAACTTCCTTCCTCCCCTCTAACAGGTAGAGTTTTCTGCCCAGTGGATCAAGCATTCGAATAGCTAAAGAAGCCAGATATTTTTACTATCCTTTTTCTCTTCAGCAGTTTCTCTCATAGTAATTTTTATCCATGCTGCTCATAGTAGTAAAGATTCATTTTTCAGGAGGGAGCATCAAAATGAAGAGAACTGTAAAACCATTAAGCATTCATCGTTCTTATAATTACCAAGGAATGCGCTGAGGGCAAGATAAAGCATATATTTCTGACTTTCTTTTTTGGTTTCTTCTTTTTGCAGATGACAAGGAAAATTGGACTTTTTTTTTTTTCCCCCTAATTTGACAAGCTGAGTGTTGTCAGGCAGATGTCTTCATTAAGTCTGTGTAGGAAGAGAGAAGAACATCAGAGGGAAGAAGTAGCGAGCTTTCCTTCTGGTACTCTGGATTAGGGTCACATATCTTGCAGGATAATCTATGACTACAAGAGCAGTATATTGTGTTTTGTGTGAAATCATAATATTTTTAGGATTAAAAACACCCGTGGTAAACATTTGTTGGGTCCTGACACTCCATTTTGTAGTCTTGGAATATACAGAGTTATGACCCACTTTGGGAAGCAATAGCAAGTAAAACAGACTTTCATTTTTAGGTATTTAGGGATGAAATATAGCATAGAGGTATATGGCAATTAGGTGAGGTTAACCAAAGGCAGAGAAGACTGAAAATGAGCTGGAGAAACATCCCCTCCTACAGCAAGGCTTGATATAAAAGATATCTATCAGTTTAATCATTTCTATCAGCAATATCTATTTAATATCAACCTTGTCTATTCCAAGTTAAGGAAATAATTATCCAACTGTGAGACTTTTTGACATTTAGCATTCCTCATTTCCTTTCCTCTTTCTCCACTTCCTATTGGAAGACCAAATAATTGTCCCTTTATAATTTCTTAGATTTGCCTCTTTTATGTCCTAAAAGCTTGTCAAATACTCTCTCAAAATTTATTCGTGTGTTTGATTCTTTGGTTCTTTTTAGGTTATCTCACATCTTTCACGTTGGTCATATTATGATTTTTTTTTTAATTGGCAGAGAATCTCAGCCAGTCCTGAGGCAGTTTTCTTTCTGTAAACAACTAAGTCCTCTCAGCAGGATAGGGTGAAAAAAACGGCATCACAGCAGGAAGCTTACATTGTGCTAGTTAAGTACCGTGTAGGACTAGTAGTATACAATCAGAGACTGGAGACTAAACAACTTTGGACAAATTCCTGCTCTATTAATTCAATTATACATTGTGATAATTGCTATGCATTCCTAACAATAAACTGCAGGTGATCAAATTATGCCTCTCAAGCATCATGATAACATAGAAGGATGTCGTAAGATTAGCAGTTATAAAATGCACTGTACTATTTGAGTAACCAAGGAATCAGGGTTAAAAAATAGTACTGCTGGGAAGAGCCATTTTTCTTATCTTTTTTTCCACTATCTTTAAAATTTGGTTTTTCCTTCTCAAACCACTAGGAAAATGCCTACTATACATTTTTAATACCAGATCTGATCCTTCTTCCCTTCCCAAGGTAGTAAAAATGTTGAGAAATGAAGTAAAGAAAATAGCATAATACTTTAGATATTATCTGCAGAGTATTGTCACATTTAAAGTTAAATGAACCGATAGGGGTAGTGATGAGGGAGGGAAAGAATGGACAATGAGAAGCCACTTTAAAACAAAGCACATAAAAATATGAAACAAAGTAAATTTAATGGAAAGTTGTTTATTTAAAATTATCTCTAATATGTCAAGAAACCTTCACCAATCTCTAGATATCAAACAAACATTAAAGATAATGCAATTACAATAGTAATACATCCAATCAATAAGAATATATTGAATGTCTACCTGCTGGGAACTGTTCTATTTGCTGGAATACATAGCAGTGAATGAAGTGAAGTCCTTGTTCTTATGGAGCTTATATTCTAGTGGTGGTGAGAACATAGACACAAGAACTAAAGAGGTACCACATACAATATTTCAGATGGTGAGGAATACTACAAGGAAAAATAAATTGGGAAGAGTGAGAGGAATGTGGTGGTGGTGGCTAGGTGCCAGCTGTTTATGTAGAATTATCCAAGAGAATCCTCAATGAGAAAATGGCATCTGAGCAGAGACTTGAAAGAAGTCAAGGAGCTGTTTGTGTGAATATTTGGGCAATGAGTGTCCAGGAAGAGAAAACAGTGATTGTAAAATCTGAGGAATGAGTGTGCTTAGTGAGTGTGAAGAAAAGCAAGGAGATTGTGCCACTGGACCTGAATAATAAGAAAGTGAGTGGTAGGAGAGGAGGTCAGATAGACAGGTAGGTGGGTAGGGCAGACAGGTCACATCATAATTTAAATATGTAGAGCTTAACACATTATCTGGCTGCTATTTTGGGAATTCACTGTTGGAGCTAGGGAGTGAGAAGAAGTAGGGAAACCAGCTAAGGGGTGTCTTAGCCAGTTTGGGATGCTATAACAAAGTTTCTTAGACTGAGTGGCTTATAAACAGCAGAAATGTATTTCTCACAGTATGGGAGGTTAGAAGCCTGAGGGTCCCAGTGTGGTCTGGTTCTGGTGGGCTCTCTTCCAGGTTTCAGGGTGCTGACTGTCTGTCTCTCTGTGTTCTCAAATGTCAGAGAGAGGGAGAGAGAGCTCTCTGGGGTCCCTTTTATGACACTTCTAATCCCATTCACCGACTCTAGTCTCATGACCCAGTTAATCCCTAAAGGCCCTACCTCCAAGTACTATCACATGGGGGGTTAAGATTTCAACATATGAATTGAAGGAAGGTAGGATAAATATTTAGTAGATTGCAGGGGGTATTATAATAATTAAAGCTAGAAATTATGTGACTTGGACTATATTTTCTTGGAAATGATTGGCTGTTACAAATGAAACTTTTATGAACATTCATGTACAAATCTTTGAAAGAACATATGCTTATATTTCTCTCAGGGAAATACCGTGGAGAGAAATGGCTGGGTCACATGGCAAGTACACATTTAACATTTTAAGAAACTGCCAAACAGTCTTCCAAAGTAGTTGGTCCACTTTATTTCCAATAGTAGTGTGTGAGACCTCCAGTTGCTCCACATCTGTCCTAACGCTTTTTACACTCTTTAATTTTAGCCATTCTAATAGATATCTGCTGATATCTCATTATGGTTTTAATTGGCATTTCTCTAATAACTAGTGATGAGTGTCTTTTCATGTGTTTATCTGCCATCCATATTTATTCTCTAGTGAAGTGTGAATTCAAATCACCCTCTTTAAAAAGTCAGCTGGTTTGTTTTCTTATTGATGAGTTTTGGGAGTTTTTTTTACATAATCTGGATGCAAGTTCTTTATGACATATGTGACTTGTAAATATTTTCTTCCGATGTGTTGCTTGTCCTTCTATTCTCTTAACAATATCTTTTGAGGAGCTGAAGTTCTTAATTTTAAATGAAAATATTAAAGAAAGAAAGAATAGAAAAAATTGGGGTCCACTATTCAATGTGGGATCACATGTTGCTCTTAGTTGTCACATCTCTTCTGTCTCATTTAATCTGGAAAAGATCTTTGGTCTGCTTTTGTTTTTCATATCTGACATTTGAAGAATACAGGCCAGTTATTTTAGTAATGTGTTTCTCTTTTTGGGTTTGTCTGATGTTTCCTCATGATTAGTTTGAAGTTATACATTTTTGGCAGGACTTTCACAAAATGGTGTCGCGTACTTCTCAGTGCATTGCATCATGAGACACACCATTTTGATTTGTCTTCATACTGATGATGTTAATTTTGATCACTTGGTTAAAGGCTTCTCCACTCTAAGTTTTCTATTTTTTTCTTTTAATTGAAAATCATGTTCTTTAGATGTTAGTGTGAATTTGTGGATTATTATTTCTTTGCATAGGTTTTAATCTGTTAACATAATTATTTTTTGCTTAAATTATCCCAGATATGGCCAGATAAGAACCTCTTGTTGTTATTGTTTGTTTGTTTGTTTTGTTTGTTTTTGACATTCCCACCAGTTTTGAATTTTTTTCTTATGGTGGCACAAGATGTTTAAGGTTCTTATATTTTTTCTGTCCCAGGCTGGAATCAACCATTTCTCCAAGGCACTTTGATTCCTTTTAGTAGAAAATATGTTTAGAAACCAGAATTTAGGCATTAATTCTCTTCATTGCTATTTCAGGGGTGTGACTACTTCTAGGCTTTCTCAGCAGACAATGCTAAGAAATATGTATGTACACACACAGGTATGTACATACATATACACAGATAGATCACTTATCTTTTTAAACCTCTCTCTTTGTTTTATAATAAACCTATTACAATTATACATTCAATATTTACTTACACATTTTTTTTCTCTTTAGAATGAAAGTAGAGTATTAAAATCTTTGTTCAAAAGTTATTTGAATAGCCCTTCTTGACATCCACCCTGACTCCCTTACCTCAAGTGCATTTATGTTACTCTTTTTGAATACAATAAGATTCATTTGCTTTAGTTTGTATTCCCTTTCACGAATAAAATATATTCATTAGAATTTTATGAATATTACAACATTAATACGGTTCAAAAGTCAAAGTATAAAAATGATGTACTTATAGAAGTATTGCTTCTTCCAACTTTTCCTGTCTCATTTCTAGCTCATAATTATTTTTAAAAGATTAAATCTGACTCTTTCATCCTTAAAGCTCTTTTGTGATTTATTGCCTAATATCCTGGAAGGCTCTGCATAATCTGGCCTCTGCTGAATTTTTAGCTTCATCCTCTGATACTCAACACCTTGCTTACTGTTACTGTGCTCCACTCACATAAACTTTTTTTTATCCTTTGAGGGATTATGCTCCTAGTTTTCTGAAGATCTTCTCATATACCATGCCTGCCACTTGCAATGTTAGTTTCCACCTCTTACCTTGTTTAAAATTCTTCAAACTTCAGGCCCAAGTCAAATGTCATTTCCTCAGGGAATTCTTCTCTCTCCCCTCACCCTACACCCCCAAGAACTAGGTTGGATCTTCCTATTATTGTATACCCCTAACACTTCCTATATGACACTAAGCACAGTTTATTGATGCAATAATATCTATTTGTTTTATTATTTGAATTATGGCTATCTGTCCTACCATGCAACAAGTTCCAAATATTTGTTAAATTAATAACTTTGCAATTTAAAAAATCTTAAGCTAGTATGTAGTATCAAAATGAAATGCCTTCTTATTTGTAGCTATTTTGGCTGATTCACAGTTATATTAGTTTTGTTCACAAATTCATATGTATTTGATTATTTGTCCAACTAGTTAATGTAAAATATTAATCTGGTCTTGGATAGGTTTATAAGATAATGAATTAATAAACTATATTCTTCTGTATTATGTGATGTTTAATATATTTATCTATCCTTAAATTGCATTTTGTTATGATTTATTTTCTCTTCCCAAACATATATTCACTTTTGTTCCTAATCTTATATTGTAATTTTGTGTTCTTTTTCTTTAAAAGTGCCTCTTTAAATTGAAAATTTTTAAGCCTCACAAAAACATGATTTTTTTTGGTTAGATAAATTAAAATATTTCTGTCCAATGCAAGATAGGTGTTTTTCTTTTAATCATAAAGATAATTAAACACATATACACATATTTCTCTTTCTCAAAACAGACATGCATATTGCCTTTCCTCTTTGTTCTACAGTATTCATGAGATAAACATTCAGCTTTCATTTGTTGTTTATGTTTGGATTATGAATTCACAGAAATTGAGCCAACAGAGAACTTTCGATCCCTCCCTCTTTCAGAGATGGGTTGTCTTTTTTCTTGGTGAAGGTAAGCAGCATCCAGTGGAAGGTGAGTCAGAGGTCTGAGCCATTTAGAATAACAGAGGGAGATGGTGATGGATGGAAGAGTAAATTTTTAAAAAGTGACCATACCTAGAATCCTACTACCGGTTTGGTATTAAAAATATAGCTAGAACACATCAGGTGCCTAGGAATAATCTATTGAATACAAAGAATAAAAAAAGTCACTGGGTTGGAGTTTGAGAAATTATGAGAGGCAAAAGCTAAGCATCTCTGTAAACAAAACAACACAACACAAAACAAAACAAAACAAAACACCTCAAAGGAAATAAAAGGAGTAGAAGACAAAAGATGAACTGAATGGAGGGTGTATTGTTAGGTAGGAAGCTCTCTTGGAAATTATTTGAAAAGAACATTCAGTTCCCTCCTGACCAATTTTGATATAAGTCAAAGCCTCCGAACTGCTTTTGTCTAGCCTCAGATTTTGGTTCTCCTTCCACTGTGCTCACATATCTAGTGAGCAGAAATAACATTGTTCTTCCATAATTCCCACAGAGGCTTTGCTATTGGATCTCTTTGAAGCTTATACTTACCTTTCTTTTACGGGCTTGTTTATTTCTGCTTAGGTGGAGCTGGGAGTTGCAATTTCCAACGGGCAGCTCAAATATCTGAAGCTCTTTGATGTTTTCATCATGGCAGAAAAATTACACTAATCTAGAGATTATGAAATATGTGTTACAAGAGTACATGGGAGAAAAGATAAAAAATTTCCAAATTTGAGGACAGGATACAAATTACTGAAGTAGACAAGTTAATCGTATGATTGAAAATACCAAAACAACATAAAAAGCTATTAAATTATAACACCTGAAACATTCATTCTTTGTCTTTTTCTTATCCTTTCTATCTTAAAAGATAACAAGATTCTTTAGAAATTTTGACAGCAAACCGATTAATAATAAAATGTAAAACTAGTACATTAAAAAATTGAGAATTCTGAGCTGCATTAAGAAATAAAGGGTCAATATTTTAGCAAAATATCCCAGAGTCTCTGCAGAACAGGTTACCTCCACCGGAGAGCTGAAATAATATAACCCAATCTGCTGAGTGTCACATGATGCTTGTTTTGAAAATATTTTGCATTTCTTAGATGAAGGGCACGCTTTAACACTTCAGATTACAATAACATGGACTTACATTTCAGCTATTTTAATTCACATCAGCCTCACTACTTGGCAGAAACATTTTTCACCCTGGCCTCATTTGTTCTGGTCACACTGAGAATTCTATTTTTAGAAACAGGTGTTTAAAAAAGAACCACAAATGCAGATTTCGAAAAGACGTTATCTTGAAACTTATCAATGTTCTTCAGATTTCAGCCTCAGAAATGAGATACTAGTTAATTTTTATGGAAGGTCTTATTTTGCCTGGACTGAAAAATGAAAAAAGAAAACAAAAGAAAAAGAAATGTATTCTAGAAAGCGTAGGGAAAAATTGTTCCTCTAAGTTATTTTTTTCAGGGGTACAGAAAGTACAAAAGTAGAGAATTATTTGCTGTATCCTGACAGGATTGTATTTTGTTTATTGATTTAAATATTGCTCATGTGCTCTGAGGCCTCTTCATGAAGAAAGAAAAAAAAAACCCGTGAATACTCAAGAAATGCTTATTAAATTTAACAGCACACCTGCTACAGATTAAATGCCAGTAGCTCCTTGACTTGTAACACTTCTTTTCACACCCCAATATCTCTCTTTACTGAGATGTATCATTTTTACTTCAGGAAATCCAGACAAATATGGGAGTTAGGGGTGCAGGTTAGTTAAAAGCAAACAAACATAAAGAATTAAACACTTTTGAGAAAAAAATTGAGCTTGCAAAGTTTATGTTACTTGTTATCGTAAAACATGATCCTCATTCTTTCCCTAATCATGTGCATCAGTGCCTCGACCACACTGAAACTTTTAATGGAATTGTTAGAAAAAATAAATTTTAACCTTGCTATCTCATAAGAATAAGAAATAAGAAAACTCTCTTTTGCTAAAGGGAAGATCTTCTAGGTAGATATCTCACCACTATAAGTTATTTACTGTAGTTTATTTTTATAATTCTGGTAGCCTTACCACAGAGGCATTTTGGGAGAGGGGAGGGGAGGGAGCAGGTAAGGACCCTGACCTAGGACAAAGCTGAAACCAGTGAGGGAATCAACAGCTGAGGTAGAGCAGCTAGTAGAGAAAAGCTCTACTTGAGAAGACAGTGCTATCCCTGAGAGGCCAGTCCAGTTTGTGGTGATCTGCAGAATTTAGCTACTGGTGAAGCTAGGCAGGGGTCAGAGAAGGTTTTAGGAAAAGGCTCCTGTGTAGCAAAGGATGGAGGAAAAAATCCAACAGCCCAGAAACAGTAAATGGCACATGGCCCAGCTTAGTTCAGCTGCAGTCTGGGAGCCTGTCACCTAGTAGCATGGGCCATGCAAGACGAAGGGCATCAAACTTAACAGCAAGATACATTTTATACTCTGTCGTTTAGTGTCGAAGACTAGTTCTATATGCAATCTGACCTGATGAGAATTATCCCTGAAACTCAAGTTGTTGGCATCAGAGTCTGCAACTGAGATATTTGATAAATTTTTTGGTAAGAACCACTTACGTGGTCTCCCTAAATCCACTTCAGTCCCATTCCAATCTATTTTCCACCAAGAAGTCCAGGTAGTCTTTAAAAATATGTCTGATAATTTTACTCTCTTTAAATTCTATACAAGGTTTCCCTTTTGGCCTCTAGGCTAAAACCAAACCTGAACAACAAAAAAGTGGCCTACAAATCTGTATGTGCACGCACTTTCCTAATTCATCTAGCCATTTTCCCTGTTGATTTCTGCCCTCCAGCAACAGTTAAAAGCATTTTCTGCCATTCAGTGCCCATCTCCTGCTTTACACTGTCTGCCCTTCCTGAATTTCTCTTCCTCATTTATTTGCAGAAAAAGCAGCTTGTCCTTCAACTTGCCAGTCAAAAGTCACTTCCTTGTGGAAGTGAAGGCTAGGTGAGGTCCCCTGTTCTAGACTCGCATGAAGCAAATTTTTCATCTTCAATATTGTTACTACAATAGTGGTCAAATAACTGTGTGCAGTTAGTTGTTTAATGTTTTCCCTGCCGACTGAAAGCTTTACTGGACTAAAACGACATCCATGTTGCGTTCTATGGTGCCTACCTTTTGCAAAGTAGATGTATACTAAATAACTATGATTGGAAATAAGGATTAAGCATCTCATTGTCATGTCTTAAATCACAATACTGTGCCTCCTTATATGGCCAGTCCAAGGTAAGGATAGGTCTTGGTGAAGCATCGTATTACATAACATTATGACAAACAGTATAGCATAACAAAAACAACAAAACGAACCATATCTATGGCTTACTTTATTCACAACTAAATGCATTTTAAAAAATTTTCTATTTTAGAGTGGGAAAAAAATGTTAGTAGAAAATGAAAGAGAGAAGAAAGACAATATTGGTCTTCTGGAATTGATAAGTCAAATGAACATTGCATATTTGTGACTTTTTCTATGTTCATCTGGAAGCTTCTAGATGAACAAAATCACATCTATCAACAAACCTTATTACCCTCAACAGCTTAGAATGTTGGAGTTTTGTAAGAGGTCCTTTATCTCACCTCCCTGTGACAATACAGTAAAGTGAAGCAACTAATATGATATTACCCAATCTACCAATGGAAGGGTAAAGTGTATACAGGGTTTCCTGCCTGCTGTTGCTGTGCCTAAACACTGGCAAAGCCTCCTACATGTGTAGTAAGAGTTGAAAATGGCTGTTCCTTCAGTTTCTAAAGTGTCTTTAGAATCTATTCCCTCTTCCTACTTCTGTTCATACTCCTACTATCACTACCTTGGTTTGGACCCCTTGTCATTCCTTGTTTGAGCTTTTTTCACAGCCTGACTAATGGCTTTTCTACCTTTTATATCTCCTCTAATCTTTCTTCCCATCCTGCAGCCAGAATTAACTTTCTGAAATATAAATATGATCACTTAACTTCCCCAATTAAAGGTCTTTTATGACTTTCAATTGCTTATATGAGTAATTTTAAAACTTAAAAATAACAGCTGGGTCCTACTTTTAAATTAAAAATATAAAACAGACATGGAAGATATAAAGTTGGGTGGGGTAGGGTGGAGGGGGCTAGAGATTTGGCCTTTTGACCCACCTGTCCTCCTCTCAGGACACCACTTTAGAACCTGTAGACCCCCTGGATGGCCTGGTCAACCTCATCAAGGCCAATCTCTTTAGAAAAGCAATCATGAGACTTCACAATCTGACCATACTTTACCTTTCTAGCACAACACCTTGCTAGTCCATCCATATACTCTCTAGCCCCTAGACTTGTCACCATTCTTCAGCACTCCATTCTTTGTCATGCATTTTTGCTGAGTAGAAAGGCCATTCTCAACTGGTGAAGTTTAAGACCCAGTTCGAATGTCATCTCTGCAGGAAGGCTTATCAGACTCCCCCAATGAGAGCTGGGCTCCCTCCATTCCCCAATATTGGCTCTGTACTTAACCCCATCACAGCATTTAACACATTGTATTGTTTGTGTCCTTACTAGATGTCAGAAAATATTTTATTCATCTTGATGAAACCAGTGCTTTTCTAACACAATATCTGGCTTATAATGAGGTGTTTACTGAATGCAAGATGATTCTATTGCTTCTTTTAAAAATTCCTAGGGGTGAATTCAACATAATTTTTCCTCACCATCATTTCCCTTCCTTTAGTAACATAGATTGAATGTTTGTGTCCCCCACCCCATCCCACAGTTCGGATGTTAAAGTACTAATCCTCAGTGTGATGGTATTTGGGAGTGGGGCTTTGGAAGTAATTAGGTCACAAGGGTGAAGTCTTGATAAATCAGATTAGTGCTCTTATGAAAGAGATGTAAGAGAGATGATCTCTCTCTCTCTCTCTCTCTCTCTCTCTCTCTCTCTCTCTCTCTCTCTCTCTCTCTCTCTCTCTCTGCCATATGAGGAGAGTGAGAAGGAAGCAGCCTCTCGCCAGACACCGAATCTGCTGGCACTTGATTTTGGACACTCCAGCTTCTAGAACTGTGGAAAATAAGTGTTTGTCTCTTAAGCCACCCAATCTATGGTATTTGTTACAGAAGTCAGGCTGACTAAGACACACACATACATACATACATAAAATACTACCTTTCTTTTGTCCTTAATTTGAGTAGACGTTTTAGCAAGACATGAATATCCCTTTCTTAGAGTTTGGAGCAGATTTTTGGATGACTAAGAAGAGTCTAAGGGGACAAAGGGGTTACTCCTGAAGAGCTACTGGAGGAGAAGAATCTAACAGAGGTGTCTTGGAGAGAGAAATTGAGAGAACCAGAATTGTTCTTCTTTATGTGACAATATAAAGAGTAGATTTCTCAAAATCCGGAACTTTGATGTAGAAGAAAGGAAAAATTTTAGATTATTTTCTAAATTCCAATTTATTATCTATTTAGAGACCCTATTCTTCCTGACGGCATAACCATTTTAGTCAATTCCTAACAAACTCAGTCACTTCAACGTTTAACACAGGCAATTCTCTGATTGCATGTAAAGTAGCCTCATGGCTCCAAAGCAGGACAAAATATCTGAGCCTTGGTCAGTAGTTGTTCTTGTCATTTGCTGAGGTTATCATCTATGGTTTCCAGATGTAGTCACTAGTCTATTGTATCTCCCATTGAGATGCTTATGTTGCTACTCATTTCTCACATTGCGATCCAAGCTTCCTCATGCTGCACCAATCTCTTGTCCTGACTACAGAACTTCTTCAAGGGTCTTTACAGTGTCAGCTAATTCTGTACCTTTTGTGGGGGTTGTTGTAAACCTAAGCCAGTTTGTCTTGTACAATTTTAGATTATTTTAGTAAATAATAGCAACAAATACAAAATTGACTTGCTCTCCATAAATTGTGCCACAAACACAGATTTTATTAAAAAAACATTTGTTAGCAAGCAGGCTCAAAAATATTTATGCAAACTGTTACTTAAGATTGATGAAATCCCGGGTCTCTGTTCTTTTGGAGTGCTCCAACTGCCTCTTTACATGAAATGTTTACTTGAAGCAAATGCAACAATATCCAGAGGCAGAATCTTGTGCCCTTAGAGTTGGCATCAGGCAAGCAGAAGTCCTCTGACTCACTGATTGGACAGAGGTTCAATTGTGGGTCAAGCGTCAGGCATTATATTTAAAAGTACAGATTATAAGTCTGGATGGATTTTTATATTCTGTTAATTAAACAACATATCCTGAATTCCACTCATTTTCACAATGAGGCCCCATTTCCAACATTTATTATATACAGTTGATCCTTGCACAACACAGGGTTTAGAGGTACTGACCCCAACACAGTAAAAAAAAATCTGCATATAATTTTGACTCCCCGAAACTTAACAGCCTTCTGTTGACTAGAGCCTTATCAATAACATAAACAATTAATACATATTTCATATGTTATATGTATAATATACTGTATTCTTAAAATAGAGTAAGCTAGAGAAAAGAAAATGTTATTAAGAAAATCTTAAGGTTTATCAGTACCTTTTTTTTCAAATTATTGCAAATCTCCAAAAAGTTGTCCAATATGTTTACTGAGAAAAAAATTCACATATAAGTAGACCCACACAGATCAAACCCATGTGATTCAAGTCAACTGCATTAATTAGAAAAGCTTCTAGTATTGATGGAAATGAGGCTAACAGAAGTCATATATTCATATTATCTGTATCTGGAGTGTGAGTTCCCTGAATTGCATGCCAGCTGACCTTTCCTGGGTTGTCAATTCCTGATTCAGGTAATCTTTTAGTCAGTTTGGGCTGCTGTAACAAAAATACCATAGACTGGATGGTAAACAACAAATATTTATTTCTCACAGTTCTGGCAAATCCAAGATCAAGGCACCAGCAAGATTTGGTGTCTGGCGAGAGCTCTCTTCCT
The DNA here is from genome assembly GCA_003508835.1 of Eonycteris spelaea. Classification (NCBI taxonomy): domain Eukaryota; kingdom Metazoa; phylum Chordata; class Mammalia; order Chiroptera; family Pteropodidae; genus Eonycteris; species Eonycteris spelaea. The sequence goes on from PUFA01000053.1 coordinate 6,212,029, forward strand.
GGCTTGTAGACAGACGTCACATGATGCAGAACAGAGAAAGGCTGGCTTTTTTTCTCTCCTTATGAGGACACTAATTCCATTATGGAGGATCCACTCTCATGTTAATTGCCTCCCAGAGGCCCCACCTGCATTAGTGCTTCAACAAATGAATTTGGGGAAGAAACATTCAGTTAAAACTGGCAACTATCTGAACCTTGAGTTGTAACTTAAATTAACAAGTATGTAATATTACACTGGTTATGCTGAAAGATTTAAAATTTGTACCTGTTCTGCTACAATAACTACCCCTTTGGGCAATGGTGGCTTTATGTTAAAGTGCCTGGATTTGAGGTGAGGGATGGGATGAAATGGAATGAAGATATTAGATGAGTACTTCTAAATACTTTCTATCCTGTAAGTGTACTTTTTTGAGAGGTAATGCACAAATCTGTTTTCTCATAAACCATCAGCGGGAAGTAGATTACCATTTTAGATATGTTGACATTTTTCTTTGTGATAAGAGATCACTGACAAGTTAGGTAGAGAAAAATTTAAGCTGACCTAATCTAAATTTAGAAAGTAAATCTTAAAGCTTTTCTTTTCTTAATCTAGTTTATCCTGATTTTAATTAATTATTATACCTCTGAGGGTTGCCTTTCTAATTAATACATAAAAGGCAGTGATTATAAAGAATCCTAAAACATCTTAATATTTAAGCATGGAAACCAAGCATAGAAGAAAAATAGTTGTAAAAAACTCAATTGTATCTGGCACATAGTAAAGCCTCACTAATATTTGTTTCTGAATGAATGAATGATTGAATAAATGCAAGTATGATACCAAAAAAGCTCATGTTTGTGGATATTAAAACATAAGCAAAGGCATGGTGACCTTATCCATACTAGAAACTTCTAAATAATTGAGAAAGATGTTTCTATAGAAATAATCATAGGAAAAACATGTCACCAAAATCTAAAGGGAGAATTAGGATAAAGCATCTCCAGTGCCTTCCTTTTGTTTGTCCCTTTGAACATGAGGCTAGGTCTGAGGCATTCTGATGGGGACAAGAGTCCTCCTTTGAGTGTCAGAAAACAGAGTAAGGTAGAAATTGCCTGTCAAGAGAAATTTAGAAACATTTAATAATTTTTGACTCCTATATTGAAGTCAATTTATTTTTTTTAACTCGATTTTATCTTACCAAACTAATGCAGGAATAATTTAAAAGGTCAAATATTATAGGGCTTATAACAAAAACAAAAGTCTCCTCTCTTACCTCTTTAATCTCTATCCCTTTTCTAAAGGAAAGACCCATTTTAACTCGTTTAGCCTCTCCCTGCATTTGCTGTGTTTCAAGTGCTCAAAACAATCAATACAGTAGTCCCTCTTATCTTTGGTTTCCCTTTCTGGGATTTTGCTTTTCGTGGTTTCTGCTTCAGCAAGTCTGGGCTAAGGTCCCATGATTTACATTTCTAAACAAGTGTCTGAGTGGTGCTGATACTGCTTTGGGAACTACTTGCTCTGGTAGCTTCCTGAGAAAGCATTTAAGAGAGAAAACTTCTGAGACTTGGCTCATCCCCAAATGTCTTTATTCTACTATCATACCTGATTGATAATTTGAACGGGTTAGAATTCTAAGTTGAAAATCATTTTCTTTCCTATTTTTGACTGCCTTGTGCTTCCAGAATCATTGAATAGCCAATATCATTTTTGTTCCTGATCACTGTGTATGTGATTTGCCTTTTCTCTTCAGAAGCTTTTAGGACGTTTTTTATTCCCAGTATTCTCAAGTGTTTCTATAATATGCCTTGGTATGTGAATGTGTGTTTTATTGCGCTGAGCTCCTAGGCTCCTACAACCTAAAAATTTACCTCCTTCAGTTCTTGGTGTTTTTTCTTTGAAAATGTCCTCTTATCTATTTTCTCTGTTCTCTCATTCTGTAACTTCTGTCCCTTGAATCTTGAACTTCCTTGCTGATTTTCTTTTCCTCAACTTCTTTTTGTGTTTTTCACTTATTGGTAGTTTTATTTCCTTTCGGACAATTTCAACTTTGAATTCCAACACTTTTATTAACATTTTTATTTCTACAGTCTTGTAATTCACAGTGCTTCTTCTCTAAGTATTACTGTTAAAAAAGCATCTTGTTTTTATTTCATGGATATAATCATTTCTCTTCTCTACCTGAGGATATTGTAGTTTTGTTTATGACATTTTCTTTTGCTTCTTGTTTTTTATGTCACTGATTTTTCATTTTTCCTGTTTTGACCTCTACTTTCATATTAAAAGCCTTCACCACACCTGATAACCTTCAGACTGGAACTGTAGCACTATCTCTCCTGGTTCTCTAGCCTGCCAGTCTATCCTGCAGATTTTAGACTTTCCATCCTCCATAATCCCTTATACTATATTTCTTTCTATATATCTATATATATCCTATTGGCTCTGTCTCTCTGGAAAACACTGACTAATCAGGCCTTCTCTTTATTTTAATTTTACCCATACTCTTGACCGTTCTCCAAATTGCAACACACAGTTGACTTTTAAAATTCAAATAGGATATTTAACATCCCTGTTTCAAAGGTCTTTGATGTCTTCCCTATCGTTTTTTTAAGGTTCCAAACTACCTTTCCTACTTTATCACCAGCCCCTTGATGGTGAAATTTTCCTGAATACACTGTGGTCTTTCTTCCTCTGTCTTTTTGCATGCCTGGTTTCCTGGAGGAATGTCCCTCTCTTTTCCATCTGGAAAACTGGTCTTCTTTTAAGTCCCAGCCCTTATGTCTCTCCTATGAAGTATTACTAACTCTTTTCCTCTCTTTCCCAACCAAATTAAGAGCTTCTTTTTCTAGCCTCACAAAGCCTCTACCACAGTATACATGGAAAGAAATGCAACCAAATCAATCATTTTGTATTGGGATTATTTGTTTATGTTTCTCTTTTGCATTAAACTCTAAGATTCTTCAAGGGAACCTAGTGCATAGGAGGTATTGCCATGAATGTTCCTTTAACACATATCATTAGAACTGTATCTGAAACTCCTTCAACATTTTTTATTGCAGCTGGAAAGCGAATAAAAAAATAAAGTGAATTCAATGCAATTGAACTTTAATTTCAGTTCTACATCTCACAGCTGTCATGGCAAAAGCATAAGACTGTTGTTATAGTTTCTGGTACAATTTTTCTCTCTCCCTGACCCCTCTTTCCTCCCATTAGAGCCTGACATTTTGTTCTTTGACTCCTGATTTAATAATCTAATTTTTTTATGTTTTCATAGTTTCTATTGTGTGGATGGCTCAACCTTTTTTGGGAAATTGATAGTTAATAAATAGCCTAAGCCAACCAGCATATTGCTTATCTTCCTGAGACTTTTCCTATAAAACACTCTTTTCTTTTGTGTGACTTTAAATATTTAAAAAAGAAAGGACAAGAAAAATATTTAAAATAAAGGGGATGTAAATGAATTACTACCTCCTCTTCCTCACCCCTATCCTCCCTCTCCTCATGAGGACACACATTCCAAAGCAGAAGCCAGAAATTAGAAGAAATATCAGGCAAGGCTTTCTTGAAGTTCTCCCTCAATTGGCATCAGCTTTTCATAGTGAGAACCAAATTGCTTTGCAGCTTCAGAATTCATTGGAAATTGATGCCTTTTTTGTCCCACAGCCCCAGGCAATGGATTTCTCCCTGCTGTCGCCATCATCACTCTGGTGGCTGCGCAGAATGGGAGCTTCCGGAGCTCTGCCTCCGCCCCTTTTATCAGTCTCCGAGATCCAGCAGAAAGGTGAGTTTCCTTTAAGCTCACTGGAAGTTTACCCTTTAGAATATTCTTCCGGATCTCACAAACTTCCTTGGTTCTTCGTTGACTTCCCTGATGTTTGTGATTTTTTTCTGTCAGTTGAATTTTTTTTCAAATTCAAGTTAAAGTTTCAGCCTTTTGTTATTCAGTTCTTAGGGCAACAGCTGTGCAAACGAGGCCTGTTCTTTGTTGCTGGTAGCTGAGCCTGGAAAAGAGGGGGAAGCTGTCCACGTCTTTATTAAGGCAGATCCTCCTTTGTTTATTTTAGAGAACCACTCCATTTCTTATAACGCTTGATTTTTTTCTTTTCTTTTAAAGTTCTTCTCGGGTTATTGGATCCTGTGAGCTTTAAGATTCTTCTTTAATTCAATCATCTTCCTCTTAATTTCTTCAAAAACTTCCTTATGAGTGATAGGTCACTTGAGGAACAGGGAAAAAATGTTAACCTATGGCAGGGCACCTCCACAGAATAATTCTTTTGTCTTGGGATTCTGAGGCCTTTTTTTTTTTTTTTTTTTTTTTTTTGCTAATAGGTCTGTGGGATAAAGCTTTGCTCTTTAAACAAGGCCGATTGGAAGCACGGCAGAATAGCAGCAACAAAAAAAGATTTCTTTTTATAGTTTCCAGAAAAACAAAGTCAAAGCTTCAGAAAGCATATTGGAATCGGCTATTTTACATCTGTTGTGGTCAGAGTTGATAGCAACCAGTTTCTCTCCTTAACTTGAGTGTACAATATCTCTATTCAGGATCATCCCAAGAAACAATGAAAAGCGGCCTCGTAGCTGGGAGAATAATAATCAAAAGAAACTTGACATGTAGTATGTTTTTGATTAATGATTACTCTAAAATTAAAAAATGCCTTAAAAATCTGGTTTCAAGTTTTGTTTTCTTCTCCACTCTGCCTCTAACATTCCCAGTCAGGCACTGCTGGTATCGTTTCATGAGCTGCTTCTCTTAATATCAGTTTTTCCTGTGAGCTGAAATTTAAGTCTGTATTTAGAGAAAGAAAAGCAATCAACTTAATGCAACACCTTGTAAATGGTGATTTTATTGGATGTAAGTCAAGTTGGTAGTTTCAGGTCCCTTTTACTGTTATGTACTCTAGATACTGAGAAAAAAATGTTTTGGTCAGAACTTTGTAATTTCTTCTTCTTGCTCAAAAGAAGACGCAATAGGTAGAAAAAGAAGCCCTACAGATATCTCCATGCAGAGTCCAAACCAGATGGAGATCAAGGTGCAGAAATAACACACGAAGTGATGGAGGAGGTAGTGATGAGGGAGGGGCTATTCTGGAAGGTCAAGTGTAAGGACGCAGATGTTTTCTGGCCAGATATCTGGATCTCCTCTATCTCATTCTTCTCAAAATGAAGAGAGAAGGAAAAGTTTATGCATAAGGTGAAAAGTTCACATATATTATAAAAATTTGTTACTTTCCCTCAGAATCAGACCAGTGTCACTGAGTAGAATAAACTTTCTTTCTCACTCAAGTAAAATACAATAATTATTACCATCTAATGGATATTTACTATGTCTGGTACAATGCTAGGCACACTATTGCATTATCTAATTTTAATCTTCATCATTATTAGTTGCATTTTTCAGGGAGAAAATTATCTCTGTGAGATTAGGAAACTTGTCCAGTGGGATGTCATATAACTGAGTAGTCCTATCCTTTTGGTTGAAACATCCTTTTATATGTACTCAACAATTTAGCAATAAATCTGTATTTACTTCATTTGAGAACCAGTTGTTATAAAGAGCAGGTATTTTAAAGTAAGGGATACCATACATGTGATCTTTGTTACAGGCAAACCATTCATTCAATTCAGTCATTTTATTTAGTATTATTATGCCATACTCTGCTAAAATAGATGCTGAGGATATAGTAAAGGGGAGGAGAATAGGCTGTCCCAAAATGTGCCTCTTTGGCATATGTATTATTTCAAGCTTGAAGACAAGGCCCAAAAGACTCAGGAAGAGCTTTTTACCTCTTCCTTAACTGCCTCAAAGAATTTAAATAGAGGGCCTGGTTCAGGAAGAGAACTATCACCAGAGACAATGACAGAGTATGGTTAGGTATGGTGGGTTAGGGCTCAGCAGGGCCTGTTTGTTCAAAGTCCTGTGTCCCATTGTCTCTGCATGGCAGGGCAAACATTGTTTACCAAACATTTGCTCTTCCCATATTTCTGTGAATTGTCTTTCTTCTCTTTGAAGTCCCAGGTCCTTACCTTCTTTTTAGCTTAGGATGGTATATAGCAAGTGCCTGATTATCTAAGAGCCTCTCTTGTTTATTTGAGGCTCCTGTAAATACAAAATTAAATTTGTTTTTCTCCTGTTAATCTGTCTTAATTTAATTATTAGACCAGCCAAAAGAACCTAGAACAGAAGAGAAAAATTTTCTCCCCTACAACAGCTGTTAACAATGACAGATCAATTCTACAGTTTTGTTATATAGACGTACAAAACTTGTACTATGCACACTACACTGACATTTGACTTTGCAAACTTACTTTTTGAACAACACACATAAAGGATCTTCAAATGGTCTTCTACCCAATTGCATTTCATATTATATTCCAAACCCAGAATGTGTAAAAATCATAATGTCTAAGAAAAATGTTGGATGTGTCTAACTCAGATTATGTTCACATTTCCATAGGATTTCATCTGGTGGCATTTGGTATTGGTCCATCAGAGTAAGAATGTGGAAATTGGTCTTTTTTCAAAATTAAAAGCATGTATGGTAATCACCCTGATAGGAACTGCTTTTGTTCATCTTCTTTGTAAAAGATTTTCAAAAGCAGGTAAGTATTAGCAGATTCAGTCTAATGATAGTTAAATTTTTGTTTTGGTTTGTAATGATAAATTTTAAGCTTAAATGGAAAGAAAAAAATTTAATAAATTTCTTACAGCTTTGTTAGTGCCCTTCTCCTTTGTTGTTACCGCTATACAAAAAAGATGACCTTTTCTAGTGATGTTTTTGCATCAGCAAGAAACACCAAATCTTTTGGGGAGTGAGATTTTTTTAGTATGTAAAAGATTTTTGAACTATTTCAGAGTGCAAAGACTGGAGCAGAGAGTTCTTAATTGATAATGTCCCCAGTAGAAAGCTCATTCATTTAAGTGTAACATTTCAGAAGCCACTGGGAAAAGGGGGAGTTTGAGAGAGAAAAAAAAGACTTTTGAAACTTTGAATGGTTAACAGGCAAAAAAAACCGATATCATATATTTGGTTGTATGTCTCATGTCTTTTTTTGGGTCTTAAAGACTTGGAATAATTTCACAACATATTAAAGTCACACATAAAAAAACCCCAGGAAATACAGAGAATTAAAACCATAAAGGTTCATTTTTTTGCTTAGGATAGTTAAATTCTCCAAAATATATTTGAAAATCATTAAGAACTCAATTGAGACAGTTAATTCAATGATCCAGTGAATCAAAGAGGCTGCAGTGATTACTTTTTAACCAATTCTTTGTTTAGATTAAATTGAACAAACAGCCTTCCTAGGCAGTTTTGATATTGAACTATTTTTCATTAGAGGACGTTGACTAGTCAACACCTCTTAAGTTATTAAGATTGCTTGAGAAATTTAAATATCAAAGGAAAGATCTTTGGAATTCGAAGAACTGTGCCACTAACAATAGCTGTGCATGTGGCTGTTCCTTTAGCTAAGTATGCCACATCGGTGCTACTTTCAGGAAAGACCTTTGGTAAGCGTATTACAGTGTCTCACATAAAGCAATAAAAGTTTTGTGTTGATTAGTTCTTTTAAACACTCCTGGTTAAAGTTCCATATTTCAATGTCCACATTTCCAACAATAAAGGCTATTACTGACTTAAAGGCCATTTGACTCAAATGGTGGACCATTATGTTATTTTAGCAGCTTTTTAAATGCCCCAGTAATACCACAAATACATACATTCGCATGTATTATTCTTCAGAAATAAGTGCGTGCATCACAGTATTCTTTGTTTGTTTGTTTTTTAATTGTTATTCCAATGCTAGGTGAATAGAAAGCTTTAAATTTATTTCAGGAGCTGAAACAGAATTCTTTGTTCCTGTGTACAGAAATAAGAGCAAAATTGAGCTTTTCGATGCTTCAGGCATTAATAGATTGTAAGGATGTGCGTACTTGCCACTATAAGTGAGTTCTGCATTTAATATTATCTCTCATACTTGAAGATGATGCTTGACAGGTTGACTATGATGCCAAAAAACACATAAACTTTCCTGTTTTAGGGACTAGCATTTGTATTCATTAGCATACTAAGTGGCTCTTACAGACTTCAAAATAAACTAGATCAAAGGTTATTTCTCTTTTTCCTAGTCCTACTAGCCAGGGAAAGTAGATGGCTAGATTCCACAAACTCATCCAGGGACCCAGGTTCCCCATATTTAGGTTAGACCTTAGGGCACCTCATCACCACCACATCTATGCTCCAACCACGAGAAGGTAAAAGAAGAACCAGGGCCAGCAGATCCCATTTAAGATTTTGACAATGTTGGACTTTATCTGAGCCCTATGTTACCTGAAAACAGCAGTGGTTAAAGAATTCTCAATCCTTCACCCCCACACTTTGCGTTCTGGGAAATGGCTTACTGCAAAGAATCACTCTTATGATTTAGGTAAGACTCAAAGATGCACCTTTTGTTTATGTATAAGGCCAGACACATTCCTTCCACATTCTCATTCTTTGCCTCCTAAATGATTAAATTATTTTGTGATGGGACAAAGTGCTTATTAACCAAGCTTTGGTTAAGATTTTCGCTCTCCTCTAAGCCCCTGAACTTTGGCCCGCCTTCAGCCTGACACAGCCCTCCTTAAGGTCCGCTCCCAGAAAATAGATTGGATTCAGGGTAAAACATTCTTTAATATACTGTCCAACCTGCCACCCTTTTATTCCACTTCCCTACACTTGTTTATTTCTAGCCTTGTTTACTCCTCTGTACAGAAGGAAACCCTTTTACCTAACACTTGCAGACCTTACAGTCAGAGTATTCTCCCTATTACAAGTTCTTCCCCCATTGCAATAGTCTCTCCCCTACCCCTTGCAATAATCCTTTCAAATAAAGTCCAGATTTGTTTTTAATCTGACAGATATGAACCAGAAGTTGGAATCTAGCTGCAAAGGGGAACTGGGAAGTGCAGTGTCTAGCTAAATAGCTAAACCCAGCTAAAACTCAGGGGTTCTGTTACTAAAAGGAAGAAGGGGTAATGATATTAGAGGACAATTACCAATATCCTCCACACTCTTTATAAAAGAAGACACTATTTGTAGTTCTACATTCTCTTCTCTCAGACTGATACTTTTGCTCAAAATAGGTCATTCAGAATCTAGCTGTCACATGCTACCTTGGTCTTCCTGTCAGTTTCCCTGAACTACTCTGCTGTATTTCTGAAAATGTCTTAATATGGTCTTTCTTCTGTGCAAAATGCTTGGAACTTCTCAAATTCAGTTAAGATTCAGTATAGAACTTAGAGTTTCTAAGCTTCGGTGTTTAAAACTTAGTCAGACTTTGGAAACATATTTTTGTGTAGAGAGATGGGCTTTAGCATGACCATTGTACATGGTGGTGCTGGTTGAACAATCGTACTAGGTAGCCCTGGTTTTTAGAGATAAACAGATGTGATATCAAATCCTCCTCTGCCAGTTACCAGCTGAGGAACCTTAAGCATAGTATATAACTTCATGAAGATTGTTTCCTTATCAAAAAGTAAGAGTACTTAAGGCCTGCCTTAGAGAATTATTGCAAGAGTTAGAGAGAAAATGATAGTGTCTGGCTTTTGGCGTATACTCATAAAAGGTGGATGCCATTTTAATTATTAGAAAAAACTCTTCGGAATTCTCCCATTACTTCTCCTCTTTCAGACGCTTCATCACACTGTTGTTGCTCTCCCTAGCTTTGGTTGCACTCCCACAGCTCATCTTTTTCGGCAACATGCTATTCGCACAAATCTAACGATTTGCTCTTTCCTCTGTTATCAAAATGGCATTTCTGGGTTTAATTACTTTTAGGTCTCAGTTTTCTGATTTTAGGAAAAATTTCTTTTAAAAAAGTAATTCTGCTCAGTAGAAAGATAGGACGAGTTTGGAACTTTGGTTGTTTCCAAACTGTGTCATACTGGGCTACTGGATATTAAAATTACATAGTTGATATTATGTTAAAATAATCATCCTATTATCTATTTCCTGCACATAGGAGCAGTAGAATTGCATTGCTCCTCCTTGTTGAGAAAAATGCCACAAAGATGTTTAAGTAGCCAGAATGTATTCCCTATCTTGGCAGGCTGCATTTTGATGGAATGTGCATCAAGTAGTGATTGGGATTACAGTGGACCATGAACAACGCAGGTGTCAACCCCTGAGCAGTCAAATATCCGCGTATTTATTTTGACTCTGTAGGCTGCCCTTCCCATCCGTGAATTCAAGTAACTGCAGACTGAAAACAGTAGTTGATCCGCAGTTGGGAATCTGCCGTTAGGAATGTGAAAATACTGTTTTCAATCTACGGTCGAATCCTCTGATGTGAAACCTGAGGATACGAAACCGGGAGGGTGGGAAAGGCCGTCTGTATTTACTGCGGGGGGAAAAAAAACCCACCCCAACAAAACCCCAAAAAACCGTATAAGTAGATGCTTCAGTTGGAACCCGTTTTGTTCAAGGGTCAACTGTAGTTACAGATTTGACTCTGACGGGAAAGGAGTCACTAAGACGTGTCATGGTGCCGAAATAGCGTTTGTGGATGAACGCACATGGGATCTTATTTCAGGTACGTACGGTTTGAAATTCAGATCTGGAAGTCATACTGTGTGCTTCCTTAGGTTTTTCTTTAGTATAAATCATTAGAAGTTTTAAAGTCGTGGCAGTGGATTACTTGTTTTTCTAAGAATAGCTCTTAATCTTTGCGTTTTTCACCAAATTGAGCTTTAATCATTATGCAACCAAACATTCGATACCATCTGTTAGTGTTGTTTAGAAGGGAATGAAAGTAACCAGATATGAATTTGAAACAAAAAAATTCACCTTGAAAATATCGTTATGTTTTATAGGGAATCCTTGAAGCTTCCAGGTAAGGCAAAAAAACAAGTTTCATATAGGGGAAGCTCAGTAATATGTTTGCGTTGATGGGATTAAACAAGACTTCACATATCCCTAGCTTCTCAGCTTGGTGCTAAAGTTTTCTTAATGACGATGTTTTCCCTAAGTCTTACTGCAGGATTTGGGAATACCGATGTAAATAGGAAATGTGTTAAGTTTCTGAGAAGATTGCTAGAGCATAACTGAATGATTGTAGGAAAATATTTAATGTTAATATTTAAAAATTGTCACATTTGGGGAGCCTAAAGCCAGCTGGAGATAGTTGTGGAAGTGACTACAAACAGGAAGAAATTCATGTCAACCACAACACCTCCCTAGTCAATTCCATGGTGAGATTTAATTTTACTGTTTTATAATGTATTTCGAATCATTTTATCTTTCCAGTTCCTTCACCAATAAGTTGCCACCATCTGAATTATTTACAATAGCTTCCTAACTTAACTATGTACTTCTTTTGCATTTTTCCAAATTATCACATGATAGCCAGAGTCATGTTTTAAAAACAAATTAAATCATGTCACTCTCCTTAAAACTCCTTAATTTCCCATTGAACTTAGTGTAAAATTCAACCTTCTTATGTCCTACAAGATTCTACATTTTCTGGCTTCTGAAAATATTTGGCTTATCAGTGCTTTTACTGAGTATGCTCCAGACCCAAGGCCTTCTTTCTTGCTATGAATTTGTAGAACATTTTTCTGTTCAGCCTCTGTTCTGTCTTCTTTCACTCTTCCCTGGGGATTTTCAAATTTAAAGATGCTTAAAGATGACCTCTCCAGGAAGCCTTTCATGATTACCCCATCTAAAGTAAGTCCTCCTTTCTCTGGTACTTTCTACCACAGCACCTTGTCATCTTAGCCTTTGTCACTATTTTAATTATATGCTGATTTGTTTGCTGTATGTGTCTTCCAGCAGAGTATAAGCACTATAAAATGGAAAGACTATATCTGTCTTTTTCACTACTCATTACTCAACCTTTAGCACATGCCAGGAACATAGTCGCTGCTCAGTAGTTATTGAATGAATGGAAAGAATGGTGATTACAAGTAACGGGCATCTCTTAGACCCTTATTATTAGACACTTGACCCACACTGATCCTGACATTTCCTCCTTATGAGAAACATATGATAGATAGTAACATCCTGGTTTACAGATGAAGAACCTGGGTTTAGTGAGTTTAAATAACTTGTCCAAAGTTTCACAGCTAATAGAGATGGAAGCCAGGACTCAAACCCAATTCAAACTTGCTGTTGATGAGTACGCTTACTGATCTATTTATTATTTGCAAACATTATTAAGAATATACAATGAATAAAGTTACTGAGAAATAAGGAGCAATAGTAGTATCATTACTTTGCTTCTAATATATAAACTACTTGGCATTTGAAACATATTTATGGATAAAATTACCAGACATTTGTAAAGCAGCTTGGATACAGCCTAGTACTGTGATGTACTTATACGGAGGGATTACAGAGTAGAGATTATTGGGAGTGCACAGTGGTTGATGGGAGTGGGCTCTGCCATGAAGAAAGTGATGGACATGGCTTGGAGAAGCCTCTGACTGAGTTTATTCTGCGACCAGAGGGGAGACAATGACTATCTTAACAAATGACAGGACTGCTTCTAGTGTGATAGGAGCAGAGCTAAATCAGGTTTTAAATCTACTTTTGGGGAAACGAATGGCAGTGTTTACCTTATAAATGTTTGTAGCCTCTGTGGAGAAAATGTCCTTTCTAGTCGTTTGAAAATGTTCCATAGATCTATGTTGTTATGGCAATGCAATGAAGCAGCTGTAGAATAAGATTTGTGAAAGGAAAACAAAATCCAAGTCCTCATGCTCACAGCTTGTCTTATCAGTCTAATTTATTCTTCTTTGAAAACATGGAGGGGTTCTGGGAGGCAGGTGGGGGGGGCGTAAAAAATGTGAAACCATTGAGAGGTTGCTCTAGCCTTTGCATATCCATGGGGTCAAATAGCCTAATAAAATTAAAAAGCATGAAGATCACTTCTAAGTTTATCGGTATTAAAGAAGCAGCTTTAGAGGTGTTCTTTAAAAAAGAATCACAAACTAATTAAACAGCAGAAAGTTTTGCTTGACTAAAAGGTCAAGATACTTAAATGTACTTTTTAAATGTCCATGAATCTATAAAAATTCAGAAAACTATTATTTTTTGTCAATTATTTAATTATTTGCTTTAAAATTCCATTTATCACATTTAGGCCAAGAAATGCATTGCACAAAAACACATTTTAATTAAATTTATTTTAACACCTTCATTTAGGTGTTTATTTGTAGACAGAAAGAAGACATTTCAGACACTGATTGGACTGATTAATGACACTTATCAGGAAGAACCAAAGGATCATAATTAAACACCAGAACTACATGGTCTGTTGGTTTTATGTTGTATAAATTATGCATGAGTTTGGCATTTATATTTCATGGTAAAATTACAGTGCTGTTTCCTCAATGCATTGTCTGCCTAAATATATGTGTGTGAATAGTGTGAATGTGAATTTACAGTGCCTGATGTACTTTTTTTCCTTAATAAGCCAAAATTTTAAACAAAGATTTGATAGTCTCAGCTTGAGGATACAAGAGGCTCCACTTCTACTTTCACTGGATGTTCTGTGTTATAATATTGCCAATGATTTAAATTAAGGATGAATCTAGACACCTTTTGAGGCAATCTTTCCTCGACTTATTTCACAGAATACAAAGGGACACTCCAAAGTCAGCTACTGTTTCAGTGCAATAGAGACTTTTTGATTTTTCTAGTTAAAGATGTTGAAAATTAAACCAGCTATCATCGCTATTATTTCATGAAAAACTAGTAAGGCCATAATTATAAAACTGAAAATCAAATTTATTTATCTTTAGTAACAACTCTATGTTGTCCTTATTTTTCTCACCTCCCCTCCAAACACCATTTATTATTAACAATGTGATATTAACTTGTGGACCGGCTTTTAGAAATTATTGCTTCATGGGTCATTAACCTTTACTTCCTAAGGTAGTATTTGCACATTGTTGGCCATTGGTGACACTGAGGCCATAGCTCTGTGTGCCTAGCTGTTAACTGGGTACTGGGCTAGCTGTTAATAAAACACAAAGCTTATTTCTAGTCTCTAGGTTATGTCTCTCCTGCTTGCTGACCAGGCTCATGCCACAGTAGTGTTCTTTTCGCTCTTAGAATTTGCAAGTCCTCTCCCGCTTTAGAGTATCATGCTGCTGTTCCTCTGTCCGTACCTTTCTCTCCAGCATTCACCTACTTAGTACCTCCTTATTTTTAGGCCTCAGTTTAAATGTTTATCAAAGAAACTATCCCAAACATCCATCTCAATTACAAGTTTTCCTCATTAGGCTTTCTAACAAAACCAGTAGCTTCTTTCTGCTGAACTTAATAAAATTCATAGACTGTAAAATTTCTGGAAGTACAACGTAGGGATATCCTTTTTATTCTCACCACTGAACATATGTTTGTCACGTGCTGATGCTCCATAAACATTTGATGAATAATTAATAATTACAGTAGTTCTTCCTTATCCATGGTTTCACTTTCCAAGGTTTTAGGTACCCATGGTCAACCATGGTCTGAAATATTAAATGAACAATTCCAGAAATAAACGAGTCACAAGTTTTAAATTCCACACTATCTATCCCAGGACGTGAATCATCTCTTTGTCCAGTGGATCCACTCAGTAGCTGACCATCAAGGTGTCACAGAGCTTGTGTTCATGTAACCCTTATTTAACTTAATAATGGCCCTAAAGTGCAAGAGTAGTGATGCTGGCAATTTGGGTATACTAAAGAGAAGTCAATAAAGTGCTTTCTTTAAGTCAAAAGATACGTATAGTACAATGAGATATTTTGAGAGAGACCATGTTCACATAACTTTTATTACAGTATATTGTTATAATTGTTCTATTTTCTTAGTTGTTACTCTCACGTGTGTCTAATTTATAAACTTTATCATAGATATATATGTATAGAAAAAAAATAGTATACATAAGGTTTGGTACAGGCATCCCCTGGGTGTCTTGGAACATATCCTTTACAGATAAGGGGGGACAACCATGTAAGAAAATGGTAACAATTAATCATTTTATTTATTGAGTGAAGACTTTGTGGTCCTCATATGTAATCACTGTCTTTAATCTTCACAATAAGCCTGGGTGGTCGTTCTTTCTATGCTTATTATAGGAATGAAGAAACGAATTCACAGGTTGGGTTTTTTGTCCCTAGTAAATGACAGAAGCAGAGGTTAACCCAAATATGTTCTGTTTCAGAGCCCATGATCTTGGCTCTGATCTTAAGATGTCCTTTCACTGAAGAACAATAAATTATTAGTACACAAAAATTCTTATTTTTAATTTTTCAACAAATTATGTTATGAAACCATTTATTGATTATTTTGGTTATTCGTCACTGCATAAACTAACACCCCAAACACTTAGTGTCTTAAAACAATCACAGTTTTTTGTTAGTAGTTATTTTTTTAAATTCAGGACTTTGAAGTTTTTCGCAGTGCTTTTTGCTTTTTTGCTTCTAATTAGAGATAATTTATGAAAATATTTCTTCATAATGCCCCTTAGATAGTTATTTTTCTCTCTTTTCTATTCTAAACTTTGTTGCCTCTTGCATATCAAAGTGATAGGTTTCTACTTCATTTCTTTGTCTCTCAAGTCATGCCCTGCTTTTATTCACTTTACATATAGTTTTCAGAATAGCCAAGTTTGATCACCAATTTCTATATATCATTTCTCTACTCAGTCTAACAAATCCTATTATTTCCTAGCCTAGCTCTTACATCTCTGGACTTACCTCTCATCGTCCTCTTCCTCCATAATCTCTTTTTGCAATTTTCATTATGATTATGTTTCGCCTGTCTAATCTAGCAGAATATGCCTGATGATTGCCCATTACTATACTCATCTTGGCAATTTTACTTCACTGCTTTTGTCTGACATTTTTACATGGAATGTTCTCCCCAATAATTCATGTTTTTCTTTAATGGTTATCAGAAATCACCTGTCCAGGGAAACTTAATGGATAACACTATCCATACGATACTTAACCTTCTCAGCAGTTATTTAGTTTACATTATTATTATTATTACTGTGATCCAGCCATTGTGCTAAATGATCTATATAAATTATTTAATATAATTCTTTTGTCAATACAGTAATGTAGGTAGTATTATCCATATCTTTTAGGTAAAATTTCAATGAGGTTAAAACCTATTGAATCTTTTATAGCTAGTGAGAGTGATCATGATTTTAAAAGACCACTTTAGGTATAATTTATATAAAATAAAATACGCCAATTTTAACAGTATAGTTTGATGAGCTTTGACATATGTGTATGTTATTTTCCATAATCATCACCCCAAGCAGGATAAAGAATATATACATAACCCCCAAAGTTTTTCTCATACCACTTTGTAATCAGCTCTCTATCCCCAGGCTCAGTGACCTGATTTCTGTCACTATAGATTAGTTTTGTTTATTCTAGAACTTCTTATAAATGGAATCATACAGTACATTCACTTTGGTTTTTGACTTCTTTTGCTCAGTGTTATAGTTTTTAGATTTCACTCATGTTGTGTATGAATTAGTATTTCTTTCCTTTTAGTAAAGGAAATATTTCCTGAGTAATATTCCATTAAATGGACATATCATAATTTGTTTAGCCATTTACCTGTTGATATTCTTTAGTTTCCAGTTTTGGGCTGTTTTGAATAAAGCTGCTATAAAAAAATTTGTAGTTCTTATGTTTACATACATTTTCTCTTGGGAAAACATTTAGGAATAGAAATGGTGGGTTGTATGATAGTATTCATTTAACTTGATTAGAAACTACCAAACTACTTTCCAAAGTCCTTATACCATTTCACATCCCTACCAACAATGTGTTAAAATTCCAGTTGTTTCATATCTTCTAAACACTTGGTATTTTCAGTCTTTTAAATTTTAGCCATCACGTAGTGGGTACATAGTGATATCTCATTATAGTTTTATTTTTCATTTCCCTGATGGCTAATGATGTAGAGAGTCTTTTCATGTGTTTCTTGGCCATTTCTAGATCTCCTTTTGAGAAGTTCTGTTTAAATATTTGGTTATTTAAAACGTTAAGTTATTAGACTTCATATTGAGCTGGAAGAGTATTTTATATATTATGGGTACAAGTGGTTTGTGAAATGTGTCAATTATGAATATTTTCTCTTAGTTTGTGGCTTGTTTTTTCATTTTCTTAATATTTTTCGAACAGCAAACAACAACAAAAATTAACTTCTGTGAAGTCTAATTTGTTTATTTACTTTCCCTTTTTAGATAGTGTTTTCTGTGTCCTACCTTTCCTAATGCCATGAAGGAATCAGGTAGGTTGTATCTTTGAGAAATGTGTTGATTTTATCTAAGTTTTCTAATTTATTGGCATTAGTTTTCTTAAATACATCCTTAATGTTGTTAGAAACTGTGAAAGGCTGAGATTTTACTCTACTTGCAAGTTAATGAGTTTGCCTGTTCCAGTTTTGTGGATACCTGCAGAAGACACAAGACTCTTGGGTCTGAAGTGATGGATAATTTATTATTCACGGCAGTAACAGTAATCAGAGTGTTAGCATATCTTCACCAGTTCCTCAAACTCTAGTTATGATAGGGTGACATGAAGAAGGCCAGATGACACCCAAATGTGCAGTGGGTTGTATTAGAGAAAAGGAATACTAAGTTTAGGGAATCCCAGAATTTTTTAATGAGCAGTAATCATACCTGCTCTTTGTTCTAGAGGTAGTCACTATCTGTATCTTTCAAGGTTGTAAGCAAGCTTGATATCACTATCAGAATCTTTATTAGAGAGTTCATTAATTAGCATAAAATTTAATATATGTTTAATAAGTATTCATATAGCACTTTATTATTTGTCAGAAACTGATCTTAGTACTTTGAAAATATCAGCTCATTTAATTCTCATAACAACTCAGTTAGGTAGGCATAATTAGCACTCCTATTTTACTGATGAGGGAAAAGATGTGTTTAAATAACATGCCCAAGGATATGTGGCTAGTAAGTGACAGCAGATTTGAACTAAGTTGAACTCTAGAGTGTCGGGAGCCACACAAAGAAAAAAGATGGCCACGGTTCATGAGGTTCCTGCTTCACTTCCTGGAGATTAGCTGCAAGCCCGCGCGCGCCAACTCCCGCGCGCGCCAAAAGATACTCTTCTCTCCCCTCCTTCCCCATTATCTTATACCAATCAGAATGTAGCTTATTGCCACCCCTGCTACGCGGCCAATCCCCTGCCTACATGTATCCTATAGCCCACTCCGCCCCTGAACACCAGTGTATATATACCCCTGTCTCACAATAAAATTTGAAGGCTTGATCAGAGTATTGTCTTGCCTTCGCTCTTCTCTCGCCCCCATTTTCTTTCAGGTCGGATCCTCCTCGTCCCCACAAATAACTAGGTCCCGCGGGTCGGGACAAGTGGCGCCCAACGTGGGGCTCGAGGCTCGGATCCTTCGCAGGCGGACCCCCGAGTAAGATATCGTCTGGCCAGACCCCTTTTTTGATGATGCAATAGGAGACGCCTTTCGCCGCTCACGGAGGTCGTCGTCCCTGGTGAGTACCGGCCGCCTTACAAGAAAATGGGAACTAGATTAAGTAAAGAAGCGGTCTTCATAAGAGACCTAAAAAGTTCACTTAGGGAGAGAGGAGTTCGAGTTAAAAAGAAAGACTTGGTAAAGTTTTTTATTTTTGTTGATGAAGTCTGTCCGTGGTTTATTGTTAATGGCCCCGAAATTCACCCTAAAAAATGGCAGAAAGTAGGTAGAGATTTAAATGATTATCTTATCAAAAACGGTCCCGATTCTGTTCCTGTTTCGGTATTTTCTTACTGGGGTCTTATCAGAGATATTGTTGAAACTACTGACCCTGATAAACGCCAACTCTTGTCAGTAGCAGAATATTGCCTTCGCCCTCTATCTCGGGCAGCCTCAAGGTCGTCTCTTTCGGGCGATCCCCCTGCTCCAAAATCAGCTAAGTCCCCCTCCCCCAGCCCGACGCCATCTTTGCTCAATGCCCTCCCTGATGCCCCTCCCAAATGTTGCATTTATCCGCCTCTCCCTCGAGATTCGGACCTTGTTGATACACAAAAGGTTTTTCCGGTCCTGTCCAAGGGCCAAAATGGCGAGCCTTTGGATCCGGGAGACGCGGCCGAACTGGAAGGCGAAGCGGCCAGGTATCACAACCCAGATTGGCCCCTTGCCGCCCCGTCGCTTAATCTCCCTTCTTACACTCCCCCTATTCGGCCTCCCAATGTTTGCGCCCCGGCCTTTTTGCCCCCGTCGGCCCCCCCACTGCCCCTTCCGGCTCCCGGTCCTGTTAGCCCCCCTACCGGTACTGAAGACCTCATAGCGCAGATAGTAGAACAAAGAATAACCCGCCATCTCCAAAAATTGGTTGTTTCCCAACCTTCGCAAAAGGGTCCCTCTAGAAAACCGCTTATAACCACAAAACCTAAAAAACTGCTCTTTCCTGTTCTTACCCGGGCCTCCGCCCGCTCTGACCCCGCCTCCACAACACATAGTCCGGAGGAGGGTGATATGAGAGCGGTGGCGAAGATGCCCCTGCAGCCCCGGAAATAGAAAGTGAGAGGGAGGAGCAGACTGAGCCGGAGCCGGCCGAGCCTGCTGATAGCCCTAGAGAATTTTATAAAATCCATTTCAAAAGCTTAAAAGAGCTGAACGCGGCCGTTAAAGCTTATGGCCCCAATGCCCCTTTTACTCTTTCTGTTCTTGATTCGCTGTCTCGAGGAGGACATTTACTTCCAAGTGAATGGCTGCGTATAGTCCAGGCTGTGCTTACCCGTGGTCAGTTTTTAACTTGGAAGGCAGATTTTGCTGACCGCTGCCAGACCATCGCTGCTGCCAATGTAAAGGACCCTCATTCCCCAACAGCATCCTGGACTTTTGATAAGCTTACGGGACAGGGCAGATATATCTCTGAAACTAGGCAGCAGCGCCTCCCCCTTGGTCTTTTATCTCAAGTGAAAGATGCGGCCTTGGGCGCTTGGATTTCACTCCCTGCTTCCGGGACTGCTAATACTCCCTAACTAAGATTACTCAAGGCTCGCAAGAAGATTACAGTGAATTTGTTAGCAGGCTGTTAGAGGCCGCCGAAAGAACACTTGGTTCCGAGGCTGCCAATGATAAGATTGTAAAACAGTTGGCCTATGAAAACGCCAATTCGGCATGTCGAGCAGTCCTCCGAGGTAAGACTCGGGACAAAACTCTTGATGAAATGCTGAGAATGTGTAGAGATGTTGATCCTTTTACATCTAAAGTTCAAGCCCTTTTAGCTGTAGGTGCCGCTGTTCAGACTCCCCCGGCTTCTTATCCTCCTCCCTTCCCCAGGGGCGCATCGCCTATGCGTAACTGCTTTAAATGTGGACAGCCAGGCCATTTCGCTCGCCAATGCCCTACCACGGCTCCTCCTCCTAGAGTTGGGTCAATCCCCGGCATTTGCCCTCGCTGCCATAAGGGGCGGCACTGGGCCAAAGAGTGCCGTAGCAATCCAACAAATCCTTTTTACAGCACCACAAATCCTTTCACCCCCCCCTTTCAGGGAAACGGGCTGAGGGGCCAGCCCCGGGCCCCCCAGCCAATTCCATTCCAGCCGGCCTCGGGGAACAGCCAAGCTGTAGCACTCCCGCCCTCTATCGGGCCACACCCGGGAGTGCAGGACTTGACCTCTGTGCCTCCTCCTCAACAATATTAACACCTGAAGAGGGAGTTACAATTATTTCTACAGGAATTTATGGCCCACCTCCAAAAGATACCTATTTTCTAATTTTAGGGCGAGCTTCCACCACGATAAACGGCCTTATTGTCCACCCTTCCTTAGTTGACAATGACTATACTGGGGAAAATAAAAATTCTTGCTAGTGCCCCTCAGTGCCCTGTCAGTATTATGAAAGGCCAGCGCCTTGCGCAGGCGCTCCCCCTCCCTTTAAGTACATCTTACCCTGCTATCCATAAAAAGCGAGGCCCCTCTACCCCAGGTTCTTCAGACTTATATTGGGTCCAGGCTATTACTAAAGAACGCCCTACCCTTAAACTTAAGATCCAAGGAAAATTATTTGGAGGGATTTTAGATTCGGGGGCCGACTCTACGGTCATATCTCAGGCTTCATGGCCCCCCAGCTGGCCCTTACACGCCTCCTTGACCCATTTGCAAGGAATTGGGCAGTCAAGAAACACTTTACAAAGTTCACAGTTATTGAACTGGGAAGATGAAGTAGGAAATAACGGATTCATTCAGCCTTTCGTAGTTCCTGGGTTGCCGGTAAATCTTTGGGGAAGAGATATCCTTTCCCAAATGAAGGTCATCATGTGTAGCCCTAATGAAGTTGTAGCACAGCAGATGCTTTCACAAGGTTACCTCCCTGGTCAAGGGTTGGGCAAACTAAAACAGGGAGATCCCAGCCCAATACTGGCTACGCCTAAGACAGACCGCTCAGGTTTAGGGTTTGAAAAACATTTTTTGTAAGGGCCGTTGCTCCTCCTGCACTCCAAGCAGACAAGATTACTTGGAAAAGTGATGTTCCTGTCTGGATCGATCAATGGCCCCTTACTACTACAAAATTAAATGCAGCCATAGAGTTAGTGCAGGAACAGCTGGCTGCTGGACATATTGAACCTTCTACATCCCCTTGGAACACTCCAATCTTTGTAATCCAAAAGAAATCAGGCAAATGGCGGCTCTTACAAGACCTCAGGGCGGTCAATAAGACTATGGTCCCTATGGGCGCATTACAACCTGGAATTCCCTCTCCAATAGCCATCCCTAAAGGGTATGTCAAATTAGTTATTGATCTAAAAGATTGCTTTTTCTCCATACCTTTACATCCTGATGATTGCAAACGTTTTGCCTTTAGTTTACCCATTACCAATTGTGTAGGGCCTTCTCCTCGGTTTCAATGGAGAGTCCTCCCACAAGGAATGGCCAACAGCCCTACTCTTTGCCAAAAATTTGTAGCCCAGACTATAGACCCCTTTAGGTTGCTCTTCCCCACTTTGTATATTATCCATTATATGGATGATATTCTTCTTGCCGGTCCTGACCAGCAACAGCTCTATGCGGCCAGTCAGCAACTAGTCACTGCCCTCCGAGATCGAGGACTACACATTTCCCCAGAAAAAGTCCAGGTCCACCCCCCTCAACTATTTTTAGGCTTTGAATTATTTTCTAATAAAATCCTCACTCAAAAAATTCAGCTAAAGAGAAGCTCCTTAAACACTCTTAATGATTTTCAGCGTCTGCTAGGAGACATCAATTGGCTTAGACCTTATTTAAAACTGACCACCGGAGAGTTAAAGCCCTTGTTTGATGTCCTACGCGGAGATCCTGATCCCTCCTCCCCCCGCTCGCTTTCACCAGAAGCACAAAGGGCGTTAACCATTGTAGAGCGGGCTATTTCTGAACAGACCATTAGCTACTTCTCTCCACATTTAAGTTTGTGGCTGCTCATTTTTCCCACTCCCTTCTCCCCTACAGGAGTCCTTTGGCAAAACCATCCACTATTTTGGGTTCATTTGCCAGCCTCCCCCCTAGAGTCTTAGCTACCTATCCTCAATTAGTTGCTGCCCTCTTACGTTTAGGCCGAGAGGCAGCCCTCAAGTTGTTCGGGAGAGACCCTGAAGTTATAACCCTCCCATACAACACGTCTCAGTTACAATGGCTTATTCAACATGATGATGATTGGGCAATCAGCTGCACCTCCTTCCAGGGGACAATAGACAATCATTACCCTGCGGACAGATTAGTCCAGTTCCTTCAAAAGACCCCGGTTGTCTTTCCCAAAAGGACTAAAACCACACCAATTGCTGGGGCCGTAATGGTGTTCTCTGATGGGTCCTCCTCCGGTATAGCCGCCTTCAGCATTAATGGGCAGATTACTCGAATACAGACAGACTCTCCTCTGCACAGCTTGTTGAATTAACTGCAATAATCAAGGTTTTTGAGCTTTTAATAGATGCCCCCTTTAACCTTTACACTGATAGTGCCTATGTAGCCACCTCTGTTCCCCTATTAGAGACAGTGCCTTACATACGTCCCTCTACAAATGCTTCCCCCCTATTCGCAAAATTACAAAAACTAATTCTAAACCGCGGTGCCCCTTTTTTCATCGGGCACATACGCGCTCACTCTGGCCTTCCGGGGCCGCTTGCCAAAGGCAATGACAGGGTTGATCTGGCAACTCAATTAGTAGCCTCTGTCACGTCAGACTCACCCTTGGTTGCAGCCCAACGGGCTCATGAACTACATCATCTCAATGCTCACACTCTTAGACTCAAATTTTCAATCACCCGAGAACAGGCCCGCCAAATAGTTCGGCAATGTCAAGGATGCCTAACTCTCCTCCCAGAGCCTCATACCGGAATCAACCCCCGGGGGTTAGTCCCAGGAGAGATATGGCAAATGGATGTCACTCATTACCCTCCCTTTGGTAAATTAAAATATATTCATGTGTCTATTGACACCTGCAGTGGTTTTCTATGTGCATCCTTGCAAACGGGAGAGGCAACTAAAAACGTTATTACCCATGTTCTCTCATGCCTGGCATATCTGCCACAACCTAAAGTTTTAAAAACTGACAATGGCCCTGGATACGCCAGCTCTAGCTTTAAACAGTTCTGTGCACAGTTAGGTATTAAGCACATAACGGGAATTCCTTATAATCCCCAAGGCCAAGGTATTGTTGAAAGAGCCCACTTAACT
The DNA here is from genome assembly GCA_003508835.1 of Eonycteris spelaea. Taxonomy (NCBI): domain Eukaryota; kingdom Metazoa; phylum Chordata; class Mammalia; order Chiroptera; family Pteropodidae; genus Eonycteris; species Eonycteris spelaea. Next base: position 6,235,687 of record PUFA01000053.1, read on the forward strand.
CTTAAAAACATGTTATTCAAACTTCAGTCGGGGGGAGAAGCACTCTACCCGAAAACAGGTAATGCAAAGACACTCCTAAATCATGCACTATTTGTTCTCAATTTTCTTACCCATGACTCCGCGGGTAAAACCGCTGCTGATCGCCTTTGGCATCCCTCCACGGCAGATAACTATGCACAGGCTATGTGGAAAGATCCGATGACCAACACATGGCACGGGCCTGACCCTGTACTCATATGGGGGAAAGGACATGCTTGTATATATGATGCTAAGGTACAAAATGCCCGATGGCTCCCAGATAGACTCATTAAACCCCTAGACACAAATAAAAGCAAAAACAATAATAATTCCAATCCAGGGCATATTAACCCCTGAGAAGCCTTCCCTTTTTGTTTATTTTCAGGAGGCAAAAATGAAGACATGCACGCTACTGATCCTCGTCATGGCCCTTCGCCCCGTTTGGACCCATCAAATTCTCAATTTCACCTGGACAGTCACCAATGAAGCAGGAGACGTCGCCTTCAATTTCTCCACATTAGCAAGTACCCCCCCTTGGCCCGTTCTTACCCCTGATCTCTGTGATCTGGCTGCCGGAGCTTCCGCGGCCTGGGGACTCCCAGACATTTACTCCCCCTTCCCAAGCTCCCCCCCCTGACAATCTACTCACCTCCCCTGGGTGTAATACCGCCGTAAAGAACCTATCTCAGAGAACAGAGTTTTATGTTTGCCCTGGAGCTCATAGAGATCGAACCCTTAACTATAAATGTGGATACAGAGACTCCTATTTCTGTGGCTCCTGGGGGTGTGAGACCACGGGAGACGCTAGTTGGAAGCCTAGCTCCACTTGGGATTATATAACTGTAAGTAGGACTTGGAATCCCAAGCGTAACTCAACCGTACCCCGAATGTCAAAACACCAATCCACAGGGGGACGATGTACACCGCTCTCCATTGCCTTTACTGACAAGGGAAAAAGGGCCCCTATTGATGGATGGCTCAGGGGACATGAATGGGGGCTAAGGCTTTATATTTCAGGAACTGACCCTGGGCTCACTTTTAAATCAAATTACTTCGATCCATTCCAAACGCCAACAAGCACGTTATCCTTGGCCCTATTGCCCCTAAGACAAAAGACCCAAAACCTTCTAACCCTTCCCCCCTGTCTGCTAGTACTGTTTTCCAGGCTTTGCTCCCCCCGGTTTTACCCTCTACAGGCGAAATCCTTAAAGGCCTGGCTAATGTGACTGCAGAATCCCTTAACTCCACTGGATATAGCGAGTGCTGGTTATGTTTCTCCCCCGTTCCCCCGTTTTACGAAGGGATAGCAGTTTTAGTCAATACCTCAGCAGACCTCATACTTACCAATGACTCCAGCAAGACTCGCTGGTCAGATCCCTTCCGTTTTTCAGAGACCTCTCCGGGTCTCACGTTGGCTCAGCTTTCGGGAATAGGCCTCTGTATACATAGCCCCCTCTTGCGTCTACCCCCTCAGCTAGTACCCATTTGTAACAGCTCCTTCTCACCCCCGCTGTCCTATGAATATCTTGTCGCACCCAACGGTACTTATTTTGCTTGCTCCTTTGGCATAACGCCCTCCGTTAACCCGCGCTTACTAATATCTAACAATGAATATTGTGTTTTAGTCATGCTCATGCCCAAAATTTCCATACATCCCACCGAAGACCTCCTTCCATATTACTCGGGCTCTGCTCGTACTAAGCGTGAGCCGGTAACCGCCATTACCTTATCTGTATTATTAGGATTGGGAGCAGCTGGGGCCGGAACAGGCATTGCCTCCATAATTACTTCTAAACAACAATATTATGCTCTTAGTCAGGCTATTGATAAAGACATACAAAATCTGCAAGAGGGTTTAGACAGCCTGAAGGAATCTGTTGTCTCTCTCTCAGAGGTAGTGCTCCAAAATCGCCGAGGGTTAGACCTCCTCTTCTTGAAAGAAGGAGGCCTCTGCGCTGCTCTTAAAGAAGAATGTTGCTTTTATAAAGACAAAACAGGATTAGTACAAGATAGCATCGATAAAGTTAAAAAAACCTAGAGGCCAGGCAAAAACAAAGAGAAAAAGATGAGGCCTGGTACAAAAACTGGACCTCTGCCACCCCTTGGCTAACTACTCTGATCCCCACCATCCTTGGACCCTTGGCAGGATTCTTCCTTTTAGTGTCTCTTGGCCCCTGGGCCTTAAGAAAACTGACAGTTTTTATTCGAGAGCAGGTTGACCAGCTCGTCAAGCCAGCGGTTGCTGTTCATTATCACAGACTTACAGCCTGTGATGAAGAGTCTTGCATCGAGCCAACCAATGCTCCAGGTCTCCGGTTCTCAACTTTACAGGCGCCTCGACCGTGGTACCATCGATTTTGGCGCTGTACTTAATATGGCTCATATGCTGGTCCGCCAGAACCAGGCATACCCCTAAGTATATGAGGGTATGGGCATCGAGATGAGTGCGAGACAAAGTACTGCAAGGGAGGGTTCTTCTAGAACCTCTCTGGTCCTCCCTGAGAATACGCCTGGCTTGCATAGAGGTTGGTATCCATATGTACATAAAGCCTTGATATATTAAGATCAATTTGGCTTTCAGCTCTGCCTCTCCTCCCCAAAAGATACCGAGAGCATTTGCAGGATGTTACCCTGCTGGAGGAGCCAGGCCTCTATTCCCTCACTCGATTAAGGCCCACCTTTCTAAAATAAATAGAAAGGGAGGAGATGTCGGGAGCCACACAAAGAAAAAAGATGGCCACGGTTCATGAGGTTCCTGCTTCACTTCCTGGAGATTAGCTGCAAGCCCGCGCGCGCCAACAATGAAGCCCGCGCGCGCCAAAAGATACTCTTCTCTCCCCTCCTTCCCCATTATCTTATACCAATCAGAATGTAGCTTATTGCCACCCCTGCTACGCGGCCAATCCCCTGCCTACATGTATCCTATAGCCCACTCCGCCCCTGAACACCAGTGTATATATACCCCTGTCTCACAATAAAATTGAAGGCTTGATCAGAGTATTGTCTTGCCTTCGCTCTTCTCTCGCCCCCATTTTCTTTCAGGTCGGATCCTCCTCGTCCCCACAAATAACTAGGTCCCGCGGGTCGGGACACTAGAGCCTATATTTTTATCATCATACTGTATTGCCTCTGTTAGACATATTTTTTGTTGGTGAAATAAGTGTTATTTAAGGTGTGTTTATTGACTAGAAATAATATGCAGATATCTATAAATGTTGCATAACAATATTAGATCAACATAAAATATATTACAGTAGTTCTGCTTTATCTATGATTGTAGTTATCTGCGGTCAAATGAGGTCCAAAAATATTAAATGGAAAATTGCAAAAATAAATGATTCGTAAGTTGTACATCGCATGCCATTCTGAGTAGTGTGATGAAATCTCGCTGTGTCCTTTTCCATCCCACCTGGCATGTGAATCATCCCTTTGTCCAACATATTCACCGTGTATATGCTACCTGCCTTTTAGTTTCTTAGTAAATGTCTTGGATATCAGATTGACTGTTGTGCTACTGTAGTGCTTATGTTCAAGTAGCTCTTACTGTACTGAGTAATAGCCCCAAAACACGAATAGTGATGCTGGCAATTTGGATATGCCAAAGAAGCTGAAAAGTGCTTCAAGGGAAGAGGTGTACAGTACAATGAGATATTTTGTGAGAAAGAGGCCACATTCACATAACTTGTATTTTTGTATATTGTTTTAATTGTTCTATTTTATTATAAGTTATTAATCTTTTACTGTGCCTTGTTTAAAATTAAACTTTATCATAGGTATGTATAGGAAAATATATAGTATATGTAAAGTTCAGCACTATCTGTGGTTTCAGGCATCCACTGGGGGTCTTCAAACATGTCCTCCATGGATAAGGGGAGACTACTGTAAAAAGAATTACGGAGCCCATTAGTCTGAAATTCTTGGAAGAAGCACTCAGGCCAAGGATTCCATTCGGTCCAACATTTACCACTTAATGGAAGATCTTATTGTCTGATCCAAGCAGAAGATTGGCTAATTCTGCTGCTAAAATAGTTTTACATCTGACAGTCTTTCAAGATACGTGTTTTGAGTGCCTAAAGGACTTCACCAAGCTCAATGGTTGGATGGCATTTTATTGCCTGCTTACTAACAAAAATTCGTATGTGTCACAATATTTTGTTTGAGATTTGCTTTTATTTTAGAACCCTACCTGTTAGTAGGACTGTGGATAGAATTTTCATCTACAATTAATTGTCAGAGATCACAGACATCTACCAAAAAGAACCAGATAATTATAAAGGGCTTAATTGGCTTAGGTCAGTTAGCAATGTCAGTTTTGTCTGACTCCAAATACCTTATGTTTTTGTTCAGATTATAGCTAGTTTATAATTCTTCAGTCTGTACTTCCTTTAGAAAAGGATGACTCGGCTATTTTGTTTTTGAAAGAGTAATACAAAACCCGGCGAAAATTGTTTTGAATTGTACAAATGGCTACAAATGAAGAGAAGGTACCCCATGCCCCCCTGTCTTTAAGTCCTTCTCTGCAGAGGAGCCACTATCCTTATATTCTTCCGGAAGGGTTCTGCATGCATGTTAACATGTATCCTTGATTTCTTTCTTAAGTGTCCTTTGTGTGTCATTTATTGTTCTCAAATATATTTTGTGTTCATTAAGGGAAGACTGTTTCTTTTTAAAAAATTCCTCCACACTGCTTAATATAGTTTCTCAAAAAGAAAACTCTCAATAAAAGCATATTACTATATTCTATTTGGATAGGATTAATAATCAAGAGAAGAGAATTGGATCAAGTTAAGAGTAATATTCTGGTGTACAAATAGCTGAAACTTTAAACCATTAAATAGAATTGCGTGCGTGCGCGCACACACACACACACACAAACTGAAATGATTAACTTTGAATAAGAAAGACATGGATTTATACATTTATGACTATATACCAAATATTTCCAGATTTTAGTAGCTTTAGTTCCAAATGAGGCCATTTTAGCTTGTATGTTTATTTTGTTAGCTGGTGAATTCTCACCTGTAAACTTCTAAAACCCCCTGTTATTCCTGGGATTCACACGTGCTCATAGTGTCTCTCTTACGCTGTCCCCTTTGTGTCTACTTGAGAACTGTTGGCTGCAAGGTGCTTTTAGTGTCCTCAGTGGGAATGCTGTTACTCTACCCAGCGTACTTTCTTACAATCCTCCCAAAGCTGCAAAATTTCCAGTGTGTCAAATACTACTGGATTCCTCTTCATTTTTATTGTTATATTGGAGCCATGCTGTGTTATTTGCAGAAATGATAAAATGCCCTTTCCCCAGTTCTGCCTTGGACTGTTAACCTGAGCACCAGTCTCATGAAGTTCCTTGTGCAAACAGCCACTTTGACCTTTCTATGCAGCCCTTTTCTCTATGATAGTGCAGAGTGAGTCCCTGAGGCAGGCTGTAAAAATGGACTAGATATTATCCTTTGTATTTGTTCCTCTCTGGACCCAGGAATCCCTATACAAAACTGTTCTTTTCTGTCTCCATTTTGCATCTGGCTCCTATGGATGAATGGTGAAGGTACAGGAATGAGTGTTGCCAACCAAACATATCCTTCTTAGCTATGTAACATTATAGTTGGCTTATTTATTGGAAATATAGAACATGGCTGACCAAAATAGCTGGTATAAATAAGGCTTCACATCTTATTTGATGATATTTAGAACTCTGTATTTTGGAGCATTTTATAACAGTAGCTTTTTTTTTTTTAAAATCTTTTCAAGTGGAGAATTTTTGAGCACAGGATTATAAACAACTGTTTTTATAGTTCACATATTAAATACTATTTTGAAATCAATGGAGATATAGTCTGCATACTGATTTGATAGAAATGCTTCATTGATTTTACTAGAGCTGAGCCAAATTCATTAACAGCCTAGATTCATTAGGAAGGCACCATTAATTCAAGGAAAATAAAGATTAAATTCTTTTATTTCATTTTGTAAAGCATTACACATTAATCAGAATTTAGTATATTTGGTTTTAAAATTACATCTGTTTCATTGATGAATCTTTTCAGAGAACACATTTCTTGATGTGCTTACCAAATATTTATTTGTGCTAATGATTGTGTTCAGTTTTTTGGGACTATGTGATTTGCAGGATGAGTTTTTTAAATCTTTACCCTTTCATAGGTGAAGTGTTTGCCTTTTTATCTTGGGGTCATAGCTTATTTCAAACTAGGATAATAGAAAATTGTCCAATGGGAAGAAAGAGAAATTCATTAGAAAATGCATCAAAGCTATGCAGTCAGATGAAGATGCTTCATCTGGTTCTGGGTAGAGACACAGTTTCTCTGTTTCTTCTTTCTGTACACAAGTCATGGGCTTCTGGGGATGAAGAAGTGGAATTAGAAAGGAGGGGCAGTGTGGGTAAAGAATAAGGAGAAGAAGAAAGGTAGAAGGAGACAAGAAAGAGAGACTTCTTGACATTCTTCTGAACTGAACTCTAGTGACTGGCTGTCACTCTAGGGAAATGTAAAGGGTTTTTTCACCATCTCTAAAAGCTGGGTTTATCCCTTTATTTCCCTTAATAAATTTATTTTTGTACACTGTGCCTATCAGGTAAGGCAGTGCTAAGGGATCTTAGATGAGTAGGAGGGGCAGAGATGCAGTCTTGTCAGGACCCACATTCTCTGTGTGATGAATCAAAAATAGGAGAGAGATAAAAAACATGCAATTCCTCCCTGAGGAGTGAGGGTTTGAACCCCATATCAGGCACTCCAACCCAGGGGACCTCCACCTGGAAGATGAGCCCCCATACATCTGGCTTTGAAAATAGGTGTGGCTTATGTCTGGGAGGACCAAAGGGCTGTAGGAAACAGAGACTCTTCCCTTAATGGACTCCTGAACAGACTCACTCTCTCCGAGTTCCAGAACAGAGGCAGTAGTTTGAGAAATGTCTGAGCCATATATGAAGGAGATACACTGATTAATCTTAGGGCATGTGCCAGAGGGTGAGAGGCCTGTTGGAGTCTTCTGGGAAAAGAGGCACTGGTGGGTTCCATTTTTTAACTGTCTACCCTGTTAGCTGGAGCTGGCAAGTATCATTTTGGTACTCTCCATTTGCCTTGTTAACACTACTCTTCTCTCTCTGGTTTACCCTGTGGCCTTCCCCTGGCCCACCACTTCTCTACCGTGGTGCCCTTTGGGTACCCCTCCACTGCAGCCTCTGCTCCACTAGACTTGGATGGTGAGCTCTGCTGGTCCTTGTGCCCCTCCACTGTGGCCCTTTCCCTGCCACACCATGTGGGAAGGCTGTGTTAGCCCTAGTGCCCCTTCACCATAGCCCTCATCTCACCATAGGAGGCCTCTCTAATGCATTGCACTGGGCCCCAAGGGGCTGAAACAAGTGGAGAGATGGTTCTTGGTTGGCTGTCACCCCTAGGACACTACACAAACAACAGACTGAAACACATCCCAGCCTTTTAGTGACCACTCCTTTAAGACTGAGAGAGACAGCTGTTTGCCTTATAGAAACAAACACAGAGAGTCAAGCAAAATGAGGAAACAAAGGACAATGTTCCATATGAAAGGACAAAATAAAACTCCAGGAAAAAACCCTAATGAAAGGGAAATAAGTAATTCACCTGAGAAAGAGTTCAAAGTAATGGTCATAAAGTTGCTCACCGATCTCAGGAGAAAACTGGATAAATATATAGAGAACTTTAACAAAAAGATAGGAAATACAAGAAAATTCCAAACAGAAGTCACAGAGCTAAAGAATACATTAACTGATCTGAAAAATTACACTACAGGTGTCAGTGGCAAATTGGATGAGTCAGAGGAACCAATCAGCAAGCCAGAAGACTTAAAGCATTGAGACACATATGAATGGAGAAAAAAAAAAGGAAAACAAAAAGAAAAAAGAAAATAAGTGAAGATAGCTTAAGGCAATGGTCTCCAATTTTTTTGACACTAGGGACCATGCTCCTATGGGAATCTAATGCCTGATGACCTGAGGGGGTGACGCTAGTGGCTGCAAATACAGATGAAGCTTCTCTCACTCACCTGCTCACCTGCTGCTGTGCGGCCTGGTTCCTGACAGGCCATGGACTGGTACTGGTTTGCAGCCCAGGGGGTTGGGGACCCTTGGCTTAATTTATTTGAAGAAATAATGCCAGAAAATTATCCTAACCTGGGGAAGGAAACAGACCAGAGAGTTCTAAATAAGGTGAATCCAAAGAGATCCACATCAAGACGTGTTTTAATTAAAATGTGAAAAGTTGAAGATAAGGAGAAAATCTTAAAAGCAGAAAGATAAAAACAACTTGTTACATATAAGGAATACCCAATAAGGCTATCAGCAGATTTTTCAGCAGAAACCTTGCTTATCAGGAGAGAATGGCATGACACATTCAAAGTGCTGAAAGGAAAAAATTTTCAGTCAATACTCTACCTAGCAAAGTTATTATTCAGAATTGAAGGAGAGATATTTTCTAGAAAAGCAGAATCTAAAGGAGTTCATCACCACTAAATTGGACCTACAGGAAATGTTAAAGGGACTTCTTTAAGCTAAAAAGAAATGACACTAATTAATAACAAGCAAACGTATGAAAGTAAAAATCTCACTAGTAAAGGTAAATGTATAATAAAATTAGTGGATTAATTAGTTATAAAGTTAGTATGTAGGTTAAAAGATAAAAGTGTAAAATTAGAACTGCAATAATTAGTTAAGGGATACGTAAAATAAAAAGATGTAAAATGTGACATCAAAACCATAAAATTTGGGAGGAGGGAGAATAAAAATGCAGATTTGGAATGTGTTCAAGTTTAACTTGCTGTCAACCTAAGAGAGACTGTTAAATACATAGGATGTTGTATATGAACCTCACGGTAACCACAAGGCAAAAACTTAACAGTAGATACACAAAAGAAAATAAGAAAGCAATCTAAACATAATGCGAAAGACAGTCATCAAATCATAAGGGTAGAGAGAAGAAGACAGGAATAGAGAGTAACTACACAAACAGCCAGAAAACAGTTAAGAAAATGGCAGCAAGTACATACCTATCAATAATTACTTTAAATGTAAATAGACTAAATTATTCAATCAAAAGACATAGAATGGCTCAATGGATAAAAACAAGACCCATCAATACACTGTCTTTAAGAGACTCTCTTCAGTTGTAAGAACACACAGACTGAAAATGAAAGGATGAAATACGATTTTCCATGCAAATAGAAATGGAAAAAGCTGTTGTAGCTATACTCATATTAGACAACATAGACTTTAAAACAAAGACTACAATAAAAGATAAAGAAGGGCATTACATAGATACAAAAGATAAAGAAGGGTCACTATAGCAAGGAGATATATAACATTTGAAAATATATGTACCCAACATAGGAGAACCAAAATAAATAAAGAAAATATTAACTTACCCAATGAGAGAAATTGATGACAATATAATAATAGTAGGATACTTTAACATCCAACTTACATCAGTGGATACATCATTTGGACAGAAATCAATAAGTAAACATTGACCTTAAATAACATGTTATGTCAGATGAATCTAATATATATATGAAACATGTCTTCCAAAAGCAAAAGAATACACATTTTTCTTAGATGAACATGGAAAATTCTTTCAGATAGATCTTACTTAGGCCACAAAACAAGCCTTAAAAAATTTAAGAAGATTGAAATCATATCAAGTATCTTCTCAGACCACATTGATATGAAACTGAAAATCAATCACAAAAGGAAAACTGGAAAAATCACAAATATGTGGAGACTAAACAACATATTACTAAACAACCAATGGGTCAATGAAGAAATCTAAGGGGAAATCAAAATATACTTCTAGATAAATAAAAAATGGAAATACAACATTCCAAAATCTATGGGATGCAGCAAAGGCCATCATAAGAGGGACTTTCATAGCAATATAGGCCTACCTCATGAAACAAGCAAAGTCTCAAACAATCTACCATTACACTTAGAGGAAGTAGTTAAAAAAGAACAAAGCCCAACGTTAGTAGAAGGAAAGATATAATGAAGATCAGACTGGAAAAAATGAAATAAAGACTAAGTAAACAATAGGAAAGATCAATGGAACCAAGAGCACATTCTTTGAAAAGAAATAAAATCAACAAACCTTTAGCCTGACTGACAAAAAAAGGGGGGGAGGGAGGTCTCAAATAAATAAAATTAGAAAAGAAAGAGAAATTACTGCTCATAAAAATACTAAAGATCATAAGAGACAACTATGAACAATTATATGCCAACAAATTGGACAACCTGGAAGAACTGGGCAAATCTCTAGAAACATACAATCCTCCAAGATTGAACCATGAAGAAATACTAAATCTGAATAGACCAGTTACTAGTAAGGACATTGACTCAGTAAATATAAGTACAATGAAATACTACTCAGACATAAAAAATAAATCTTTCATTTGTGACAACATGGATCGACCTTGAGGATATTATGCTAAGTAAAATAAGACAAGCAGAGAAAGACAAATATTATTTTATTTATAGAATCTTAAAAGAAAACCTGAGTAAACAAACAAATAAACAAAACAATACAAAACAAACTCATAGATACAGAAAGCCAGTTGGTGGTTACCTGAGGGAAAGGAAGTTGGTGGAAAGAAAAATGGGCAACAAGGATCAATTATTTGTTGATGGATGGTCATTAGACTTACAGTGGTAAACACTAACTAGTGTATACAATGTCGAATTATAGTGTTGTACACCTGAAATATATATAATCTTGTATACTAATTTTACCACATTATAAAACAATTAATACCTAGGCCGCACCCTTAGAGGTTCTGATTTAATTGGCTTGTTGTAGGAACTGGTGATTCTGTTGTGCAGCCGAGATCAAAGAAGTAACTTATTGCCAAGTGTGAACTACAAGTTAACAAATTCTTAGTGGTGTATTGATTAACATGCTTTTGGATTATAATAAAGCCTCCTAGTCTCCCTGTCTCTCCCTGTCCCATTTTGTCTGAAAAACAACAACAGCAACACAACCCTGAACTTTTGTGTCAGGTTGATCTGAAAGTTATACTGAATAGAAATATGTCATGTGGAGGGTGTCTGGGAGGCGATCAAGAGACTCTCCTTTAGGGACATGTTGAGTTGAAGGAGCAGAGGGACATACTGGTATAGATACAGGGTGGGCATCTAAATGTTTGGGTTTGGAGATTGAAAGAGTTTCCTGAGCTTGAGGCATAGATTTGCTGTTACTGGAAATGGGTGAAACCTGAAGCTCTGGTAGGTTAGTGGGTGATGTTATCAGAGAGATAGTAGAGACGGTTGGAACATGGAAGCCTATGTTTAGCAAGGTAGGGAGGAAGAAAAGATACAAATGAAACATAAAAGAACAAGGATAGTAATGTTTTCCAAAGCCAAATGAGAAAAGATCGAAAGAAAGGAAAGGAATCGACTGTGTGAAATGTGGCTGAGAAGTTAAGAGGGATGCGTGCTGAGTAAAGCCCATACATAGAGTTGACGATAAGGAGGTTACTAGTATTAGAAGCGTGGGTGGGAGAATGGAGCCAGGCTGTGTTGGATTAAGGAGTGATGAGTAGAGAGGAAGTAGAAGCAGTGAGTGCAGATTCCCAAAGGGTTGTTTCTAGAACAAATACTTCCCATGAATGAGTAGAGTATTTTTAAAAGTTAGTATTGTTTGTATTTTAAAGCTCACCAATGGTGAGAAAAGAGCAATTCAAAAGGTTTTCAGATGCTGTAAACAATGTGTTGTCTCTTAGAAGAGAGCTGGTATCAGAGTTATTCTCGTGGAGAGAGGTTAAATTATTTATAAAAGGTCAAGTAGTGATCAGATATGCGGAAAATTTTTAAAAAATCAGGCAAGGGTGTCAGAAGAAATTTTATCTTTATAACAGAGATAAAAAGGCAGTTTTGATTTCTAGTTCCTTAAACCCAAATTAGATAACTTAACCATCCATTTTCCAGTATTAGTTTTTGAGAGTAGATTTTCCAAGGTCTTAAAACTTATTAAGAAATAGAACTTACTATAAATGAGTTTTTAAAAAATACATTGGATTTTCGGAAACAATTAGAAGACTACTGTAAAAGAAAATTAAAAAAGGAGAAAAGTTCTAAATGTTTAGTTTGTTCTGTGTCTTCGAGCTGAATTGAAAATATAACTTGGTGAAAAATCTAGTTTGTCATAATTAGTTATAAGACACTTTACATAGCTGTAAGGAAAAATCAAAACTAATTTAAAACATAGGAGCACATATCAACCTTTTGCATGGGGGATCTTGATTTTAGTGAACTAGGTTTGATGTCTTTAAAATCCTTCTCTTGAGTCTCTAATACTGCATCAAGAACATGTCAAGAATTGTAAAGATCAGGATGTTTTTCTATACAGACATGTGGAGAGAGAACCTAGCTGGAAATAAGCTGACAATTTTTAAAGAAAAAATTTAAAGCAAAAATAATCTCAGTGTTGAACTTTATAGCATGTATGAAAGCTATAGTACTTAATCTTTTCTGTTCTCTAAGGAATAATCAAAGTACTGAATAGAAGTGAAAATTCTCACTCCCCATGAATACACAATACATGATCTACAGGATTTTGATGAATTAAATTAGGAAACATTTGCATTGCCATATCATACATAGAAGACATATCTTAAAATATCGATCTGTTAATTTTTTACAAGGAGACAAAGTTTGGCTTTTCCTCCAATTTGGTACATTGGGAGGAAACAGTCAGTAAGGGCATCAGATCCCTGGATCTACATCCATCTACTCTCTTGCTGCTGTGTGACCTGGGAAGACTCTTTTGATCATCAGAGTTCACATGTAAAAAAATGAAGAAATACATATCTCATAGGATTATTGTGAAGATTAAATGAGACAACAGATATTGTGGTTCTGACTCAAAAATCACTTCTTCAGTGATCTTCCATGTATTTATTTTCTGTTTAATTAAATAACTATAAACAGAAAGTTTCATTGAGCAGAAAGTTTAATTATATAGCCACTTTGTCAGTACGGGGCCTTGTTCATGAATTTTACTCTCATTACCCCATTGCTACAGGTGTCCATACTTTCTTTTTCATGTACAAAAGAGACTTACCTATTAGCTTGAACCATATGAAATTGCTGATATTCAACATTTTAGATTATAAAAATGACAATTTCATATGATTCAATCTAATAAGTCCTATTCAAATGATAAAGTCCAACTCATACCCCAATGTCCAATATGATATTGAAGAGGGACAGCCGTCAAGACACAGTGATCTTTTCCTGCCACATTTCCTGTGCCACCTTTTGGGGACACTTCTTGTGTATCACTTTGTATTGTTGGCAATATTTTTATATGAATGTGTCTTGTTTTCTTAACTCTTTTGTATATTCCTTGAGGTTGTTCATTGTCTGTTCTCCATTGTGGTACCTGGCGTAATGTGTTCCATATAATATTTGCTGAATAAATTTTTTATGATGCTAATAATAATAAATAATTCATAATTATTGACCTGACTGAGGATAAAAAATTTATACTATGCCTTCTTCCACCATTTAACCTTTTCATCTACGTGTATCTCACATCAAAGGAGGATATTTCTTTGGTTTTGAGGAATTTTTTATTGATAATATACTTAATGATCATGGTGTCCTTGATACATAAAAATGATGTTACTGATCACTAGTTCAGTTTGCCTTAGGCTGTTGTCCCATTAAATGTCCTGAGTTTCATTAATCATTATGCTCTCTCTTTAGGTTCCACTTGGATAGAGAGCTAGGAGAGTTAGGAGGTTAGCCAAGGTCAGGTCGAACAAAGTTAAATTAACTAGTCCATGTGGGAATTGATCTCTTGTTTTTGGTATGATTTACATTATACTTTAATCAGCAGATACACATGAGTACCAAATAAAGTTTATTTAAGAAACAAAAATGGTATTTTAAAATGATTATCCTAATCTTATATTTTCAGTAAGAAATAGGGAGGAGGAATCAACATGTTTGTAGATCCATAGGGCTGGCCTGGCAGAAGGAGTCTCTCTTACATGGAGTCAGGTTTGATAAAACTTAGGAAATAAAGAGCAGAGCTTCCAAGTTAAAGGAAAGCATCTAAGTGAATCACCAAAATGAGGAGCAGGGCTTGAGCCAGGGTGTTGCTGAAGTTTGAGGGGTCAATGAACCACATACTTTTCTACTCTGGGTTCAGTTTTATTGGTAAACATGAATTTGAAATGTGCCTTGTGCCTAAGGCCTAAGTAGTTCCTGTTCTTTCTCTCAGTGAATCAGACTGATTTGGCCTATGGCAGGCAGGGCAGCTGTGCACCTGCAGGGCAAGCCCTGCGCTTCACGGAGGAGAAAAGGCCTGAAGCCCAGCTGCCTGTAAGAGAACAAGAAGCGCAGAGGATAGGCCGCCTACTTAGAACTACCCTCTCTCAGTCTAAGCCGCTAGTTACGTCATGTTTCTCCCTATGTGGAGAAGCCAGTGACAAATAGAGGGAAGGGAAGAAGTTCCTCCTTAAATTCAGTCCATATGACAGATCCTAGTTTCAAGGCTGGCAAAAATTCACAGCTAGGAAAATTAACCAGCCCCCCCCCCCCCACAAAGCTGTAAGAATGAATTTGAAGGGTTGATGAGAGAACTTAAATGTCAAACTGGCAAGCAGTCTGGACAAATGCCAGAGGAGCTCGGCTGAAGCCAGCACTTATGGTCTTCCTGAGGAATGAATGTGGATAGCCGGCCTCATAATAAGGGTCTGAGACAAAGCAGGTATCAGAAGTCTATTAAATTTTCACTTTGTTGTTTCAGCATCCCCTAATGGTTAATGTCTTCAGTCTTCTGCCTCTGGCTATGATGAAGTTACTGGTACAAGGCTAGCCTCATGCCGTAAACAACCACGAAACCAGACAAGATATATGTGCCACTGCTTTTTAGGCTTTGGACAACAGGCAGTGCAAGATTGTGCTCTCTGAAAGAAGGGACACTCGCAAGATGAGTCCCATGACTGACCCAGATGTCTGCCTTTGAAACATTTCCTAATCGTAGCACAGGTTGCCACAATCCACAGTGGTCATGCTTTTCTGAGGAGACAGAGACTAGAGTTTAAGATAGCATGGTTAGAATATGTGAGTACTGGAGAGGAAAAAACTGCGGAGGGGAAACCTCAGAAGTCCGTGTGGGGGTTCCTCACCAATCTTGGCTGAGAACTGGGGGCTGTGTGTGTACTGGGTGAGACTGCTCAAGGCTTACCAGAGAGCTGAGCCTTGGAGCTATGGGACTGAGAGTAGAACAGAGACGCTAGAGTTTGAGCAGTGCTGAGGACTTTGGAATTCCAGCCCAGCCATAGTGAGAAGTCTATTTCACATCCTATGCATGTTTGTTAAAGTCTAGCTAAGACACCAGAAATGCCTTTAGGGACTACATACTAGAGTAAAACGCTTACAGTACACCTGGCGTAATGAAGCCTAAGATTAAGCCCTAATGAGATAGACTAGGGAGAGAGGGGTTGGAAGTAGAATTCTGCCAAGTTAGAGGGGCTTAGAGGACACCTTGTGCTTTCCACAGATCCTCCGTAATGAAGAATAAAACCAAGTACGCAGGTTTCATACAGGGTCCAAGGTAGTCACCAAGTAATTGAGCTGCCTATGAAAACAAGATAGCTTTTCAAAGGAAGATAACAATTCAGTATTAACAATGCTTTATCCACAATACCAGGGTAAAAAAAAAAAAGTTACTATCATCTTTTAAGAAACCTGGGAAAATGTCCATAATCAAGAAAAAGTTGAATAAAAGCCAACTTTAAAATGGCCCATGTGTTGAATTTAAGTGGCTTTAAATGGACTATTATGAATATGTTCAAAGAATAAAAGGAAAATATCATCTTACTAAGAGCAGATAGAAAATTTCAGCAGAGAATTTTGACCTATAAAGAAGAGCCAAATGGAAACTTCAGAACGTCTAGAACTCAATTTTCAGTGGAAAATTCACTGGATGGTCTTAATAGCAGATTAGAGATGGCGGAAGGAAGTTTAAAGTCTTCAAAATGAAAACTTGTCCAAACCTGCTTAGATCTAGATTTTCTCAGTGACTTATGCTGAAAATTCTGCAGTCGTTTCGGAGATAGTTTGCTCTTTCATTAATTGAACTCAGTCCCCAGGGCCTATTGAGCTTTTCTTCAAAGTGTTTTTCATCTAGGCATCTAGGTCTCCATTTCTGTTTCCACTTCCTGGGTTCAAGGTGGCAGTCTCTTGTGTTTGGTTACTGCTGTAGTCTAACGTTTGGTCTCTAATTCTTTTCATCCAGTTTCCGATCTCTGTAGTCTTAATCACTGCTGTAGTTGTTTGTTCATTCAACAGTTTTTTTGTAAATCACCTACTCTAGTTGTGATACATACTTCTATTCTGCTCGGAAATCTTGAATAGTTCCAATTTTCCTTCAATAGGGAGCCAGATTCTTCTGTCTGGAGTTCGAGTCCTCTGTATTCATTTCTTCTGTCCTCTGATAATTATTGCAATCATATTTCTATTTGTCATAGGTATTCTGGTAGACCTGTGGCCACCCAGTAATGGAGCTCTCTTCTAATACGTGGGGAATCCCCTGCCTTCTGAAGCAGAGGTACACCCCTGATGTAGAGGCTGCCGATACCAGATAATCACTTATCCTGCCTCCCTTGCAGTGCCATCATGTGTCATAGCACATGATCTAGGCTCTCTCCTTTGGATATACTTCTCTCAGACTTTGATCCATAAGTGAGTCATACAGAGTGACAGGGCCTTTGCAGAATGAACGGTGGTAGGTGGCAGTAGTGGCAACACCCACCCAGTTTCCAGAGGCTTCAGTGACACTATCTGGGGTCAACAATAGAAACCGACGTGTCTGTACCTATCAGTGGCTGCAGTAAAATCTTCTAGACTGGTCTTGCATTACAGTTTTGATTACTGACTCTGGCTGCTTAGCCTCTAAACCTGGCTGTGTTTCTTGTGAAGATTTTGTGAGCTGTCTGAATCCTTAAATTAACCAGTTATTTAATAATGCACACTAAGAATTCTGATTTAACATATACACACATACCCTGCCCTAGACAGGCTAATCTTCTTATCCTAAGAGCATGCCAATCTCATCTTGGACTGCCTGCCAAGCCACGGTCATTCTAATCACTAGGAATTCCTTCATTTTCCTATGTCTCTGTTTAAATCTTGCATATTGCCAAGATCTCCTACTTCAGAGATTTTTTTTATGACACTTTTAGACTTGAATAATCATTCACTCCTCTATACTTACACCTTAACGCTAGGTATGTAGTGTTTTATGCTCTTCACTAATTTAAAATATATATTAATTTTCATAAGTTTATTGAAGAGATTACAATGTGTGCCCTAGACACTTGTATCTCTCATCTTGCTTAGCATTGTGTTCAGAACATTGTAGTTATTCATTATGTACTAAATGGAGGATACATTTTATGAAAGACTTTGCTTTATTTGGTATTTCATGAGAAGTGATAATATCCTGGGTAATGTTAAACTATGACAGCCTTTGTGTAGGAAGATGACACTATTGACTGGTTGAAACCATCTGACATGAGCTCTGTCGATTTCTTCCCTTCCCATCTTAAGATTCCTTAAAGCTAATCTTTCTTCTCATTTTTTCTGTCTTAGAGGAAGGAGTGTGATTCTTTCTACCTTGACTCTTTTTACTCTTTTGAAATCTTATTCTATTAATCTTTGCCCCTCCTATATTCTTTCTTTCTTGGGACTGCTTTCTTGTATTAAAACAGCAACAAAAGCTCTTACAATCTATTTCTCTCTCTTGTATTACTTTCAAAGTTACTGAGTTCTTTCTGTCTATTTATGACCGATTTACTAACACAATGATCTTGCTGAACACTTCGCTTCCGTCCTGTCACTTAGCACCTTGCAAGACAGACTTTTTCTTCACCACTTTGGTGAAGCTGCTTTCTTGATGGTTACCAAAAATCTTGTGCTATCAGCCAGTATGGGCTCAACCTCATCCCAAATCTCAGCAGCTTCAAACCACACAAGTTTGCCTCTCTTGCATGCTATACTGATGACCACTGCAACGTTAGGGGTGAGCTGGGGGTGCTCCTCTGTGACATCTTTACTCTGAGACCTAGGCTGATGGATCTCAGTTCAAATTTGGAACATTGCAGGTTGCCTTGGCAAAGGTGAAGAGAATTCTATAGGGTTTTACACTAGCAAATTACATTTTGGGCCTGGAAATGGGAAAATGTCATTTTTGCTCACACTCATTGGCCAGAACTAATCATGTGGCCCCCTCTGAATTAAAGGGGTCAGTTGAGAAAGTGCAAGCCCACCATGTGCCTAAAAGTAAGAAGAATGGAAATATATTCAGGTTTCCTTATTACCAAATCAAATACATTTTTCTGTCTCTTTATTCTCCTTTATTTTTCTGTAGCATTTGATATTACTGACTTTTTTTTTTCTTTTTAAGTGTATTGGGGTAACATTGACTAATATAATTATATAATTTTCAGGTGCACATTATAATTTGATATCTATATATTCTATTGTGTGATTACAACTGAGTCTAGTTATATTACTGACTTCTTAAAACTAACAGCCTGTTGTATGAATCCAGCTGAGTGTTTTGCCAATACCTCAAACTCAGTGTATATAAACACAAATTAATCTTCATCATTTGCCTTCCTGATTCTTCCTGGCTGATTCCAACCCTTTCATTTCTATTATTCATTTCTGTTTATGGTAATAACATCTTCCTATCTCTGGATTTTGAATCTTCACATATTTTTAATTTCCTTTCCTTCAGTAATTTCTTCCTCTGATCCATTTCCAAATCCTGGTTATTTCTGTTTTCTTAGTATTTCCTGAATCTGTTTCCATTCTTACAAGCTATCGAGAAAGCTTCATGTTGGCTGCTTTTATCCAGATTCCTATCTTCAATGTGTCCCATGCCACTACTAGTTTTAGTCCCTCAGAGTTATAATCAGGTCATTGGGCTCTATTTTAAAAATTCTAATAATTCCCTATTTCCTAGAAGATAAAGTTTAAATTATTATTTAGTATTCGTGGCCCTCTATTATCTAGTTTTGACCTATCATTCTAGAATTTTCTCTCAATTTTACCTTTAAGCTCTTGACCAAATTTTACTTTTTCTTTTTTATAAATTCACTTTTGATCATACTAACTGAACATGAACTCTGTTTTTTTTTTTAAGACAATGAAGCTTTTAATATTTTATTATACTTACCATATATCTTATTAGGCCTAGTAATTACTTCTTGCTTATATTGTAGTTTCTTATTATATGTCTCAACCTCAGTACAGTAATGGGCCACATGTTTTGGTCAGTGACAGACCGACTGCATACACAACAGTGGATTATAATGGAGCTGCAAAATTCCTATCACCTAGTGACATTTTGCTGTCATATTGTTTTAAAAGCACAATGTGTTACAGCTCTTCCTTTAGAATGAGTATATAAAGAAAAAAATTTTGTGCAGCTGTACACTGTGCTTTAAGCTGTTTTATTGCAATAGAGTTAAAAGTTAAAAATATTAAAAGGTTTATAAACAAGTTATAGTAAACTAAGGTAAATTTATTATTGAAGATAGAAAAGTATTTTAAAAGTATAAATTTAGTGTAACCTGACTGTACAATGTTTATAAAATCTACAATAACATACAGTAACGTCCTAGGCCTTCACGTTCACTCACCACTCATTCCTTACTCACCTAGAGCAACTTCTAGTCCCGCAAGCTCCATTCAGGAGTGCCTTATGCAGGGGTACCATTTTTTTTTTTTTACCTTTTATACTACATTTTTACTGTACCTTTTCTATGTTTACATGTATTTAAGTATACAAGTATTTACCATTGTCTTAAAATTTCCTGTAATATTCAGTACAGTGACATGCTATCCAGGCTTGTAGCCTAGGAACATTAGGCAACACCACATACCTAGGTGTGCAGTAGGCTATACCATTTAGGTTTGTGCAGGTACACTCTCTGATGTTTGTACAGTGATAGAATTGACTAATGACACATTTCTCAGAATGTATTCCTGATGTTAAGAATAACTGTATTAAACTTTGTTACTTTGTTAAGCAGGACATCTCCTGAAATTGGATGGCAGATTGTAGACTGCTGTACCTACCTTAGTTTTTTTTTTTTTTTTTTTTTTTTTATCCACTACTTACCTGGTAGATTACATTGCACACTGCTGATATAGGATATTTATTGCTGGATGAATAACTCACCCATTTTCCTCTTTTCTCTAAGTAATGATGGTGACTTGCCCTGAGCCACCCACATTCTTTCTCTTAATATTATTTTGAGCTCACCGGCATGTTTTTACATGGTTGTCTGGGTTTAAGAGTTTAATCTGCATCTGTGGAATGGTGATTTGTCTAAGTGAAGTTAATTGGCTCATGCAGAGATTGAATCCACAATCTTGGCCTCATTAGCACCTTGTTCTAATCAGTTGACTCTCTGGCCTAATGCTAGAAAATCTTCACAAAAGACATAAATATAGATATGTTTTAACCAGGTTCATGCTTTTCCCTATGTCCTATGGCAGAGGTGAAAATTAGTTGCCTGTTGAACTTGGACGACTGATTTAAATTGAATATTGGAATTAATAAATGCAATTTTGAATGAATAAGTTCATTAATTGGGTCAGAATAGGCTAATTAAAAGCAAGGAGCTGATTGAGTCTTTGAAATACATAAGAAAGACAATTTACTGTGATGTTTTGCATCTTGCCCACTTCTGAAAACTGCCAGACAACTATTCAGTGGGGACTTTCATAATTTTGAAGAAATATGCCCAAATGCCAAAAAGGTTTTCGGTGAAGCAAGAAACTTCTCTAAACCCCTAACTTGCCAGCTTTTTTTTGGAGCAAACTTGAATGAAGCTGTAGCTTGGTCATGTTGGGTTGGGGCCAACCTTGAACCACAACTCTGAAGAACATCTTTGTTAGACTAATATGGTGGTGGTGCTTTAAAGGTAACTGCTCAGCTCTGGGCTAGGAAAGGTGCCCAAGGAGGATCCTGGCTGACTTGTCTATAAACTCTTGCTTTGTCTATTCATAGCAGACAGTACAGGGCAGTCAAAGGGCCAGATCACAACTTAACTTCAAAATCGGACGATAGGAGCCTATATAAGGGATCAGGCACCTGGAGTCTTAGGTCAATGGATATGAAAAAAACTCTACTATTATTTTGTTTCTGGCTAAATCTTTAAAACTCTATGTCATAGCTTCCTGAAAACAGCTCATTAACTAATATCTGAAGTTGAAATTTTAAATATTTGTCATCGATACTCTTTGTTTATTTAAATACTCCCTTATTACAGATTTAGGGTAGAATTGGGAATACATGTCTAAATTGGGTACAGCATTAACTTCCCTTTAGGACAATAATTGCCAATTTTCCCTTCACGTACTTGAAATATTGAGAATTGGTGTATTCAAAGTAATTTTGTTCTGAATATGAAGCTCTGAGGGTAGCATCACTATCTCTGAAGTATGAACTTGTGTATTTGAGGGCCCTTTTAATAAGTCTGAGAGTTTTGTGATAGGAAAATGTTCATTAAGCTCAGGCTCTGGGGAAAAGGTCAGTCTAGGTTATTCAGAGAAAACGTTTAAAAGGATCATGCAGTCTTAATGAAATCAAAATAATTGGCAGAAAGTATTTTTAAAAAGTATGAAGTTTTGTTGAAAAATTTAAAATATTGCAAGTAAGATGACTGTCTTTCCTTGTTTAAAAAAGAAACAACAGGCCAAAAGGGAGTCACTTTGGCTAAGCCACGGTAGCAAACCAAAATTTAATAACTAACCTAATTGCAGTTTCAGCTTTTTCCAGGAGTGAAAATTTAAACTCTGGAATTTCCTGATCAATGCTAGTGAGGTAATCTGCATGATAAAAACTCTGCTGGTCCCTCCGCCCCTCCCCAAACACATTCTGGTTTACAATAATCCTTTCTTTTCTTTTGTTAACAGCTCCTTGTCCCACCCCTCCTCTTATAAAAACCTTCCATTTTATAGAATCGTCTGAGAACCCCTCTAGTTGCTAGGTGGGATGCTGCCCTATTCATGAATCGCTTAATAAAGCCTATTAGATCTTCCAATTTATTCAGTTGAATTTTATTCTAAAACACTGCATTTCCTATAATAAGCAGTTTAAATAACTAGAAACGGTTTGATAACCCCACTGCCTCAGATATAATTTCTATTTTATTAGTTTATTTTTCCTGATTATAAAAGTAATCAATGTGTATTGTAGAAAAATGAGAAGTTCCTAACATCATTTCAAATAAAATGCTGACATAAGCTTAAGAGGAAAATGCAATCGGACAAAAGTTAATAGATTTCAATACTCTATCCTTTTTACTAAATACATCAAAAGAGTATTAGGAAGAAAGCTTATAGTCTGAAGGGAAAGAATCAAAATGTGACCGCAATAGACCTTACGTCCTGAAATCTCTGCTAGCTGCTATTGATTCATTTTAGAAGTGGGGAATAACAACTGCAGGTAGTTGGGCATTAGAACTAATTTGTGGACCTCAGCTTTCTGTCTTCCTGTGATTCTCACAAGAACCTCTTCCTTTTTTCAACTGCTTTGGACTATTCCTTCCAGGCAGAAGGCAGGCAGAACTCTGCTTTCTCAGCAGTGTCCCCTGTTAAGAGACTATAGAGTCATCCACTTCATGGGCACTTCAATATTCTCTTTCAAAAGAACCAAGCAGTCATTGCTTTCACAGTCGGGCCTGTTGCTCTGTAACCACAACACAGTAAGCTCTTCTTCTGAGCCGTGCTGTTTGATTGACCAGTTTTATTCTTAAATCTACCCAGTGGATTAGATGCTGTAAAGAAGAAAAAACATTTTCTATCCAGTAAACACATGTATAAACTAATAACCTACATAGCAACAGGATATGATGAACAAAATTTATTTTCATTGAACTATAAATAGTAGGAAGTCTTTTAAAGGAGTAGGAATCAGGTTGAGAGTTTTTAAAATGCTGTGTTTTTAGCACTGGCAGGTATTTTGTTGAACTTTTTCTGACACTTAATCTAATTATGACTTAATTGAGACTGAAATGATTTTCAGTTGTAAAAGGGTTTAGAATAAAAGGCTTTGCTCGAAGAGTACTCTTCACTGAAAATAGTGAGGTCTTTGTCTTGTCTTAGAACTTCCTTCAAAATTGCAGTGAAACACTGTTAATATAATATACCTGTATTTGCAATGAGATGTTATAGCTCAATGTCAGAAAGGTGAGATAAGAATAAGAATTGTATTAGTAACAAGTGCAAATGAACAAGTTTATTACCTAATGTATGTTGTTTAAAAGAATGTCAGGAGTGGATTGTTTCTGTGACTTTAATGGTAATTCATCTTTGAGGCGCTTTCAAGTCGTGAAACTATGACTTCTTTGTTTTGTGATCAAAACAAAAGCAAAATATGCACGTACAGTATATTTTATAGTTAGACTTTGCTTTATCTTGTAAATGAGAGGAGTTTCTGAAAATTTTCTCTTTTCCTTAAGGTAGCTTTTGTAAGCATTTGGGAGTTTAGAATAAAACATTGCAATGAAGGGAATGACTTTCATGATGAAAATGTTGGTTCTGCAATAATCCTCTTGGCAAGACTTTCACATAATCAGAAACTCTTAAACTAGAGCTGAGACCCTGCTATGGTTTAAATGTCATTAAACCTATCCTAGAATATACCTTAAGGGGCTGAGCCAGGTATAGTTGATGATTTACCTTCTTCTAAATAACTGTTGAGCAAATACCATCACTTGACCTGGTAACCAAGATTGGTCAGGTTACCACCATATATCCAGACTGTAATCAGTTTCCTGCTCTTTATATTAAGGAAGAAGCTTGTTTATTTGTTTGTTTGTTTACCTAAGTAGCTGGATTCCTGTTTATAGAAGGCCAAATTTTAAAGCCATAGATTGTATCTGGCTAAAATTTATTTGGATGAAAAACAATGTTTGTAACATAATAAATAATCTGTTGTGGAACAAACAGGATAATCTGTGTCTCATGATTAGCTCCCAAATTGATTTTTATAAATATAGTAATGGAGAGTAACTTTAGACTGCTAAACATAAACAGGCGCACGAAATAACAAAGACAAAAACAATTCAGCATCTATAAAACAGAGAGCAAGCAAATCTGAGTGTAATAAACCACAGAGCAATGGTTTACAGCATAATTATCTGATAGTCATATTTTCTGAGTTTCTAGTGAAAAATATCTCACTTTAAAATAGCTCATAAAGTCTGGCTGAGATGTATAGAACTTTCAGAAAAGGCGATCCTATGCAATTAGCACATTATCTACCCTGGTAGTAAACGCTTCAATGGTCCTGCAATGTCTTCTCTGTACCACGAAGTACAAACTACTTCACATAGCCAAAAACGTTCTGCATGATTTGGTCTCTGCCTTAAGGTTCTGGCTTCCTCCCTTCCTCCTTTGTACAATGGGCTTAGTTCATTTTTTTTTGTTTTTGTCTCAGATAAATCCTACATTTTTCTTAAGAATCATTTCAGGAATTTATTCCTTTGGGAGATAATCTCTTAACCTTTTGCAAACATGGTGGTATTCAGCCATAGTGGTTATTAATAAAATTTCTATACAGTAGCTACATTATGTTGGGCTCATAAAATGCTTGATTATTTTTTCTAGAATGTGCAAGTCAGCTAGTGAATTAAGGTTACAACTGTCTGCATATAGTTTTCTGTTATTTTACTCGCAGACTGAGGACTTTAGAGAAAGGATAAGTGAATATAACAGCTCTGAAATGCTCTTGCTAGATATGTAGCCCAAAGTTGTAGATTTTGGGGCAGGGTAAGGCAAACTAACCATCATTTTAAAGTTTCTTTTAGAGTGGTATGTTAGAAACCTCGTTGATCCAGCTTTTTTCTTTAGTAAATTCGCCAGCACTTAATGAAAACTTGACTAGAATAGTGAGAAACTACTAGGTTATAGTTTTTTCCTAGGAGCTGAGTATTTAATTTTGTGATCTCATTTTTTCCTTTCATTGCTTTTGGGAAAACATAGGCCTGTTTCCATAGATTTTCTTCTCAATTTTAATGTTAAATCATTTTTCTAATATTGTAGCATTTTTCTTAAACCCTCAACAGGAGAGTTTCTTACACTGTTTCTGTTTTACGAATAAAGCTCATGTAAGAAAAGATATCTGGATTACTGCTTTAATATTCATTCAATAGTTCAGGAGGCAGATATATATCCATATCACTGTCATCTGCTTTTAGCTACTTAGCTATAGCCTTTGAAAGCACTAAAAACCAAAAACATTGATTCCCCTGCCCCCACCCTTTTGTGGATGAAAGGGAGAAGCAAGAGGATTTTTGAAACAAGTTCAATAAGTGAAGACTTTCAGGGAGCAAGGCTTTTCCTATATGCTTTTAAACCTTCTTATATAATATCGTGATATTCCATCTCTTAGAGGGGGAGAAAGAAATGAATTTAAAGTTGCATGGAAAACTAGTAAAAGGGACCAAAAAGAAGAGGTACAGATTTCTTTTCTTTATGGCTTTTAACATCGTAAACAATGACAACAATATCATATCCTATATTTATAGGGCCAGTTCTTTCCAAAACATTTTGCCTCATATCATCTCATCTTCACAGGATGGTTAGGACAATTCATATAATGGATTTCATTAGTCAAAGTAAGATATTTTACTTGTTGTCTATTTTCAAACACAAATGAAAATAAAATTCTAAGATTCTTTCCAGTTCAAAGATGCATAAATCTACAATAGGATTGAAGTGAGGTTCATTTTGACTTGTCTCTGAAAACAGTCCTTATTTTTTTTTATAGCAGCTTTATTGAATATCATTCACATATCATAAAATTCACCATTTTAAATAATATAGTTCAGTGGTTTTCAGTACATTCATGAAGTTGTGCAACTACTTCTATCTAATTTTAGAACACATTCATCACCTCAAAAAGAAACACTTTCCCCATAGGCAGTCATTCTACCTCTGGGCCTTCCGATTCAGTTTGTCACTTCTGAGTGTGGTGCAACCCCTTTGGAGACAGCTGTTCTGTGGGCACCCATTTCATCAAATAAGGTGCTCAGAGTTCTGCAAAAATCACGTTAAAATCTTTTAGAAATATTTGGCTATTTCAAAATTCTTTTTGCATTTTGAAACACTATTTTGATATCTTGAAAAGGTATTACTTACTTTTTAATATAATTGGATGTCTGTAGCCTGGACCTCAACTTTTCCCCCCTCCTTTAAATTAAAAAAACCTGTCAGTCTAAAAGCCTCAGAGCCATCTAGGGCAATTTGAATCCAACTTTGAAGGTAAACTGCTCCTTTGTTTGGGGAAAAATCTCTTGACTAAGGCTTTTAGATATGCAAATGAAAGCCATCTTTCAAAAGTTGTTCTTTTTTTCACCCTTGTTATAATTGCGAAAAGCCTAAAAGTAATGCTGTAACCAGAAGTGGATGTTTCATGGAAATGGTGAGAATTCTGAATAGTCATGAAAATCAAATATCCTGTTTTCTTTTGAGATTTTTTCCCCCCTCTAACTGTAGACCCCTGAAAATTATTGCTTGTTTTTGTGGAGATTGACTGTGTACTCTCACTCATGCCATTGTCCCATTGTCTAAGCATTTGCCAAAAATTAGAGGGCAGATGCCATTACAGTAGAAAAGATGCAAATGGGCACCTCAAACTGGGAGGTGGGGCCTTAAAAATGATTGGACAGAGATTCTCGAAGCTTATTCTGGACTGTTCTGTTGAAGCCACACAAAGAATGTTGTTAAAAATTGAATAACTAGAAAACGTGCAGTTATTAAATTATAAAGAATCGTTCTGTTACAACTCTTAGGTCAAGACTAATTCCCAGTGGTTTGAGATGGTGTATTTCTTATAAATCCTTGTGAGAAGAGGCCAATTCAGGGGCGAGAAATAAAAATTTTGGAGGCAAATTTTAGATTTCTACTTTTTTTGAGTCAAGCAATAGTTTTGCTTAGACTGTGGGGTACAGACAGAGTTTCTGAACCTCCCCTGTGGAGGAAGGGGTAAGCTGACCTGTTACCTAGAGGAGTTATGGATGAGAACCAGGCAAGAGATTCTAAAGTTAAGTTTGTGTTTTCAGGTTCGAAGAAGAGTGATCTCTTCCAGTAGCAATTTAAGCCACTGTTTGGTTTGTTCCTTAGTTGTTCTAAGTCTGTTACAGATATTGGTCTGGTTTTGAACTGTGGAGAATTGGGGACAGGATCTCCTGTGCTTAGGAAGCGGGGTGGAAGTATCATGGTGGTCCCAGTGGGGTACAGATGTGCCCAGGAGGAGACTTCTCATGAAGGAATTGGCACCTATGGTGGAACAAGATGTGGTAAGGATTTAATTTCGAAACTTAGACTGGTGGGAGCCTAAGCTGTTTTTATTTGATATTAAAAGATGTGACCTTTTGGTGTTCTAGGCTTATGAGGCCTATGACATATTTACTTATTCAACAAACATTTATTGAAATCTTGGTATGTGCCAGGTACTGTTTTTTTGTGTTTGAAATACATCCATGAACAAAGCAGACAAAAATGGCTTACTTCGCAGAGCATGTATTCTAGCGTGTAGGGAATCTGCCAGTAAATAAGTAAATCACACAATGTGCAGAAAGTTGAAGTGCTATAAGAAAAAGTTAGAGCAGGTATGGAGAGGGGGTAGTAAAAGGAATCAGGAATACAGGGGTGAGGATTTACTGATTGTTGCCATTTTAAATAGGATAGTCAAGATTGGCTTAATTGAGAAGGTGACACCTGAGAGAAAAACCGAAGGCGTTGAAGGATCAGCCACGTGTATTTAGAAGAAGAGCGTTCCGTGCAGAGAGAGCATCCTCTGCAAAGTCCCTGAGGTGGGTGTGGTAGGCTGAATAATGCCCCCACCCCTAAATATGTTCAAGTTCTAATTCCCAGAACCTGTGAATGTTATAGGCAGAAGAGACTTTGCAGAGAGATTAAGAATGTTGAGATTGGGAGATTACCTAGAGTATTCAAATGGACCCAATGTAATCACAACTCTTGTTATAGGGACACAGGAGGAATCAGAGTCAGAGGAGAGGGAGATGTGGTGAGGGAAGCAGAGGTTGAAGTGATGTACTATGAAGATGGAGGAAGGAGCTACAAGCCAAGAAATGTAGGTGGCCACTAGGAGCTGAAAAAGCAAGGGAATGGACTTCCCCTCAGACTCTCCAGAGGGAACCAGCCCTGCTGACACCTTGGCTGTAGCCCAGTGAAATTGATTTTAGATTCCTGACCTCTCGACTATAAAAGAATAACTTTGTGTTGTTTTAAGCCACGAAGTTTGTGGTCTTTTGTTACAGTGGCAATAGGAAATTAATACAGTGTGAATCTAAGATTGTTCAAGCAACAGAAAGGCAAGTGATTGGAGGGAGAGAGTGACAGCAGAAGAGGCCAGAGAGATAAAGGGGTGAAATAGCTCTCATGGATTCATTGAGGCTTTTGTGTAGAGGGGCGAAGTGATGTTTTAAAATAGACTATGTGTATGTGTATGTGTTTGGGAGGAGATTGGGGAGCCTAAGGTGGTAGAAGGAGACCAGTAGGGGCCTATTTTAGGAATCATGAGAGAAATGATGGAGATCAGAATCAAGGAGGAATCAGTGGAGGTGGTGAGATCTGCTTTAAAGAATAAGCCACATATGTTCTGACGAATGGAATGTGGCCAAGAGAAAGAGAAGTGTCAAGGATGGCTCTAAGATATTTCACCTGAGCAACTGGAAGATTAGAGTTGCTTATCAACTATACTGAGGTCTATATGAGACCACAGGTAGAATGTGTATCTAAAGTGTGTGTATATATTACACATCCAAGAGGAAATATTGAGTGTGCAGTCAAGTGGTTAGGTTCAGAGTTCAGAGGACAGAGAAAAAATTTGGGAGTTGTTGGCAATATAAAAGCTATTTAAGCTATGAAATTGGATGAGATTGCTGACAGGGAGATTGCAGGCAGAGAAGAAAAGTATTAAGGCATAGAGCACTCCAATGTTTAGAGGGCCGGGAGAAGGGGAGGGACCAGCGATGACAATGGAGATGAGCAATGAGTGATATGGGGAAAAGGAAACATTTCCTTGTCCAAGTGATGACAAATGCTTGTATTTTAAAAGGGAGACACATGGCATTATAGAGCCCAAAGAGAGAAATCTCTACTGGGAGACATTTCTCTGTGGTCTTGTTTCTGCACATTTTGTAAACAGGGATACTGACAGTTCTTATTCCAGGTTACTGTTGTAAGGATATTTGTGTAGTAAACAGTCTTGTAAGATAGAGATAATGTCTCCCTCTGGAGCAGAGAGCAGGTTTGTTTACTGTCCAGTGTAATTAGGACAATGTCTCCTTCCAAAGCAAAGTTCAGGCCGGTTTATTTACTCTCATAAAAGATTGGGGATTCCTGTACTTGGGTTTTTTCAGCTGTGATGCAAACTCACCTGGGCCCTCTTGAAGGACTTGGGGTGGAAGGGAACTGACACAAATAAGAAGCTTATGCTTCTTGCTCTGCTGTGATTAATAAAGTCCTTTGTCTCTGACCCAGGCGTCTCCAGACTTCTGCCAGAATGAAACTGTAGGCAAAGTCATCAGCTGGCAATTAGGCCCAACGCAGGTTTTATTTTATTTTTATTTTTTAACATTTTTTGTTTTTCAGTTATAGTTGGCATATAATATTATATTAGTTTCGGGTTTACAAGATAGTGATTAGACATTTATATAACTTACGAAGTGATCACCTGATAAATCTAGTACCCACCTGACACCATACATAGTTATTACAATATTATTGACTTGTTCCTTATGCTGTACTTTACATCTCCATGACTATTTTGTAACTACCAATTTGTGCTTCTTAATCCCTTCCCCTTTTTCACCCACCACCCCACTCCGCTCCCATCTGGTAGCCCTCAAAATGAGTTTGTTTTTGTTGTTATTTTGTTGTTTAGATTCCACATGTAAGTGAAATCACGTGTCATTTGTCTTTCCCTGTCTGACTTACTCCAGTCAGCACCATACCCTCTAGGTCCATCCATGTTTCAGATGGGAAATATTTCATTTATTTATTTGTTTATTTTATGGCTGAGTAATAGTCCATTGTATATGTGTACCCTTTCTTTTTTATCCATTCATCCACTGATGGACATTCTGGTTGCCTCCGTATCTTAGCTATTTAAATAACAGCAATGAACGAATGGCTATACTTGTCCCTTCAAAGAAGTATTTTGGGTTTCTTCGGATAAATAACCAGAAGTGGGATTACCAGGTCCTTCTTTATCTCTTGTTATAGCCTTTGTTTTAATGTTTGTTTTGCCTAGTTAAGTGTTGCTACCCCAGATTTTATTTTCATTTCAATTTTCATGAAATATCTTTTTCCATCTCTTTACTTTCAGATTGTGTATGTCTTTTGATCTAAAGTGAATATCTTGTAGGAAGCCTATGTAAGAGTCTTATTTTCTTATCCATTCAGCCACCCTATCTTTTGATTGGAGCACTTAATTCTTTTTCATTTGAAGTACTCATTGATAGATATGTAGTTATTGTCATTTTATTATTCATATTTTTGATACATATTTTTTCTTCTTAAAGAAGTCTCTTTAACATTTCCTGTAATACTGGCTTGGTGGTGATGAACTCCTTTAGCTTTTTCTTGTTTGGGAATCTAAATTGCTGATTTGATCTTCCGCTTCATCCAATCTATTGATTCCCTCTAATGTATTCTTCATTTCAGATATTGTATTCTTCATTTCTGACTAGTTTCTTTTTATTTTTCCATCTCCATTTTTATGTTTTCTATCTCCTTGTTAATATTCTCACTGAGTTCATCTATACTTCCTAAGTTATTGAGCATCCTTATAACCAGTGGCTTGAACTCTTCATCTGATAGATTGCTTATCTCCATTTTGTTGAGTTTTTTTCTGGAGCTTTGTTCTGTTCTTTCATGTGGGTCATGTTTCTTTGTCTCCTCATCTTGGCTGCCTCCCTGTGTCTGTTTCTATGTGTTAGGTAGGGCTCCTAAGTCTCCCAGGCTTAGTAGAGTGGCTTGATATAATAGGTGTCCCGTGGGGCCGAGTGGTACAGTCTTCTGGTCACCTAAGCCAGGTACTCAAGGTGTGTCCTTTGTGTGGGTTGTGTGTGCCCTCCTATTATAATTGAGCTTTGGTTGCTGTGTGCACATTAATGGGAGGGTTTGACTCTTGGACTGTTCAGTTAGTTGTGAGGATTGGCTGGTGAGGGGCTGAGCCTATGGTGCAGGATTTACTTTAGCTGGGCTCTTGGTGCCTGCCTGGTTCTCTTTGGGCATGCCCTTCTCAGATGCAGCCCTAGGTAGTGCTCCAGCTCTGGTTGAAACAGGCCACCAGATGTGCTGGCCCAAAGCCCTCCTGGGAGGGGTCCAGCTGCAGGCCAAGTTCAGCTGCAGCCTGTGCACTTCCGGAGTCATCTGATATGAGTCACTAAGCAATCCACAGATGGCTGCCAACTGTGCTGGGCTTATAGGTGCCTGGAGAGGCCAAGCCAGGAACCAAGGATGGCTGCCACTAGTGGGGAGTTTGGGGCTGCTTAGCAAGAAGTACAGGGCACTCTGAGGTAAGATGCTGCTTCTTTGAGTTTTGTGAGCCTCAGAGAGATTTTAGGATAGTCCACAGCACGAACCAAGACAGGTCATTTATTTGGAAAAACCACTGAGGCAATTTGGGAGAGGTGGAATCTCGGAATCACCTGGGTGGAGTGATCTGTGTTAACCAGCTTGATGGAGACTCAGATATGGTGGTCACCCTGCCTGTGTACTCTGGGAGTGGTGAGGACTCAACAAAGGAATAATGGAACTGCTAGCACTTCTGTCCAGGACAAAGCTGCCCCTCCAGCTCTTGTTCTAAAGCCAGACAATTCAGTTCCTCCCCATATTTCCCTGACACTCCTCAAGCAACTGCCCCAGTGTTGAGTTCAGAGTGAGTCTGTCAGCAAGTAAGTCTGGGCGTGGACCCTTTAAGAGGAATGTTTGCGACTCCCTCAGCCTTTTGTCTCGCTCAGCTACAATCTCCACTGGTTTTCACAGCCAGAGGTTGTGGGGACTTCTATTTTCGGCACTGGAACCCTGGGCTGGGGAGTCCAGTGTGGAGCCGGGACCTCTCACTCCTCTCAGGTTGGGAGACCTCTGCAGCTAAGATAACATCCTGATTCTTGACTGTCACTTGGCCTGTTTTGTATCTCTGCTCCTCCTATCAGTCTCAATGTGACTGCTCATATATGTCCCCAGTTGTAGGACTTCTGTTCAGCCAGATCTCAGGTGACTCCTAGTGATGTTTTTTCTGTAGCTTTGTAGTAATTTTAACGTGGTTGTGAGAGGAGGTGAGCAGTGTCTACCTTCTATCCCATCTTGACCCAACCCCCCTACGCAGTTCTTAACAGTCATAATTCTTCAATTATTGAATGTACTTATAATTATTTTGCTGCACATGAAGATGACAAAACACTAAAATATTTGCATGTTAACAATTTTAAAGGATAATTTTTCTAAAATTGATCACCTACTTTCCCACTTTCTAAAAGAGGAGGCTTCTGAAATAACCTTTAATGTTTCCGGGCTTAGCGTATGGTCAGGCCCGAAAGGCTTACTGAGTTATGTAGAGGTGTCAGGGTCAACGCAGGTGATTCTCAAACAGCCCTTTATGAAAGAATCACCTGATATGCTTATGAATATTGTATACTTGTATACTTTCCAAATATTCGGATCTTTATGGGGCTCCGGATCTTATTTTTTAAAACAAATTCCCAGGTGATTCTAATGAAAATGCTTCAGAACCACACTTTGAGAAACTCATGAAATGGCTCTGGATTAGCAAGGGTTTGACTTCTTTTGACTGCATTTTAGTTGTCTACCCTCTTCCCTTACTGTTAATTACAAATTAACTACTAGCAGTTTCTCACCCTGCTTTATATTTTCTGTGCCCCAAGGAACACAATAACAAGTGGTTAGAATTCTTTCTAAATGAAGTTAAAAGAAGCTTCAAATGAAGGACGGAGGTGTTCGCCTGGTGCAATATATTTGATCTTTGGTGCAAAGCTTTTGTAACTATATTCAAACTGTTTAGAGTCCTTTTATTTTACTTTTTTGATTACCAACTATATCTTAGAGAGTTACTGTTGTTGTATAAGTGCTCTTTGCATAATTGAATTTACTGATTCCAGTTCCTTCCCCAAAAGAATTGGAAGTAGCCTTTACCATATTTACTGATAACCAAATGAATTTACTAATAACAATCCTTTCCCAGAAAGGATTTGAAGTAGATTTTTAAATATTTACTGATAACCAGTAGAATTTACTAGTAACAGTTCTTTCCCCAAAAGATTTTGAAGTAGCCTTTACAATGTTAATGAAAAGATTATAAAATAGATTGACAATCAGTACTATGGAAAAATGAAGAATGCAAAATGATTCCATATGGGTTAATTTATTGCCATACTGAACTTCATACTTACTTGTGAGATTCCTGGCAGTCAGTGCAAAAGAGGAAATACCATAAGCTACATGTTTTTTTCTAATTTAAAAGTGAGAAGCACAGGTCTTAGAAAAGATAAAATTCTTTCTTGGCAGCATTTTCTAGAATAAATTTTGCCCAAGGGGCTTCTTTTATAGAAGACTTTGAGTGATATATTTGATAATCTACCCAACTATTTTTTATATAGCAAATTCAAAGACAAATTTCTTTTGACTGTTTCTTATAACAATATTTCATGAAACTTCAGGCATCATTGAAGCATAACTCAGTCAAAGCAATGCTGCATGGTGCTGAATACTGTGGTCTAAGGATATATCATTTTGATAATTTAATAAAGTGAGGTATAACTCTATTTAATTTTTGTAGGAAAAAATGCTTACAGAGAAAATGTTCACATTTATCTTCTGGGATGAGTGACTGATGTACTATTTCTCAATGAGATATTTTAATCATTATATATAATGTACTTACTGCCTTTGATCCAGTTGTTTATTAGTTCCTATATACAACATGACGTTACTTTTCTTACATAAAGTTTGGCAGATACTGTAAATACAGATCCTGGCTGGTTGTGGCTTTTGTTTTCTAGATTGTTGTTCTGCTCACCCCATTGATTAAAAGCTGCTTACTTTTAACTCAAACTTTAAAACTTTAGGGTACTCTTGTACTATTATTATTTGTGCTTGTGCTATATGTTTTGAACACATCGTTCATCATACAGTCTTCTGAGGCTCTGCATAAAAATTACCACCTTGACTATAAGACATTATGTTAGCCAACTGTGACTAAAAATGGTGTTTAGATACTAGCTGTCAGCATGGTTCAAAACTTCCACCTAAAGATGGAAATCGCAGCAACAGCAGAAAATCCAACATGCCTCTAAACACAGTGTTAAAGAAACAATGGCTGCCAATGTCAGTTAAAACAGAACATTTTTAGAAAGAGAAAACCAGTGAATAGAAATTTGCAGTAAGAAAAAAAATGCAGACATTTGTCTTTGTATCTTGCTTCAGTTGGAAATGGACAAATGGTTACTCAGAGCTTTATGATATATTACATCAAGGGAAAAATTTCTGCTAGTTTCAGGTTTTTATTGCTGTGGGTAGAGAGATACTCTTCTGTACATAGTAAACATTTTTATTGTCATTAAGTTCATTTTTGTTTCTGCTTTCCTGTAGTTTTCTTAATATGTACCAATCAACCTCCTTCTTAGGGCATGGAGGCTTTTTTCCAGGTAGACTAATATTTGTGGTTTTAATTGGAGGGCTAGCACAAAATATTTCTCATTTCTACTTCAGCAAGGTTTTTTATATTATCTTGTGTTATCTTGATATGCTTTTTACCATTCACCAGCAAGGATCATAGCAACCAAGATAATGATATAAACACTCTATGTAAAAATATTCTATCTAAATCTGTGTAATTATGTAATAACATAATATGGTAAGCTATATTTTCAGAACACCTCTCAGAGAGAGATTGCAAAGCCCTTATACAGATGTGCTCTGGACAGAGAGGAATCTGCAGTCAAGAAGGGATTGTAAAGTGGGCAGTAGGTTTGAAAACAATTTACATTTCCAGATTTCTCAATTGATGCCTTGAATATTAAAATGTTAGAGCAATATAGACTTCTTAAGAGAACTTTATATACTCCTCTATGATGATAATCCGAATCACATGTTTAAGCACTCTTGTTAGATATTTAACTAGATATTATCTAGTTAGTAGGTTAGATATTTTCCAGACTGCTTGACTAGACCCTGCAGGACCTTTGGGGCTCTTATGGTGGGCAAAACAGAGACTTAGGTGGTGGTGAACATGGCTTTCAGTAGCTAAACACAGCCTCCCATATGAGTCCTTGCTAACTTTTGCAAGCTAGGACAATTGGGAGAGCCCCAGTAAGCCAGAGAAAGTAGAGAATCAAAGTAGTAAGGTAAATGGTTTTGTAGGTGACTCTGAGTGACAAATAAAAACCAATAAAATAGGTGAAAGGCTATTTGCTTTTCTCTTTAGTTTTTGGGGTTTATTGATCTGTTGTTAATTTGTGCTTTATCAAATAAGAAAGAAAAGAGTAAAATTGGAAAAAAACCCTTTACTATCTAAATAGAAGACTACAATTAGGAAGATTAATGAATCAACTTGATTTTCCTTCCTTTGACAGCTTGTTGTTAAACTCTGTTTTTGCCTGTTGGCTTTGTATGAAAGTAAATTTTGCCTGTTGGCTTTGTATGAAAGTAAATGAAGGCTCTTTAAAGCCAAATTATATTTAAAATAGGTAAAGCTACTATTTATTGAGCATTATTATAGCTTTTTAATGAGGCCAACATCATAGATTATCTTGAAATTCTACTTTACCAGTTTCTAGGTGATCTTGACTTGCTTTTCACCATTCATAAAAACTAAGAAAAATACGAAAAACCCTACTAGGTAAAAATAAGGTACTAAGTGAAAATGTTCATTCTACTCTGTATTCTATTATCATTGTAGGGTGGGCATTCTCCCCTGTGCCATGTTCCAATTTTTACAGATTAACAAAATTGAGGGTAAGTTGGTTTAAGGAATTTACTCAAGGTCATGTGGTTATTAAATATATTGTGGAGATTCATACTCAGGTTTGTCTAAATGGGGAATTTAAACCCAGTTTGACCTAATTTAAGGCTGGAGTTCTTTTCATGAATTTCCTAAATAATGAGCTCACACAGCTTTAGCTTGATTGATTATATTGGGATCAGCTAAGTAAAATGACTTTCACTACAGAGTGCTTATAAAAAGAAAAATAGTCAAAGAAACTTGTTTCATCAGAGGTGTTCAGAAGAAAACAGATTTACCCCAAAGAAAAGTTCAAAAGGTTCAGAAGTTCAAAGGCCCATAGGAAGGAGGCCTTCCTTCAAAAGAGGGATTTAAGTCTCGGACAGTGTTGCTGTAGGGCAGCATTTCCTAAATTTACCTTATAAAGCTCACTTGTGATGCTTGTTAAAAAATACAGATTGTTAGCCCTCTCCCTTAGAGACTGATTCAGTGGCTCTCTGTGGTGAGACCCAGAAATCTGTATTTTAACAAGGACTCCTCCTTGCAAGGTTGTTTTATTTTCAGGGAAATTTAGAAAACATTGCTTAAAAAGTATGAGTCAGTCTTCTGAACTCCTAGAATCTAGCTAGCATAGATATGTATTTTAAATAGATGTTAGAAGAGTATAACAAAATATCATCAAGGAGATTTCGTTTAAAGGTAGCTATGAATAGAAGACTGTGCGGAAAAACGTCAGCGTAAATGGGGCCAAAATAAAAGATGGTTCACATATTATTCAGGACCTTTTCAGATGCATGTATTGGAACACCCGTTCACACTGGTTTAAAAAAAGTAACAGTTTAGGGAGTGGGATTTACTAGCTAACAAATACTGGAAAGGTCCAAGGGCTTAAATGACACATGGGTTCCACCATCCCTGATTACCAGTTCATTCTCAGTGAAGGCTGTGATTGGCCAGCATGAGTCACCTGCCCACCCTTGTGGTTGGTTGGGGTAATAGATGGTGATTGACAGTGACACGCACCGCATGGAGAGGAACAGGATTGTTCAAAGGAAAGCAAGGAACTATAAGAGAAGGGCATGGGGAAAGAGATTTAGGGCTGGGGTGAAGTGATCTTGGTCGGTCACTAGAGTACCCTCCCACTGTCATTATTATTTTCCCTTTATTTTGTGCCATATTTAAGAATTTGCATGAATTGTAATATTAACTCCTTAAAATAGTATACATAAAATTAAGTATTATAATCAAAAATGCATACATAAGCCTGAGGTGGCATTATCCTATAAATTTTCTCTAAAATGACACCTGAAAATCCAAGCTTGATTGACCGTGCTACTCATTTTTCAATTGCAACTGAATAGAGAAAAGACATGGTTTATAGGGAAACTAACAAGCCTTTCAGGGTTTCCCTAGCACCTAGATAATGAGTATGTCATTATTTCATTTCCTTTTGCATTCAACGCTCCCCTGAAGGACCTGTTTGAAATGATGTTATCTTTGGAAATTGATTTTTCCTAAATT
Source organism: Eonycteris spelaea (assembly GCA_003508835.1). Lineage (NCBI taxonomy): Eukaryota > Metazoa > Chordata > Mammalia > Chiroptera > Pteropodidae > Eonycteris > Eonycteris spelaea. The sequence goes on from PUFA01000053.1 coordinate 6,273,288, forward strand.
AGAAGCATCAATTTTCTTAGAGTTTTCCAGTGATGTTTTCAATAAAAATTCTGAGACTATACTTCCTTGCCTATGCATTAACCTCCCCCCTCCCACAAGAAAAAGTCTTATTCTCCATAGTTGCAATGATAAAGCAATACAATAATATTTGAACACCTTTTGCTAAAAAGTTGGAAAGATTTTAACATACTTTTTAGCAAACTCATAAACATTGGCTATATTGGTAGCTTTTTAAAGCAAAACGTCCTTTCAGACCAAAAGGGACAATGAAAGGGAAACCATTCATTCATTCAACAAATCTTAAATAGTCTACTGTGTGGCACGTTACAGTAGGTACTTTGGGAGTCTTGCTGTGTGTTATTCATTATCCAGGGTAAGATTAGTGATTCTAGAATATTAGTTCTCTAAGTCTTTTAGAAATCTGTTTCATAATAGCTTTTGTTCAATAAAATTTGTAGACTCATGGGGTGGTTGCCACTGCCAGACACATGAGTAGGCAAAGTTGGATGTTGGTATCTGCTCAGTTTCCTTCAGCACTCCCTTCTTGCCTCTTCTTTCTGCTCTCTCTGATAGAGTCCCTGTAAACCCCATGCCCTGAGTGCTCTCCCTTCGGGGCTCAGTGGCCCTTACTACTGTCTCCTGTCCAGCTCTGCTCTCTTATATTGTGCCATCTCCCAGAATGAACCCTTTTTACCAGTTATGATGAGTTTTGGTTAGTGTGAAGATGGTATTATATTTAGAAAACAGTAATGCTTGACTCCTGCCAGCTTTCAGACACTCTTTTACTCCAAGTTTCCAAAAGGGGTATGCAAACACTATAAAATAGAACAAGGAAATGCTTTGCTTACCATGCTAGGAGAGAGCCTGGTGATCGAGGCTGGACTTGGTAGCTTAGGCTAGAGGACCAAGGAGATTTTTTCTCCTTCAGCCTAAACTGGAACCTGGGAATCTTACTGCTATATAATAAAAGGCCCATCTAACATATTTACCAGCTCTGAGGAGATGGAATCAGAGAGAAACAGCAGACAAAAGAGATGGCACATGTCCCTGCTCTTCTGGGAGTCCCTGGCCTGGCTGCCTTTGGAATAGCAAATCCTTAAATATGTCTCTAAGACTTGTCTTCTTTCCAAGAACACATTTGGGATGGTTTTAAATGAGTTTCTCCTACTAACCATGAATTGTTATTCACTAGCTTTTTCTTTATACTGTACAAACTGATGTTTGTGGCTTAGACCTCACTTCTGGTCTTAGGTATTCATGTGAAACTCTTAAATAAGACACTGGGGTTTAATACAGAGAGAATGAAATTGGAAGGCAGGCGACACTGTTCCAGTTCTCCTTCTGCTACTTGATATCACTCGACTTTAGGCAATTCACTCAAATTCTCTGAACCTCAATTACCTCACCTGTAATCTAAGGATATAACTGATATTCCTAATTAATCTTTTTCATTTAGATATCTTTCTGAAGACAAGAGAACTTCTTGACATGTCTGCCATTTCCAAAATCCTAAATCTTTTATTTAGGCTTTGGAGGACCCTGATGTGTTAGAATTTCTCCTTCTCCTTCTCCTTCTCCTTCTCCTTCTCCTTCTCCTTCTCCTTCTCCTTCTTCTTCTTCTTCTCCTCTCCTCCCCTCCTCTTCTCCCTCCCCCTTCTCCTTTCTCTCCTTCCTCCTCCTTCTTTTCTCTTTTCTTCTTTTTTCTCCCCCCATTTATTTGCTTAAAGCAGTAAAAATAAAGGTGGAAAGATATCATTCTTTTTTATGGTTGAGTAATATTCCACTGTATATATGTACCACTCTTTATCCAATCACCTATCGATGAACACTTAGGTTGCTTCTGTATCTTGGCTATTGTGAATAATGCTGTAATGAATATAGGGATGCATATATCTTTTTGAATTAGTGTTTTCGATTTTTTCAGATGACTACCCAGAAATGGAATTGCTGGGTCATAAGGTAGTTCTATTTTTAATTTTTTGAGGAAACTTCATACTGTTCTCCACAGTAATCCCACCAATAGTGCATGAGGATTCCCTTTTCTCCACCTCCTCACCAACACTTGTTGATTTATTGATGATAGCCCTTCTGAAAGGTGTGAGATGATCTCATTGTAGTTTTAATTTGCATTTCTCTGATGATTAGTGATGTTGAGTATCTTTGCATATTTCTATTGGCCATCCATATGTCCTCTTTGGAGAAATGTCTGTTCAGGTTGTCTGCCCATTTTTAAATTGTATTGTTTGTTTTTTGGGGGTTCAATTGTATGAGTTCTTTATATATTTTAGATATCAACTCCTTTCAGACGTATCATTGGTGAATACCTTCTCACGTTTGGTAGGTTGTCTTTTCCTTTTATTGATGGTTTCCTTTGCAAAACGTTTTTAGTTTGATGTAGGCCCATTTGTTTATTTTTTCTTTTGTTTCTCTTGCCTTAGGAGATCTATCCAAAAAAAAAATAATACTAAGAGAAATGTCAAAGAGTTTACTGCTTGTGTTTACTTCTAGGAGTTTTATGGTTTAGGGTCTCCACGCCTCCTGGGAGAACAGATGCAAAGAGCTTATAGGCCTGCTGGCATGCCCTAGGGACAACAGGATGGAGACATTACAACAAGAAGGAGTGGACTGTGGCCCTAGTGTCTGACAGCAGTGCCTCCAGTGGTGAGAGGCTTCACGAAGGGGCCAAGGTGCTCAGTGTCAGCCTCTAGTTCCAGGGGCAGTTTTTGAGAACAATTAAGGGTTTCTCAGGAGATAAAAGACAACCAAATGAAGGATAGTAGAATAGATTTCTCCTCAACTAAAAGTCCACTTGACATAAAATTCTAGAATATATAAATTCATTTCTGAATACTTTCTTGATAACCTGAATTTGTCGGGGGCATGGGAGTGGAGAACCCCTACTCATAAAGTTATTTAATATTTGGAGAAAGGAAAGTTATAGAAGAAAAAGTCGTCTCTAAGAGTAAACTCTTGCATAGGGAGATCTCAATTAGTTTTTCATGTGCCAGGGGTTGGGAATGGAGGTGAGAAGGCAGCCCTGTCATTAATTATACACGGTAGTTCATGCTGCTGGGCCTCCCTGTCTGTGCGTACACACAGGTCATTCCAGTTGTCATGCCCATGTTTCTCTGGCTCTTGCCTTCACTTGGTTATAGACAGCCCTCTGGCGCTCAGCTACTTCTAATCCAGTTATTTCTGGACATATCTGGCACGTATCTTCTTTGTGCTTAAGAGCAATTCTGTTGGCTAAAGATGATGCCAAATCTACCATGTGCTTCTTTCCCTTTTGGTCACTGTAACTACAATGTCCTTTTGGTCATTGTAACTACCCTGAGATTCTCTGCTATGTGTCTGCTGTGGATAGAATCAGAGAAGGTGCTCCAAGCATGGTCAGTGAGGGTCATCCAGAGCTCCCAAAGGGCCACTTCTGAAGTCTCCAAGGAGCAAGATTAGAAGTGGAGGAGACTTTTATCCCTCCCATCTAGATGACATGGTTCCCCAGTGTTACCTGTTACTTGGATACCAAATGCAGTGTGGGGCCTTTACCCTGTGACTTGTAGAATTTCTCATTCAGCCTGGGGCCTACAGTCTATCTGTATAAAATGGCTCAGAGTGAGTCCCTGAGGCTAGGCCTGGGAATTAGACAGGTGACAAGTGACAGATGCTGTACCCTTCTCCCCTCCTCCTTTCTTCTTCTTTCTTCTTTCCCTGTCCTTCCTCTCTGTGTGTGCTTCCCTCCCCCCCCCCCTCATGTAAATCAATTTTTGCAAATATATGCTTCCTGGCTACCTGGCTCTTTTCTCATATGTATGCCTTGACCATAAAATTCTAGAATTTGGGACCCCTGCTTTGCTAATTTACTGTGTTTCATTGCTATATTCATCCATATATGCTGTCTTTATTTAGAGTTACCAGATAAAATACAGAATGCCCAGTTAAATTTGAATTTCAGATAAACAATGAACAATTTTTAAAGTATAAGTATATCCCAAATGTTACATGTAAGGGGTATACTTATACTAAAAATTTATTTGTTGTTTATCTGAAATTCAAATTGAACTAGGTGTTCCATATTTTTATTTGCTAAGTCTGGCAACTCTCGTCTGGCTTTCAACAGGAGAAGAAAGGCAATCTGAGGAACTTGGACATATCTGGGATATTTTCCACCAGAGGTTTGGGAATTAGAGACCCCTGTGTATCGATCATGTCCTTGGTTATTGCTCAAGGCAAGACTGACGCAGGAAACCTCTGAGAAGAGTGCCCCAGTCATTCCGATGTTAACAGTTATGTCTCCTGAGTTTGAATGTTCTGTGTTGAAAAATTCTGAACTAAGACTTCGTGAATTTATATAGATAGAAAATACTTTTTCCTTAGAGAGATATGAAAATAGAAATAGTACTTTAAAAACTTTAGCTTTAGAAATACGATCTATATTGATCTGAATTGCTAATGCAAAAATACTGTTTTTATTTTTAAATCTATATGTCTTGCCTTAAAGTTTTCATAAATATTGTAGCAGAATATTAACTTTCATTATTTATGAATCTGTTGAACTTTGCAAGGATTTGCTGACAGTTAAAAGATTACAATTTTAAGGATAGTTCATTTTACATCATAAATAACCTAAAAGGTCATTCAGTGTTTTACAATAACATTCAGAGAGCAGATATTGAGAGGAAGTATTAAAAGTTAGAAGAGTTGACAATTTTAATAAAGTTTATTGATTTTTTTAAATATTGGAAATAAAAATTGAAGTTCCATAGGGGTTAATGTGATTGTTTTTGTTTTTATCTTTTCTATCTTTTCTGAAAGTCCACCATTTTGATTGTATCTTTCTTTATTCAAGCTTGTATTTTTGTTTGTAGTATTAGAGTACAAGCTAGGCGGATCTAACAAAGAAACTCAAAATTAAAGTGGCTTAAACAAATAGAAGTCAGTCTCTCTCTCTCTCTCACTCACACACGCGTGCGCATACACACACACACACAAACACACACACACGTTTGCACACACATCCAAACCTCAATGTCCTGGCATCTTTCCTATGCTCAACCTGTAGTCTCCATGTTTAGGTCCAAGCTGACATCTTCTTCAAGCCAGCTGGAAGGAGCAAAGGAACCAAGGGACTCATGTTCACATGTGTCAGGCAAGACCTAGAAGGGACTCACATTACTTTTACCAGCATTCTACAGAGCAGAACATAATAATATGATCACAACTAGCTAATGGGATGCTGGAAAGTATCTGGGACCATCTCAAAGTGATATTTTCTGATTTATTTTACAGGTTTTGACAAAATAAGCAATGAGATTCTTTAAGCAAAAACCATTTTTAAAATGTACTTTCTAAAAAATAATTTTATCTTGATTTACTTTCAGTTAAGATAATGAAATTAACTTATTGTGTATCATGATAAATAATGTCTGTTCATCAGGATATTTTTGTAATAATTATGAGCACCATGTAGGATGTGGTTTAAAAAGTATATAATTGTCACCATGTATGAAAAATAAGTTAATTTCTAGCTTTACTCTTAGATGGGGTTTTACATGCTTTTGTTTCTATTGGATTTATAATTTAATGCAGAACTTTCTTTTTTCCAGAAGTCTAGTATATTGAAAGTGTTTTTCAAATATTATGCCAACTGAAGCATTTTTTTGACTTTCTGCTCCAAAAATCACTTTGAGAGACTTAATGGAAACGACTTCTCTAATGAACCACTGTTCTTTCTGTGTTGTTTAATTGCATAATTTGGTTTATATCATAATATTTGTTATTTGTAGGTTATTTATATGTAGGTTGTACCGCTGAATATGGCAGCTAGTGTGCAGGGTTCTTGATATTTCTGAAACTTCGACAACAAGGTGCTACTCAGGCCAGTGAACAGTGCCTGCCACCCAACTGTTTAGAGCCTAGGAAGTTTAAGGAGAATTATGAACAAGGACTCATATATAGCGAAAGCAAGAATCTCCTGGACACTTATTAAATGTTTAAGTTTCCAGTCTTTTATCTGGAGATTCTGATTCAGTGGTTCTAGGTGGGGTTTGGGAACTTATGTGTTTCACAAGTACCCCAGATAATTCTCATCACCAAGAAAGTTTGAACAACAGCACACTGATAGACTTCATCCACTGTGCTGAAGGGCGCATCCTCATGCAGGGGGTCCTCTGCTCCATGATAGTCAGGGCGGGCTGCCATCACTGTCCAGTGGCTTCTTAGCTCTTCTTTTGCCATGAAAGAGCTGCAATGACTGTAGCTATTGTCCACTGTATCATGAGTCTTTGTTCTTTGACAGTGAGTTGCAAGATGGCATATGTTTTCTCTCTGGTCCCAGACTCACTATCCAATGGCAACTCCTCTCACCTGAGAGGAAACAATTTCATGACTATGGATGCAGTCCTAGCTGCTCTTCCATACATTCCAATCCCCAAGTAGTGGAATTGACAGTAGTTAATAATTCCTACCTGAAGATCATGGATTACCCAGTTTATCAGTGAAGGTTATTTTATTTTTTATAATCCTTTAATCTCTAGGTTCTCGACAGCCAGAATATTTCCCTTTTCTTTATTTTTTCACTCAAGGAAGCAGGAAAAGTTACTATCTATGTGTTGAAACTCTCTAGCCTTTCTCCAGGCTTGGAATAATTCAAGCTAAAGCTGAAGCCCATGATAGGATAAAAATAGCCTGGACTTTTGATAAGCAGCTGTGTGAAGACTTTTTTATTAGACATCTGAACTGAAAAACTCTTCTTATTCTAAGACTCTGTTTCCTTGATCACCAAAAATGAGGCACTATTTAGAATCTGATTCTACACAGAGATTATTGCATAAAGATTTTCCGTCTTTACTCTCCGGGTTCTAGTACCTCTATACCCCACTTAGTTTTGGGAACAGTTCCTCTGAGTGGGATAGCTATAGACCTCCTAGTTAATACTAAGTGGGATTGTGCAACTGTGGCATGAATAGAACCTTGATTCAATAGAGAGAAATTTTTTAAATAAGTAACATCCTTTAATAATGGTCTCTATTTGCCTGGAATAGTTAGTGGGCAAGAGAATTCTTCTGATGTGGGGTAAGTGGCTCTAAAAGCATATCTCTATTATTGGAGTATCTGCTTGAGGCAACCCAGTTTGAGCAGTTTATCTTCAGTGTGGGCTGAGTACCAATCTGACATGATGTAATTGCTCACTTAACATCAGAAGGCACAGAAAGAGTCATTTTGAACCCCCCTTATAGTCTTGAGCAGGCACTCATATATAGTGAAGTACTGGAAACAGCAAGTATGTTTTACAAACCGCACGCAGGGCCTGTGTCTATCTTGTTTATTGTCGTATCCCCGTTCCTGGTACATAATTAATGCTTAATAAATTTTTCTTTTTTGTATAATTCAAGACATGAATGAATATACATTCTTGTCACGTGAGAGGGCTATCTGTAAAGACTGTCCTCAAAGAGATGCCAAAAAGGTACTGTTTTGAAATCTATTGTAGACCATCTTGGTTCACCTTCTGGAACACTGGTAATGATGATAACACCTTTTCTGGAGAAATAGTGGCCATTCAATCAATGTGGAGCAGCGGTCTTTCTTTCTTTTTTTTTTTTTTTTTGTTGTTGTTCCTCTCTGCCGTACCCAAAATGTGACTTTCTTCTCATTTCTATTGTACATTGAAGGGAAAGGAATAATAGAATCATGGGATCTCATAGGCTCTAAAGAATTGTCTAGTAGTCCAATCATCTCTCCCCCATCCCCACCCCCCCAACTATCTTTTTAATGCTGGGAAACTTTTACATTTCACCAAATTGCCCAGCTGACATTTATGATGCTCTAGAGTCTGGAAGCAGCATCCCGTGTCTGGGGCAACTCATTCTCATCTTGTATGGGACAGATTGTTCAATGGTTCTTCCTAAACTGTGCTGAAAACCATTTCTGAGTTCTACCTATTAGGACCATACAGAGCACTTCTTTCTCTCTTCCATATGGCTGCTCTTTACATATTTGCTACCAACATTTGTAACCCCACATGAGTCTTTTAGTAATAATAATGATAGCTGCCATTTACAGTATGCCAGGCCCCGCGGTAAGTGCTTTGTAGATATCTCATTTAACTCTCACAATAAACTTACACGTTAGGTGCCGCTATGATCTTCCTGTCATAGATGAAACCCTGAGGCTTAGAGAGGCTAAGTGTTTGTTCTAAAGTCACAGAGTTAGGAAGTACAGAACTGAGATTTGAACATGTCTGTTTGGAGTTTGATTTTATCAATTTTACAATGAATTTCCCATTATTTGTTTAAGAAGTTTAAGGTACTCTCTGTTATTGGTGGCTAAAATTGGCCTAACAATATACTTGGTAGGCTGCATTTTGCAGCATCAGCTTCCTCTTGCATTTGGAAAAATGTCTTTGTGTGTTTGTTTCTGTCACCAGTCTCACAGCCTTTTTCTTTCCCCTAGATTCTTAAAGTTTACCAAACATGGTTTGAACTACTTCTGACAGGACTGAACCATGTTTACAAAGCAGAACAGGTAAATTCCCACTCTGCCAGGCCATTAGGCATACAAGAGGTGGCACACAACCATCCTCTACTAACCTTCTCTTTCACTAAATATAAAACGTTATCCTATGGGAGAAGGGAAATAGTTGGCAAGATGAGAAAAGGGATATATTTACTTTTTGTTTTATCCTTTCATATGAATACATTGTTTTGTGTGTTAGAAACAAAGCAAGACATCAGGTAGTCTATTTTCTGGCAAATTTTGGTGCGGTAAGACCACTATTTGAGCATTTTACAGCTCGGGGTTGACTAAATATAGATGATCGTCCCAGCCTTTTATTAGAGAAAGTATAATATTCCACCTGATTACTGTTACAGAATATAGAATTAGTTTGGAACTAAGAAAGAATCCAAGACAGATTCCCAAGAACATGGGAAAGATTATGTGACTTAGAATAGAGAAAGAGGAGATGTTTAGCCAGAAAAGTGAAAAATCAAATATGCACAAATACATACATTACATCTTTACAAACATATCTGAATTACCACTTTTCCCTGATTTTCTTTTTTCAGTTTGATCAGAAAGGCAGCCACAGGCTATATTAAGAGTAAGATATTACCCTGCTCTTACCCACTCACATCCACTCCTGCTGTGTCATGTGCAGACTCAGATTTAGGTGCTGTCTGTTCTCATGTGATATCCAGTGCATTTTCTTATTTTCTCCATTGGCTCCTCTCAGTAATGTTGATGCTGAGGTCTTGTCTGGACACCAAGCTGGACAAGGGGCACTGGCCATTGCTACTGGCTGCCAGTGCCTGGCATCCAGAGAACTAATGCTACCAAAGTCATTCTGCCACCCCCTTCCTGGGCCTCAGATAGGCCGAAATGTTCAAGTTCTAGCCAGAAACACAATTAGGGTCAAGTTCGGACACCGCGACCCTACAGAGCATTATTAAATAAACAATAAAAAGGCCTATTGGGATTTAGCTAGCTCTCATTACTGAGTGGAAAGCAGGCTTGTTCGCATGTCAAGTATGATTCTCCTGCTATTGTCCTTTAATCATGTATCTGCTTATTATCATTATCACTTTTGCCAGTGAGTTATTATGATTAGGAGGAGAAATTGGAAATCTAATTGATTTTACCAGCAAATTTTGTGGATTGTTTGGTGAAGAAAATCCTGAAAATGTAGCGTTGGCTAGAAAGAGATTTTAGGATTATGCCTGGGCTTTGCTTCTATCTGTGCCCTTCCAGTCACGCACTGCCCTAGATAATTGAAAATGTGCCGTATATGCGTAGCCATGTTGGGTACGCAGCAAGATGACACAGCGTGAAACAGCAGATTTGGGTGATGCCACTAGCTTGGTCTACAGCAGTGTGATAAAATCAGATCGCTAAAAACAAAAAGATAAAGTTATTGACAAAACAGAATATAGAGTTAGTTTGGAACTATAACAGAAAGAAATCCATGTGTTTAATATGCAGTGTACAGACCCATAAAAAGTCAATTAAAGGTTTAAAATTTCAGTGCTGATCCATATGTCACTGCATATTTCCTTAAGCCCTGGTGCAGAAATAAATATTTCTAATAATAAGCTTTACTCATGAGGTCCCTTAGGCCTGCCGTGCTCATGAGTTAGAGTCTGTCAGTCTAGTGAAAAGAACTGTTAGAAATATTATAATAGTCCTCCAGATCTGAGAGATGCAACATACGATTGATATAATTATTTTTAGCTTCAAACAATTATGGACTTTTTTCTACCGTGGTTTATTTTCAGCCTCCTGAGATAGTAACCTGCAATTTTATTCATTAGTTTTTTACCCCTCCCGAAGAGAAAGAGAGAAAAAAAAGGTTAAATGCCAGGGAGCTGATGTGGTAAAGATGGCAGGGAGGTAAGGAGGCTCCAAATTCAGGAACTCTGTAGGAAACAGCACTTCATTGGGAAGGTATACACCAAATTATTTCTGATTCTGTCTAAAAAAAAAAAAAAGAGAGAGAATTTGATTTCTATTCTCTTTCCCTGAGGAAGGAGGTAGAAGGGGGAGGGGGGAGGTGGAAAGCTGATGACCGTTTTAACATAGTTGAGTCCAGGCAATGAAAGTAGAGCTGAAAAGCTTTGTCCCCTCCTTAGCAATGTGTCTGGGACAGTCCTGGGTGCTAACACCCTTGAGAACTCACTTCTGCTGTCTCCTTTTTTGCCTCTCCTGGCTGTGTGCCCAGGCAGAAAAGGGGACAGAAGTGGCTGTGCTAATACCTGACTTCTCAAAAATTCACATGTTATTGACCCAAGGTTTCCAAGACCCACAGGCCCCTTTCTTTATCCTGGTTCTTTGCCTTCCCGGAGTGCCAGGGGAAAGGGAAGGGACAAGTAGTGCCATTTGAAGTCTTCTTTTGATACTCAAATGCAAAAAGGACTGAGAGCCTTCTGAGCAGCAGTGATGGAGTCTTCTCAGTAAATCTGCAGCAGTAATTATTTTAAAAAGAGGAGAGAAGGAGACCAGTGTGGGATAGTGAGGGATGGAGAGAGTCAAGTGAGGTCAGTTCACAGAACTATAAAATGCCAAGGCTGGAAGGACATGGGGGTGGCATCTTCAAGAGCCTTTTTTTTGCAGGTGAAAGAACTGAGATTCATGCAGGCTATGACTTTTAAGGTTTCAGAAAAATAAGATTGAATATTTACGGATAGATTTCGAGGTTATGTTGCAGGTGCCAGCACTTCTATTTAAAGTCTGGGCTACAAACAGGAATGAGTGCTGATGGGAGGAGGGCGATGGTTGTGTCAGCATTCCCCGCCACCGGGAGTCTTTTCAAGAGTCTTGCTATACTTTTATAGTGCCTCTAATCAGGGTGCTATCCTGAGACTAGGTCTTATCGAAACAATAAGATCTCTACCACTCAGAGCTTTAATTTCAGAACAAAATAAAAGGAAACTTTCTGAGCCTCAATTCCAGTCTGCATGAGCACTCAGTTTTAGATGTGTGTAGCGTGCATATTGTGGAGAGCAGAAAATGCCAGCTCCCAAGCAGTAAGATAACCGCTTTTCTTCATTCTCCATCCTTGTTCCCCAGGCGAGATTGAGGGTTGTGTGGCGGTAAAGGCATTAAGCATCCATTTTTTTCAAAATGCCAGTTTTCTCTCAGTTCCGTGATTCTTTGCATAATTGGAAGAGTTCCTAGAGCAAGCTAAAGCTGTGGCGGTAGCTCGGTCATCCCTGAACTGTATTAATCAGACCATTACGGTTCTGTCTGTTATGCTGAGATCACAAACCTCCAGGGTGTGGCCAGGTCTTCTCTTCTGTTTTGTATTATACCTAACTCAAGATGGCCCTTGAGAAATCATAAATACAAATATAATGAATCTGATTTAATATTAATGTCATCTCAACTACCGTATATAAAAAATAATGGAAAATTTAAGAGAAATCCTAATAGTTAAATCTGTAAGTGAAATTAAGATCGAAACAGAAAAATAAAGCACCTCCTGTGGACCTCTTCTTTTAAATTGGTGTGGCATTCCAGTGGAATACTGCTTAGCTCAATATAGTATGTAGCAATGGCTTCTAGAAATTGACCAATACCCATCATTTGACACTCTTGTCTAATTAGTTTTCAAAACCTGTAATTTCCTAGTGGTACTGCTGGTATCTACTTCTTCCTTTTAAAAAATAACCAGTCATAGTCACCTTGTTCTAGATTTCTAGCATCTGGCAGGTGTAGGAATTAGTAAACATCATTTAAAATTTCACAATAATTTCTGATATTACATTGATTATATTGAATAGAATTACAATGCTTTGTACCATTCACTCACTTATTTCCATATGAAACTTTTTTTCTCTAGGTATTGGAATATACTTTTAATATAATACTTGATACTTTCAATTAAAGTAGTGGCAGTATTTTCCTTTATGCTACTTTTCAGATGTTTGAAGGTCTGAAGAGTTTCTTAAAGCCCAGAGCTAGCTTTTGGGTTCCAAAGTAATCTAGATAGCAGTGCTTATGCTTAAGCACCCTTTACTCCTCACATTTGATCATCTCAGTGTTCTTAGTCTTCTATGAAGACAGTTAATCCCTGCTGTCCCGTTATCCTTAGTTACTTCTCTTTCTCTTGCTTGACACACCACCATCTATTCTTCCTGTGACATTCAGCTGGAACCATTCTTTTGTAAACTGCCTTCATTAATGGTCCATTCATTACTAGGAAGTGAATCATTTCTCGTCACAGCAATTTCCCACCACTGAATTGCTAAAACTCCTCTGCCCCTTGGCCAGTATGTGAGGTCTTGACCCATTACTAGAGGAACTTGAGCAATGAACTCCCATTCCACTTTGAAGACCTTGAGTACGTTAGTTCCAGTGCATAGCCTCTCATGCAGAGGCAAACCACACATATGTCAGAGTGAATATTCATGTATAGTGCTCGAGAACAAGCTCACTGTATGCGCGTATATATCAGTGCTATGCAATTGCCTAAATGCATAAATAAGTAAACTGTGGCCTGTATGCACTTGGTGTCCCAGACTGGGCTGGGTTTTGCTTTTACACCTGTCGTTTACCCTTTAGGCCTTGTGTGGGCCATCCGGTCTGGAGTGGTGCTGCTAGAGCTGGCTTTCACCGGCTTACAGTTAGTTTTTAATTTCAGGAGTTTTATAAATTGGCTGTTAAGCACAATGTGTATTTGAAAATTAGATCTTAAAAGTAAATATTTATTTAAAAAAACAGGTAATACTCAAAACTCATCACTTCCTAATGACTTTTCTACACCTTAATATTATCTAAGTATGCGGTTACTTATGTTTTGCTGTGTCTGTACGTAGGTAGCTCACAGCCATGAGACAGCACATGGCAACGGTTGCTTCCTTCAGTGGCTGTTTTTCTTCAGTGGGTAGGAGGGGAAGGCTCATGTTGTTTCATGTTACTCTATATATCAGAAATTGTCTTCCAACCAATTCTAATGAAATCTTTTTCTTTTAAAAATTGTTTAATATAACATACATACATAATATATGCATATATTGTATATTTGTAACACAAATGAATACTTTAATAACTAATTTGTAGTAAATAACCGTGAAAACCACTACTCAAGTCAAGAAATAGAACATGATCAGCACCTCTGAAACCCCTAGAGCCTTCTCCCAGAGAGAGAAAACCACTTTCCTCGCTTAATAATTGTTAATTGCCTTTCCTTATAGTTTCATCACTTTTCCCCGTATAACTTCACAGCACAGTTTATTTCTAATTTAGAATTTTATATCACTGAAATCATACAGAATGTATATGTCTGGCTTTTTTTCCCCCAATATTGTTATGTGCTTCAGACATGCTGTCATTTTTGCTTTAAAAAAATTAATGCTTGTAATTCTCGTGACGAATAGGCATTTGGTCAATTTTAATGAACTTACCCCACTAAATGGAGGTGGAATTCAACTGAGGTGATGAAAAAGGAGTCCTTTCATACATTCCAGGTGTTTCCTGGCCTCAACTGTCCTCAGGCACTTTTCATTTTCTGCTCTTGAAGCCAAACCACCAGAGCCCAAGCCCTCAGCCAATTTTGTGTAACAGCCTCGTTACCCACATATTTGCCCTCCCTTTTGATATCAGAATCGAAGTCCTTACGAAGGAAGTAAGAGACCCCGCAGCAATCTTCTAAGGTAGCACGTGACTGGCAGCACTTGGCCATCACCCTTGGAGGCCCGTGAGGCACTTGGCATTCACTCGAAGGTACCAGTACTGCTGCCAGGGTTGTCCTCCCTCCACCCTGTGTTGGGATTCCAGGCCTGCTCTGGTTGGGCACAGGTAAAGAATGGGAGTGGCATAGCAGGACCATGGTGGGCGGCCGGCAGATCAGCATGCTAATGAGTGGCAGGGCAGCTTTTTTGTGGTGCCAGTCTTAAACTCCTTGGGTCTGGGCAGAGGGCATGGTGGGGAAAAGCCAACTTTCTATAGTCCTTAAGGGAATCTGTGTGCAAGAGTTTAGGATTTGGGAAGCCCATGTGTATAGGTGCTGAGTAATCAAAAAGAAATTCTTCAGCCCTTGAGTAGAGTTTTGGAGTCCCTTTGGTGTTCCAGAAGTAAACCTTTAGCTTCTGAATTGAAGAAAGTTTATCGTGTTCCCAGGAGGAATTACTGGGACAGGTTTAGGAAAGCTACATATTAAGTAGCACTCAAAGAGTTCTGGCAGTGGCTTTTACCAATGATTAAGGAAGTAACTTGGTACTTAACATTGCTACTACTGTACCTGTGTACAGTGCCCAAATGCCAGCTCTGGGTATGCATGTGTGGTGGGGAGATCGCTAAGGAATCTTACTTCATTCATCCTGCTAGCTTTCAGAAATGCAGAGATCTCTCCTATTATAGAGCAAAAAAGAAAAAAAAAAACCATCAAAGTAAGTTCCCTTGGCTCTGTTTCAATCTCTAGATACCTTTTATTTTTATATGATTTTTCACAGCAAAACCTCTCAAAGAAAAGATCTACACCAGTGGCTTTCATTTCCTTACCATAAGAATACTTTTTTAAATCCCTTTTAACCTGGTGACTTTCCCAGAGTCAAGAAGATGCTGAAACTAAGAATAGGCTACCTTGGGAGAGGAGCTGCTAGAGAACAAGTAGGAGTTCCTGATAATTACCAGTATGATTGCTGAAGTAGGGAAACATTAAAGCAGATGGAGAATCCATTCCATGAGCTCCGGCAAACATCTAATAGGATTTCCAAAAATAGAGAACTGAGAAAAAAGAATAGATGTAAAAAACAAGAGAATAATTTTTCTCTCAGAGTAGTCAAAACACACGAATTGTCACATTGAAATGGCCTATGAAGTACCATGCTGAAGAATAGTTTTTAACATCTTACACCTATATCCCTGATAAATTGCAGAAGATGGTGAATAAATAAAAGACTCTAAAAATTATTTAGAAGAAAAACTTACAAAAAGCTTAACTACAAAGGCAAAGGAATTACATTTATTTCAGACTTTTAATCAATAGCACTAGATGCAAGATAATAGTTCACTAACTTCAAATTCTGAAGGTAAAGATTTTATTCTAGGATTTCAGACCTGGCCAAAAAGACATTTCCAGAAAAGCAAGGAGTCCAAAAATTTTACCTCTCATTAACTTTTTCTGAAAAATTTATTTGAGGATATATCAAGAGAAATGAAAATGAATCCAAGAGAAAAGAGGGCATGGAATCCAAGAAACATTAAAACTAATCCAAATTACAACATGAGGTCCAAGGTTCCAGGAAGAATGTTTTCAGAAAGAAAATGAATAATATCATAAAATTTTATTATCAAAAAGATGTGTCATCTTATTGATAAGATAATGATTTGTTTTACCAGTCACAAAAAAAGAACAATTAGAAACTCAAGGAAAAGAAACTTAAAAAAAAAAATCATAATGTAAATGTTGAACAAACTAAAATGTGACAGTTTTGAGTAATTGATGAGTTGTAAGAAAAGTGAATGTGTTTGATGTTTGGAACATTTTTCTTGCGCACAGGGTTAGCTGAGATTTGGGGTTTGTTGGAAAGTTTCAGAGTGATAACAGTCAAGGACACCCAACACAATACCAACTGTACAGTAACTGCTCAAACCTTAGTTCCTGTTTCATTGTCCTTGCCCCAACTCCAGCACTTCTAACTACTTTTGGCAAAACTTATATTTTAAATAAGCTTATAGGAGTTCCCAGGTATATAAATGAGGTTTTAATCATCTAAAGAAATTGTTAAAATTTCCCTTTGGGAAGAAATGAAAACAGTTTGTCCAGAAATATAATCAAATGATTGCATTGGGCTGACTACAGAGATCCAAAGCATAAATAATATTTAATGAGAAGATTTTTTCTTTTGGTGGATATTGCTAATGCTCTGAATACCTTAAAGGAATAATGTAGTAATTGAAAATACAATATTAGAGCACAAGTACCTGTTCTCTCTAAAGGAAAAGCAGTATATCATAACAGACCAAAGTGATACATTTACGATTGCTTTACTCTTTTTCTTTACAGCAAAGAATATATTCCCACTGCTCTGTTGCCACAGACATTTCAAGGAGATTGGTATGTTTCAATAGGTTTCCTGTCCTTCCTTTAAAAGCAGCAGAGTGTATGAAAAATCCTAGGCAGATCATTAAAATTGTAATAATACCCCAGTGTGGAAGATGAAAGAGGACTGTGCCTCATGCTGGATTTATTTTTAGTACTCAGTGGTGTGTTTTTTGTATGGTACTTAGATCAGGTCATCCCAGAAGGAAAGGATCACATTAACATTGTTGTTTGCAGTGAGGTATAATATTTAGTGGGACTGTAGCCTTTGAAACATAGATGAAAATGGAGATGATCCTACATCAGATCTCATTTATTGAAACCAGCTGTTTCAGCCAGTGATGTGCCTGACAATTCAGTGAAAACTCCCCCTCTCCCTCTTCCTTCCCTATCTCTCAACAATTTATTGCCCGATGTCACATAGCAGTCTATTGCCTCATGTCTGCCAGATCACATGCAAAATATGTCAGATCCTGTTGGGAGTCTTAAAGTCATGGTTTATTTTTTTTCCCATGTCAATAGAGCCCTAATCTCTCCTCAAAATTTTCTAAAAATCCAAAGTCAGTAAGGATAGATATCCTATCCACTAATAAGAGGTAGCTCAATTATTGATGGCTCTGTCATCAATTGCTTCTGCCTGATATTTCTGGTTCCCCCATTTCATTAGAGCCACAGCAGAGCTAGATTTAAGGAACACGTAGGTGGCAAAATGAAGGCAAGCCACAGGCTTGAGAAAATGTTGATGAAGAGGAAGTATTAGAATGATCTAGAAAGTAGAAAATTTCATTTGGTGTGCCATTGGCATTGTATGATTAGCTTTGAGTGTTCACGTACAAGCAGATTTTCGCAATCATCATTAAAAAATGGTCACACTACTCAAAATGTCAATAGACAGTGTTTGTTCTACTAACTGTGATTTTTGGTGTCCACCTCAAAAATAAAATAGTGAGTTATTTTATGGGCAAAATAAGTTTATTTGGAAATAGAGAGTTGTAATTTTGGACAAGCAAGCTCTGGTGAACCGTAGGCAAGTCCAAAGAGACAAATTGGAGCTTAACTTTCATTAGATTTCAGGAGGAAATTGGGGAGGGTTGTTTCGAATAAAAGTTCATTGGAGAAGAACAAGAGCTCAAGGTTGAGGTGGTTCTCATTGGCTGCAAATGGTGGTTACTCTATTGTGGCTGGGGCAGGGAGGGATCTTCCTTTTTTTTTTTTTAAATTAGGAGGTAACATTTCTGTGTGAGAATGTCCTATTTACTATGCTCTTTGTCCCCCGGCCCCCCCCCCCCCAAATTTACTAAGGGATTAAAAGGTTTCAAAATTAAAAGAAATGTTATACAACTGGTAAGTTAGAATATAAATCCAAATCTAACATCAAAACTCATGTACTTAAGGACTTGGCCATAGCCGTTTTATTATATGTAATCTCCCCATCCTTTAGGCATATGTATCATTTTATATGAGAAAACGAGTAACACATATGGATGGATATTATGTGAACCTACTGAAAAGTTCTGATTCGCTTGTAGCCTTAATTGACTATTTTTGAAGATTATAGTCAATTTGTACCTTTGGAACAGCTGACTTACAAAACCCATTTTCTATTTTCTTTCTGATGTGTGCTCAGTTTGACTGATTGATTTGCCATTCGACAATATTTATTAATCTCCTACTACATACTCAGCCCTGTGGTAGATGTAGCTAATATAGAAACATTCAAGTTCAAAATATCTCTCTAGTTTTTAAAGAGTTTAAAGCCTGGTTAAGTAGACATGATAACACATGTAAAACAAGGATGGCCAAGACCAGCACAAATATATGAGCAGAACTTCGGTACAGACTCTTAAGTGCTCTAAGAGGTAAAAAGACAGAAACCAGTGCCGTCTGCAGTAATCAGGGAATGCTTCATGAGGAAGGCAGGATTAGAATTTCTTTGAGATATGGTTACGATTTGAAAGTATAGGAAAGAACATTCCAAAGGGGAACAGTGTAATCAATGACAGTGAATATTTTGTGTTCATGGAACAATGATACAGCCCGATAGAAAGGGTATATGCAGAAAGGGTATAAACTAGTGGGATGAGTTAGATTGGGAGATATGAATTCATAGGCAAGTAGTTTATTCTTGTTATCACAGGAAAAAAATAATCAATTGATGGTTATATTTATTATATGTGTGCAATGAACCTTTCTTTTTGAAAATCTGAATTCTCTACTTTTATTCTTAAGGCTTCAGTTAGAACTGCTTTCCTTGAATTGGGTTTTTATGTTACAATCGCAGCCTTCAATAAGAAATCTCTTACCCAAATCAGTCTTAATAAACTCATAACTGAGTTTGCTGCAGGGATGTTGTCAAATGCCTTGTCTGCCACATCCCTCAGGAACTCTTGTGTTGGGAACAAGGAACTTTTTCCCATTTTCTTAATTCCATGGTGAGGAAGCTGCAAAATATAACACTCCTCATATCTCTATGCCCTTCATTTGCTCCTTCTCTGGGGAGGAGTGAATTAATCAGATTGGTAATTTGGGAAGGAAGAACTAGGCAGTAGTAGAATGATAACTCATTCCCTTCTTTTCCTTTCCTTTTGGGAGTGAGTCTGTCCACACTGTTCCTGGAAGTTGAGTGGTAACGGGGCGGGCCCTGCCTCCATTGGGAGCCACTGGGGAGTGACTGACTGAAGTCCACCTAATTCTGGGTTCAGTGAGGTTTTTTTTTTTCCCCCATTTATTTATTTACTTTTTAATTTAGGAAAGTTAGAAATTTATACAACCTATGAAGTGATCCTCTCATTACTCTAGCACCCATCTGACATTACACACAGCTGGGCTCAGTGTTTAAGGCCACTTGTCTATAGATTTTAAGTCATATTCTCAAACACCAAGGGTAGTCTTGTTATTTTAGCTTCATTGGCTTCCTCCTTGCTCCTTTCTTCTAATTCTCAGTTGATACGAAACCTGGGTAGGAATGAGAGTTGCTATTTATTGAGCTTTTTCAGTTCCTCATCATCTTAAAAAAGCAATATTCATATTTTGGACATTAAGAACTGTGAAATGTGTATCTCCTATTTCGTTTTCTTAATAAGATTATTCAAAACCAATTTTGCTAAATTAGAACAGTTGTATGTGCTTTTTTTGTTTACAGATCTGTGTTTTATTCCTCCCTTATATTGTATTTCTATTCTAACTTAATTTTCTGTAGTTCTGTTTTTTAAAAAAATTATAATGACTACTTTTTTTGTATGCTTTTTATGCCACCTCTAATATATCTGTGGAATTAGGTCAAGTTTAAATCATCCAGTACTTCCATGATGTATTGGCAAGCCTGAGAGACTGGCTTTATATAGAAAACAAGGAGACATGTTAATTAGAAGTGATTCTTAAGCTCATATAAGTGAATATTAGAAGGTGACATCATTATGAGACATCACCATCTCACCAATGGCAGGTGATAATTTTCAAATAAACAAGAGGCATCTCAGTGAAGTAGCCAAAAGATGGGGTACTAGAGAGGAGCTCAGGCAAATGAAAGAACGAGAACCTGTTACTAAAGAATGGAGGAGGAGGAGGAGGAGGAGGAGGAGGAGGAGGAGGAGGAGGAGGAGAAGGAGAGAAGAGAGAGAGGCAATAACCGTATGCTTTGGAGGAATGAATGAATAAGACAAGGAAGGAAGAGAAAGTAATGTTTCTGAAACCATGGGAAGGAACAGGTAATGAACATGCAAACACTGCAAGTTTTGTCAGCTGCAAGAGAAAGTTTTAGGAGAATGATAATTATAAGCCTATTATGAGGCAACAGTTTCCTTGAAGCATTTATTTTTCATTACTCCGTCTACCTATTTCAGGAATATTTATACAGTGCTCAGTAAAATACTATGTACCTTGCGCTTTGTATATAAGTACAAAATAGAGAATTTGATAGATGAATCTATTGAATTCTGGCGTGTTATGTAGTCTTTCCCACAAGACTCTCTTCTAAATTGGAAGGCTGACTGTGAGTGTGCATGTGTGTCAGTTTGAGTGGGTGAGCAGGAAGTATACTGTCAAGATGGTCCCTCTCCTTGCTGATTAAATAAGAAACAACTAATTCTGTGGTATCCACATCCTCACTAGGAACCTGCCCTTTCCAGCCATATTGTCCAATTTATTTAGAGTGAGCTTCTTTGATTTTTGTCTGGGTGAAAATGTGCCTGTTGACAGGCGTGGGAGAGGCGAGTGGGTCGGGGTGGGGCTGGCTGGTGCAGCTGCTTTTAATCTTTTGATTGATCAACTGATTTCTGTCCCCTTCCCACTCTGCTTCCGAGTTTAGAGCTTCTGTGGAGCTGGGCTGGAAAGGATGGCTTCTGCTTCCACTGAAGTTATCTCTTTTGTACATTCTTGACGGCAGCCTGCCCTCAACACCCCCCCCCCCAGTATTCCCTCCTTTTTACCATTTGCACAATTCCACCTACTTTACATTCTCTAGAAATCTTTTAGATCCTTGTTCTGTTAATGTCACTCCTTCCTTTTGGGGCTGCTATGAATTTATTCCCTTTTTTGCATAAATTATTGTCATTTTAATTGGATTTTTGCAAGAAAGGGTCATAAATATACGTGTTTAGTCTGCCATCTTGAACTGGAAGTCCCTTCTCAACTTAAAAAATAAATTTCCAAGACCCTCACTTTGTTATTGGTGTCCTTTGGACATTTGAAAGATCTTTATTTCTGAAACTGTGTTTATGATAAGAATTTAATTATGATGATAGGCAAATTATTTTCCCTTAAAATTCATTATTTCTAAGGATCAAACAGAGCTTCTGATTAGCAAAAGTAAACTGTGACATCATACTGAACTGATACAATTCCAGGCAAAGACAAGATATTTTTATTTTCTAATGGCTATTGTGTAGGAAAATATATCATTAATGTCAAGAGCGGATTCAGATGTTCCAAATATTTATCAAACAATAGTTATGTTTTGTGCACTCTGCTAGACTCTGGGTGTTTTGGGGAACAAAATAGATGCCTGCCCTCAAGGCATTATAGGCTAGTGGGAGAGAAAGATATTAAAAACACACAAGTATAAATACAATTGTGGTAAGTCTTTTAAAAGAAAAGTGTAGGTTACTGTGAGGAAGAATAATAGGGGGAGCCTAAATGAGTTTAGAAGATCAGGAAAAATCCTTTAGAGAAGCTACATTTAAGCAAAAGTCTAAGATAACAGCTAGGCAGAATAGTAGGAGGGACTATTGGAGGTGACAGAATAACAGGTCAGATGCCCAGTGTGGTCAGAGTGGCCCAAGATGAGGCTGGAGAGGAGGCAGAGACCAAGTCAAAATCCTGCAGGGTCTTGGGTTATATCCTAAGAGCTGTTAAACATGTTTATTCTAGGCATTGGTTTGATGTGCTGATTTGTACTTTTAAAGGTTTGTTCTTTTCAGCCTTGTAGAGAACAAAAATGGTAAGGTAGTAATTTTGCAGTAGTATAGACGAGAGATGATGCGGGCTAGAAAATAGCAATGGGTGTTTGATGAATTTGAGATAAATATTTTGAATCAAATTGACAAGAGTTAGTGATGATTGTGGTTGGTTTAGCAGAGGAGTTATTGATAATTTATAAGTTTCTGATTTGGGCAATTGGTGAGATTGAAATGCCATTTATTAAGTTGAAACCTATAGAAAAAAGATGGTTTTGGGGAGAAAAATTGAGTTCAGCTTCTAATTTTTACTTGTGAGGGAGACATATCCAAGAGGAAATGTCAAGAAAGGAGTCAGATGTATGGATCTGGATCTCAGAAGAGATGTTGGCTAGAGATATGAATTTGGAAATTGTCATCATATAAGATGTTATTCATACCACAGGAGTGGACAATATAAGGGAGAGAGAGGAGGAAAAGAGGAAATCCCAAGACTAAGCCCTGAGGAAACACAACATTCAGAAGTTGTACAAAGAAGAAGCTGCTCTGAGAATTTGAAAAGAGCCAGAGAGGTAGAAGGCACACCAGGTGAGTTGATGTCAAGGTTTCCAAGAGAAGAGAATATTGCAAGTAAAAGGAAATAAATGGTAAACCCCTTAAAATACTCCTGAAAGCCCTAAATTCAAAGATCAGCATTACCTTTTTTCTTATTAAGGTTTCTAACAGAGGTTAGAAACACATTAACACCACGGAGAGAGATTCTTAGGGTGGAGCAGGACTAGTGTGTAGGTCGTCTTGGTAGTGTGTGTCGCTGGTTAGTGAGAGAGCGAGCAAAGAAAGTGTGTCTCCAGGGTCTGCCTCATCTAGTGCCTTCCCTCCCCTCCCCTATCTTTGCATCACAGTCTCAACAACTATTATGCTAACATATCACTTGAAAAATCATTGTGAAGGCAACACCAGTGGAGAAGTTCTCAATGAAAATAATTTCTACTATTTTTGTCCAACTATGATGCTCTGGACCAGCTTGAGAACAACAGAAATAGTTAATACAAGTAGTTTTGGGGGGAAAAGAAAGTTTATTTTTAACTCAGATTTCCTGACTGATTTCTATATTATGTGAATCACTCAGATAAGTACTTGGGTCTTCGACCACAAGAAAATGAACATTAGTTGAAAATTGAATATCAACTTCTGTAGAGTTCTCCCTTTGGCTAGTTTAATGTACTTATGAAGATGAGATTATAAAGCATAGTAACAACTTATTGCATGTTTTTCAGGTCAGCATTATGACCAAGATTATGTTTCTAAGTGTTTTGTAGTTCTGCAAGTATAGAGAATATGTTACGCTGGATCATATGAAGTTGTCTTTTGTTTGGGGAAAAAATGGCCAAACATGGGCAATTTCATGCGATTTAACCTAATACTTGATATGTGACTAGCAGTGTATTCCAGAAATGGCTTTTTTGTTGTTGTTACAGGAAAAACACAAGAAAGTCTCTCTTAGTTACTGTGAAGTATGGTAAGTTAACTTGCACTAAATTTAATTTTACTTTGTAGTACTGAACAGAATATTTTGAATTTTTATCTCTTTATGTACTTTCTTAAATGATTTCAGATAGCTCTCTAAGGAAGGAACTTAATCAGAATGTGGATAAAAGATTTCGAATTTTACTTGTTCTCTTTTAGTCTTTTTTTTTATACCTAGAATGTAAATGGACAGGATTTCATAAAAGCTCATCCTGTGCCTCAGAGCTATTTTCTGGTATATTCTTTAGAAGAAGAAGCAGCTCAGAAAGATTCCCTTGGCTGTCTTGAAGGATAGTAGCTATCCTTTTATTACTCTTCTCAGGCCATATTTTCTTTAGCTATTTTATGAGGAATTTCATAAGAGCAAATGCCTAGTGCTTAGTGGTGGTCTGCTATAAGGTCTTCCATTCTTTGTCAGAATCTGTTCTCATATAGTTGGATTTATCTTTAAACTTAGCAGAAGCTTGAATTGTTTTTTTTTTTTTTGGCTGCCAGGTTAGTAATTTTTAAAAATAGTGTGAATAGATGTAATACTTATTAAGATTAGATATTGATTTTATGTATGTATGTATACAACAAAAATAATTTAGTTTCATTATTGCTATAAATAAGTAAGTATTCTAATTCTCAAAGTTTGAATTATTTTTACTTGTGCAAACATGTATTATATTTGAAAAACTTATTGAGACATAAATTGAAATTAAAGTTAACCAGGACCTCATAATTCCTTGTTCCTAATATAGACAAAAATTTTAAAAAACCATAGATTTAGAGTCCACAACCTATGAACCCTAAAATGATAGACGCAGTTGCATATTCTTGAGATTTGGGATAACTGAAATTCACCGAGGAACTCTGGGAAGCTGTGCAGAACATGCACCTCAGAGTTAATCCCCTTAAGGAGAAAGGAACTGTGGCATTTATGCCCAAATTCCCTTCAGCCATTAGTTGAATGCTGCTTTTGGGTGCAGTGGTGGTTCTGATGGTGTTGGTTAATTCTCTTAAATACCTCTGACCTGCTGTGCGTGTGGACGGAGAGGCTCTGGCCACCAGGAAGAGCCACTAGGCAGTGGAAAGTCAGTTTTAGGCACTGCAGTGGTAAAGTATGAGGATATATAGTGGGACACCAACATCTGCTACAGTTAGACCCACCACGTCCCCCTCTTCATTCCATCTTGTCATTGAGTCTTCAAGGTAGAGGACAATCACAAATTCTAAAAAGAAAAAAAATCAACAGTGCCCTATAAATCCTCTGAGTTCCAAATCTACCCCTATTCCTATTATGTAGAAGAAATTCTAGCTCCTCATATGAGTCAATTACTCTTACTGGTAGAATAACTCCATTGTCTGTTGGTCTCTTAACATTAACAATAAAAATGACTGGGAGGCACTCATAGCTTTAGGTTTAGTGGCCTCTTACTTTGTCCTTCACTGTATCTTCACTCATCTAGGAACCAGTTCAGCTGACCTGAATATGCTGGAGACTAATCCTGAATGTATTGCTTCCTTTATAGGTGGCCTGTAACTATGCCCACTTGAACTAATGATTTGGAAAGTTAGACAGAACCCAGCTTAAAATAGGTAGCTAGGGTTGCATATCCACTTGATACACCCTGGTTTATATGAGGATGCGGAAGCATGCTAGAAGCTACTTTTTGAAGAGTGCATAGTTATCTGCCGTGAGGTTCTTTCGTCTTGCTTCAGGATCTAAGCAGTTAGCATTGTGAATCCTTATAGTGCTTGTCGAGATTCTACCATGGAATGTGCCTCATGGGATCTGCCAGGTAATATATCCCAAGTGGCAGGGATACTACTACCACAGCATAAACCTGTTGCAGAGCCTTCTCTTGCCCCGAGCTTCACTTAAAAGTGGCATTCTTCTAAGTCGTAGAATGGAAGGATTGGAGTGGTAGTCCCAAATATGGTGTTATTGTCTCCAGAATGCAAAGAAATTTATTAAGTGCTCTGCCTTTTCCTTAGTGATAGGAGTGAAAGCACCGTGACTTGTCCTTTACCTTGGAGGGGATGTCTCGACATGCCCCAGACTTTTGGACCCCCAAAAATATTTCCAATGTACCAGGCCTCTGAATCTGCCTCCTCCTATACCTGTCCCGTCAGAGCATCTAGTGGACTAGCTTCTGCCTGCTCTCCCCATCTACAATTAACATAATGTCAATAATATAGAGGGTTGGTTGGCATGGTGTTATGTAAAATGTCCAGATAATCAAGGTCCTTATTGGACTGTGTTGTTATGGAATCAAGAGGATTAACATAGTCCTTGGGCAAGACCATGAATGTGTGGAATTGCCCAATTGAAGTAAAAGCAAACTACGTCTGATGTTCTTTCCTGTAGAGAATTGAAAAGAACCTCTCTCCAAATATATAGCTGCCTACTAGAGGCTGTGTTAATTTCTTCTAGTGAAGATAACACATCCAGCACTGCTGCAGTGACTAAGGCTATCATTTAGTTAAATTTACTGCACTACGCTATCATTTTCTATGACCCATGTGGGTTTTGTAAGGACTAGACTAGTAAATTAAAGGGGGATTAGTTAGGGATCATGATCCTGCATCCTTTAAGACTTTGAAGGTGACATTAATCTACCATTCCTCCCAAGGTGTAGTATTGCTTCGATTTACTGTCTTGGCGGAGGAAGGGGCAGATTTAGAGGTTACAGTTTGCCTTTCTTACCATTATGGCCCTTATCCATAAGTTAGAGAACTGAGCTGAGTGTTACGCCAGCTGCTATATGTATCTACTATAATTATATACTCAGCGACTAGGAAAATGACCATAGGAGGGTTCGTGTCCTGTAAGAAGGACTTGGTCTGGACCTCCATTTATTACTCTGCCTCCTTTCTAACAATAGGACTATAATGCTGTTTTTAAGTATCCTGATATCCTAATAGTGTCAACTCAGACCCTATAGGCAACCATCCTCAAATAGTCTGGGCATTGTCTTTATTCTCATAAATAGCCGTAAGTCCCTTTGCGGGACAAGACCTATTGTGGAATTGGCTACTGTTTATATTTGCTATGTTGTCACAGTGTCCTTCCATAGACTGTTCTTCAATCTGTGGGCTTTGGGTCTGAGAATTGGATCAGGTATGGAAACTATCTCATTTCAGGCAACACCGTGATCTATTAGCCGTTGCCACAGATCTTTGTGAATTGGTGATCTCTGGTGTGCCATTTCAGCCTTATTGCTGTTCTGGTTATGATATCTACCTTGCCTCTGATGGTTATGTGTTGCTACCTGACCCCTACAATTCCAGAATCCAATTATCCCCTTGGTACCCGGGAGCCCAGTTCCATAGCATAATCTCTACCAGAAATTTTGCTTACAGAGAAGAGTCAGCACCGAAATTTTCAATGATGCTATGTACTCCTCAGTAGCACATTCTTATTTCTTCAGTCAAGGAAGTAGTCTCTGGCCTCCTGGAGAACATAAGCAGCTGATGGGTACTCTGAATATATAGAATATATACATTCTAGCACATACACTTTTGTGAACCTTGGACTCCTTCCTCAATACTCTGCCAAGGAAGTTCTGGCATTCTAGCTCATTTACGTAGACCATTATCCCCCTGCCCCCTACCCCACCGCCATCCCCACAACCCTGCCATCCCCACCCTCCATCCCACCGCCCCCACCACCTCAGCTTCAGATAGCTATTCCAGCAAGGCATTAGAACCAGTTACAGGCATCTTTTCCAGCTGCTCAATCCTAGGTCACAGGAGAGTACCCCATAAAATTTTTTTCTTTACCTAATATTATATTTCCCCTCTTTTGATTCAATACCATCAAGGTCCATTCGCAGGCACGTTCTCCTATTTCTGTCAATACATAGTAGTTGGGTCCTACAGTTCTTTACACAGATGATCTCTGTCCTCCAATAGCAGGGACCCAAGTCTAAGTATGTTGAGACTTGACCCCAGTTATTGGCTTAGAACAATCAGAGGAGGTGGGGGCAAATCTTGAGGAGGCAAACATTACATTGTGAGACATTTGCCATAGGTGAGGATTTGTGTGACCCTGTAAACAAGAAAAGGCTGCTGTCTTTGGGCGACGGACAGTTTCTGCTAGTCCAGAAGGTTTAGGGGATCCTGGGGTTCAAGTTTCTCAAGTACATCTAACCAAATGTCCCTGTCACAATTTTCCAAATTCTACTCTTTCTATATCTAGGATATTCTCGAGACTTGCTGGGATTCTGAATTCAGTCGTTCTCTGTAATGGCTGATAGGGTTCTGAACTCGATATTCAGCAGCTACAAGAATTAAGTGTCTCTAAAGACTATCATGGAGGCTGTCCTTTTGTTTTTATAGTGTGCTCTGATTGACTGACCTTCCTTTAGTGCAGCTATGAAATTTAACAAGAACCAACTAATCAACAAGCCTCACAGTTCTTATAATAGCTCTCAAATTCTATGAATATTACGTAAGCTAGTGCACTTCTACCTTGATCTCATCCCAATTCACCACCCAATTCACAATTATGATGCCATAGCTGATCATATAATATCACTCCCCACAGTATACCACTATTCATTCCAGAATCCTTTATAATGATCTGCTTCCTAGAACCATTTCTCTTACCATCTGTCTCAGTATGGGTTTGCATGGAAGCATATCCTGCAATGATTATGTATAATCTTTGGGGGCAATCCTAGAAATTCCAGGTTGAGTTATCAAACCAGTTAGCTTTGTGGGTAATCAAAGTTTAATCCTGCTGAGAGAAGTCAAGGAGTTAGTAAAGAGCATCCGTCTCAGAGTTGTCTCACTGGAGAGGTGAGAGAGCTGGATTATTTATACAATTACTTCAGTCAGTCATTCGTTGAAGACTGGTAGGGATGGAAGGTGTTTACTATAGAGCGCTTCCAGCCTCTTCTAGATGCAGATGGAGCAGACTCTGGATGCCTGAGAAAGCCCAGCAGTTGGAAGCCGAGTGAAGTACCCTGCTTTTGTAACACCTGAGGAAATTTGGTGGGGCACTGACAGTGTCTGCTTTAGCACCCAGTAGCTCAGCAGAGGACCCTGGGTGCCTGGTGGGCTTGTGGGTCACATGTGTACTCTAGGGGTGTCCGAACGCAACACGTTTGAGATTCCTCAAGGTGGGGTGTGGCTAGAATTATTACATATGCATGCTGCATATACAGTTTTGTACCCTTTTTTTCACTTAACATTATATAGTGAGGATGGTCTATTTACGTGAAATATTAAATACGTGTTTTTTAGGAGCCATCAGGATTTCATCATCAAATTTGGAAGACAAGTTATACTCCTTTACGTCAATTTTTGGAAATGAAAAAGCATTACATCATGTTGAAAAACATTTTTATGACTATACACAGATATAGTACTGAGCCTATAAGCTTATCATGTGTTCTATATTTTTAAAAATGCAAACGCAAGCCGAAGTTTAGATTTCATATGTGTGTACTTCGTCATGAGGAGCGTTCGCCTTGCCAGCCTGCTGCTGCTCCCTGCTTGCTCTCTTGCTGCTGCAGAAGCGCCATCTGCGTGAGAGCTCCTGATAGACAAATTGCTTCCTACCCTGGGCCTCCGTCGCGCGTATGGAGTAGTGCTTAAGAAATAATTGCTTTGGGGGATCTCAGAGTACTCAGAACTAATGAATTCTTCTGGCATCTTCTGAAGTAGTCATAGGACATGTGACTAAGGCACCAAAAGAAGGATTTAAAATGTAGGAAGTAAAAATGTATTACTAGGGGAGGACCAAGAAATGTAAATGGAGGTTCTTGAGACCCAACGCATGTACCAGGTTATAAACTCATCGTGCATGCATTACTGGGAGGTTCTTGTTTCTTGTATGTAGAGGTGGGGTGGGGCAGGATTACTGGATAGCTATGGACAAGGTGAGGGAAGACTGTAGGGTAAACAGTGCACAGCGTACGTGACACAGAAGACATTTAGAAAGTTAATTTCCCAAAAGAGTAGGCCAAGAAAGAGGGCATTCCATAATGCATGTGAGGCAGGCTTGCATGTACATAAGCTCCACTCTGAATGAGCTGGACTCAGAGGTGCTGAAAAGCTTAAAAAATTCTTACTTGTTTTAGAAATGCCTATCATACAGGCTCTGTGGCTCTTCCTCCTCCCCGGTTCCTACATGACATTTCAAGTGGGTTTTACAGTTTTTAAGTTATTTTTAGATAAATCAATAATCCCCTTATTTTAGCCCTAGAAGCCCAATTCAGTCTAATAATCATGGAATTCCTGTCTAGTCCATTGTTGTATAGAAATAATAATAATAATAATAAAAAACCAATTTATTTTAAATTCACTTACCCAGCTCAAGCCTGCATCAGGCTTGTAAGCCTGGGAGAGGCGGCTGTGGTCAGCTTCTTGCTATTATTGATATATTTCTTTTCCCCTGTAAAGCAGCTGCCTCTGACCTCCCTAGGGCTGGCTCAGCCAGAGAATGGATCAGGAGAAAGGGGCTGCTGTATGAGGTTTGTGCAGTTGTAGTCTGGGGGTGGGTCCCCTGGATTTTGTGCATATGTGGTTACTGGTTCTTTCTCTTCTCCAGCTGGGGCTCTCTTCCCTGCGGCTCCCAGGTTGTGGGTGTGCCAGATGGAAGTGATGAATCCCTCGTACCACAGGGCTCTTGGCGAGTTGCCCTTCACAGACCTACTCTACCTGTTGAGACACTGTCCTTCCAAGTAATCTAAGGTCAGCTTTCTTGAAAATTGCCACAGGTCTGTTCCTTATAGCAGAGCCCACATCTAGTCTCCAGAAAAATCTACCTTTGTTCTGCATGGGTAGCAGAGCAGTGCACTCCCTGTACAGCCCCCTCTCTTCAAACTGCCATCTTTTTCCTTTAGTTTTACCTGGTGGCAATAAGTTTTTATTTTTCCATGTCGAGGGGACACACGCCATACTTTTCTAGTGTCCCTGTGATGTTCCTTTAATTTGGCTTGAGGTAATGGGGAGTCACCCCGGTTCTCATTTCCAGGGAGAAGAGAGGAGAGACACCAGGGCAGCCTGACAATTCTCACTAAAGGAAGTGTTTTCTCTAGCGTCTTCATTCTTTAAGCCCTCGAGGTGTGAGATAGACTAACACTGACCAAGCTGGTTTTATACTTCTTTAGGATGCGTTGCATTTATTGGTGCTCTGGAATCTCATTTGAGGATTTGGATAGTGTTTGGCACTTAGAGTGTCTCTGGGAACTCAGCTGCAACTGAGGTATGTCTAATTTTACCACCCCATGTCCTGTGCTGGGAGTCAGATGGGCGTACGTTTGAACACGGGCTCTCTTGCTTATAATTGAGTGACCTGGGACAAATAATCTTTCAGCTTAGGTTTTTACTTCTGTGAAAAGGAGAAAATAGTACTTCTCAGATACAGGTATGCTGAGAGGAATGCACAGTGCAGGAGCTCAGTGTTGGGGCTCATAAGATGTTGGAAATGATTCTGGTGGTGTCTGGGTTCCCCTAGGTTCCTGCGTATCTTCCCACCTTCACCTACTAAGACAAAGCTGTAGCCATTGATTAGATTTCTTGCCTACAATAACTCCTCCAGCACTCTGCCTTCAGAGTGGTAGAAATGCCTGGGCAATGGCTGGGTGGCACTCCTAAGCATCTTCATCCCTCAGTAGAATCTTGGGAAAAGATGAAAAGATGTAGGAGATGGTCGCAGTCTATCATTCTTTTCTCTAGTTATTCCTGTCATATGGCCATTGGACGAGTCAGCTCTCCCTTCTCCTCTCTCTGGTCATTCATTCTTTCTTCAGGCCTCCTTTATCCCAATCAGGAAGCGAATTCAAGGAAAGCCTGGCTGGTGGCAGGGTGCCAGGCGGTCTTGGCTTTCTGGGAAATTTGATGTGGCAGCTATAACGTATTGTCCTTGCAGTTACCCTGTGTATGCTAGAGGAAAGAGCTTTGTAAATAAGTGCAAGGAGCTTATGGCAAATATTTGAGACTGCACTGCAGTGCTTCTAACACCATTATAGGCACTGATTTAGTACTGGCTCACAGAAATGAAGGCTACCTTGAGTACTGAATTATCATGTCCCCAGGGCTTTCGTTGGCATTCTACCCAGGCTGCTAACCAAGTCCTCCATGCTTCCTTTAGGGAATCTGACACTATCACAGACTCCAGCCCTATAGCTGCAGGCTCTAGTAAACTCCTAAATTAAAAGTCAACCCAGTCAAGGATATTTTGATGTCCAGGGATTTGTATGCAGCTCTCATTAGGATTTGGGCCCACGTAACTTACGACTTATTGAAATAAATGCAGATCCTTCTATTTTAGCTCTATGATTCCACACAGGATTTTTTTTTTTTTTCTTAAACTGAGATGAGATTTTTCATGTAGGTCAGTCACTCTAAGAATGCTTCATTTTTGTGTAGGAGGCATATTACATATGCAAGGCAGAAAGCATTAAAATTCTATACTGAAAGTAAATGATTCTTTTGGGTTTTGTTATTTATACACCATATTCTAACAGAGTCCACCTAACACACAGCCACTGAGGAAAAGTGAGGGGGAAAATCTGTAAATGAAGCAAGCATGAATAGATTTGAGGATGCCAGAGGGCCTTTTTTCAACTTCTTAGTTCATGGATCTAGGTGATTCATAGACTAAGTGGTTGATCAGAAGCCACCAAATATTCAATTGCAGTCGTGTTTCGGTGGCACAAATTGTCATTATGCCAACCCGCTGGCAAGTATTTTGAAAACAATATGCTTTCCAGAGCAATGCAACCAACTAAAGGTTTTATTAGTTCATTTTTCTTCCTAGTTCATGACATGCATTTAGAGTGGAGTGTTGTCCCAGTGACTCAGTGGAGATGTGTAATCAGTGTGCCCAGCAGCCGCTCGGTCATGTGTGAGAAAACTGCGTTTGGAGTCTTTGATCTTACAGCGTTCGGTCAGTTAGCAATTTACAGAAATGGTAAAAAGAAAAAAAAAGCAAAAACAGAAGCAGAGGCAGACCTTCTGAAGCTTTCATTTTTTTTGTTTGTTGGCACTTTCCATTTGCCAGATTCTTTGCTGATATATTGCACTTAGAATAGGTAAATGGTTTAGAAAATATGACTTTCCAGAAGTTCTGTTGTTTAAATTTTAATTACTAGGGGAAACAAGTCTTTTTTTTTTTTTCTTTTTTAAATCTTCTCCTGTACTGGAAAATTATACCACGTGATTCAAAACATTCTACTTATTTGTAACATAAAATCACAAAGTAAGCATTTTTATGAGAAATGGGCACACTGCTCATTAAGCCTCCCGAAATGAGATTTGACATTGAACTGGAAAACCTTAGAACTGGAAGGAAACTTAGATAACATCTGTGTAGAACTTATCTTTGTCCTCATTCTGTCGAGGAGAAAATTGGGATCCTAAGAGATGCGGTAGCTGCCCCCATTCACAGAACAACGTGATAGGCCATTGTCTGCTGCTTATGGCTTTCTGATTCATTTTATCTAATGGTTGAATCTTAGAACTGTATAAGACAAGTCAGTATGGAAATATTTTGGGGTTAAAGGATGAAGAGAGGCACACTGTTTCTAAAGTACTTGTGCAGCACTAAACTAAAATAGCCAAGAAGGCCCTCTAAAAGAAGAGTAATTGTGGGGTGGGGAGATGGGGAAGAATTAACCATGCTAGATGTTAAAATATATCATAAAGGTTTGCTAATTAAAACATGCGATGCTAATTCATAGACACATAAACCAAAGAACATAGTAAATCCAAACATATATAAAATTAAATATATGACAAAGGAATTTCATATAAATAGGGAAAAGTAGCCTGTTGAATAAATGGTGTTGAGACAAATCATCAGCCATCTGAAAGAAAATTACATGTAACAATAGAAACCTTAAACATTCTACAAGGAAAAAATTGGTGAATACCTTTAGAACCTTGATGTGGAGAAGGCCTTTCTAAATATGACACAAAATCTGGAGGCCATAAAGGAAAAGATTGAGGAATCAAAATATGTAAAAATGAAGAGTTTATTTTTTATGGAGGGACTGCTGAAAGGGCTAAAAGACAAAAGAGAAATTGGTGAAAATATTAGCATCCCATATTACATACAGAAGAGTAATCTTCCTAACATGTAAGAACTGGATGATTTAAAAAGACCAACTCGATAGAAAAATAGTCAAATGATATAAACAGAAATTATACAGCAAAGGAAATAAAGATGACCCAAACATATTAAAAAGATATTCTATGTCATGAATATTAAATGGAATATAAATTAGATCTACTGAAACATAGTTCTATAATTTATCGAATTGACCAAAGTTACAGAGTTCATTGACATACTTGTGCTGGTGAGGCTAAATTAGAAAGATCTCTCAAAATTGCAAATGTGAATACCCTCTGCCCTTTTGAGTAGTTTCACTCGTATGTTCTGTACATACCCGTGATCAAAGGGCACAATGATTGTACGTACATAAGTCATTATATAAAACTATCTATTATATATTCCATTGTGGATAAACATGAAAGTATTGAAATAAGCTGAATGTCCACCAAGAAGAGTGATTAAATAAACTATAATATAGATATGAAGTAGGATATAATACAGCTGTGAAAAAGAATGAAGAAGTTCTTTGTATACTGAAATGAAATAACCTTTAAGAAATATTGTTAAGAAAAAAAACATTGTCAGGACGTTGTATATAGTAGGCTACCTTTTTTGGGGGGGTAAATCGATGGGGAATGGGGGAAATATATATTTGTATTTATGTGCTTATGCATGAAAAACTTTAGAAAAACAAGGAAGTAATTATAATAGTTTTAAGTGATGGGTGGTAATAGAATAGGAACTGGGAACATGGGGAAGGGAGTAGGAAGAAATTTTTTTTGCTGTGTACTTTTGTATAAGTATAAGGAACAGGGAAATGTATAACCTTTTCAAAAAATTAAATGTCAAAGAGAAAATATCACTGACTCTCTGTATTAGAGCTCTAACAGAGAAACAGAACCGTAGAATACACACACACAGACCCACACACACATATACATATATGTATATATTTGTGTGTGTATATATACGTGTGTGTGTGTATATACACACATATGTGTGTATATGTATATATATGTATACATCTCTGTGTATATATTTGTGTATATGTGTATATGTATATATTTTTGGTCTTTTAATGCAGGAAATTGGTTTATGCAACTATGTGAGCTGGTCAAGCAAGTCTGAATTTTGTACGTCAGGCTGTTGGGAAGGGCTGGCTGGAAGCTCTGGCAGGCGCTGATACTGCAGAATTTCTTCTTCCTCGGGGAAAGCTCAGTTCCATCTATAACTTTTCAATTTATTGGATCAGGTCAACCCAGATTATGGAGGATGATCTCCTTTATTTAAAGTTAACCATTATCTACAAAATACCTTCACAGAAAAACCTAGATTAGTGTTTGATTGAATAACTGGGGACTGGAGCCTAGCCGAGTTCATACATACCACTGACCAACACATCCTTCCTCTGAAATCCACTTTGGGATTAAAGACATGATAAAGTTTGAACACACATAAAACATGACAGAAAAACAGATTGCTTTTTTTCTGGATTTTCGGTGGTAATCCTAGAGTCAGTTATTTTTTATTGAACCTAAGATGCTATTGATTGTCAGACATACCATTAGTTTTTCTATTATTAGTAAAGAAAAAATAACACCGCCAGTTAAACTGACATGCCATTGACTGATTGCGTGACACATCCTTATCTCAGTGATGTTAAAATAATAAACTCTCTATATAACAGAATTGATGGAAATGCTCTATTTTGTGCCCCTGTTAGACGTGCAGCTAGTACAGTGTGTCAGACCAGTAGGTTTTTATTTTGATTCAGAAAATGTTATTATGCATGTACCACATAACACTTGTTTTTGGATTGTCTGACCCACACCTGGCTCAAGAACTGAAAATTAGCCCTGTCTGGAGCCTATAGAGGCATCTCCAAAGGTGTAGTAGGGCTGGGAACTTTCTGAATGGCAAGTGGAGGTGGAGCGAGGAATCCATTCCCAGGACTCATTCTTGTCCTCCCTCCACCCTCACCCGAAACAGGCAAGGCAACAAGAGCAGTCCATGGCATTGTTCGTTTCTCATGCTGAGAGTAATTCTAGCCTATCACTGGCATATTGGCTTTTCCTCCTTCCTTTATTTCTTCCTTCATACTCAGAGAGTCCAGGGAGAGGCCAAACTGAGATATTTTATATGTTGAGCTTACATATTAAGAGATTGCTTTTATTTCATCATTATAGGGATGCCCAATTTTTATTCAACCATTTTTGAAGTATATTAGCTCATAATTTAGTTTAACTTTAGGACAGAAGGATGACAAAGCCTGTCGTCTAATTTAGAATTACAGGGAAAAAAAGGTTGAGTGTCATGATTCTAGCCAGTGAGAGAAGAAATGACATCTGGAACCCAGCTGTGTCATTGTGATCGGTTACAGTGACCTGCCAGCCCCAAGGGAGTGAGTGGGTGTCCAGCTTTTGTTTGCCGGGGCCAAAATTTCAATTGCTGTTTTGAATTGGAACTCTTACATGTAGCAAATGTTTAAACATCATCTCATTGAGTGTAGCCTACTGATTATAGAAAAGTGGCTCTGATTCCTAACTTCAGAGGGGCCAAAAAGGCATATCAGAACCATGCTTTGTTCAGTGTAATTCACTAATCTCTCTGTATCCTGTTTTACTATATTTTGTGGAGTCCACAAAGGAACCTTGGTTTTGGTACAATGAGCTCAACAAAATAAGACAGTACTGACTGCCTTAACACTCAGTTAGTGGGAATATAGTACTCAAAGAAGATCAGCCAACTTTATTCTAACTAATAGCAAAAATATTAAAAAAATAAAAATGCAAAACAACTGACTTATGGACTTTTTTTTCTTTAAAAAAATTTGTTAAATTTATTGGGGTGACATTGGTTAATAAGATTATATAGGTTTCGAGTGCACAATTCTATAATACATCATTACAGACTTATTTCTAAAATCTAGGTAATAATTTAGGATGTACTGTTTTTAAAAAATGACATCATAAGTTCTTTGTGCTTTGAAAGCTGTTTTTTTTAAAATTGGTTTTCCTTTCTGAAAAACAAACAATTTAATGCTTAATTTCCTCCCTAGTTTTTAAACCCCTAGTGATATTATTGTAGATATGATGTCAAAAGAAGAAAATACTTTAAAGGAGCAGGAATAAGTACACCTCAAACACTGAGTGCTTCTGAGAAAAGCTGTTAGTATCTATTGTGTTGAAAATCTACTTAAAATGTACAGCTATATACAATAGCCTCATAGCTTTTTGTGTCTAACATACAAGTCATCTGAATGCATAAAGAGCAGTATTGTGCCTCAAAAATATACTTCATAATGAAGGTATTTAAAAAAAATAGAACAAAATATTAGCTAAGGGTCCAAGGTTCCCATGTAGAAGGGGAAAAAGTAATTTATAAGAGAACCTAGGAGCTGATGAACCTTGACACATTTTCATTATTTGTGGCCAGATTCTCCCACGATGCCTCTGATTTTATTGTGAAATTTTATTTTCACCCCTACCTTCAAAAATACGGTTCTGAAGTTGTACAATTAAGAGATAAAATTATGAGTGGCCTTTTTAAAAGTCAGTCTGATACATGAAAAGGCAGAGTACTTATTCAGTGAAAACATTTATCGAGCATCTTCCATATATAAGACACTGTCTCTGGGCTGTGTAAGGTGCAAAGATAATAAGGCACAGTCCCTGCCCTTGTGAAGCTTATGGAAAACAAAAGTGTGAAAATAATTACTTAACCTGTAGAAAATAAGTCACACAAATGAATGCAGTGGATGTAATACTTTCTAATGAATTCAGCTCCTTCCTCTTTTCAGACTTGAAAGCTGGTCACAAACCTATCTCCTCACTTTGCCTCTCACACTGTGAATGTAATGTTCTCTGTTTTGGAGTCTTCCATTTGCCAAATCTAGATTCTAAGGAATACTTGCAATATCCTCCAGTTTCCATCAGTGCTCTAAGAATAAATAAGTGAACTTCTAATTAAATGAATGTGTTAGAAAGGATCTTTTTCATATCTTCTCACTTAAGCAATTCTTTTCAGCAAAAGCTAGTATTACTGTCTCCTCTACTAAGAATTGATGTCAGTACGTTGCTTCAGTTAAAATTTGATTATTTTCTACAGTTGTAGACACCACTTTAGGTTTTGACTCTAGGAATCCTTTTAAAAATAGAAAACCTGAAGAAGAGATTGGTTACTGATTTCTCTAAATTAGTTCGTTAGGGATTAATCAGCTAGTGTTCCGTTACTGGTTAATAGAATCAGACATAAGATGAATATGTGTTAATCTGAAAACCAGAGGAATGTTGTTGCAGTGACGGTGGGGGCAGGAGCTGGCTGGCGGGCACAGGGCAGCATGAGGGCTGCAGTTAATCCGCAGGATGTATAGTGGCCTCGTGGGGAGAGTACCAATTCTGGAGTCAGACAGACTGGACTAGTTAGTTGTGCCACCTTGGACACTTAAGTTCTTTAAGCCTCAGTTTTCTAATATGTAAAATTGGTGTAACACCTTAGAGTTGTTAAGAGTGTTAAATGAGAAAACAGATACTTTAGCATGGATTATGTCTATATTTCATGGGGTCTGGTGCATAATGAGTACCTGTAAATGTTAATTCCTCTCCCAGGTCAGAGGCAGAACACTGGGAAGGAAAAGGGCAAAGGAAATGCTGAGGGTAGATGGAATGGAAGATGAATAAAATGACGGGAGGTGGTGCTGAATTTGAGTATCTATTAGCTAAGAAACCTGGTATTGTCTAGGAAAATAATTATCCTTTTTTTTTCCAGGCTTGCAGGTAAGTGGGTGGAAAGACCACTGGATTGGGAGTTAGGAGGCTTGGGTTCTAGGATCAGCTCCCATACGGAGTAGCATGGTCATGGGCAAATCCTTGAACCTCACTGAGACTCCATTCCACCATTTGTTAAATGAAGGTTTCATTTAAATGGTCTCTTCCAGTCTCTTCTTGATGAAATATCTAAGATGAAAATAACTGAGAGTCATCTTAACATATTTCATCTAAATCTAAGTCATGACCTTGTAACAGGAATGCGTTTCAGAAAGTTTTATTTACAAAAGGACTGTTTATAGTGGTACAGTGTTAATATTATAAAAACAGTGGGGCAGTTACCATCCCTAAGCCTGAAGTGGGGCAGAGTGGGAGATTCAGAAGGAGTCCTGTGCAGACTTCTTTGAGAAGACCCATGACTTTGGGTCAAGGATACGGCAAACCATGAGATCTCACAGGGAAGGAGTCAGGAGAATAAAACAATCCATTTCACTCTCTTCCTTTCGAACTCCTGCTGAGATTTCTAGTTGATATTCTAAACCCAACTGGAAGCCTTAGGAAAAAAGAACTTAAGAATGGAGCCCCTATGAGTTAGAGTTTTGGAGCAAGAAGCAGGGAGCAGGGTAGTAGGGTGGAGAGTGAACATGGAGGGGAAATGGAAGATATATGGCATAGGTCTAGATTTAGACTGGAGTCTTAAGTGAAACCTTGTTTTGTAACAGCAGGAGAGCCCCAGGCGCTGCTGGTACAACCAGCCCATGGTTCCATAGAACCTGCAGATGTGCAGATATAGCCTTCACAAGGCAAAGATCCTTGATATGTATCAATATCTCACTTTTCTCCATTCGAACATTTCTGTGTATCCTAGTTTAGCACTATTAAGAACCCCGAAATGATTAAATTATCGGAGGGCTCTGAAACATGTAATCATTAGTCTGCTCCTTGAGCCAGCGATACACAAATATATTTAGATGTTACTTGAGGGATACCGAGCCTGCCAGACTGCACTGAGAGTTCCAATACAATTGTGCTAGAAACTGAAGAGGGCAGATATTTTGCTTTCGGCAATATTCTGATGCTCTGTATTCTCAAGGCACTTTTGGTTACCTTCAGGGAAAACAAAAAATTGTCAATAATTGATGGATATCAATGTGCCAGACATTGTATATACTTTACATATGAAGTGAGATAAAAAGTATTCCATATTCTAGGAATGAGGCTAGTAAGACTCCTTGGGCGGATTTTTCTTATCAAGTGAAACATTTGGAAATACAAGGCCTCTTTGCTGTCTCTCACTCTGAGAAAGAGGGTAAAAGGAAATTTACATAGGGAGCCCAGTGGGCTTTCTTGAAGGAAAGGGTTTGAGAACTCATCTTTTAGATACTTGAAATTAGAGAACTGAGACCTCAAGCTTTGTTATCAAGAAAAGGCCCTGTAGTGAGCTGAATAGTATCTCCCCAAATTGAGGTCCAGTGGAACCTCAGAATGTGATCTCATTTGGAAATGGGGTCTTTGATGGTATAATTAATTGAGATCAGGTACTCTTC
This sequence comes from Eonycteris spelaea, assembly GCA_003508835.1. Classification (NCBI taxonomy): domain Eukaryota; kingdom Metazoa; phylum Chordata; class Mammalia; order Chiroptera; family Pteropodidae; genus Eonycteris; species Eonycteris spelaea. The sequence continues at coordinate 6,313,112 of PUFA01000053.1, forward strand.
TCATGGGTGGGCCCTAAATCCAATGACTGCTGTCCTAATAAGAAGAGGAGGGGACTCAGGGATACATAGAATTAAGAGGGCGTATGACAACGCAGGTAGAGATGGAGGGGTATAGCTATAAGCTGAAAAATGGTTCCAAAGGTTGCTGGGAGCCACCGAAAGCTAGGAGGCATGAGACAGTTTCTCCCTAACAGCCTCTAGAAGGAACCAACCCTGCTGACATGTTGATTTTATATTTCTGGCCTCCTGAACTGTGAGAGAATAAATTCCTGTTGTTTTAAGCCACCCAGTCTATAGCAATTTGCTATGACAGCCCTAGGAAATATAAGGTCCAAGGCCTTGAACAGGAGCTTGAGGGAAAACACGGTAGCTGGTGGCCAAGATCCAGTGTAAGAGGAAGGATATGTTGCAACAGAGTAACCTGGAAGCCTAAGAATGAGACATCATTTGTCATGGCAGAAATTAGAGCCAGCAAGGCCATTACTGAGACAGTGAACAGCATCCATCAGAGAGCCCTAGAGTAGCCTTCGAGCCACATTTCTTAGCAGGAACTGGGTCTGTGGACTGACAGGCAGCTCAACTTGCTCTGTGACTAATGTACATTGGACCTCATTGGACTGAATAAATCTTCGCAATTCTTGTACTATTCAGCATTGGGGATGGGTTGAGTGTGAAGAAGAAGAAATTAAATGCTCTGTTAATTAGAGCATCTGGATGCTTGAGTTGTTAATTATACATGAAAGGAGACATGGTCGTGGGTTTATTCTGAGTTGGTGAAGCCGGCTGTGCTGCATCTACCTGTATAACTTATGGGGTAGATTGTGTATATTTGTCATCTTCAAATAGGTTTGGAAACTGACGCTTGGAGAGATTAGGCAACTTGCTTACTGTCACACAGTTTAAATTTGAATTCAGGTCTGAATTCAAAGCCTGAGCTTTTTTAATGGCTGTACTTCCCTCCTCTTAGACCCACTGGGAAATGACTGGATCTCCATCATCTCATACAGAAAATGTGTCCAGCAGACCCATGTTGGAATTGGCCAGTGGGTAGTCTGTACCCTGAGCCAGAAGCAGGGCTCTGAATGTGGCATGAGTAAGGTGGAAGCAAAGAAAGGTTGAATGGAGCTGGAAACCAGGTGTGGGGTGGGCCAGACTGAAATTGGGCCTCAGAGATCAGGACAAGTTGAAACCATAGGGTGAGGTACCATGGATGAATCCAGATGTAGCAGCCAGATAGCAAGCATGGCTCAAACAGGACTTGGTTGTCATGGAAACAGAGACAGATCCAAAGCCAGAAGCTAGAATCCAAACCAGGTCAGAGCAAGACGGTGTGTGAAGCTGTGGCTGGAGCAAAGGGGCGCCCACACGGGGCCCGGGCACACAGCTTTGCTTTGAACGTCTGGCTGCTGCTCTGGCTAGTTTGTTTCTGCTCACTGCACACGAGAGCTTTCGGGCTCTGGACTTAAATGTATGCTCATTCTTCTGACAAGTAAAAAAAACTCTTCCATAACCTTTCTTTAACTAATTTAGTGGCCTCTGCTCAGAAAAATTCAGTGACAAGGTTGCAAGGTAATGGCTCTATCTTTAAACAGTTTAACTGTAATGTTTTTTCTTATATAGTATTAAAACCTGGTCCTGAATCAACAGTATTTTCTCTTTCTCTGGGGTGTCAGCCCTTAAATGTTTAGTCACAGAGACTGGCTGGAGGAATCTGCAAAATTTCGAGGCTTACATAGCAGAAATACTGATTCACTAAATCCGAGACAGGGCCAGAGTAACTGCATTTGGAAAAACTCCCAAGGTGCCTTCAGTGCACAGCTACTCGTTTGGCTTCCTTCATTAAAATCCTCTTGATTCTACCTGCTCAGTATTTCCACAAACAGCTGGAAATGGTTGCCTCTCCTCGCCGTGCTTGCCATTTTAGTGTAAGCTTTCATCATTTTCCTGTGTTATTATGAAGACTTCTCACTGGTCTTCCCATCTCCAGTTTTTCACCCTTTTAATCCGTCTTTCTCACAGTTGCCAAAGTAATCTTTTAAAACTGCACATAGGAGCATGGCACGCCTCACTTCACATCCTCTGCTCACTCTCCATTGCAAAAATAAATGAAATAATAATAAAATAAACAGATAACTAATGGTGTATTAGGCCTCTGGCAGTTAGGCCTCTGCCTACCTTCTTCACTCCCTGTGTCCTGGCCGTGACACGCCATTTGAGATTCTGTGGTGCTTCCTAGATTCTCAGCATTGTGCCTTTGCAGTTGCTTTTTTTTTTTTTTTTCAGCCAAGAATGTTCCTTTCTTTGCCTGACAAATTCCCTATTTGTCCTTCTATGCTAAGTCTGGCATGGCCTTCACAAATAAGCTGTACAAGATTCTCCTGCATCATGTAATTTGTTATATAATATTTTGACTTGGCTATTTTGGTAATTTTTACCCTGAGGACAACTTTGATTCTAGGAACATTATTATACACCATCATTTCATGTGAATTTCACTTTGATGGAGCTTAAAAATGTGAACCATTAAATTTTAAACTTAAAAAAATCCTGAGGAATTAGTAAAGCGTTTATTCTTACTTCATTACTGACCTTGACCATGGTTTAGGGCTGGAGTGGACAGTGAAGACTGGTGTGGAGTCAGTTGAAGGAATGGTCCATGATGGAGTGAAGATCAGGGTAAAAAGAAAGGGTCAGAGGCTCCTGCTAATATGGGAGTGTAACTTGTTCACAAATGCTTTTAGGTATTTACAGAAAGAAAGAGAAAAAAATATTTTGACATGCTCTTTTCAAGTTAGGCAAATGTTATGGGTTGAACTGTGTTTCCAATGCTTTCACCCCCGCCAAAAAAAAAAAAAAAAAAAAAAAGTGCTGAAGTTCTAAAGACTCCTCCGCCCCTGTTCCTGGTGAATGTACCTTATTTGGAAATAGTCTTCACAGATCGTCAAGTTAAGATGGGCCCTAAATTCAACATGACTGTGTCCTTATAAAAAAGGGAAATTAGGCCACAGAGACATGCACAGAGGAAAGGCTATGTGAAGAGACTCAGGGAGAGTACCACATGAAGATGAAGACTGAGATCAGAGTAATGTCTCTACAAGCCAAGGAACACTAAAGATTGCCAATAAACCACAAGAAGGTTGGAGAGAGGCATGGAGCAAATTCTTTCTTGCAGGCCTCAGAATGAACCAACCTTGTGGACACCTTGATTTTGAATTTCTAGCATCCAGAACTATGAGACAATAAATTTCTGTTGTTTAAGCTACCCAGTTTGTAGTGCTTTGTTACAGCAGCCCTAACAAACTAACATACCGTGTAAAACAATTGTGTCAAGGAGGCCTGGGTAAAATTTAAAGGAGGTTTGCCTGTTCTCCAAACTCCCAGAATATCATTACTCTGTATGTTAATGAACTGAAACTTGTCTATCTTGGGAACAAGACTATTAGCCTGCTAAGGTCAAAGGCTTGCTTTTTATTCTGTGTTTTTGTTATTCAATGTGTTGAGCCTAGATAATTTAGGAATAAACAAAGCTATGTGGGCCGAGGATGCTGAGAGTTTGACAGATTAAGCTGTTGCCCTGGTTCTCAGAGTTCTGCGGTTGGGATTGAACCCTGCTTTGGTCTCCAGGCAACTTTTTTTTTTTTTTTTTTTTTTTTTTCTGTAAGCCATGAAGAGCTCTAGCAAATTGACTTGTAGTGCTTTCCTCTTCAGACTAAATTCCCTCTGTTCCTCTAGCTGTTCCTTATGTACACAGGTTTTCAAGCTCTCAGTATATACTGGTCACTGGCCTCTAGAGCTAGTCTTGAAGAGTGGAGTCTAAACTGGCACAATCTTCCATCACCATCACCTCCCTCGACATAGACCCTAGGCTGGTATTAATGTTGCGTCAGTTTGTTGGCACATTCTGGCTTATTAGGGACTGTAGCCTACCTCCTGCGCAGTCCTTTCTCACACCGAAAGTTCATCTGAGTCTCTCTTACTCTCTATTCAATTTCTGTAAGTTTTGAGCTCAAATATATGACTTTCTGTTTACCCCTGTTAAATTTTACATTGTTTTCTCTAGTGTTCTGGTTTGTTAACATAATTTTATATCTCAGTGTATTGTCTTAATTATATTATCTCTCCCATTCAGTTCTGGGGCATCTGAAAATATGGTACGAGTGTTATTTATATTTTCAAATCACTGCTAAATATGTTGAATAATTGGATGTTTACACAGCATAGAATAGTGGGATAATCAACAACTCTCCATTTTCCTTTTTTTTCTATGTAGCCTTGGCCCAAATCAGCACAGAGCTGGAAAGCAGAACAAAGCCTTTTCAATATGATGCCAGGCAGGCAGCTATTTGCACACACTTGGGGAGCTGATAGTGAGATTTTGAGGGTTACAGATTTCTTCCTCACACAACTGTTTGTGCCATTTCAGCTGGGCATGTCTGTTTACAGCAATCTGGTATGATCCCTCTCCTCACCCAGCTGTTATAATGGGACCTGGCAGAGTGATGGCTATTCGTTGTCAATTGTTCCAGATGTAGAAAAATTTACCTAAATTTGCTTTCTTGCCTTCATTTAAGATCCTGTTGACGAGGATTTTAAATAGTAAATTGGCCAACTGTTTTCAAACTTTGCTGTCATCTTAGGTGCTAACTAATTGGTAGGGCATTTAGTTAACCTGGGACGTGACATAGTAAAAAGTGAGACCTGTGGGATTTTGGGGCCAATTTCAGCTCTGCTGCTGGAGTTTGTGATCTTAGCTAAGTTATTTAACCTCTCCGTGCTTTGGTGTTCTCATTGTGAAAAGAGGATATTAATAGCTGTTGTTATTAATGAGTATTGAATTAATTTACATAAAAGCTTATGGCAGAGGCTGGCACATAGTAGGCATTTAACAAACATTATTATCATCATTGTTATTTAAGCATAAAGCATTTACATTTTTTTAAAATGGCTAAGACCGTGGAGACTATATTTGTACTTAACGTTGCTAACATAAGAGCTTAATGGTCCTATAAATCTTTGCATGAACATGGGCATTATTGAAATTATTTCACACATTTGTAGAATGCCTCCAAATAAACTGAGTGGTTCACCTAATTGCCCAAGTTCTTTCACTCTAAGTTGATTAGTTCTCTTCTAGTATGCCTTGGAGATCTGTGAAATCCAAAAGAGGAGGCAACCTTAACAGAAAGCAGCCTAAACTTTCTAAAACTGAAGCTAAAAAACACTTTAAACTCCTCAAAAAAAAAAAAAAAAAAAAAAAAAAGAAGAAGACTAATTCAGATGAAATCTACCATGCACTATTAACTAAATAGGAATGTTTCTTTATCTGTACACTTGACCAATACACTCATTTAAGAATAGTAAGGAAATTGTTCTTCCATGGAATTGACTTCCGTGGTCCAGTTTTTTATTGTCTCACACTGCCCACTTGCTTTCACTCCTTTCATTTTCTTCTGAAAAACTGTTTTTTTCTTATTTGATTAAGAAAAAGTAGCAGTGTAGGTTGGTAAACCCTTATTTGCCCTGCGATATGAGCATCTCTATAATAATGACTGAAGTCAGTAATCAAAATTCAGTTCAACTGAGTAAGCATTATGCAGATGCTATGCTAGGGCCTGCTGGGGATTCAAGGGTGACCAAATATTGGTTTTGGTTCTTAAAGCAATTAAAAGTGAAGAGGGACAATTTCAGGAGAAATTGCATGAGCAAAAGCATGGGGGATTTGCAAGATGCTCAGAGAATAGGGCTAGAGGAAATGATTTGTTCTGGGAAGAAGGATGTTGGAAAAGGAAGGCAAGGGCCTGACTGTGAGGTCTCGACTGTAATTATTTTGCACGCTGTTTTCTAGTTGTTAATTGATCTGATACAGCAAGTGTCAGTTTTCATTTCACAAAACACTGAAATGGTGGTGGTCAAATGAGATAAAGTCAGTGTTAAATAGCTTTTGGTATGTATATCTATTAGCTTTTTCAGTATTAAATTTGCTTGTCTGACATATTATTCATTAATTATTGATGAAAGCACTCTAAAACTTCTGCCAAAAAGCTTCACATATTGACAACTCAAAAGTTAGCCATCTATTTGTCTCTAAATTTTAAGAACTTTTTCCCTCTATATCATTTGATACACATCTGCAAATCTTCAACAAACTCAAAAATAATTGTATTATGTTAAATTATTTCAATTGGATGGGATCTAGAAGTGATTGTAACCACAGAAAGTATATGAGGACAACAGTGAGCCTTGACTTTTAGGACTAATATTCAGCCTTTGGTAGTTACTAAAAAATTCAGAGATAGCCATCCCATAGGTGGAAAAAAAAAATCTTATTAAAAAGGCAACATAATTGTTAAACCGCTAGATAGAACATGGTAGGTGACATACTGATTTCAAGGCTCAACCTGGGGCATCCTTTACTATTCAACTGTTTGCCTGAGTTCCTGTTTTCCTTCTCTTAGAGATGGCAGTCCTTGGTTCTCTGAGTTCTGTGGCTCTTTGCATATAGCCCCTGGCAGTTTTTGGCGTAGATGGCCTTTACCCAGAAGGTTTTGCAGTAGGCACTTATCCTAAGATCAGAGCCGACACCATCACGTCTTCAGGATCTCTTTGTTGACCTCTATTTTTCTCAACCCTTTATCTCAAGTCAGATTTAAATGTATGATGAGGAGTAGAATGAGCTTTTATTTTCTAATAGTCTTTATAAATGTGGTCCAAGTCTATAATATATCCTTTTATGATGAGCAAACATTTTTGACTATAAACTCTAGAATTGAATTTATAAGAATTGATCACATCTATTTTTCCCCTTAAAATCAACTCAGTTCTGCTTTGGAGCTCCCATCCGGTTGGCATTGGCAGCAAATTTAATCTTTAGTGTCATCTGCCCTCTATTCCACCAGACTGTACAAAATTCCAAGGCATTTTAGGCTGCACTGAAATATCATGGAGGCTTATCTTACTGATAACCTCTGTGATGCCCATCATCTGTGATTATTCCAAGTCTAGCAATTGTGCTGCTTTTGTTTCAAACTTGAGGACGGGGAATTTCAACCAGGACTCTGTTTCTGTGAGTGACTACATAGCAATGGCTTGAATTTAGCTGCCGTCAAAGGTTACTGCTACAGAGCAGGGCTATTTTTGGGACAGGTACACCTCTGTTATTCATACACTTCCCTTAACTCTGTTTTTAAGCCGTAGGTCTTTTTCTCCCTATCCTTCAAGACAATGGTCTGGGATCTTTTATGGAATTAGTCTTCTGTTATATGAACAGCAAAACACTTGAATCAGGAAATCCAAAGGATCTGGCTACCTGCTTGGTAATCTGGAAAGGAAATGGAAGAGAGGACTAGCATTAAACATCAGTAAATTATCCTGCCTCATTATCATTAAAGGAAGTAAGATTCCTAGTGAGTTCTACTTTCTCTTCTAAAGTTTTTTCTCTATGGGGTTCCCTTACCTTTAATATTTTTCACACATTCTCAGTATTTTTTTTTTAACATTTTAACAATGCTTCAGATCTCTACTAAAAAGGCCATTGTCATTTCCCCCCTGAATTTATTTTTCAAATTATCATAATTGCACTATGATAGTGTAACTCTTCTGTGTGTGCATGTGCAATATATTATTAGAAAGGAAACAATTTGACATTAGTTGGTCATAAACACATAAGATGGGATGAGCATGAGTGACCATTTTACTTGTTTCCATTTCCTGTTGATTGGCCACTTCAGATTTATTCTTATTTGGGTTTCTGTGAGTTCTTTCTCTCCCTGGTCTCTTCCATCCTGCACCAGTCTCAGCTCTGCTGGTGTACAGAGACATCGAAGTCATAACTTTTGTTCTGGAATGGAATGACTGCCATAGATTCTTATGGTTCCTGTGATAGCCATTAGGATTGTTTTATCTCAGTACTGGCACAGGGTAGGATTACACTTCCCTCACAACTCTGTAGTTTGGCATGGCCATGTAGCTTGCTTTGGCCAATGAAATGTGAGTTAAAATTACCATAAAACATTGTAAACTTTAAGATGATTTGATATATGTTAACATCATGAATTGATTATCACAATAACTGCAGTTAACATCACCCCATAGTTATAATTTTTTTTTATTATTTTTTTTAAAAAATTTAAAGATATACTCTCTTAGCAACTTTCAAAATATACAATACAGTATTGTTAAATATAGTCAGGCCGCCAGTTTATATTGAAGTACATTGCCCACGACTCATACACACTTTCCTTGACATTTGGTAGCAGCTGACTCATATTTTAAAATAGTCAGAACTCGACCTCTGAGGTTTTATGGTAGGAAGCAATTCCGCATTGGAAGGAAGCTGAATCGAAAGCTCTATAGATCATTTCCGCATTTGAGTTTTTGTTGCACAAATCATATTCATTCCAATGATTTCCCCTTCATTCTTTTCAAACTTCCAAGCAGAAAAGATTAAATTCAAGTTTCCTATCATAAATTACATAGTTTTAACACAGTAAATTTGTATAAGCCCCAAACACCACACTTCCTAAAAGTAGTTGAAAAAATATAATACTTATGTATCAGATAATCTATATGTATCAGATAATCTATTCATAGATTTTCAAATTTTAAATTATGTAGCTTTTATAGAATATAACTATGAGAAGCTTCTATCCTCACAGCAAAGAAAGAGCAGAGCCAGAGGGGTTGTGCTCCTCAAAGAGCTTGAAATCCATGGATTGGAGCCCAAGAAAGGATTAGGGGAGTTAAAGAATAAAGAAGAATCCCAGAGGAGCCAAATTTGAAATAAAACATCCCTTAGGAGGAGTGTCTTGAAATGAAGAGTTGTGTTAAGCGCAAGATCCAGTCTACCAACCCATGTTCACTCCACACCAACTCTGATATTTGATATTGTGCATTGATGATAAAGTCCTCTAAGGGACTCCATGGAGATTGGGCTTGGCAGAGTGAGGATGTTTATAGTTTCCATTCTTTTACCTTTGCTGTATTGCACTTTACTCCATTGCTTCTGCCCATCAGGTGTTCTCATTCCTCTCCAACTTGTGCCTTCCATTTCCCCCATTAAATTTGAATTACTGGCCTTATTGTCTTTATTCAGTCAACTCCCATCTTCTGAAAGAAGGTCTCTCCTTGTCTTCTAGCCAGACCATACTCACCCTTCATGGAACTTCTGAATTCTCTCTCCTTCATAAAACCTTTTAAGACTGTTATTCAGTTCCCCCTGCCCTTTTCCTTTTTACTATTTATTGTTATCATAATCAACACCATAAAATTTCATGCCTAACTGTTCTCAAAATTTTTATGAGGTTTATTGCATCTCTTTAGTGAGTTATAAGCTTCCTGGAGACCAGAGCCACGTCTTATACTTTTTTCACTTGTTGAACAGTCTTTAGCTGGGCATAAAGCATAAAAACTTGTTGACTAATTATATTGCTTTTTCTTTTCTCCTGTCAAGATCGTGCTATATTATTTGAGATTTTTAGTTCAGCTTCTTTTGGAATCATTTCACTGTAATAGCATGGGAATTGCCAAATGCATTAGGATAAAATACTGTGCAAATATACGTCTCCTAGTCATGTGGCAAATAAATTCTAAATTGTATAGATTACCAGTTTCCTAAGCATTTATTGCACTTATGTAAAATCACATCATTTACTAAAATAGTATTTTCAGGGTTCAGGTGATTTTCATATCTATTTTAACAGTGCAAGTGAAGAACATTAATATCATTTATTATAGTAAAGAAATATCTTAGATTTATAAAAAGTTTTGCCTAAAACAAGATCTAAAGAAGATAAATACTTAGTTTTGTAAAATATTTAGGCTTTAGTGTATTAATAATTGCTGAATCAATAAATAATTTTTATATGTTTCAATATTTATTCTAACCCTTTCTAGGTTATACTGATAAGTTCTATGAAATTATTGACTTATATTAAGCAAAATGTTGGTCTGTTGATTGTTGCTAGGAAAATTAGATTTTCCTAAAACTCCTGACGGTATGGATTTGGGGATATGAAAATATGAAATTAATTTAGTCCCTTTAAATAAAACAGATGTTTGGCTACTTGGAATGCCCTAAAACTTATTTTCAGTTAATATATGTTTGCATAGAAAGTTAAAAAATACAAAAACGTATAAAAATAGAAAAGAAAAATAATCAATGACCCTGATGTCTAAGATAACTATTGGTAGTATTTTAATGGTCCAAGTTTTTAAAAACTCAGCATTTGACTATACACATAAAATATATTTGATATGTTTGTCTTTAGATATATGGAAATAAAGGTAAATGCAAATATTTATAAAATTTTTTAAAGTAGAGAAAATCTGAGAGTATTTCATTGATTTTAAATATAAGTTTTTGCTCTGAGTTACAGTAAAAAGTCTAGCTTCTACTTTGAGTTGCAAAGACATTAATTCTTACCATTATATCTAGATTCACAGTTGCTAATTATGACCTTGAGGATAATTGATTAAAAAAATATTTTGAAGCCTTCTGGGTAAATTGTTTAGCACAGGCTAGAACATATGCTCTAGTTGGAATTAGGGACACAGTAATTTTTCCCTTCAAATTTTCAGTGAATTTTAAGTATCTAAGAAACATGCCAGATTGACAGATGATATGAACTCAGAAGACATTTGTAAATAAATACAAGGAAAACGTATCTGCTTCAAGCACACTCAGAAATAACAGGCAAGAACTATAAAGCTCAAAACACACATGGAGAAAGCATATCAGACAAAGATATTCAGTAAACAGCAGAGATTGTGGGTACTCAGTTATATAAAAATTATACTATCCTGGACTTTCAGTAACTGTACAATCACTGGCAATAAACAATAAGGATTCTTCTTGCTTTTGTAATTTTGGAATGATTACGTGTGCAGTTTTGAATAATCCTGGTTTTTGGAAATATATATATAATGTTGGAGGTGGTTTAGAAACAAATGACAAATATTAAAATCACGTTAGGTAAATTAGACATTAGTGTCCAAGTACAATTCATTTAGATTGATGTATACATGTCTACAGCATTTTGCCATTTAAGTCAATTGCATGAAGTTCAATTCCAGAGCATAAGATAAGGCAACTCAAAATCCACATTACACTGGTATTATAAACTAAGTCGTGTTGAACATCTCTTCAACCGTGTGGGACTAATATATTATAATAAGGCATTTTGCAGAAGTACTTTTCTACGTTTTCTTGTTCCTCGATGCTTGTCCTTGGGTAGACCTGGTATCCATGCTAATTCCAAAACTAAGGGGAGAAATTCACTTTCTCACTCATCACACATTTCTGAAATAATTTATTCAATGAATATGATTGAATGAATGAATGAGGAAAGTAAACTCTTTAGGTTATAGCACAGGCATGCACATGAAGAGAAATGCTGTGTACAACTGTACAACCGAAAATAAAGCTTTGGTTTTGAAGGATATGGATCTCTCCAATACTTACCCAAAAGTAGTTCTTGAGAAAATTTTAAAGGCAACTAGACAAATTAGTAGGGAGCACAATACAGAGAACAATTATGTACAGGAAAATGGGTGGGATAATTTGATAAGCTTTAATTATATCCCAGCCCAGAGGAAAAGCTTCTGTACATGCAGATTACAAGAAGAACAGAGGCAGAGGGTAGAGGCTTATTTTTGCAACCCTACTGCAATTCACCCTTTATTTGGATCAAGATTGGCTTGGTCTCTCCATATAGCCCAGCTGTGTCTTCACCCACTTTGGGGAGAGGAGAGTCAAGATAATTATCCCGCTAATTCATCTAAAAAAGGCAAAATTGCAGAAACAGTTTTTTCATTTCCCCCTGAATTATCCTGGTAGGGGGTCCAGTGTGATTAAGTTTCTGAGGGAATCTTTCCTTCGTCTTCATTTTGCATCTGTGTGTGCAGATTCCCACATTTCTGCAGCTGAAATTTGCTTACTGTTAACTATTTTGAATTCTGTACTTTTACCATTTGACCACAAGGTCACTAGATATGAATCTGAGAAGCGTGTATGTCAGACGCATGCATACACACACTCACAAAATGGAGATGCATTCCCACTATAATTCCGCTTTGATATACTCCATATATATAAGTGCCAAATGAAGAGCAGAGGTTTCTATAAGATTGACCAATGTTTGGTGGAAGCTTAATTTAATCATGTCTTTCTAAGACTATATGGGAAGAATCATGCCATTTATTTCTCACTGTAACCCCCATATCACGTCACATAGTGCTAGTCACATAGCTGTTTTTAAATAAAATACTTTTGAAATTAAAATCTCAGTTTAGTGCTTATTTAATGTGGTGTCTTTTAAGCGGAGTTTTGTAGAGTGCCTAACATGTGAAGCTTATACAGGGATGGTGGTTTGTTGTCTTAAGTCCTCTTGGACTTCTATAACAAAATATCACAGACTGGATGGCTTATAAACAACAGAAATTTATTTCTCACAGTTGTGAAGGCTGGAAGTGAAAGATCAGGGTGCCAGCATGGTCGGGTTCCGGTCAGAGCCCTCTTCTGGGTTGCAGACTGCCAACTTCTTACTGTGTCCTCACATTGTGAAGGGTCTGGGGAACTCTGTGGGCCTCTTTTATAAAGGCACTAATTCCATTCATGAGGATTCCACCCTCATGACCTAAGCACTTCCTACTATCACCTAGGAAACTAGGATTTCAACCCAGGAATTTTGAGGGGGAAGCAAACATGCAATCTATACCAAGTGTTTTGGAGGAACTACTTATCCTATCTTTTTATGCTGTGTTGAACACAGAAAAGGCAGAGCTAGGCCAAGACATGGGGCTCCTTTGATGGCTATAATAATTTAGTGATTCTTCAGTAATAATTTAGTGATTCTGCTATAAAAGTATTCCTTCAACATTTACTTTGAGAAGTTAACTGAATAACATGTGAGAGAAAGATAAAGAAAGAGAACCAGTTGTGACAGTTCTTAGCTTTTCTGGAATAATCACCAAAAAGTCCATTTGGCCTAAAACTTGCATTTCTTTCTTAGCGAGAGAGAAAACAAAACACCTATGGTCAGTTAAATGTAGCTTCCTTGGAAGGCAGTGTCAGCAGGCCATTACCTTGTCTGACCTCCTCTAACCTCCTACCTTCCAAGTTTATTACTTCCATCTATAACCAGTTTTCTCTGTGAAGAGTTCAAGTAAAAATACACTTCATCTCATTTCTGTCCAGTGATACACAGTGAGTCTTTAGAAATGGTCACTATGTCCAGTTGTCAAGCTGCCCTCCCTGTGATCTGGATTAGAGCAGAATTTATGATGTGAAAAGTTTGGATAAACCATTTTGCTTTAGGACATGGCTGACCCAAGTACTACAACATAATCGAAATATCCTGGGCTCCATCTGAAGTCTTCCCTAAACTTTGGAAATGATCTTTTGGAGGTGTCTAATATAGGAACTGCTTGTAATTTTTATTTTCTTCCTGAGCTCTGCTTCGGCAAAGACCGATTTATTGAAAAGTTTGTATTCTAGACCACCACCTTCCACAGTGAATGAGGTTGGGGAAGCTGTGGCATGTGTGCAGTATCCTAGGGCTTCAGGGGGTTAAGCTCTGGGCAACATGTAACCAGAAGTCACAAAGTTGCACTTAGCTTTCTTTATAAAATTTTACATTGTTACTTCTTAATCATAATTATGCTATTAAAATATATTTGTCTAAATCTACATTAGCATCCTCTGGGCTTTAGAAGCAATTACATTTAAAAATGGAATCGTGGTCAACACATAAACAGGAATGATCTTTAATGTAAATTAAACAAAGGCTTTAATTACAAATCCATTTCATTTACAGACAGAGAATTAACCTTTGGTTCATTGGTAAATAAATATGCAGAGTAACAATAATCCACAATTTAATAACATGAACAAAGTATTTCTTATAAGCTTCAGGATTGGTATTTGATCACAGTTCCTATATCATTTCACCTTTTGAATTTTAAAAGGTTTGAGAAGAAATTAGTTTGTGGATAGAAGAGAATGAATCCTAACTTAGATTCCGGTTACTCATCCTTATTCATTATGTCTGGAAATTGTTATCTTATAGGAGAATTGATGATATAAAAACTGAATTTAGGAACAATTTATAGAAAATTGAGATTCACCAAATGAGGGTGTTGAGACTCGGATATGGGAATTCAATATACTATAAAACTTGGCCTCTACATTTTACTAAAGTCATTCCTTTTATTTTTAAACTAAATAGTAGACTGTAGTTAGATTGAACTGAAGAGGCTGAAATTAACCAGAAGGTTATGACCTCTTTCACTAGCTAATAACTCATTAAATAATTGGAATGCGTGTTTGATCAAATAGAATTAAAAGTCTGTTTCCTTTGCGTGAAAGCAAAAGGAGTGGGACAGATGTAAACTCGAGCTACTTTCCTTTACCGAGTGTTTTCACTGTGTCTGTATGTAATGATGCACTAATACAGATTTGTGGATTTTGCTTAAAGCTGTCCACAAAAAATGCCACCTGGCGTCGCTACGCCTGTCAGTGGGATAGAAATGCTGTAAGTGATCTTTTCACTGAGTGTCAGAGGTTCCCTTAAATTTTGGGATGATATTTGGAAGAGTTCAATATTGCTTTGTTTATTTATTACTGTATAATAAAACGACAACCATTTTGTTGTCTCTGTACATCTGGAGGGCTTAGCTGGGCAGTTCCTCTGCTCTGTGTGATCCTGGCTGGAACCAAAGTCATCAGGGGACTTTATCCAGCTGGGATGTCTAGTGTGGCTCACTGACATGACAGGCCCTATGGAGGTAAGGGCTGGAAGGCTGGCATCAGCTGGAATTTGGGGATGACCGAGCATCTCTTTCTCTAAGTAGTCTCAGAACCTCTCCTCCACGTGGCCTCTGTCTGACGGCGCGCTATGCAGTTGCTCCAGCAGGATAGCTGGACTTACTTGGTGGCTCAGGGCTCCTAAAAATACAAAAGTAAAAACTGCCTCGTGTTCTTGAGGCTTAAGCCCTGGAACTGACACAATATCATTCTGCTACTTTTATTGGTTAAAAGAGTCACAGAACCAGTCCATTTTTAATGTGGCAGGGGACAGCACAGGGTAGAAGTATAAGGAAGTATGATTCACTGGGGTCTGATATTAGAGACGAGTGACCACATTCATTTAAAAAAAAAACTCTTTATGACCGTAGCATGTTTACTATAGGACACCAGTCTTGACTTGCACCATTCATTCTGTCTGGCTAAATTGCGAAGCTGTTTCTATAAAATAGTTTATGAGTACGGCCAACTATTTTAACAGTGTGTCAATCAGAGTGTAGTCAGGAAAATAGAGGGATCAAAAGTAGTGTTGTGGGCTGAATTATGCCTCTCCCCCCAAATTCATATGTTGAAGTCCTAACTCCTAGTCCCTTGCTATCTGACTGTATTGGGAGATGCGTCCTTTAAAGAGATGATTAAGTTAAAATGAGGCCATTATGCTGGGCCCTAATCCAATATGGCTGGCGTCCTTATAAGAAGAGAAAATCTGGACATACAGGAGAGACATGAGGGGTGCGCACGCACATAGAAAAGACCATATGAAGAGGCAGCAAGAAGGTAGCCATCTGCAAGCCAAGGAGAGGGGCCTCAGAGGAAACCAAGTCTGCTGGCACCTCGATCTTGGACTTCTAAGCTCCAGAACTGTGAAAAATAAATTCTGTTGTCTAAGCCACCAATCTGTGATGTTTTGTTATGGTAGCCCTAGCAAACTAATAAAACTATTAAGGGAACTAGAGGTTTTCTATAGAAATTAGAACTTACACAAATATGAGAGAGAGAGTAGTGAAGAGCTGGAAGAGAAGAGTCAAAAAATCAGAAAAAGTCACTAATCTCAGCAGCCTTGAACAGGGGCCTTCAAAGTGATGTCTGGGGACACACTGGCATCCTTGAGACTTCTTCAGAGATCCCAAAGACTCTTTCAGGAAGCCTACAAGAACAAAAATGTTTTAATAACAATATAAAGATATATTTTTCTTTTTCTCTTTTAGTCTCTCGTGAGTGTACAGTGGGGAATTTCAGAAGTTACATGACAAGATCAACATTGAGATAGAAGGTGTGTACTGTTTTAAAAATTTCTCAGTTTTAACTAATAATATGGATAGCTACAAAGCACACATACTAAAGCCCTTTGGGATGTTCAGCAGTTTTTAAGAGTATAAAGGGGTTCTAAGACCAGACAATGGAGCTTTGGTGAAAATACCCAAGTTTGCTTTTGTAGGAGAATCCTAAAAGCTGTGTGTCTGGTCACTGGAATGTAATTGTAAAACGGGAGCTCATGGAGATGGTTGTGAAAGCTGTTACCTCCATGGGAACTGTAGTCAAGCATTTGCTGGTTGCCTTGGAGCTCGTATCGATGGACAGACAAGAGTCAGGAAGGCCATCAGGAACCTGGCGCTCTCTGGACAGTTCTACATCTGTCACTGTGTCTGACCGCCATGGCTTGTTGAAAGCAATGGCCTCTGTTTCACTTCTGGGTACAAAATTTCTTGGAAATTTCTCTCTTAGTCTACTCTAATCGAGAATATACTTAGTTCCAAGTCATAGACAGGAGAAGACTAGATTAATAGATAAAACACAGTTTAGCACAATCTACTCCTTTTTAAATTTAGCATTTCATACATATTTTAAACTATATTTAACTTTCGAATAAAGACAATAGAAAAATCACGCTTCTGTATAACATGATGAAACTGTCCCTCTTATGAACAAAAACATGCTAATCCTTTCCTCAACAGAGAAAACAAAAGTCTCATATACCATTTTATCTGTCTTTTGGGGATATTCATTCCTCTTTTAGCTGCATCATGTTTGCCATTTAATAAATTATAATAAAATTCTGATATACAGGGCAAATCATTATCAAAACTTTAAGTTAGGTAACAGGTAAATGGGTGAGGGGAACTTGATTTATGTCTGTTTGAATATATTCAGATCAAAGGAAGGAAAAAATATTTATAATTATTACAATTCTAGTTTCTGCAGCTGGTAACATGGGTGAAGCTGATATTTAAAAACTCCCTCGTCTACTCCTCATTTTATATTCTCTTTGCCCTTAGCAAGCACCTGAGCTGGTCAAGGTTCCCTCTGATCCAGTGCCTTCACCCAAGGGGTCTCTGACCTCATTATTCTTGCCTCTATTGGGTTGTTACCAATTGAACTTTTACCACAGAATGTGAGATGCTAAATGACACTAATGAGAATTTTCTGGGTTCCACGCATACTCCTGCCTGCCCAACAGAGCAGTAATAAAAATCATATTCCTTTCATAGAACCAACCACCCCAGCCAGTACAGTAACCCCCTTCTTTGCCTGTTATTTCAGCGGAATAAAGAACTCAAGTGTCCAGGTAGCAGTTTCAGCTTCCAGTTCAAAGGAACTATTATTGTGCCCCCTGGTGGAAGCAGTCCTCCCGTGGGAACTAAGACTTCTAGACCAGCAGCGTAGGCCAAAATTGTGCAGATGAGAACGCAGAAGTTTTGGTAGTCGATCATTAGATGTAATGGATGGAGGAATTGCTGCCATGGTGCTTCTTAACTCCCAGCCCTTGAATCCTAGTAGAAAGAGTGTCATCTTTTGGTCACTAAATCAGACATATATTGGTTCTTCAAAGCAATAACCCGGCCCCAAAAAGTACAACTGGGATGCTAATTGAGTCTTTTGGCCATTCCACTATTTTATTAAGCCAAGTGATGAAGTGACGGAGAACATGCTAAAACCACCGAATTCCTTGATTATGAGCCTAATGCCGCATTACACTCACTATAAAATGAGTCATTTGGTCAGAAATAAATCTGTTCGGAATACCACGAGAGTGAATAAAACATCTGTAAGTTCATAAACAGTAATTTTGCCATAAATATTGAGGCAAATTCACATCAGAAGAAATGAAAGGAATTTCTGTCTCTTCCATGATGGATATCATTCAATTAATCAACCTGCTTCAGTTCTCCTTAGTTGCCATATTGAGGGCTCAGTGTTGGTCCCTGCTGTTGGCAAATTATGGTATCAGTAGTGAGTGTAGCCAGGTTGACTTTGCTAAGTGAAAGCCCTGTTGCTGACCCTTGCTAATCTCCATCCTTGTTGCTATTACCATTTTGTGCAAGAGCCCACAGGGTAGTGACAGAGGTAAATGGAGAAAAGGTGACTGATATCCATAATTGGGTCACATTTTCTACTTGTTAATTAAGAGCCTCCTCTACTGACATTACTTTTCGTGAGCATTTACTTGAGCTGCAGCTATCCCCATGCTATTTGCCAACTTGAGAGGTCTATCCAGAAAACTCTTCCCCTCAACTTATTGACACCAGTCTCACAATTGTGTTTCTTCCAAGTCTCTGATCGTCTAGAGAAATGGTTAGCCAGTGCTCATGAGTAGTGTAGATCAATACTTCTGCTAGTCTTTCCTTCCTGGAAAAGCCTGTTCTGTGCTCAGAGGTTAGCCTGCTGAGAAGATTTGCCTCCACCGCTGTCCTTCACAGCCACTCCTGATTGGGGCTACAGAGGTCCACCCAGCCACTTGTGGGTTCTACCAACATATAGTGTAAAACCATCTGTAAAACAGGCCTAAGTCTTTCGTTTATCAGTTAACTGGTCACTCGTTTCCGCATGCTTAGTGGTTTAGACAATACCCAGTTCGTGATGGATAACTTCGGTCAGACAGTACATTGGTGGTCTGTGTTCAAGCATTCAGTGTCTGTTATGGCCATGAACAAGTCAGAGGCTGTTTCTCAAGGATAAGAGTTATTTATAGAAAGTGGCATAACTTTGCTCTAAATTACCAAAGACCTATATTGTGATGACCTATAATGGCCAGCCACAGGCTTCTTACAGCATCTGTTTAGGCACTGGTTACCGGACCTTGTGGAACAAACAGTAGAGCAGCTTCCATGATAAGCTGAAGTTGGTACAGAGCCTTCTCATCCTCTGGCTCCCACTCAAAACTGAAAACTTTATAGATTACTTGGTAAATGAGTCAGAACAGCCTGCCCAAATGATGTGTGTGTATGTATATGTGTATGTGTGTGTGTATGTGTATGTATATGTGTATGTGTGTATATGTATGTGTGTGTATACACACTCACACACACACATATACAAAGAGGTCCACTTGTTCCTCTTTTTTAGTGGCAGGAGGTACAAGATCAGCAGCATATGTATCTTGGAGGAGCTATCTCAACATGCCACAGACCATTGAATGCTTAGACATTTCAGACAACTCTTGAATGTTTGTAGCATTTATTTACCATCCTCTGGTATGCAAGCTTCTTACCAAAGTTTCTAGGGTTAACCCACCAGCATAATGTCTTGTGTAAGGCAAGGTGATCAAAGTTCCTGTGAACTAGATTATGGCTGAAGGGTGGAGAGTTGATATAACCTTGAAGTAGACAAAAAGGTGTAATACTGATCTTTCAAGCTAAAGGGAAGCTATTTCTGGTAGTCTTTGAGTGTAGAGAAAAAATGCTTTCCAGATCCAGAGCTATCATACCAGGAATCCAGGGCTATGTTTATTTTCTCTGGTCCCCTTCCCCCTGCCTCCAAATGTGAAATAGCAGTTGCAGCTGGAACTGATAACTGATTAAGTTGATAATAATCCACTGTTATTCCCAAGCCCCATCTATTTTTTGCACAGTCCAAAGAGGTGAGTTAGGTGGGGATTTGGTGGGAATGATCACCTCTGCATCCTTTATTTATGTCGTGAATCTCCCTCCTTGAACCCTAGAACTCTATAGCTTCCAAAATGTCTTCTTTTGGGGAAAATTCAGCCTCATTCTTTTGAGAGAGTTGACCAAAACAAAGGTCAATGTGGAGTTGTCTTTAGAGTCATCCCATTCCATTGGAAATAGCTCCTGTGATTACCCCAGACTGGGAGGTTACTTCTGTTTCTCTCTCTCTCTCTCTCTCTCTCTCTCTCTCTCTCTCTCTCTCTCTCCTCTCTCCTTCCCTCCTCTCTCACTCTCTCTCTCTCTCTCTGTCTCAAATAAGGGCATTTTTCAATTACTCAGCCCTTTAGTAAACAATAATAAAGATCTCATCTGTTGACTAAACCAGGAAAATTACTATTTCATAAGATTTAGAAATTTCATATTTTCTTGTTCCATACTAAGTTGAAAAATTGGATGAGCTCTAATCAAAGCCCATCACGTTTGGAACACTTTTAAAATCTATGGGGAGAAGCTTTAAGTTTGATGTATGGTTTGGTCTTTGAGGATGAGTTTTCAAATGAGTTTGTTTTATAATTTGAAGTGAATTTCAAAGATAATCGATATGCAGATAAGTATTGCAGAATTAAGTGATTGTATTGAGAAGATGTTAGTGTACAGAACCACTGTAACTTGAAATTTTATAAACTCTATTTTGCTATGAGAGATGCTATGAAATATATGTGTGTGTGTGTGTGTGTGTGTGTGTATGTATATTTACCTTCATATCAGCATAAGAGAAATTACCTGTAATGGAACAGGACTAAATTTACTCCTCACACTCTGCTTTACCGCAGAGCAATCTTGTATTTTGTCACTATTACTGTAAAAGAGACTCCAGATTTGATTTCACTGTGGGGGACTTTTGTATCCTCAGGCTCTAAACAAAATGATAAATAAAAGAAAAGAATGACAGATGGAGGACAAAATTTTACCTTCAATATTGACAGTGGCTTAGAGGATGTGACTCTAGCAGAGTGACCTAATTAGTACTGAACCCCAGAATTAGCCAAGTTCACACAGACAAATGCGGTGTTAGACCAAGGCAGACATACTGCCTCCACTCACTTTATTGGACAGAGCTGGTCGTAGAGGAATCTCTGCTGCCTCTGGATAAACTGCTTCTTAAAAAGAGGAAAGGCTAAGTATGTCCAGTTTATTATTCCCAAATTCACCAGTATTATGACCCACTGCCTTGAGGTAGAGTGATCAAAAAAGTGAAGCTAGGCCAGGACTTACACTAACTGAGCTATATCCTCTTAGAAAGGAAAACCAGGGAAAGGAGGATAAATTTTATCCCAAGACTGTCAGACTACAAGGATTATAAAGGTAGCTATGACTAAACAGATTGCTTTAGTCTATACTTTAGTCTGATTCCTTTAGTCCCTGAGACTCTGTTGGTTGCTGCCCTGCAATAAAAATTCAGTAGAGGTTGGGGGAGTAGGAATGTGTATTTCGAAAAGGTTTCCTAAATCTAAAATATCCCCTTATCTACTTATCACCCTCTGTTAGGAACCACTGGCTTAGATTCCAAATGTGTTCACATATGTGCTTCCATGGCATTCGTGAATCTTTGAGTTCTCTTGCTCCTCTGGTTCTGACTCAGCACTTCATAGACCCTGTAGGTGTGCATATGTTTTATTTCCATGGTCCTGAGTTACATCTTGGCTCCAAGCATATTGCTGTCCGTATGAAAACCAAGCCCAAAGAGAATGGAAATGAAGCAAGAACCTGCTTGTAAGAGAATATCTGCCCTGGCGGCTGGCACTCATTGAGAATAGAACTGCTGGCAACTGTGACACTCCAACTTTAGGTCAGCAGCTTGGAGCCCTGGGCTGCCACCAAATCAAAGGACTTATCTGGACAGGATTGGAGAAAAGCAAGGAGAAAAAGGATGAAATGTCATAGGGCATATGGAGAGGACATCTGTTTAGCAAATGTTTGTGTGTGTAGCAATGAAGTTCTTCAGTGTCTAGTTCAGGGCTCACAGGCTGGCCTATGTGTTTGGGGAAAAAAAATTGAGTTTGATTGCTTTTATGACATAAACTCTCCAGTTTGCTACTGCCTCTTTCCTCCATTTGCCCTTTCTTTTTACACTAGGCTGCAGACTGTATTGATGTTATCTGTTTGGACCAGAAAGCATTTGAGTTTGTGCCTTAGGTCTCATTTGAACTTGAATTACATTGAAACAAAAACAAAAACAAAAAAAAAAACCTCCACAATCCAAACTCTTGATCCTCTGTTTGCAGCCTTCTCTGGCTTTCTTGGGGAATGATCCTTAATTTCCTCGTTGTTCTGCTTAGTTCCTTTCTTCATCTCAATATAATCCTAAAATACCTTAGCAGTAAGAAGTCAAGCCAATCACTGATTAGTATGGCACTATGGCTTTTAAATTCAAAGAATATGCTCTCCTGTTATAGGCTGAATTGTACCCTCTGCCACCAAAAAAAAAAATTATATGTTGAAGTCCTAACACCCAGTAACTCAAAATATGACTGTATTTGGAAAGAGCACCTTTCCAAAGGAGGTGATTAAGTTAGAATGAAGCTGTTAGGGTGGGCCCTAATTCACTCTGATTGGTGTCCCTGTAGATGAGGAAATTTGGACACACAGACAGACACATGAGGTGTGTACACACAGAGGAGAGATTATGTGAGGACATAGTGAGAAGGCGGATGTTTGCAAGTCAAGAGGAGAAGCCTCAGAAGAAATCAACTCTGCTGTCACCTTGATCTTGAACTTTCAGCATCAAGAACTGTGAAAAAATAATTTTCTGTGGTTTAAGTCACCCACTGTGGTATTTTGTTATGGTAGCTTTGGCAAACGAATGCAGACCATTTATATAGGAACTTGCCTCTGTGCATATATATTGGGAGAAGGGAAAAAAGGTGATTCTACCAGTTTTTATATTTTTGTCTACAAAAAGCGTTAAATAACAGTATCTCCATTTATAGCAAACATCCTGTCACCTTTTTTTTCAGCACATGTCACTAAGCAGACCACAGTCCAAGTCCCCTTTCTTCAGAGCCCTTTTTTTAAAACAAAGACTGATTTATTATGATATACAACCATGAATTAAAGACAGTCTAGTACCATTCATTGGCCTACTTGTCACTCAAACCAAATGGCCTAGATATAGTGTAGGCCTGAGGGACCCAAAAATATAATCTAGGTAAAAAGTAATCTAGGTCACTCTGCTTCATGGTTTCATTTCTTTTTTCCCTATAGGCTCCTGTGCCCATATTATGTCCAAAATGAGAGGGGGTGGGGTGCGGTTAAATATAGTCACATGGAAACTGTGGAGCTGAGCTTGTACGGGGGAAACACAGGGGAAAGCTGAACAAACAGGTAATAACTTTGATAGACACGGACAGTCACCTGGCACCTGGGGTAAAACAGCCCTGTGTGCTGTTTACTGCGCCATAGCAGATTTCCAGGTGAAAATAGTATAATCGTTGTTCTAAAAAAGAAACCTGTATTTCCTATTTCAACATAGCATTTTAGTTCCTTCATCTCCAGACAGTCTTCTACTTTTGATTATTTGCTCATTTAGCACACACTTTTCAAGCCTTGTATTGTTCTTGGCATTAAACATAGAAAGATGTGTGAGACATATGACCACCCCTCAAGAAATTACAGTCTAGAAAGAGGAAGCAGACATAGGGACACATAACTGCAGTGAGGCGTATAAGCACTCCTCAGTTAAGGGGAAAATACATGGTATTCTTTGGAGGGAATGTTTTTGATGTCTTCTGTCTGAAGGCCACTCTAAGTCCAGTCCTTGGAGAACCTTCCTCTGAGGAACCACAGTGATTCCCCCACCTTTTTTTCTTTGCTTGAAAGGTATCCCAGAACAAAATTTGTAACACAATTTAGTAAATAGAGAATGGGCTGGTATCTGAAAATTCCTCCCCTTGCACCCCTTCCTACTTACAGGGAATAGGAAGAAGGAACTTGGGCTAGGCTTTCTTCATCAGCGGAACTGTGTGAGAGACAGGCGTGTGGGTGGAGGGGGGGAGAATGTAAGTGAGGGCCCTGGGTAGGAGAGAATTCAGAGAGAGTTGAGGAGCTGGGACCTGGGAAGGCCTGGTCTTCATAGGATGAAAGAACCAGAAGATTGGGCCAACAGCTTAATTTCTAATTCCGAGCTCTTCCCCTACCCCCTCTTCTCCTCTATACCCCACCCAAACACATTCTCTGAAGCTTTGAAACCTTTGTAGGAACCCCATCGGTAAAGGACTGCTTAACTCGTTGAGGCCAGCGTGTATTTCCTTTGGGGAGAGACAGAATTGGTGGCATCATCATTGATGGAGAAGGGATATCTCCTGTTCAGGGAGGAGTGGCAGCTTCCGCTTATGGATTCCAGACAGTGAGGAGCATCTTCCCACAGTCTGTGAAGAGCTGAGAAAACAAGGTCTATCGACACATATAGTTCCTGGCAAATTTCATGGGGCAGGAAATCCAACGATGCCTCTTTCATGGGCCAGTATGCTATGGCTTGACTAGAAACATACAAGCTCCTCATGACATTAGCTTCTTCTTACCATTTCCCAAGTCTGTCACACGTGCACCAACTTCACAGTTTTGCCATTTACATTTAACACTTGTACTACTATTTGTTTAGTATTTCTGTGAATAAACTCATTTAGAAATTTTAAATAAATTTCGCCTTGTTCTCAATAACTAGAATTTGTGACATCATAGGTTCTGTGCTGTATTTAAAAAAATATGCCCGTAAAACACAAGCAAGATTTCAAAAAAGTTAATTTGTGTACTACTTAAAATCTTATCATGTACCCATTTGGGTAATGCTATTTATTAACATTTTTGTTTGTTTATCAACTTAAGATGTCTTCCTAAACTGCTTTAGTTACTTTGTGGTGCCTGGCGGTGGAAGCACATGTAGGAAGGAAGTGTGGGTACCAATGTGATGCTGTCAGGGTGGCCTTGGCTGTCTCAGGGTAGGTGTAATTGTCTTTCCACCACTGAAGCCTTCCTGGAGATGGAGGTCCTTTATCGTGGGATAATGACCCTTTTTGATGCTCATGGCCATTCCCTGGGTTGTTCCTGTAATTGCGGGATTCTGCCACAGCAGAACTTGCCTAAGGAGATCATTCTTAATTTGTCTTCTTTCTTTTTTTGACTGTAAGTAAAAAACTGCAAGTTTATCTTGGAAGAACACACAAACTGGCATTTCTAGGTACCAGGGCTGCCAGATAGACGGTTTTACATTTTCTATATTTTTATGAATTTTGGCCTATTTTTGACTATATTATTTCAGGTCTGCCTAGCAGAAATCAGGCATAAATAGACAGCAATGCTTGTTTTTGCCTGAATCACTATGGTGATTGCAAAACCTTTCCTCAGCTTTGGCTGGAAAGACCGAGAGAGGATGAGGGGCAGTTTGGAGACAGTTCTGAATAAATCCCTGAATTTCTTTTCACCCCTCAGACTATCTCTGGCATGAGCCTCACCTTCAGTTGTCTTTACCTGAGCCAGCCAACTTGCTTCCAAAGCGACAGAGCAGCTTCTAGGGGTGAAGATATTTTTTTTTTTTTTAAAGCTTTTAGAAGCAAAAATAGTTTCTTTCCTATGTGGACCCAGATGAATAGTTGATCTCTCTCTCTCTCTCTTTTCCATTTGCAAAATTCAGTCGCACCTTTTTCAACAAATGTGGTCTGAATGAACATAGGTTGTGGTGGCCTAGAATTGTCACATGGAAAATAAACTGCAAAGGGACGCTTGCTTAAGAAATGGAGAACAGCAGTGGGTTCATTTTAGGAACATAATTGGCCAGTGTTCCCTCATGTTGTGTGGCAGCAAGTTTTACTGTTGTCCATCAAAACCAACTGATAAATTTCCTAGGAGATTTCATAGAAATATTCTGACTGCCTTGCCAGCTAAGCTACACATGGAGAGTTAGATGTTTAAAAAAGTCGCAGATTTTGTGTAGTAAGATTAAGTAAAGCACTGTGACATTTTCTGTGAGCCAAACAACGGTAGACTTTGCTTTTGGAGGAAGCACATTTTAATGGTGGGAAAGGAAGAATAACTTGTGGGTTTGTTTTTTCAACAGTAACCCTGAAAAAATGCAAATCAGCAAAAGTGTTTGCCTGCCATTTGCATTTAGCCTTGTCTGTGCTGCTGTGTGAAGGGGCCATACTCCCTGCATCACTTTTTTAGACTGCTTTTCTAGCCTGATGGTCTGTGATAACAT
The DNA here is from genome assembly GCA_003508835.1 of Eonycteris spelaea. NCBI lineage: Eukaryota > Metazoa > Chordata > Mammalia > Chiroptera > Pteropodidae > Eonycteris > Eonycteris spelaea. The sequence goes on from PUFA01000053.1 coordinate 6,339,048, forward strand.
ACGCTTTCAGAGGAATAGAGAAATTTAGCTTTTTATTCTGTGTACAATGGGAACCTGGCTCAGCAGGGAATGTGAGCCCTCCCTCCACACCTTGACCTGCTGATCATTGCTGAAAGGAAGCTGACGGTCCTCTGTGGTTCCCATGTTAGAATTCTAGCCTCCATTGTAGCGTGCCTGCCGTGTGACATGACAGCGCACTGCTCATTCCGTGGGTTCTGAATCATTACATCATTTAATATAAATAATCCTTAGAACAGTCTGAAACAGTGAGTTGTTCCCTTGTTTGAACAAGAAAACTGAAGCACAGAGATGTTAAGCAACTTTCTCAAAGTATCACAGCTTAGAAAGACCTGCTTATGAAACCTGTTTCTTTTCCAGAATGCTGCAAGCATTGGGTGAAGTAACTGGCATTTTCATACATGGTGTTCAAAGTACTGCTGGCCCCCAAATATGTCTCTTGATATGCTAATTGACCAGAAACTCCTTTAATCCAAAGAAAGTCTTTAGCTAGTTCCTGAATGCTGCTGGAGACTCTTGTCCATGCCCATTACCAGAGGTTAGATTTCTGATGGTTCTCAAACTTGTTCTGGGCACAAACTCCTGAAAGTCACAGGGCTTTCTGTGCAATACAATGAGACATGTATTAACCTCTCACCTCTGAAATTTCAGTTTTTAATTATCAAACAAGAATGATGGAAATATAAATCAAATATTAATTACCAATGTAGGCAGGAAGGATTAGAGAAACAGGGATGAAAAATGAGACTTGTTTTATGGTTTTGTCTTTGGAAGTAATTTTTTAGTATCATTAAGTAATTTATTTTAACCTATGTTTTTAAAAAAATGGCTATCAATATTATTGTAAAAAACAAGCTTTTACTAAAAAACTATTCTGAATTAGTAGGCAGCTCTATGTATGTTTTTATTATTAAATTAAGGTACAGCTCAGTGTAACTTTTGCTTGCCTGTCTTCATATGTCGAATTCCAGAAAGTTTAGGGCTTAAAAGAGAAGTCCAGTTGTCATTTTGCGAAGTTCTCAAGTCACTCAGTCTGTATTGCAAAGGGGGATCTTTGTCCCTTATGATTTTTTAAAATAGCCTTATCAAGATGTAATTCATGTACCATACAATTTATCCATTTTAAGTGTTCAATTTAATGGTTTTTAATGTACTCACAGAACTGTGCAACCATCATGACAATAATCTGTTACTTAGCTTATGTAAAATATTTATAGGATCGTTTTTCTTGTTCACGAAGTTCACATTTTAAAAGTTCTTTTAGTGAAGGTCTGTTAGTGGTAAACTGCCTTGGTTTTTGTTCATCTGAAAATATCTTCATTTCACTCCTAGTTTGAAATGATAGTTTTGCAGGACTTACAGTTCTAGATTGACAGTGACATTCTCTCAGGACTTTGAAGATAGTAATACTCAGAGGTCTTTTGGCTTTTATTTTTGCTATTGAGAGGTTGGTTATCAGTGTAATTATTATACCTGGTAAATGATTGATCTTTTCTATCTGCTTTAAGGTTTTTTTTTTGTCTTTAGTATTCTGTAGCCTTACAAAAAAATGCCCAAATGTGGATCTCACTTGTTTATCCTGCTTGGTTTATGTGGAACTTCTTATTTTTATATATATGTATTTTTTATCAATTCTGAATTTTTTTTTAGTGATTGTTTCTTTAAACCTAACTCTTTTGCATTTTATAATGTTCTCTCCTTCTGGGGCTTAATTGGATACATGCTAAATTCTTTCATTTTCACTGTTTTTCTTTTTTTTTTTTAATCATACCATTCTTGTTTTCTCTCTGTGCTTCACTTGAAGTCATGTCTTCAAATTTATCTTCCATTTTACTAACTTGCTCTGTTCTGATGTCCTACTCATTCCTTGAGACACTATCTTTACCTAAATTATGTTTTACTTTAAAATGTTGATTCTTTTTTTAATTCTTCATGGTGATTTTTGATTGTTACTTTTTCCTTGATAATATATTAAGAAATGATTGTAAGATAATTATACATATTCTTTTTATAAACCTATCTCAGAGATATTATTTAGTTCCAGGCCACCATAATAAAGTTAATATTGCAGTAAAGCAAGTCACACAAATTTTTTGGTTTCCCAGTGTATGTAAAAGTTATATTTAGACTATACTGTAGTCTGTTAAGTGTTCAATAACATTGTCTAAAAATATAGTGTATATACCTTAATTAAAAAATACTTTATTGCTAAAAAAATGCTACCCATCATCGGAGACTTCAACAAGTCATAATCTTTTTGCTGGTGGAGAGTCTTGCCTTGATGTTGATGGCTGTTGACTGATCAGGGTGGTGGTTGCTGAAGGTTAGGGTGACTGTGGCAATTCCTTAAAATACGATGACAATGAAGTTTGCAGAATTGATTGACTCTTCATTTCAGTTGAACACTTAGAGGCCATCATAGGGTTTTTATTGGTCTAATTTCAATATTGTTGTGTCTCAGAAAATAGGCCTGAAGAAAGGGAGAGAGGCGGGGGAACGGCTAGCGGTGAAGCAGTCAGAACACACACATTTATCGATTAAGTTCACCGTCTTACGTGGACAGAGTTTGTGGCACCTCCAATCACGATAGTAACATCACAGATCACTGATCACAGATCACCAAAGCAAATGTAATAATGGAAAAGTTGGAAATATTGTGAGAATTACCAGATGTGACACAGAGACATAAAGCGATCAAATGCTGTTGGAGAAGTGGCGCCACTGGCCTTGCTCAGCAGGGTTGCCACAAGCCTTCAATTTGTAAAACACCCAGTATCTGAGAAATGTATTAAAGCAAAGTGCAGTAAACTGAGGTGTGCCCCTACGTTGTATCTAATCATCCTAAAAGGTGAATCTTTGATGTCCTAAAATGGTTTCCATCTTTTCTGCCCACACTCAACAGTGGTCTGCATGGCTTGTTTTTGGCCATCTCTGGATTTTGAGGTCTTAATATTTTGAACTTAAATTGTGGGAATTCAGTATTCTAAATCTGGGATATATTTCTGAAATTTATGTGTTTATATGTTTTACTTCCTATATACTTTCACAAGAATATAAGCTACTTGAGGCCAGGAACTCTGTCTTATTCACACTACATTTCCAGTTCCTCGAACAGGGCCTGACATACAGAAATTACTCAATATAGATGTGCTTTCTTATCCTTTCTCTGCCCTTACTCAACACACATACACATGCTTATACTTTGTCATACAATTTCAGAGCTTCTGTTGATCCTAATCTAACAACTGCTGCTCTAAATTCATTTCTTTGATCATATACATATAGTATACTCATTTTTCAAGAAGGGGGAAAAATGTGTGCCGAGTATTTTCAAGTCATATTTCCTTATATTTTTTTCTAATTTAATCCTCTGAGATGCATACTTTTAAACATAACTCACTATTGATTTTGGATCAATAAAGGTTCAAAATAGCAAGCTAAACACTTTTGCCATCCTTGTTACAGGGGTAAATATAGTCGGGGATTCCTTACTTCTGAAAATAATTTTATGTGTCTTTGGAGAGACTTTTCTAAGTCACAATAAGTTAAAATCCTCAGTATAAATGAAGCAAATGCACAAACATTGCCTTTATTGAACTTGATATAATTTAGCATGTGAAAAATAACTTTACATTCTTAAAAAAATACAACATGTATTTTATGATCAAGTAGCATTCCTTAGGAACACAGAGAAAATGTAACCAAATTAATAACATATTTATAAAGCTAATATTCAGGAATTTTTATATTTTACCTCAAGACAAAAAGATTTTGTATTTTGAAGCAATGGTCTTATCAGAATCACACTTAACTTGGAATAGACAGTTATAAACTATTTCTCATTTTCAAGGTCTGAGCTTTGCAGGCTAGATCCTCTTCAGGCATTCGTTAAATGCCCCTGGCAGGGTAGTAAGAGGAACCTCAGCAATGAAACATTTCTTTCAATTTAGTTGCTAACATACATAAGGCATTTTACAGTAAACCCCACACTATAAGTAGGCATCAATGCTCATTAAGGTCATAAGACAGAACAATAATGAGAACTATGGAATCACTTAAGAAAAATCTTTATGCCACCAGGGAATGGTTTTAGGAACTGAGTGCTATGTACATTATTAATGAATGGTATGACTTACCATCAAAGTACCACCCATGGATATCTAATTGGCTATCAAAAGCAATGTTTACATGTAACTGAGTTAGATTTTAAAAAAATTTTTGAAGACCCTATTAGGATCACACAAAATTTAGTGTTTCTATATTTTTCTTCCCTGACAAATGTAAAGTCATCAGAAATTCTCCTTCTTCACCAGCAACTAACTGTGCTTTCCCTGCTGTTCATCAAGTGAGAATGATTTTATGGGGCCACTTTTAAGACAGGAATTTTTAAGCCTCTGGAGGCCTTCCAGGTCCCGTGGGTACTCAACAGGGAAGGGAGGCAGTGACTAAATTATCTTTGTCAGAGCTGCAGTTCTCTCTCATCCTCATTTTGGAACCTCAGCTTCTAACACCCTTTCCCTTGTGTTTTATTCATTCTGACACTCAAAAGTGTGGATGATGGAGATTGATTGAAGATTTTTTTTTCAACTCACACCAGGTGAACAATGTTTGAAGTAGCTGTCAAGAAGACATTATGCATTTCTGAAAATATCAAGACTCTCAGGAAAGACTTTAGCCTTGAAATAGTAGGGTAGGGGTCATATTATGCTTGGTTACATGAATAATTACATTCATAAGACACTAGTAGACATTCAGGAAACGTTTATTGAATGAAAGACTTATTGAATACAGTTATTATACGTTGGAAACAGGACACCAATATAGCTGGCTATTTCAATGCCAGATAAAAGTAAAGCTTTTTTTTTTTTTTTTTTTTTGGCTGTCAAAGTATTTGAACTGTCTTCCAAAATTTTACTCAGAGATTGAATCTTCAAACCAGAATTTGAAAACATACTTAATTTTTTCAAAGTAAGACAAAGAGCTAGTGTAGTTTGGTTTAAAAAAAAAATAAATGTACACCGAGTATCAAATTTATAGCTGTACAAATGACTAATGAAATTACTACCACAATAACACAGAATTGAGCCTGGAAAATATCCAGGTAGACTTGATTATATTACATTTCCTTTATATACTTCTCCAAAGCCCAGCTTGGCTTCTTTTATATTCAGATATTTCCCTCTGGATAAGATTAATATGCTTTTTCGACTTGTCTTCAGATTGCCTGTTTGAGACCCTTAAAGGACCAAGGTCTCCTCCTTCAACACATTCAGTTCAGGCAAATGGATCTTTCATAAGATATCAGGCTGCTAATAAAGTCTCCTTTACCTTTCCCTCCTTTGGGTTGAATGCATTGAGGTCCTTCACCCTTTTCCTGTAAGTTCTTTCTCTAAGGCACATAGAAATATTATTATACAGGCCTATTACCTTCCAACCTAATGTACTGAAAGAAATTGTTCAAAGCAAAAGGTGAATGAAAAGAAGTATTATTATGAATACTGACATCTATGGACTGTGTTTCATGGTTAACAAAGAAGCTGAATTCATAAGCAAAAAAATTTTTTTCTTGGCGTGACATTTCAGTGGAGGCTTTAATTATCGGACGTTAAAGGGTTTAATAATTATCACCATTATTAATAATAATGCTGCCTGAACAACTAGTCTCTCTCACCCAGTCATTTGGAAAAATCACGGCAGCCTCTTGTCTAATTTGAGCTTTATTCAGAGTAAAAAATAATCGTGATTTATTGATTTTTTAGTTTTTATGGCATCCTATATGGCAATTGCAACATCAGAAATTCTTTTAAAGATTAAAACTACTAAACTTTCCCCCCATAACCAAAATAGAATTATTTTGTAACCAATTCTTAGCTCTTTCTTAATAAAAAAATTCTCAGAATTTGGGGCAATGTAATAATAATAATAGCTTCTATTTAACAAAAACTTCATATCATATGTGTCAAGTGATTTACATACATTGTCTCATTTGTTTTTCTAATTACCAGACCTTAAAGTAGGTATTATTTTCACTTTACAAGGAAAAATTGAAGCTTAGTGAGTTTAACTTGCCCAAAGACACTTAGCTAAATAAGCAGAAGAACGATGAAATCTGGGTCTGATGTCCAAACCTACTCTTTTAGCCATGTTGTTATTCTGAATGTGTGTGTGTGTGTGTGTGTGTGTGTGTGTGTGTGTGTGTGTGTGTGTATGCCTAGGGGTTGTCCATATATACAGCTCAATTGATTATGAACTATAATCAAAAGCTCCTACTGTTGGGCCACTTGGCCATGGTTGAAGCAGGCTTAAATTTAAGAGACACAGCTCTTGACACTGTAATTTCTTATAGGCACTATGTCTCTGCTTGGGAAGGTGTCATCAACCATTTGAGAATGCCAGCTGGGATAATGCATGGTTACTAATTAGGACCTTTCTCCAGGCATCTGCATTTGAGAATTTCAGATACACACATATAATTCAGCAGTTATGTTGTGCAGTTATGTAGAAATTTAACTGTTTCATCCATTTACTTATGACTTATTGAATGGTTTCTATATGCCAGGTATTGTTCTCATTTCTAAGAACTCTCATTTCCTCTGTTTTACTGATGAAAAATATGATACACATAGAGTTTAAGCAGGTTGCCTTAAGGTGTACGGATTATATATGGCAGAGCTAAGCCTATAATCAGACCACTTGGTAGTGGAGCCCATGGCCTACTCCATGACAGACATTGCTAGGTGCTGGGGATTAGACTGGTGAAAATCTCTAACGTCAAAAATTTAGGAGAGAGAGATACAAGTAAGCAGTTCCCTGCTTTACTCCATGAATACCGATGAATTTTCTAAATCAGAGCTTCAGTGGGCAATAGAAACTCCCAGTAGGTCGTGAGGGAATTTTCTTGTATTGAATTCACCTATTAATAGAGCCTTGAACTAAAAAAGGTAAGGCTGACAATTAAACTTAATCTGGCTTGGAATTCTATACCTGGATAATTCATGTCAAAACAAGCACCTTTAAGCCAGAATTTCCCAGATACTTAGAATAGTGGCCAATATATATCTACTTTGTGTTGATATTCTTCACTTATCTGAGTTTATATTAAGAAGCCTAGCATAACCCAGATAAAATGAAGTTTGTCTTTTAATGATATCTTTAAATCAAATACTCTTATGAGGTATCTTAGTCTGTTAGGGCTGCTGTAACAAAATACCTTAGAGTAGGTGGCTTATAAACAAGTAGAAGTTTATATCTCACAGCTCTGGAGGCTGGGAAGTCCACGATCAAGACACGTGCAGATTCAGTATCTTGTGAGAGTTCTCTTCCTGGTTCACAGGTCCTCGCATGGCCGAGAGCGGTAGGATGGTTCTTTGGCATCTCTTTTATAAGGGCACGAATCCCATCATAGGTCTCCACCTTCTGACCTGATCACCTCCTGAAGTCCCCATCTCCAAATACCATCATATTGGGGATTAGGTTTCAAAGTATGAATTTTGGGAGGACACAAACATTCAGTTGTACAAGAAGTCAAATTACAAATAAGGTGATAAAAATGGAAAAATTCTATAAGCTAAAAATTAGAATAGCGATTAAGACATATAGATGATTGGGTAAAGACAGAGTTTATTCCTTCATTTATATGTTTTTGAACTCATATTGTCCCACAAAGGATTTGAAGTGGTTTACACAAAAACACATATACAAATGTGTTAAGAAAGATAGAATTTTAAAATAAAAACATCAAGTAAATGTAAATTAGTAGTTCAAGCAAAATTATAGGCAGAATTAAGTAGAGTTTGAGGTAATTATGCATCTGAGTCATTTCTTAAATTACTGTATAGGAAAAGGTAAGAACTTATACTCCTGAATTAGCTGCATTGGGTATCTGTACCAGATCATTTGTCTGGGTAATGCAGGCTTCATTAGGCTTCCCAGTATAATTTTTAGCATATGTGTATGTTACAACATTGCTCTGAAAAACACAGGCCTACTCATTCATAGAACAAAACTGGGCAGACATAAAATCAAGAGGTGATGTCACAGTTTTAGATATAAGTATCAAGTCACTCTCATTTTTTTACTTCTGTAGACTGCATTTGGGCATTTTCCATTGGCAACTGCGTCGTGACTGACTTGGAGTACATTAGCAACACAGACTTAATGAACTACAATCTAGTTGCCTGTATTAGACATTTCATTGTCAGAAGTGTTGGCAGTGGAATGATTCTGGACTGCTTACTGGGTACCACCCACACTTTCCCACCTGCCTCACTGTGACCCAACAATTCAGCCACCAGGCTGGTGGGACTTGGGAAGCCACCTGTGATCACTAATGGAAAGTACTGCGTGTTCCTGCAGTACAATCAGCAGACAACTGCTTATTATTGTTACCACTATCATTATCATTATTTTTGAATGGAATGGGGAAGAAAAGAGGAGATGAGGGAGAACATGGGAATAGAATGGAGATGGCAGATATTATAAAGGAGAACAAAGAGAAGGAAAATACCAGATAGAGGACAGAACTGTTTCACAAAGGAGAACTGAGAGGAAAAGACAAAGAGAATGAGAAAAAGGAAAGAAACAGGTTTGAGTAGTAGAACCAGAGAAAGAATCAATGTGACATCTTTATTTGTCCTGATGTGACCCAACTAATTTTCGGTGGATGCCAACTTGTTCATTTCTGGGATGTTGGAGGAGCACAGGCAACAAAATATTAGAGGTCACCGTCTCAGTCACTCTTCAGTAACTCCCTAACCTCTAAGAACCTGAAGGCAGCTGTGGCCACTGTGGGAACAAAGCATCGGGGAGGAGGAAGAGTGTGTTGTGACTCATTCTGATAATGACTCGGCCTTATGAAAGTAATTTAGCTCTGCCGGGCTGAACCTGGTCATAATTAATAACAGGTCACCTATTTATGTAGTAGGTCCAGTATTACTAACAAAGTGCTGCCTGAGGCAGAGGCAAGGAAGAAACAAACGCAGAAGAAAAAGAAAAGGAAGGGAGGGAGGACAATGACTTTCAATATTCTTTAGGTTGTAGAGACTAGAGTGCTGGATGCTTTCTCTATGTAATTGATGTAATCTGCCCAACAGCCCTGTACGGTTGGTGTTATTATCCTCTTTTCACTGAAGCTGAGAAAGTAGTTTGCTTGGTATAACAGGTTTAAACTCAGGTCTCCAGGACTTGAATTCTGGTAAATGTTTCTAACTTCAAAATAGTTGTAAAATCTAGGTTATACTTAAAGAGATATAGTTTGCTTATGTGTTTAAATATTTCTACCAGGGTCATTACCTCTCTTTTCCAGTGTCTCAGTTTGTCTTAAAATCACAACGTATGAATCTATCCTTCATCTTTACAAAATACTCAGTGATTTTGTGTGGTGGGAAAAAAATGGAAGGAAACGGACTTTGAAGTCAGAGAAATCTGGCCTCATATTCTGTTTTCACAGTTGATTAGCTAGATGGTCTTAGGGATCTATAAAATAGTATTAAAAATATGTACTTTTCTTTTGAAGATGAAAAGGGTTATGGAGCATACCTAGCCCAGTGCTCTCCACTCAGGGGACCATGAATTATTAGTTTCCTTCCTTTCTCTTGAAATTTTAAATAGAATTCACTGGTTCTAGAATTTCCCAAATTCTGCACTCTGCAGAACATTAGGGGTTCTGACAGATGTCATCAATGTTCTTCATGAAAATGTTTTTCATGGTCAGATATGTTGGCGTCAAGTACATTTTTGTTTTCTCTTAATTCTTACCTCCTTCGTCCCCGCCCCCTCATTATCCCACCACATAAGGCTCACTGAAGTTCCAGGCAGATTAACGAACGAACTGTGAAAGTACAAATAAAATCATTTAGAATAAAATCAAAAAATATATTTATATGACCTTTTGATAGTGAGGATTTCTTTAAAAAGAGACAAAAGCTCAAAACATGAAAGAATTTGACTACATTAAACTTCTGTATGACAAAAAAACCATTAAAAAATCTTACACAAGCTATAGGCTATAGGAAGATATTCAAATGCATTTAATCAACAAAGAATTTTATCTGAATGTATAAGCACTCTTACATATCGGTGAGAAAAAGGTAAACAGTACAATAGAAAAATAAGCAAATAGTGTGAGTTGACAATTCACAAAAGGGCAAGTTGCATGGCCAAGAACATCCTCCTTCCCCACCCAAAAAGCTCAACTTTACTAGTAATTGAGGAAACGAGAATTAATATAAAAATGAGATACTCCAAACTGGCTAAATTCACAAAAATTAAAAGAGCTGACAGTACACACCTTTTCATTGTGTTATTATTTCTTCAACATTTTAATGGAGTTTTAGCCAACACAGCAACATTCCTCAACACACAAACACAGACACATGAGATAAATCATATAATAAGATTGAGAAAGAAGACACAAACTGTCATTATTTGTAACAGTGAGTATATGCCAAGAAAATCCAACCGAAACTTCAGGCAGACTATTAAAACTAATAAGATAGTTTAGCAATTTGATAGGATTTAAGATTAAGATTTTTTTAAATTCAGTTTTTGTAAACTGATTAAGTAAGTAACAACTATGAGAGTTAATGCTGCATACTCGTAAATGTTTTAAAATATTTTGGTTTTGTCTTAGTACATGGGAGGATTTTACTTTCTTGTCCCTTTGAAATTAGGTTTAATCAGATGATTTGCTATGATCAATGAAATGTAGGCGGAGTGATGCTTATCACTTCCAGGTGAAAGCTTTAAGAGCTAGTATATGACGTGCTATACATTTTCATTGTTCCTCAGAATGTGGCCATTTTCCAAATACTAACTGCTCTATTAGGTTGAGCCCTGGGACGAGGACAAAATAGAGAAGTGCCCCAGTTTATACACGTCAGACACGTAGTATAAACAAGAAATAAACTCTGTTGCTTTCAGTTTTTGAGATTTTAGGGTTACTTGTCAATGCAGCATCCCTGAGCCTTTCCCAAGTCAACAATTTAACATTTGTAAATGATTACCATATGCTAGGCACTTTTCTAAATGTTTCTCTCTCCCGCCGATTGTTTATGTAATCCTCACAGCAATCCTTTGAGGCAGGAATTATTAGAATTCTTGATTTCATAGATGAGTGAACTATCAGAGGTATGAAGAGGTTAAATGACTTGTTTTAGGTAATACCCCTCTAATTGACAAAGCCAGGATTTGAACTCAAAAATTTTGGTTTCAAAATCCAGACTTATACTGTTAATCACTTGGTGGTGGTCTTCCTTAGAAAATGTACTGTAAAACTTATATATCATTTATAATGGAAGACAAAACTATAAGGTATCCCCCTCAAAAAAAACTTGTAAAGGATTATTAAGACCTTTTAAGAGAAAGCTATAAAACTTTATTAAAAGAAAAAAATTATTGGGAAGATGTAGCATGATTGTGATACCACAATTTGTGTTTGGGAAGCATCAAAGTCTAAAGATGGAAACATCTCATATTATAAATTCAGTGCACTTGCAATAAAAAGGTCATCAGTTTCTTTTAATGGGATTTGACAAACTAACCTTACATTTATTGTGGAAATATGAAGGACCAAGAATAGTCAACATAGTCTTGAAGAAGAAGAATAATGGTGGATTTTCCTGACCAGATATTAAAACTCCTGAAATCTGTAGGAATAAAATCTATGAGGATTGACAGGAACAGACAAACTATTGGAAAAGAAAAGGGAATTTAGCACCAAGCCTATTTATTTGATGACTATAACAATACAATTTGGGAGAAATAAGATGGATTATTAAATAAATGAGACTGTGATAATTACGGTATGAAAAATGTTTATATCTGTACATACATGCGGGTATGTTCTAGATGGACTAAAAGTCTAAATTTAAAAAAAATCAAAATAATAAAATATTTAGAAGAAAACACGGAAATATATTTTAATCACATCAGGTTCAGATTTCTTATATGTGATGCAGACACAAATTAATAAGGAAGATATTAACCAATCTGACTGTATAATATATTTTTAAGATATCATGAAAAATGTGAAAAAATGAGGTAAAATATAAGAAATTCATAATGCATATAATCATTAAAGCATTAGTATCCAGAATATATAAAGAGCTCTTACAAATTAATGATAAAAAGAAAATCAACCCAATAGAAAAATAGGCAAAGGCCATGGTAGGTAAATCATAGAAGAAACTGAATGCCAATAAAAATTTAAAGGATTCTCAACATTGCTAATATTCATGGAAATACAAATTAGAAGTCATGACATGCCGTATCAAGCCGATTTAATGAAATAAACGTAATAATTCTGATGACATCTACTGGAGACCTTAAGTATTACTAATGGTGTTGTAAATGTGAAGATGATTGTCTACTGTAACCCAGCAATTATGCTTTAGGGAGAAATTAATATTTATCAGGAAACATATATAATTATTTTTTGACATCATGTTATAGAGTTGTCTAAATAAACTAGACCTTCTGGTTCCACATAGATAAATCTTAGAATCATATTTTTGAGAGTAAAAAGATTAAAAGGGTGTGTTTAGTATGCATATAAAATTTTAAGTTACACGAAGAGTAATATACTTTCTTTACGGAAGTAAATTTTTAAAACTTATGTGGGAATGATAAACAACAATTTCAGGAAAGTGGTTTGAGAGGACGGAAAGAAGAAAAGAAGGGAGGTAAGACTTTAATTTTATCTGTAACAGTTAATTTCTTCAAAAAAAGGGAAGGTCTAAAACATATAGTGGAAAATATTAACATGTTTAATATTAGTGGTGTGTTAATAGGTAAATGTTATTTTCTATACTTTTTATGTTTGAAGTATTTCATGATTAAAATTTGAACTTAAAAAATATGCTCAGATGGTATATCTTCACATATATACTGCAGTATAATTATTTTTAAATCTCATAGCTAAGCCTTATAATTCTTCTTTGTTTATTATAGTAAGATAAGACATTTTCTTCTTTTGCACGCTTTTCTTTTAATCCGTGCTTTTAAGCAGGTGGCCTAATTATTTCTAGGACCTTCAGCAATAATCATGTATGTTCTTAAAACATTTTGAAGTCTGCAGATTTATTTCGCAGATGTTAGCTTTGGTCGCACACTCCCCAGGAAGTAGATGTTACAATCTTATACGGGGAAAATGAGACTGGGATAGATTGCCTACATTTGTTGATTAAAAAGTAGCAAGGCTGCTTTTTGACCTAGGATTTTATCTTCTAAATCAAATGATTACTTCTTTCTTTTCTGCCTCCCTTTGTCTTTTTGTTTTGTTTTGTTTTGATGCATGATGGGGGCTATATTAGGGCAGAGGTGATTTAGATTTACAGCTCTTCAGCCATAGCCTCAATTATCTCCTTGGTAATAGTATGTAAATTTGCCTCCAGTGGAAGGGAATGCTAATGATTCTAAGCCTTAGTGTAAAACGACAGTCTATAAAAATGTAAAGGAAATACTGTTAGCAGGCATTATACATTTTGTTGAGAATAAGATGTCCTTAAGGTAACAACTATTTGTGGTAGGAAGGAAGAAGCTAAAAAGGTACAATGAAATGAGTAAGGGAACAGGATGTTGGAGGGGCCTTTGGTCAGTGACTGCATATCTGTGTGAAAAAGGTCAGGAGTAGAATTCACTTATTTTACCGTATAGGAGGAAGAAAGCAAGATGCTGTAGATTGAGGGTAGGTGGGGAGAAAGAGAGAGAAATGATGCGAGGATCTGGATGATAAAGGGTTGCCGACGACTGCCTCATGGGCTGCTCAGCAGGTCTGAGTCTAATCGCATTCACCATAATCCATCCTTTCTGGTCATGTAGAGTTTTTCAGGTGGGATCTTGACATTTAGGAATGAGGCATGTAACCCAGTCTGTTGCAGTCCGTGCAATAACTACATGTAAAGCTGCAATTGGCATTATTGAAAGTGGAATCAGGCAGGATATTAGAAGGGCAAAGAAGGAGGAGAAACTTGGACATTTGGAATCTGCAGGAGGAGAGTCAGCGAAGTGTGTGACATGTAGGTCTTCTGCCTGCCAAGTGGAGAGTTCATTAAGTGGCAAAAAATCTGTTACTTTCAGCTCACAAATAGAACGATGGCAATGACAGGTCAGTTGGCACTTCTAGAAAAGACAACTCTTTCTTGACACTATTCTTCCAGTTAAAAAGAATATCAAATTAGACATTAGAATGAATATAATTAAATCATAGATTATGAAACTTTCTGCATAGATTGCATTTAAAAACATCAGAAGTGAAGCATTTTAGTTAGGTTCCAGCTGAAATTGTATGTGAAAACGAGGTGACAACTTATTGGAGGAGTTTTTCATAAATGCTTAAGTATGAATGGAAGTTTTAATTACAGGTAGATTTTAAAATACTACACTATTAAGAAATGCAGATTCTAAGAAGTGAAAAGTAGGGAGAACAATAAAAATGCGTATGCATGGAAAAATCTCCAATGGCATGTATTTAGGAAAATCCCTAACTTGCAGTATGAGAGAGATGCATTTAGTTATTGAACTAATTTTTTATTTATTAATTTATAAATTCATGCATTAAGCCTATATTAATTGAGGACCTCTTATGTGCCAGACATTGTTCTGTGTGTTTGGAATGTATAACTTAAAAAGACACAAAACCTCTGATTTTGTGTGTCTTATATTCTAATGAGGGAAGAAATAAATGTAATAAATAATCTAATTATGTAACACATTAGAAGTGATAAGCACTTCAGAAATCAAGCAGAGGTGGAGACGGAGAGTGTGTGTGTATGTGGGAATAGGCAGCTGTGGAGTACAATTTTTTATTAGGCAAGGCCTCACGAGGAGTTGACATTTGAGCAAATACTTGAAGGAAGGGGAAAGAACATTGCAGGCAGAGTGAACAGCTAGTGCAGAGCTGTCAGGTTGCTGCATGCCTGGTGTGTTTAAGGAACAGTATGGAGGCCAGTATGCTGAAACAGTGCTTAAGATGGAGAGTGGAAGATGATATCAGCAAGGTCACAGGGGCCAGAGCATACAGAACCTATAAGCTACTGAAAAGATTTTGTCTTCAAGGAGCCATTGGGCTCTTTTGAGTACAGGAGTGGTATGATCTAATTTCGATTTTAAAAAGATCAATCTGTTGAGCATAGGTTTTGGAATGGCAAGTGTGGAGGCGTGTAGATTGGTAAGGATGTTACTGCAGGAATCCAGGTAAAAGATGATGGTTGGAACAACTGATAACAGTGGAAGTCATGAGAAATGATTGGATTCTGGATATATTTTATAGATAAAGCCAACAAGTATTTCTTGTTGGGAACAAGAGAAAGGATGTGAAGTGAAAAAGAAAGACAGAAATTGAGGATGACACTAAGGTTTTGACAGAGCGTCTGCAAGGATAGAATTGCTGTCAACCGAGGTGGAAATTCTGCACATTTAGATTGGAAGATGAGGAGTTTAATATTGCACATGTTACGTTTGAAATGGCTGTTAGATACAGAAATAGCTATGTTAAGTAGGCATTTGGATAAAGGAAACTGGAGTTCAGAAGAGAAGTCTGAGTTGGAGAAGTAGAAATCATCCTATGACCCAAAGTGGTAAGACTGGATAGGATTACCTGGAAAATAAATGTAGGTGAATTTAAAAAACAAAAACCAAAAGTCCAAGGACTAAGTCCCAGTGCCCTCCATGATGGAGTCAAGGGAAGAGAAACTAGCAGCAGAGACTGAGAAGGAAACCTTGGCGAGGTAGGAGGAAAACCAAGGAAATATAATATCCCAAAAGACAAATGAAATGAATGTATTACAAAAGGAGTGAGTGATCAAATGCTGGTGATAGGCTTTAGCAATGGGGATAATGCTGGAATATTCTGACTACCTCAGATTAAACACATAGTAAATCCCAGATCTTTAGGTGATTTTAAAAAGCTTTTATAGATCAACTAATGGAAGTTTTTATTGCTTAAGCTTCCCTGCCAGTGTACAAGTTGTCCGCTTGCTGACTGCCTTAGCATTTTGTTACCTGGATCAACACATGTGCAGCTCCCAGTTTTGCTCCTTACCAACCTCTTGCCTCAGTTCCTGCTTCTGTTCAGGCCTTCATTCAGCTTTATAATCCCTTGCTCATGACCCCTTGCTTGACACTAACACTGTTTTGAAGCTTCAGGTTGGGTTGGATCAGTCTACTCAATCACTAGCTCTCTGTTTCCTGGGCTAATGTCACCTGGTTCTCATTATGTCTCTTTTATGCTAGGAATATCTAAGGCAGTTTGGTCAGAGCACTTTCTCAACCTTTCTCAGACTTTATGTGAGCAGTTCCACGTACTGCTTTTCCTTCTGCCTTTCTGCTGTGCCTGTCTCAAGTTTACTTAATCCTTAAAAGCAGCTATTCGGTGAGCCCAGGAGGTTAAACAACCACAGTTAAAAAAGAAGCCAGGATTGGAAAAAAAGACAGAAATTATAAAAATATAGTCAATGGAAAAAGAAATGGGGATGAATGAAATTATTCCAAAAGAAGGCTTTGAAATAACGAAAGTAAAACAAGGACTAAACTCTGGGAAAACCCAAAATGTAGTGTCTATTTTCTTTCTTTTAGCAAAGAAAACAGACAAGGTCAAGTGAAAAGGAAGAGATCCTGGGGTGAACATGACCTTGGAAGCCAAGAAGTAGAAAGTTTCAAGAGAGAGTGGCAAAAGTGTCCAGTTTTAGGATAGTTAGTTAATGGAAATAATGCCATTGGAGCTGAAAATAGGATGTCTTGGGATATTTCAGAAGGAGAACAGAGTGAAGTACTAGAAGAGAGACCGAATTGAACAGGAAGTATGAAGTGAGGAAATGCAAGTGGATATAAAAAACTATACCAAAAATTCTCTAATGGGCATCAAAATCGTTTAGAGAGGTGAAGCTATTTAAAAAAAAAATAGAGATTTCTGGGTTTAACTCTCTGAAGTTTGAATTTAGTCTTAGCAAGGGCCAGAAATTGGCATTTTAAAAAGCATCCCATTTTAATAAAGTCTTTACTATATTAAAAAAAGTGGCAATGATAAAAGATAAAAGATATGGGGCAGAAGCCTTTCTGTTGGTATTGGTGACTGATACCTGGTAATTTTAAATTTACTTCACTGATAAAGCTTCGTCCCTGGAGCAAAAGCGTGTTGACCAGCCAATATTAAGAACAGTCTGCCTAACAGTTGTGCTTTTTATTGTAAATTATTTAATTGCCTTTTGGTATCAATCAGTTTGGCTACCATGATCTAATATATCCTAGGGCCTGATGATCCTTGAGTAAACTTAGTGTTGATATTTTAGCCTTTAATAAGTAAATGTTTGATTCTATCTCTGAAGAGCCTAGACACCAAGTACTTAAGAATTAAAAAAAAAAAAAATTCAAATTCTTTCCCAGTCATCATTTTCAGTATCCTTTCTCATTTGCCAAGTCCAAAGATTACTAGTGATAACCTTCTATGCAGACTTTGCAAAAAAAGCCTTTTACTGTTTCCAACCTTTGTAAAAAGACTTTTATGATTTTCAAGACCTTGAGCGCTCACTCTTTTTAAACCCTTACCATTTGAATTCTGCCCCTCCTGTTGTACTTAATTATATTAATTAAGGTCACTCAGTGATACCAAAAATCTACATTTAATTATCTTTTTTAAAAAATTTTGACTAAAGTATTAGAAATTGTTAATTCCACTTTCCTAAAGTGGAATTGGGTGTTTCCTAAGTGTGAATGGAAACAAAGTACTGTTTTTCAATATATATAGAACTCTCGTCTATTCCAATAAATACTTATATAAATTTTATGTAGATTATTTAAAAATTTTGATTCCCAGCTCTTACTTTCTTTCAGTTCCTATCATATTTTTCACCGTTTATTAGACTTTTAAACTTGATTGGCCTGACCTGGCAGTACGTAATGGCAAATGTTGAAGTAAACACCGTCTCTATTTTTTTTCAGATATTTTGTTGTTAGTGCATAGAAATGCAACTGATTTCTGTATGTTCATTTTGTTTTTGCTAAATTTTTTTACTAAATTTGTCATTAGTTCTAACAGCTTTTGGGTGGAGTCTTTAGGATTTTCTATATATAGGATCATATCATCTGCAAGCAGAGATAATTTTACTTCTTTTACATTCATGGATCAAAAGAATTAATATTGTTAAAATGTTTATACTATCTGAAGCTATCTATAGATTCATTGCAATCCCCATCAAAATTCCAATGTCATTTTTCATAGAAATAGGAAAAAAAAATCAATTCTAAGATTTGCATGAAACCATAAAAGACCCTGATAGCCAGAGCAATCTTGAGAGAGAAGAGCAAAGCTGGAGGCATCACATTTCCTGATTTCAAACTATATTGCAAAGCTAAAGCAACCAAAGTGTTGTGGTCCTGGCATAAAAACAGACACATATACCAATGGAACAGAATTGAAAGCCCCAAAACAAATATTTGCATATACAGTCAACTAATATTTGTCAAGGGAGCCAAGACTATTCAATGGGGAAAGGATAGTCTCTTCAAAAAATGGTACTTGTAAAACCTGATAATCACATGGAAAAAAATAATATTGGACTCCTGTCTTATATCATTCACAGAAACAAACTCAAATGGATTAGACTTAGATGTAAGACCTGAAACTGTAAAACTTTTAGAAGAAAATAAGAAGAAAAGCTCCTTGACATTGGTCTTGGAAGCAATTTTTTGAATTTGACACTGAAGGCAGAAGCAACAAAAGCAAAAATCAACAAGTGGACCATATTAAACTATAAACTTCTGCGTAGCAAAGGAATCCATCAACAAGATGAAAAGGCAACCTACAGAATGGAAGAAAGTATTTGTAAACCATCTCTCTGATAAGTTGATGTCTAAAAATTAACGGGAACTCATACAACTTAATAGCAAAAAGAAAAAAATATATTAAAAAACAATATGATTAAAATAGATAGAAGAACTGAATAGACATTTCCAAAGAGGACCTACAAATGGTCAACAGGTACATGAAAAGATGCTCAGCATCACTAATTATCATGGAAATGCCAGTCAAAACCACAGTGAAATATCATCTTACACCTGTTAGAATGACCACTGTGAAAAAGGTAAGAGATAACAAATACTGGTGAAGATATGAAGAAAAGGAAACCCTCGTGCATTGTTGGTTGGAATGTAAATTGGTATATCTACTATGGAAAATAGTAGAGAAGTTCTTCAAAAAACTAAAAAAAGAACTGGCAATTCCACCTCTGGATATTTATGCAAAGGAAACAAAATTACTATCCTGAAAAGATATCTGCACTCCCAAGTTCCTTGTGACAATATAGAGATCTCACATTTTCTTTATCTATTTATCCATTGATGGACACTGAAGTTGCTTCTACGTCTTGGGTCTTGCAAATAATGCTGCAATGAACTTGGGAGGGCAGAGATACCATTCATTTGAATAGAGTTTAGCCAAGTAAACACTTATTGATTACCTACCATATATAAAGTACAGTGCTTTGTAGGTAAAAGTATGCCTTGCTGATCAAGTCTTACTGATTCTGGAGTTTCTGAGAGCAAACAGTGAGAATTCAACTAATGAAGGATACTGGCCCTATTAAATTTTTTTTTTTTTTGTCTTTTTGAGCGCAGATAGTGACAGGAGAGTCTCTTGTAAATAATAGGTGCGTTTAAATAAATTTAATTATCAATAGTAGGAGCATTGGAGCAGTTTTCTGCTAAGCATAGTGAGTTTATTTTTAGACATACTGAAATAGAGGCATCATGAAAACGTGGGAGGTGAACTAAAGAGAGATCACACTTAAAGACATAGCTTGAAGCAGCAATTACATAGCTGTGGTAGTTGATGCCAAGAGAGTGAAAAAGTTTCCTTAGGGAGAAGGTAAAGAATGAGCAAAGACAGAATTGGGAAGGCTTTGGGGAATACAGTCATTTCATTCCTGCTCGCTGGAGTAGGACTAGGATAATTAAAGAATAGAGCAAAACCAGTATAAGGTACAAGAATGCGCAGGGAATGGGCAAGGTAGTGGAGAGGGAGGGGCCGGTAAAAGGCTTGAACATTTGTTGAATGATTATTATATGTTTGATAGGAATTAATTGGCAATTTACATGATTTGCCCCATTTAATCTTCATACTATTTCTCATGAAATAGATAATATTCTCCTTTTATAGGTAAGAAAGCTTATGCTCCAATAATTTAATAAATTTTCTCATGGTAAGATGATGGCTGGGAAGTGGTATAGCTGGTGAGGTCATGTTGTTTCATGTCTGCCTTGTTTACCATTGATCTCCAGAGCCTGTTTTACTTCCCGGCACATTCTGTGCATTCTATACATACTTATTGATTGTATAACATCAAATTTAGGTTTGTTAGGCTTCAAAGCTTTTATTGTCAACTTTTAAATGAACATTTTTCATAGAGCAGACTTAGAAGTCAGAATGTAATAGGTTGGAAAGTGCTTTGCCCCAGCAAATGCTGAGATCGCACACTAACACCCCTACACATAGCAGCAACACCCCAATGTGCTAACAATTGAAGCTTATCAGCCCATTTCTATTGCCTTATCTTAGGGGGGGGGAGTCAGATATTATCCCACTGTGCTTCTCACAACTTCAGGGCTCACAAGCTAAACACATGCAAACTCAGTGATGCTCCCTCATCAGGTTTGAGAGCTTCCCCATCATCAAGGGAAATACAACTTCAACTTTAAGCATAGTCTTAGAAGGAAACCCACTCAGAAAATCCTTTTCCTATCTTCATTTTTACTTAAAAAAATAGTTTTGATGTGCATGAGGGATTTAGGCATTGTTTCTAAAGAATGATGTAAAAAATAAAAATTATAAATGGCCAAGCACCTCCTTTGGAATACAACATCTATTATGTTGGTACCTATATGAAAGTTTTAACATCGTGTTACATTAGCAAATAGTTGTAATACAATGTAATGTGTGCTATATAAGAGGTCTGAAAAGGCATGGCATAAAGGAAAGAGTGATCAGTTTCACCTGGGGTAGGATGTGGTCAGGCAGGACTTCAAAGGAAATGTGACGTTTGGTTGGGTTTTAAAAGATGGCACAGGGCTTTGACAGTGGATGGTGATAATGTTCTTCCTGTAGCTATATCTTTCCTTTACTGGCTTCTTTCCAAACTCCTTTAGTATAGGTGGTAAACTACAAATGCATAGCATTGCATTCTTTTATTAGTTTAAATAATTTTTTTTTCAGTTTAATAAAGTAGTTCTGATGCTGCTGGCTTCCTTCAAGGTTTGCTCATATGCAGTTGGTGGAAAATAGAAAGACAGAAGACATTACTTAAAACAGAAAGGAAGCATAATTAGGTTTAAAATTGCCCAGGGAAGAAAGCTTTCCAGGAACCAGTTATGGGAGGATTACTTCAAGAAATGAGATGACTATCAGGAATGACACTGTGCCTACTGAATTGCTTTATATAGGCAAGTTGAGTCACAGACATAATTTAATGTGTTAAATTCTCACAGATTGGACCAAACCTAACATCAATATAAATGTGGTAATGAATAACATTTTAGGTGAAATTTCAGATCATGCAGATAGAGTGAAAGAATGTCGAGGATGCTTGTCATCAGGTGATCTGAGAAGACTGTTCGGAGGTGAATGGGGGTAGTGGAGAGAGGCTGAGCCTTAGAGTGGAGACCTGGGTTCAAAATCCAATTGTCCTAATTCTTGAGTTTTGACTTTGGGAAAACTACTCCCTCTAAGCCTCAGTTTTCTCATGTCTAAAATGAAAATAATGGTACCTTTGTTACATTTAGTTATGCAAATGAAATGAATTCATGTATCTAGTGCCTGGACCAAAGCAGTATCTCAGTAAAGATTGGTTAATTTCTCCCTTCTCTTGTTTTCTTTTCCATCTTCTCTTTCTCTTCTCACGTCTTCCTTCCCAGAGCTCCTCCCACTGAAAGATGGAAAAAAGAATCTATGGTATATTTAAGCAAAGTCTCAGTAATTACCAAATAGTCAAGAATTAAGGGTTAACAGTTCCATAAAAAAAGTTATGTAAGTAGACATCATGTTTAAGATTTTACTGTTATTACTCTAACTTTATAATAAAGGAAATTCAAGTTTGACAAGATTACGTAATTTGTTAAACTTAACCCTAATGAGGGTCAAATCTAGAACTTTAACCTCCCTTTTTTTTTTTTTTTTTTTTTGACTCTAAAGAGCAAGCCCCTAATCACAATTCACATTATGGACTATAAGTGAATTTACTGTGAACTCAACTGAATTCCTCAGTCCTCATTTCACCTGCTGCCCTTAAGCCTCAGCTGCCTCAGCATTTACTTGAAGAGCAGGGTTCTTTCCTTGTTCTTGTTGTTGCACTGACCTTACATTTATCCTTATTAAATTCCGTCTTGTCAGGTTTGGCCCATCTCTCAAGCCTGTTAAGATCTTTTTGGCTCACAATACTGGCATACTGTCATCCAGCATATTCTTTATCCTTCCAAGCTTTGTATCATCTACAAATGTAATACACATACATTTTCTGTTTTCATTCAAGTCATTGATAAAATCGTTGAAAGAGACAGGCTGAAGGCAAAGTCCACAGACTGTGACATCATTTCATTAATCAGTATCCTTAAGAAATGGCTTTTCAATTCATTTCAAATCCATCCAATTGTATTAGCATTCAATCTCTTTTTCTCTATCTCTTTTCACAAGGTATTAAAAAAGAATTTGTCAAGCCTTTTAGCCTTGATGAAGTCTAGATACCTTATGTCTACTGCATTTCCCTGATGTACGTTTCCTTGTCAAAAAGAGGACTCTTCAGTTTTCAACCAAATTGCATGCGTTCCATGCTGTTTGTAAAATATTTTCTTTCAAAAAAGGATAAAGCCCCATTTTTTACTTATAGCTACCTAGTTAAAATGAAACTTAAATCCATAGATAATAGAGCTCCTGATCCTAGCTGTTTTCATACAAAGGTTCTCACTTATGCCTCTTCTAAATACCGTAGACTCACAGCTCATTTTAAGGCATGAAATTCAATATGAGTAAATATATCTTCTGTTAATTTTTATAATTCACACATTCTCAAGAGAGTATGTTTAAAGCTTCTAATTTTCCTAGATGAGGGAAAAATTGAGTTTGAAGCTCAATTCCAGAAAGCTGACAAAAAAAATCACAAAATTCTATATTAAAAGAAACTGACTTAAAATGGAAGTTATTGTAAATCTAAAGTCTATGATTGTATTTTCACTAGAATATTAGGGCGTGCCATCACCAAGATGGCAGAGTAGGAGACCCCCAGCCCCCCCCCCTCACAAAATCAACAATTTGACAGCTGTCCACAAATGAAAACAGCTCTGTGAGAGCTCAGGAGTGTCCTCTTAGAAAACTTCAGTAACACAGTGGAACAAACCCCCGGTAATAACCATATCAAGAGAAGGAAGAATAGCTTCATTTGGTTGCATCAGCCCATCTTCCCAGATGGGCATTGCTCAGCATCAAGGGGGAATGCCCCAGCTAGAAGGAGTTCCCTTTGCCTGGAAAGGGAGAGTGGGATGAGCAACCAGCTTCCCTAGTCTTTTGGGTGTACTTCATGAAAGATCTGCTTTAGTTTCACCTCTGCCAGAAACCAGTAAAGCTGAGACTTATAGAGATAACTAGGAGCAAGACAGAAGGGCAGGGGCTACCAGTATCAGCCACACAGTGGGAGTTGTTGTGGAACCCAGTGACCTGTTCTTCCAGAGGACCTCAACATCTTTCTCCACTGAGGAAACCAATGGCCAACACAACTACCGCAGGCCCTCTGCAGATTGGCTTTTGCCCTGCAGATTTTCGTGTTTGCAGGTACCAGTTGCCTGAGTTCCTCCCTACTCCCTGCCCCACTGGTGCCTGGGATCCATGCTGGTAGTCAGCGCCTGATTCTGTGGCTTTGCTTGTGCAAGATGCCAGTCTAGACCCCTGTGACTGACCTTCCACTGCCATGTATGAACTTGGGGCTAGCTTTATTGAGATGTAATTGACATATAATATTGTGTAAGTTTAAGACATGTAATGTGATAGTTTGATACATATATATATGTATATGTATGTATATATCAAAATGATTACCACAGTAAGGTTAGTTAACATGTCCTTCACCTCAGATAATTACCATTTTTGTTGTTGTTGTTATGGTGAGAATATTTAGGATCTATTCTCTGCAACTTTCAAGTATGTGATACAGTATCGTTAACTACAATCACCACGCTGTACACCAGATCACCAGAACTTATATCTCTTATAACTGGAAGTCTGCATCCTTTGACCAACATCTTCTCATTTCCCCCATCCTCCGGCCTCTGGCAGCTACCATTCTACTGTCTGTTTCCATGAGTTTGACTTTTTAGATTCCACATTTAAGCGAGATCATACGGTATTTGTCTTTCTTTGTTGACTTATTTCACTTAGCATCCTCGGGGTTCATCCATGTTGTCACAAATGGCAGGATTTCCCTCTTTTTTTTTTTTTTTTAGCAGATGAATCATATTCCATTATATATGTCACATTTTCTTAATCCATTCATCCCTCAGTGGACACTTAGGTTTCCATGTCTTGGCTGTTTGCATAATGCTGCAGTGAACATGGGGGTATAGATATCTGGCTAAATTTTATTAAGGCATAAAAGTATGAAGAAAATCTGGTTCATTTCATAGGTAAAACCATATGAAATTGCCCCTTTTCAAAGTCAAGTAATTAAATATTGGTAATTTCATATGGTTTAATCTAATCATTATTTGAAATCTGAGAAATTTATTGAAGCAGTTTCTCTGTAACTGGTTGATAGCAGGAAGAAAGTCGCTTGTGTGTGATTCCCGATGTAACAGAGCCATCACCATCCTGCAATTTATTCTTCTAATTGGCACCGAATAAATTTCCCATATTATGAAAAGGAATGAATGCTCATTTGATGCCAGAGAAGAAAATATACAGCATTTGGATGCCAAAATAGAATCTTTATAGTGATGAAACAAACAATAAATGCAATGCTTGCCAAAGTGAATAATCACTGTTGTAAAAAAGTTAAGCCAGAGCAATGTTTAGCTTTCGAGGACAATGAACAGATGGTCCGTTCCCATAATCAGAAGGCTGCTGGGTCACTTACTTGAGTTAGTTACTGTGATTCATAGATCTTACATCACATGTTGGGAAACAGGATTAGTTTTATGAATGTTTTGATGGCTTTGCTTGTCAACTTCTTTTAACCACACTTAAAAGATTTAAAAACCTGAAGTGAGATGGAAATATTGGATGAATCATATCTCATTCATTTATAGAATTTGGTATTGATTCCAACAGCAATTTTGTAGGCAATATAGAATGAGACAAACCACATGGTTGTAAACCTTAGCATAAATTTATATTACAAATTCTGTGCCTTTTCCAAAGTAGCACTTTGTCCTTGGAATGTCTTACTGTACTTCTTTTATCTTAACTTGTTAAGTGGACCCTTTCTGTCAGTTAAGTACATCCTGAAATCTCATCTCTTTTTCAAAGCCTTTCAGCACAAATCATACCGTAGAGCCATATGCTCATGAGACTTTGCCCCACCTTTCTTCAGTTTTGAATTGCATTGATGTGTGCCTTGCTGTTCACGTATGTCTTAGAAGGTCTGGTTTTGTGGACTTTCATAAGCATTTTGTCATTTGATAATATTTCTAAATGGCAACTACAGCAGCACATGTACATCAAGTGAGATATTACATGTAAAGTATTTTTGAATTGTAAAATAGCATGTAAAATACACATTATTATTATTAGCCTATTTCTGCTGAATTATAAATCTCATAGGATGGTGGTTATGTTATGTTTATGATATTCTTTTTTATATCATTATTCAAGTCCAGTCATTGTGTTGATGTGTGTTAGAAAGGATGTGTTGTTGGTACTTAGAAAGGGGGAAGAATCTGAACCAATAAAACTTTATGTGTTCTTTGTTCAGTTTGAGGTCTAAAGAAAAAAGGTTATCAGTTAATATATAGTTCTAGAATTGTTAAGTACCATTGCATTAAGAGCTTCTTGTTCTTTGCCAGGATTTCCCAGTGCTTAGTGCAATTAATGAAATTTGTTAATGAATGATTGAAATGTAACTATATAATAAAGATTATTTTTTAAGAGTATATACATTTTGTATAACTTAGCTATTAAGATCTTTACTATTTACTAAGTTTTATTTTCTGATATGATTTGTTTTAATTAGTGGTCAATAAATATAGATACATGAGAAGTTAACTATGGACTAATTGGAGGAAGATACTAAGTGACTTATCTTACCTGAAATTATAGTCCTGTTTGTGGCATTATAAGCCTCTCTTTCATTCTCTCTCTCTTCCATTAATATGAGTGTATTACTCTTGTGTGTATATATACATACACAATGTGGATGTCTGTGTGTGCCTGCACACATATATACTTATATATACATAGGAGTACTAGAAATTTCTGTTGCTTTATGGTGTTCAGGTTTTATTCATTTTTATTACCTACCAAACCAACTTTTTCTTCATTTTTCTACATTTATCTAGTATTTAGAATTCAAAGGCTACTGTGTCAATGTATTTTTGAAGAATTTAATTGTTATTGTTTCTCAAGATATACCGTATGTGTTTGATAGTCTTTAGTTGAACATTACACCTATTTAAGGTAGTGATTGACAATGATAGAGTAAAAATGATCATTTAGATGTCACACAATTTAAAAGAAAGCCAGTAATTTCTTAAGCAGTTCGAAATGGCTCAGATTAATAATTTTTCACAATGGTACTATCATTCGTATTCTCAGAGGAATTCTATTTATTTTTCTACTAAACTTTAACAATCACTTTCCTTTACGTTTTATTTTAAAATGCTTTCTAACAATAAATTCTCACAAATTATAAAAGTAAAATGCAAACTACAGTATATATCACACATCAAACTCAAATAACCTATCATGCTTTATATATAACTAGGTACTAAGCAATAATGCAGAGAATAAAAATAAAGAGAAAACTCATTTGCACCAAGCTCTGTAGTAGTGTGTGCAGAAGTCCTGGATATTTGTCCCAGGTGTTGAAAGAAACTTTAACTACGATAAACTTAGAACTTTGTTCTTTCTTTCTTCTGCCAAAGATGATTTAGATGTGAAATAATCTAATGACAAACAAATGATTTCTCTTGAATTCAATCCTGAAAACATTTGACTCTGCCCAGTTAGAAATAGGGGCATATTTGCTTTAGCTTTAGGAGTAAGACCAATTTGTGTACATTCTTGCCACCCCAGCTCCAGTCACTTGCACATAGTCGTCTGTCTGTCCTTTTTGTACCAGGATAACTCCTAGCCATCTTTCCAATTTCAATAGAAGTGCCACTTTCTTGTGAAAGCTTTTCTTGATTTTGCTAAATCTCATTATAAGCTTTCAGATGACCCTGTCCTCTGGTTTCGTAGTAATTGTTAATTTCATAGTTTTATGTGATTGATTGTCTTCCTTGCCCCTCACTCCAAATGTAGTCATTGAGATTTAGGGCTGTTTTTGTATTTGCTGATTTTTTTTTTTTTCCTGCCACTGAGCGTAATGGCCAGTTCATTGTGGGCACCAGATACCTGACAGTTGAATGAATGAATATGATAAATGTACTCAGTAAATTTGTAGGAGGTAATCCAAAGAAAGATGAAGAAAGTAAAGGGAATAAAAATGTGTTTGAAAATGATGGAATGAGTAATGAAATATTATCCTCAAATTGAGGGTTGGTACAAATAAATCATTATGTCCTAACACAGTTCACTGCATCACTTAATATGAAATTACCTGAATAAGAAATGTAATGAGTATAACAACCATATTCTAGTCAAGGTTTTTATAGCCATACTGGGCCTAATTAGAGTACATAATGGTCTTTGTTATGGTTTTATGGAACCCATTAAAGCAAGTTATCAGAATGACAACCAATACTTAATCTTGTTCACTCTTTAATTCTTTAATCCATTACTTCTTCAGCCAAAGAACATGTAGGACATGAAGGAAAAGACTTATATAGGAAACAAAACTTATATAGTTGTATAGTTTTACAATAAATCTCAGATATTTTAGGAAGCCATGGACTATCATTCTAATGATTTACCAGAGAATTCATCAGATATTCCTGCAACTATTGGCGAGAGACTGGAAAAATAAGAAAATTTAAATGTGGTATCTCAACTTTACTGCGTATACTCAGTCTTTATTTGGGCTCTTTTATGAGAGGTCTTTGAAATAGTCAAGCTCGACATAAAGGCTGATCCATATTCAAAGATAACATATTCCTGATTCAAGCTTGCTCTTCATTCTCATGTATGTTTCAGATACAGGAAATTCAACCTTTCTTTTTTTTCTCTGAAAGTTATTAAGAAAACATTTGTAATGATGAATGACACTAGTAATTCTGATGTAAAAATCTGTGCTATGAAAAATACGTGTCCCCAAACAAATGGCCATGGTGGCTTTTGGTGTTTGTGTTTCATGAAGCAGGCTTAGATACCAACTCCCTGGTGACTTTACACCCATGGATAATGCAGACAGAATTACTTCTCTCTGGAGAGCCGTCAGAATCTGCTAAGGTGCCGCTGACAGCCTGCCTTATCTGCTGCAACATACTACGCTTGTACTTAAAAAAACGCTTCCGCTTGTACCTAGTTAGCCCAGTTGGCTAGATTTCTAATGAGGCCAAGCTTAAGGTGCTGAGCTTTGATAGAGTCAGTCAGCCCTGTATCATTTCGTAGTCACCCACTGTTTCTAAACCCTATGCAATTGTTTTTATAAATGCATGCTGTCATTCACAACAGGAACTGGACAAAAAGGAAATGGATCAAGACAACTATATCACTACCAAAATAAACAGGAAAGTTAAGTAATATTGATTTCGTATCTGAAGTATAACATATATCATTACCATGGTAAATTATTTTTCCCCAAACTTGTGATGCTTCTCATAAATTATTCAGCTATTGACCTCTCTCACTCTCTGGTTCTCTCTTTTACTCACAAATGCTCAAACTTTATTCAGGAATGATTGTCATGCTGATGTAGTAGAGTGCTTCACATACATTAGGTTGTTAATAAATGTTTATTAAATGACTTTCGAAATTTTGAATGCAAGAAAGAACTAAAAGGACTTTGCTTTGTTTGTTAATTTGCAGTCTTTCAATTTTCAAAGCAAATGGTAATTGTATTAATAATTCCAAATATTTTGTTAATTGTGGACAGTCACATAAAGTTTCCTCTGACTTTTGACTTGTCTTCTGAGCACTCCTGCTTTATTTTTAACTACTTGTTAGATATTTCCATGTAGATGTCCTAGTCATCAGTGAGAATAGTGTTTGAGAAAGATGATATTAATCTTGGCCACAGGATCACAATATAAAAAATCCTGCGTGGTCACAATAGTATCTTGTAAATCCTCAAAAGATGTGGTATTTGCCAAAATGCCGGGAAGATGCCATATTCCTATTAATAGCTTGGGCTTTGTATGAAAGTCTAATGAATTCAGAAACCCCAGTAGCCCCCTGCTGAAGGTGAAAAATGCCTTTAACTTTTAAAATAGCAGAGCTAGCTAAATCCTTCTGTTGTGGCCCAAGGTGTGCATTGGTAGGTAGCCAAAATTCATCTCCCAAATGGTACAGAAATATGGAGGCAAGAGAGTGTGATAAAAACTGTTCTAAAACTAATTAACCTTAAAGGACTTTAGCAAAAATAATTGTAAGTTTGATACATAGGGGTAAATCTTTGCAGTCTAGAACACACGGAGCTTTCGTAAATGACAATTCCCACTGCATATGAAAAACATTGTAAGTCATACAATGAGATAGAGTAAGCAGATGAAAGAAGTGGGAGTGTTCATACACAAGTAGAACAAGATCTACCTAAGAAAAGCTCTGAAATAAGTATCCCTAACGTGTTCAGAGTTTTCTCTTGAAAAATAAGGTAATCCACAAAACAAGAACACAGTATTGAAGAAAACAACAGGCAGATTGAAAACATCGAAGTAAATTACAGAACTAGAAAATATAATTGTTAAAATAAAAATCTTAATAGATAAATTTACAGTGGAATAAACAAGGTTAAATAGAGAATTATTGAATTTGATGAGCGCTCTGAGGAAATTATCAAGCATGTAGCATAGTGAAATAGAGATAGGAAATATTTAAGGATGTTTAAAGATGTAAAAGGTAGATTTAAAAGTCCAACATGTGTCTAATATGCAATGCAGAAGAGAAATAAGGGAGAAGTAAATTAGGAGACATAATAGTTGAGAATTTTCAGAGTTGAAGAGATTTGAGCATTCAGATAGGAAAAGTACAGAGTCATGAGAAAGATTAGTAAAAGTAAATTCATACTTAGACACAATTTATTCATTCAGCAAAAAATTTTTCTGAATACCTGCCATGTTCCACATTTTGTTCTGGGCACAGAGGATTGATGAAAACAGATGAATTTACCGCCTTCATGGAGGTGGCATTGTAGTATGTGAGTGGAGAGAGAAAAAAATAAATAACATATCAGATAGTAATGGATGGTAAGAAGAAAATAAAACAGAGTATAGGGAGTAGGGAATTCCGAGGCAGGACAGGGTAGGTAAGGGTTTTTATTTTATATAGATGGTCCAAGGAAAATCTGGCTCGGACTTGTACTCTGACGAGGGCACATTTGAACAGAAAGACCTGAAGAGAGTGAGCCATGTGAATCTGTGTATGCAAGTAACAAGTGAAGTGGGAAGATGTCTGGCATGATTGTGGAACAGCAGGTATCGAGTGTACTAAAGTGAATGTTAACCATAAAGGAAATGATTGTTAAATTGAATGATGCTACTATTAAAATGTTCTGTTTCTCAGAAGATGTCATTTGGTGAATGAAAAGGCAGGATGCAGAGTGGAGAACATATCTGTAATATGAATTTCCAATTAAAAGACTAGTATTCACAATATATAAAAATGACACAGTAGTAAGACAGAACACAATACAAAAATGAGCAAAATGTTTGAACATGTCTTCAAAAAAGTAAATATTCAAAAGACTTATGAACATATGGAAAGGTGCTCAACCTCATTAGTCATTAGAGATATGCACCTTAAAACCACAGTATGATGGCGTATCACATTTAAAAGATGCCTAATAAAAAGACTTGAAATACCAAGTAGTGGCAAGGATATGGAGCAACTAGAATTTTCAGACATTGCTGGTAGGGTGTAAATTGGTAATACCACTTTGCAAAATTGGGAGTACCTAATAAAGTTGAACATAATTATATCCCGTGACCCTATAATTAAAGTTGCAGCTATATACCCAACTGAAATGTTGTCTTAGTTTTTTAAGGCAGCTATAACAAAATACCACAAGCCGAGTAGCCTGTAAGCAACAGAAATTTATTTTTCACAGCTCTGATGGCTAAATGTTTGAGACCAGGGTGCCAGCATGGTTAGCTAAGGGTCCTTTCCAGGTCTCAGGCTTCTTGTATCCTCACATGGTAGCAGGGACTAGGGAGCTCTGTGGGGTCTCTTTTATAAGAACACTAATCCTATTTATGAGTTCTCCACCTTCATGACCTAAGTACTACACAAAGGACCCCTACTAATACTGTCACATTGGGTATTAGGATTTTGACATGAATTTTGGGGGAACACATGCGTTCAGACCATATGCATATTTGATCATCATACAATATGTACAAGAATATTAATTGTATCACTGTTTGTAATAGCTAAAACTAACCAAAATGTAGTAGAATAGATACAAATTTTGGTCTATGCATACAGTGGAATGCTGTGTAGCAGCCATCCCCAACTTTTTTGGCACCAGGGACCAGTGCTCCTATGACAATCTAATGCCTGATGATCTAAGGTGGAGCTGAGGGGTGATGCTAACGCTGTGGAGTGGCTGCACATACAGATAAAGCTTTGCTTGCTTGCCCGCCACTCACCTCCTGCAGTGTGGCTCTGTTTCTAATAGGCCACAGACCAGTACTGGTCTATGGCTGGGAAGTTGGGGGTAAGGGAGTGGGGGGATTGGGGACCCCTGCCGTACAGCAATGGAAATGACTGAATTACTGCTACATGAAATAACATGGATGACCTTAGTGCTGAGCAGACTAAACCAGACACAAAAGAGTAGATAAGGCATGATTCCATTACTAAAACAATTCAAAAACAAGCAAAACTATTCCGTAGAAGTTATCTTGAGGGGAGAAGGTAAATAATGATTGGCAGGAAGCAAAAGGAGGCTTCTGGGGTGCTGATAATATTTTCTTGACATGGGTAGGGTTACACAGGTGTGTTTGAGAATATTCATTGTTTTATACTTAGGATTTGTGCATCTTTCTGTTTTTTTCTCTATATGTTGCTAAATCTTTCAGGAATGACCAAGAGCCCTAATTCTCAACCTTTCTGTTTTGATTCTTTGTAAAAGAACTGTGTTAAAGAGTCCAATTTTTTAAAGAACTTGGGTTATTTAGTTTTTTTCTTTAATCCAAAGAGAAAAGTTCTTACTTTAGCTGAAGACATCTGTAAATTTATAAATATTCTTCTAATGCCTTAGTAATTATTATGAAAAACCTGCATTTCTAGGTTGCTAGGATCTTCTGTAAGCATAGCAGCCACCGAGAGTCACTGATTGTCCCTTTCTAGCTAAACACCAAAACCTGCTGCCCGTTACATTTTCAAGGAGGCTTAATCATTAATTTCTCAGTCTTTCCATTGAACAGACACGAAAGCGCCACAGTTCACTGATGTGCTTTAGTTCCTTCTTCAGAGAATGTAATCGTTCTTCGATGTTTTATTTCATAAGCTGTTAAATTTTTTGACTCACTTGGCTTTGTGGGTTAATCTCAAAATGGAGGATTGAATTTAGAAATGAGCAGACAAGTAGTTAGTACAATAGACTCTATATAGACTGTCTCCCTAACTATGTGTGGTTCAGGAAAAATTCTGTTCTTTAAACCGCTCTGACAAGAACAAAGAAAATTGAGAAATAAGGGAAGGGGAGAGCCTTTCATTTCCCACATCCAGTCAGCTGTAGAAGATTCACATCTAGCTAAAGTAAAATGGCAACTTTTTGTGAATTGGCAATTTTAGATTCTCCCAATACCAAAGCTCTTAAAAATTAATTTTTAATTTAATTTGGTGATCAGATCATCTGAAAAAAAAAACATCTTACAGGGGAAATAGTAATAGTAATACATGATAGATAAATGTGGCGGACTCATTTTGGGAGGTGAGGTATGGTGGCTTTTTTTTTTTTTTTTTTTGACAGTAGGGATTCATCGAACTGAGGGAAAATTACTTTTTTCTCTATTTTCCCTTTCTATGGTATCTAAGTAAGAGTGACCTTTTGATAAAACACTCTGTTCAGGGTGGAAGCTTGTTAGTAATATCACTGGATAGGAGATGAAGTGAGATTCCAGTTTGGTAATCAAACTATTTCCTCCTGAACAAGTCAGGGTGTTTTCCTTCATGTGAGAGAGAAGAAAAATTTATAAGCCACTAAATGACTTAATACAGAGCTGAAAACCGAGGAAATCTTGAGGCCAATCCCTGGATGCTCATAGTGGAGCAGTTATAGAGAATCTAAGCAGATTTGAGTGGTGCTAGTTATTTTGAAAATTGTCAAGATTTTGGGACCCCTTTGATCAGAGTTCCTGTCTAAATTTAAAAGGCAGTTTGATTTTATAAAAAAATTAACATCCATCTCCTTATATACAGTTATATGCTTAGAAGTTCTATAAAACCAACTGGGCAACAATAGTTTATATTCCAGTTAATTTTAATTTTACTCCTTTCCTCCAAATTTCTGCTTGTTTATGGGGAGAGGCCAGGTGGGAATGAGATGAGAGGGGAAAATGTGTTAAACCTTGTTTGGTGTCTCATTTTATTCTTTACTTTTCTGCACCTTAGGACCTGCGGGCTGGAGTTTTCAGCCTCCATAAAAGAAAAGGTAAGCTGTAGTAATGTCACTGGAATATGAAATGGAGAAATGAGCTGGAATCCATAACTTTCGTTTATGATCATAGGGCACTTGCTGGCGAGACAGTTGGTTTTATTTGCAAACCTTTAATGAATTAATGAATTAACTTAGAAGAGAAACGAAGAGAGGTTGCTCTCCCCTGAGTCTTATCTTTAGTCTGTGCCTTCGTGACAGTCAATGTTCAGTTATTTCAGCCCATCTGAGTACAGTGCTTATCAGTTCCAGATCATTAATTCAGTTCCCACACGGGCCACTTGGCTTCGTTCAGTTCCATGGCCACAGGTTAACTCTGAACCGTCATTCCCCAAATAGGTGCAATAGATCACGAAAAACAGAGCCACAGATTGTGAATGAATAAGCTCAAATCCATCTCCACTGCCAGAAAGGAACTCAAAAAACACAGGCACATGCCATGGCAAATTAGTTTTATCTTCCATGTATACAAAAGAAAATAACGACTTTTATTTATGTTGGTATTTAAGGTCTGTACCACACCTTTAAATTAGCTTCTTTAACCCTGACAACAACTCATTGAAGCAGATTTTTTATTTCACTTGTACTAATAAGAAAATGAGACTCAATGAGGTTAAATATGACAGAAGGGAAAGATGATGTGTGCTTTGTACTCAGAAAAGTTAAGTTTGAGTCTAGCTTCGATAATATAGAACAGTGTGAAGTGGTAAAATTACCTAGTTTCTTAATAAAATGGGCTTAAAAATATTTGCCTTACATTGCAAAGGTTAAAAGGAACGAGGTATATAAATCAGTTAGTATTAAGCCTGGCATATAATATTTTATGAAATGATCTGCTTGAGGTCACACAATTAGTGACAGAACTAGGACTAGACCATGGGTGATGGCCGATATGTGAAATGAAGAATAGGGTGGAAGGAAGGTCACCATCACTTTGTTTAGCGGTTTCCAAACCTACCCGTGCATTAGAAACACTTGAGGAATATGAAGAGGCACTTGCGTTTCCTCCACATCTGTTTTCCACATCTTCCTGGGCACATGGCTGTCCAGCTACAGGCTGTGTTCCCAGTCAAATGTAAATCTTTACCAAGAGAACTGAGTGGAAACAGTTTGGGCAACTTCTGCCCCGCTTGCTGATAAAAATTTGCTTGGCTTGACTTCTACTCTTTATTTTTTCGAGAGCTGGAAAGCGAATATGCCAGTGAACTCACCTTGACCAGTCAAAGGCAAGACCTTAAGCAATATGTTTGTGAAAAGGAGTCTTGATTGGAATCTGGTTGTGAAGATGAACAAAAAGGGAGGAAATTGGGATCTTTACTGATTAGGCGGAGCCTAACTACTTTGCCTATTGGGATTGCTCATGTCAGGACTGTTAAGGGAGAAAGAAATACATTTTTATCTTATTTATGTTGCCACATTTTTTGGGGGGGGGAGGGTTTTAGGAGCTTAATCTTTAAGCCACTGAGGGAACTATTAGAAATATAAATTTTCAAGCCCTACCGAAATCATAATCTTTGTGAGTGAGGCCTAGGAATCTATATTAACATACTGGTGCATAACTAGACTTGAAAACCACTCATATCTAAAACAAAGATCCCTTTTTTTTTTTTTTTTGAAGTCTTCACTTTTTATAGAACAAGAAAGATTTGGAGGAGAGAGAAGATAATATAGAGAGAAGAATAAAGCAAATGAACAGAGTGAGCTGAAATAAGACAAAAATTCCTAATGTTTCTGGTGGTGTTTTTACTTTTGGATCCAGTCCCTTTTAAAGGCTGACTTAACATCCTTGCTCATGCATATCCTTAAAACAGTGAAAGGAGAAAATATTTTTTATAGTTTTTCCTACCTTCCTAGTAGGTGGGTACCATGCCTGCTTGGTTGAAACATGTGAGGCTGGCAAGATAGAGACTTCAGTTGCTCTGCATAAGAAAAGGGGCTCAGGTCTTAGTCTTAGAGCCTAACTAGAAAAGATGCAAGAGCAGGTATTAAAAAGGAGCGAGAGACTGCTACACCGAGAGGACATATTTGGGGAAATGGTTCAAGTTTGGCCATAGCATAAGGAACGTAAACCCTCTTTGCTAGCTCCCCATGAAACCCTCAATAACATGTCTTTTTGTGTGCAGGTAGTACATTTAAACATCTGGATGCCTGGGACATTTCAAAGTACTGAGTCCAGTTTCCAGGTTGGTGTGAGGTAAGGTGAACAGTTGACCACAAGATCCAACCAATCTCATAATAGATAGTGTCTGTAATTAGCACCCAAAACACCAGTTGGGACTGTTTGTACTGAATAGCTACGAACTTAGCCTTTCGGTATAATCCTCATGTTACCTTCTGTATACCTATTCTGTCTTTTGACGATAGCTCTGTGTTTTCAATAACGGCCCTTGAGTGTTTATTTCCTCCACACCTGATACTTATACTTTAGAAATCAAATTGACTTTAGGAAGAGAAAAATATGCTGGCATTTTCGACTGGATACGGTAGTTGCCTTTATCTTCCTGTATTAGCCTGCTACTCATATTATAATGAACAGCCACACTTCACTTTGCAACAGATGCATTTTATTGATGTAGCTTATGTTTGGAAAAAGCCCATAGGTTACAAGTTGGCTTGAGTGCAGAGTGCTCTGATTAATGATCATCTTCAAAATGACAAGTGATAAAGCACTTGAGGATTCAGTGGATGAAGAGACACCTTGTAGCATTATTGGAGGGTCCTGAATTTCTAGTTACTATAAAAATATCTTTTTAAAGATGGGTACATACCCACCTTCTTGAAGAGGTTAGAATTTGAGATAAGCACTTTCTCCTCTTGTCAAACAGCTGTTGCGAAGTACTTTAGTCAGATAAAAGTCAGAGTGTGCCCACAGTATTTGAAAACTGTAGAAGACTTTATAGTTTAACACATTCTCATTTTTATCTTTTGCATTCAGGTTATAAACTAATAAAATCTAGGATTTCCTATATAATCAAAAGAGTATATTCAGAATTCCAGAAATATCTCAGAAGTATCAATAAAGAAGAATATGCTGGGAGAGTTGATTTGTTTGTGAACTGTTTTACTGTCATTCTCTTGCTTGGCTTTGTTTTCTAAATTTTCAGAGTAGGATAGTAATTGCTTTTATTGCTATAGTCTTTCCTCAGGACGCTCATACGGGGCATATTTTAGATGCAGCTGAGTCCCTCCTTGACAGCAACGCCCTTTCATTTCATTCTATTATTAAGAATCCTTTTCTTCAAACCACTTCTTAAAATTTACATCTGGAACAAGAAAACAGGATTCCAAATATGTCTTTGAAAATTAACATTATAGTAAGTCTTCTTGACATCTAGGGGATTGAAACGTAGCTGCAGATTCTCTTTAAGTGGACTCTCTGGATGCAGAGCGGGATTCAGTTAGTGAAGAGAAGAAGAGTGTGTGGAAAACAAGGGAATGTTAGGGATGGCAATCAGCAAGCATTAAACAGTTCATGTTTTTAAAAATGAGCTCTGAATCAGAAGTCATAATTACCCAGTCACCTGCTGGGTTCATTTGCCCTTCAGAAATGAGGACATCTCAAAGCATAGAACATTTAATAGAATAGCTCCAGATAAGCTAGTCATATAAAATTTTATTTGACAGGCTGGAGCTTGTTTCCAATATTCTTTTTCTGAATTATATGAAAAACAGTATTCTAAGGTATGTTGTAAAAAAATAAATTATAGATGATATAAAAATAAAGTGATCTTTTTCTTCATTTCTTTGCCCAGATTATCTTCCTGTGGGTGTGACTACTAATGCTATGAGAAGACAATTAAATAATAAGTTCATTTAATAGGGGTATCATTGACAGGCTGGAAAAAAATTACACAAATAGGCATACTGTTTGAGCATGCAATTTGGTAAAATCGACCTGGTAGAGGCGTTATGGTAAGGCATTGCAACCAGTTATTTTTTTCTTTGTAAAGTCCTTGTAAAGACTTTCATACAAATTTGCTTTCCAGTCTTGTCTTTTAATAGAATAACAGCATTAACTTGCTTATTAATAATTTTTTATCTTTCTTGAAAATTTTAGACACATTTACTTTTCCCAGTAAGGGGGAAAGAGTTCATGATCCTGCCGACTTTCATTCTATGTTCATGAATACATAAAGTTCTGCAAATTTTGACTTACAGCTCACTAAAAGCAAAGTAGACTAAATCGGTTGGGAAATGAGGATCACTCTTCTATAATCTATTTTTTTCCCTGGGAAGAGCCTGTATCAGATGGGCATCCTAATAGCCCATTTTAGTGTACTGTGGGACCTCAGAACGTCATCTAGCCTTGTTTCTCTAGCTATGCCCTCCCAACAGTGTTTCTTCCATCCGTTTGAAGAGCATAAAGCAGAAAATCTTACACTTTTTTTCATTGTTCTTATTGTATTACTATGTTAATTGTAGAAAATTCAGAAAAGATCAATAAAAATCCCCTAGTTCTATCTTTAGATATAACTGACATTGACATTTCAGTTTCTTTTTCCTTCCATTTCACCCTTTTTCCCTATCCTCCTTTAACTCTTTCCTACCTTTCCTGTCAGATTAAACTAAATTGTAAATAAAGAGGACAGTCCTCTATATCATGCATTAGATAACTCATCATTTGGAAACAGAATCTCTGCCAGATCTTCTTGGTCTATCAGTTCTTCAGGTGTGTGAAAGATGTACTAATACAAAGACATTTTCCCAATATTTAGATGCTGCTTCTATGCTACTTAGCTACTTCTCCTGTAGCCTTTTCATAGAGCCTCATGTGTAACTTGTAACATAGATATTAGAGACTCAAATGAAGTGGATGCTGTTAAGAGACAATCTCTTATCCTGGCTGAAGCATAGACTTTGCTTATGGAGAGTTTATGGGAGAGGATGGCAGAAAATTTTAGTTTTAGTTTTTCATTTTCAGCCTGGTAAAGAGTCATATAAGGGGAATGGGCTATTTATGAATAATGCAGTAGTAAAATACAGGTTTCTGGGTGAGACAGACTTAGTCATGATGAATGATCTCAGAGAAATCTCTCAAATTATTCAAGCTTCCGTGTCCTCATCTATAAAATATATTTAATATTGTCTAGCTTATAGGGTTTTTGTGAGCATTACTCTTCTTCTCATTTGCTCTCTTGTTATAGCACCTTCCTCCAAAAGGAGGGACTATAAGCTGTTATATTCATTTTGATAGCAGAGAGTCTTAGGTTGAGTTTCTGGAAAAAGACTCTGAGACAGATTTCTGAGTTTACTGAGGTGTGCTTTCTCACTCAGGACAACACCTGAAGGAAGCAAGGTAGGCAGGGAGAGGCAGGGAGAGGCAGAGGGAAAAGCCGACCTGTGATACAGTTGTGGTAAAGGCCTCCGGTGACCTTACAGGGAGCTCTGGATCTGGGTTGGACATTCTAGTTGTTCCACATTGAAGCAGGTGCTGGGCTTTGTGCCCCTTCATCGAGCAGGCACTGGATGTCGGCTTCCCCAGGGGAGGGGCCCTGAACCTGGCTCAGCTGGCTCCCCTGACTGAGGATAGATAGTTCCCAGAGAGGGACACAGCTTTGAGGTATCAGCAGCCAACACTCTTGGCAGTTGGGGAAAATGAATGCCTTAGTCATGAAGGGAATATCGCCACATCCTGTACTCTTCACCATATGCTGCTTGGATCCACTTGCTTCTTAAAGTAAGTTCACCCCATTTAGGAAGAGATTCTCCAGGATGCTGGCTTTTATCATTTTCTGGGAAACTCACAAGACAAAGATCAGTGAAAAGAAACTGCTACCCCACCTCTGCTGGTCTCTGGGCTGCAGCGGACATTCATCTCCCTCCTCCATTACCCATTCTAGATTTTTTTAACCTTCATCTAGCATCTCCACTGGCCTGGTGGCTTGTTGGAGGTAGCCTAGACCCTTATCACTGAGAATTTTGAGCCCCTTGTTATCATGCTTTTTTTAGGGATGCAGCTCTTTTGTTTGTTCATTTATCATCAAAATTTGGTGGGGTGGGGGAGGGGTGAGGGGTGAGGGGGTGGTATACCAAGAGACCTAAAGAGCCAAGTGTGTTCTTGCTTACGTGTGGAAGAGCAGCTTCTTCCTACTGCTGCTTAGGGTCATTCACCCCTGCCAGTGTGGTGAGCCCTTTCCTTGGCTTCGGCTTTGGGTCACAGCCAAAACTTACTGTGTTCCCTGGTGGAACCAGAACCTCCACATTCGCAGAGTCCAGATGTGTAAGGGTAGGGAACATAAATTCCCCGGATGAGTCACTGGAAGTGTGGTAAGCAGAACCACTCCCACTGCATCCTATTGCTGAGTTCTTGGGCCCATCTGTTTTATTCAGTAGGGGCCCAGCACCCATGCAGTAGTTATTGCTTTAGGGCATATGTTGAAAAATATACACACTGAGGGTAAAGTCTGTTATATAACAACATTCACCAAAACTCCTTGGGGAAAGCTTTTTTATATTATTATTCTTAAAAGTGCCAGGAGAAATGTAGTCATAGTGCTACAAAAGTTTCTTAAAATTTTTCTTTCTACATCTCTCCTATGGCAGATTGATCACATTGGTAGTGACATTATTTTTATTCTTTCCCAGTATCCCTGCCTGTAGTGGTTTGTTTTATTAATAGTCCCCAATAATCATGCTCCCTGTGTCCCATGCCCTTATGTGATCTCTTCCTGCACTGACATTGGTCTTGGTTGAGTAATTTCCTTTGACTGTGGGACTTTCTTTGGTTAACAGGACTTAAGCAATCATGACACAAAGCATTTGTCCATTGGGGCTTGCTCTGTTGCTTTCATAGACCAGCCACCATCAGGAATCCTAGGTTAGTCTATTAATAATATGTGGTCCAGTTGACAGCCAATACCAACCGTCAGACTCATGTGTAAGGACATCATAAATTATCCAGCCTCAGTTAAATTGTTGGTTATGCTGATTAAGCCCAGAAAATATCTACAAAAGAATCACTCTAAATAGTGAACAAATTAAATGGTGATTGTTCCCTGTTACTAGGATCTCAGGTGTTTGTTAATGGAGTAATAGATAACTGACAATACCCTTTGCCTTATGACTTTGCATTTTTCTCTTACTACAGAGGCAGAGTATCTTTTACCATCTTGATTCTGAGTTTGGTCATAGGACTTGCTTTGGATAATGAGATATTAGCAGCTATGATGCAACTAGAGGCTTGAAAAAGCACTTGTGGGTTTTTGCTTTCTCTCTTGCTCTTCTGCCTTTGTATTGAGAAAGCCTAGCTTGCCGGAGAAGAGAGTCACTCGCTGCCAGTTCAGAATTGCTCCACTTCCAACTGAGACTATTTAAGGTCAGGTGACTTGCAGCTGATTGCCAGACATGTGAGCGAGCCCAGCTAAGGCCAGAACTGCCAAGCCAAAATTGCCAGCCTACACTGATGACTCACAGACTTGTGACTAAATAAATGTCTATTATTTTAAGCTATGATTTGGGGGCTAATTTGTTATGCAGCATCATTGTGAATAGACAACAAATGTATCACCCTTGCCTAAGTGTTATGTGCTCACAGCAGCTGCTAAAACACTGTCTCATCTATTCACATATTCACGTGGTTCTGTTAGTGCTCTAATTTTCTCAGTGTATGTTTCATCCTCTTTCTCAAATCCATCATGGTGACTCAGGTCAAAACTCTATTTTTTGGACCTGCTCCTGAAGGGCCTCCAGTATCACCTCAAACCCAGTGAGCTTCGTAACTCTGAGAAATTATGCAGCCCTTGCTTTTATGATTAAATTGTTGATTGACAGTTGTTGGACTGACTCAAGCAAGTCTGATACTCAAAGCTTCACTATATTGTTCCTTGATGGCTAGCTCACCACAGCAGTCTCTCTAATAGAAATGCAAAACTGGAACATTTCTCCCCATTTTGATGTTTGATTATGAATTTATTTAAATTGTTGTTATTTTTTAGTCTGCTCTGCACGCTTTCTATGGCAGGGAAACTATCTACCAAGAACATGGAGAGTGTTGTGTTTTGAATTTTTGAAATAAACTCAGAGGCTGGGTCTTGTACATTCTCTCATAATCCCCTAGCGTTATTAATCGCAAAACCTACTGCCCTTTCAGCATTTTCAATGGTAATCGTGACTCATATGACTCCTGCCGAGATGGTGCTATCTGGACGTTTCTCTGTTTATGGTGTTGGTGTAGACTATATTGGTATGAGAGGGCGCTTGTACCAATTGAAAGACCCACAACAGCCATCAGTTTTCCAGGGGATTCAGCTGGTAAAGTAGAAATATGAATTTGAACTAGTCCGAGTGTGTCCGATCAATTTTCCCTTGCAAAAAATAGCAAGTGTGTAGGATAAAACAAAACTCACTGTTTATAAGAAATCCTTAATTCTTTAAGATACAAATATACATTATTAAAAGTAGTCATAATTATTATTCATTTTATTGAATAATATCCTATTATATAATTCCCTCAATAAAATTTAAGATAGGTTGTATCATTAACAGTATTGAAAGGAACTATAAGTTTAATGTATGAAATATACTGCAATGTCCTAAGATTTTTTTAAAGGATCTTTTTCTAATTCTTGCCAACAGTCTATACTTTATGGATGATATTTAATGAACCAGACATAGCAGGATTGTTTTATACCTGTAGCTAGTATTCCTTTCATTATTTAAGGTGAACTCAGCTATATCTTACAAAAGAATATTTTGTTTTGCCTAAGGATGAGATCAGTGCTAAATGCAGTGTAATAGCAGTTT
The DNA here is from genome assembly GCA_003508835.1 of Eonycteris spelaea. NCBI lineage: Eukaryota > Metazoa > Chordata > Mammalia > Chiroptera > Pteropodidae > Eonycteris > Eonycteris spelaea. The sequence continues at coordinate 6,381,749 of PUFA01000053.1, forward strand.
CTGCTGATTTCCCTGTAATGTCCTAGCTGCCTTATATTGACCTTCATTTGGCAGTAGCTACTTAAGCCACTTCATTTACAAGAGGTCTGAGGGATCAGTAAATAAACACTTAAATGCACCAAGGGAATAGCTTTTAAAGAAGTCCTTTTGTAATTCAGATAATCACCCCCTAATGTTTTATAAGGGTTTTTGGAGGGAAGCATGCTGTTGTCCTGTACGGTGCACTCTCCCATGGGATAAGGGTACTTCCTCCAAAAGGTGATGTGAGCACATGTTTTAAAGTATATTACATGGTTTGAAGTAAATAGTATGCGTAGGGGAAAAAAAAGTCTAAAGAAGCAAACACAGGACTTCAATAATACCGAAGGATTTCTAGTGAGAATTGATATCTAAAGAATCCGTAGAATGTTAGTTTCACAAGAGGAAGCACAAGTCTACAGGGAAAAAGAATCGAATTGACATAAATAAGAATAAAGAGCAAGGGGTTCCCCAAATAGGGTGAGCTGATTATTAAAAAAAAAAAAAAAAGAAAAGAAAAGAAAAGAAAAAAAAATGAAAAACAAGAGGGTAGGATTTCAGAAGTATTCTGGAGTCTCTTAATAACTTCCTCTCCTCCCTGGAGGGGCCTGCATCTTATGCAGTCAAATTAAATGTCAAGTGTTGCAGCCAACGGTGTTGCCCTTTCATTGCTCTCATCACCTATTTATGCTGAGCGTTTGGAAGGCTTCTCTGATTAGAAATCATCGACAGAGAAGCTCAGCGTGGTTTCTTTTGAACAGACATAAGTAGTTGAGGGCTTGTGTATGTGTGCATTCAATTAAAATTACTAATAGTCCAAGAGGAAAAAATATCTTCTACAATTTAAAAATATGTTTGATCATGTGTTCAAATATAACATACACTTAGATCTGGAGCAATCAGACCGAAATCTCTTTTACTTAATATTGAATTGAATACTTAAAGCCATTGGACCCAATTCTTATAGAATTAAGTGTCGTTTCTGGTTCTCATCTTCGGAGATTACATTTCTTTTATGTTTCTTGAGAAGAACGATAGCATCTTAACATCTCACAACGGGAAGGGCCGCAGATTCTGTTTTGCCTAAGTTAATGGCAGAGCCATTGCTAGAATCCAGTCTTCAACTTCCATCTCTCATGAGCCTTCTACAGCAGCACTACTACATGTCCAAGGATACTAAATTTTAAAACAATTATCCTCCAGTGGGGACATAGGCTGTCATTTATTTATATTCTTATTGGGTGGAAAGATATGCGTCCTTCAGCCTCTGCCTCTTATTAGCTGTGAAACTTAAACAAGTTACTAAGCTTCTCTGGGCTTCAGGTCCCCATCTGTGAAATGATCAGGAAATTAGAGTAATCTTTAAAGTCTCTTCAAATACCCAGATTCTGATTTTATGCTATACTTTTCACTACTGAATATGTTACATTTAACATTGAGAAGGATTTGTCAGACATCTTCCAATTAGTGTGTAATGAAAAAAATCAGTCTGCATAGCTCACAGAGCAGATTAAAATCTCAAATACCAAAAAGATCCAGCATGTGTGATTCCCTGGACAAAAACTCTGGGCTTTTATACATGTTCCATATCTTACTGGACAATTATAGAGACCTCTTTTTGGTATTTGCCAACTTGTGTCTAGTCTTTTCTCTCCTGTCCGGTAGCATTAGGGTTCCTCTTCCCACCTGAATGTCAACAAGCCCCTCTTCAGCCCCTTTGACATCAAGACAATGGGAGAGGGGAAAGTTTGTGATCTCGATTACAGTGCCTTAAGGAATTGCGTTGAGGTATTCCCCAGCCTCTGATCGGCACACACTTCCGTTCTCATTCTCTGACATCTGTGTTTTATGTATGACAGAGTCACATTTGAAATTGGGAGTCTGTGGTCTCCCCACCCTTCCCCAAACATGTGCTAGTACTTCCAGAAAAGGAAAGGTGTGATTTTCATCCTTGAGGTCCACAAAACCTAGATTATTATAGCTCATAGAAGAGTATGTTGTTGCGCAATTTAGCTCTATTAGATGTTGTCAGTACCCAAACAAAAGGGGAAGGGCATGAGCAACATCTGGACTCGGTAAAGGTAAAGATTTCCAAGTAAGCCATCGGGTTCTGGTATTTGGCGAGAGCAAAGGCAGATAGAGGAGAGTGAATTTGTAGGAAAATCATGTTGAAAAAGTGATTCTCAAGTTAGGCAAGTACCAACATCAAAGCATTTGTAGCACTCAATGATTTCTCCATTTTTATAGGTGAAAAACCTGGTTTGGAGAAGTTAAATAATTTTTCCAAAGGCACATAATTAGTAATTAGCAGCAGATTCAGCTTTTAAATTCATGTCCATGTAGTTTCACAAGACATTGTTTTCCTATCCCTTATCCAAATCCCTTGGTGCCAGATATATTTTGAATATCAGAATTTAGAAGGCAATACAGTGCAAATATCATGTATTATATAAACAGTCCCAGCAAGGTCTGGTGCTCCCCATAATCAGATTCACATTTGGCAGAGCAACATGAATATTCACCTAAAGTGGGATAAGTGAAGTCTATAAATAGCCTCATACCAGTTCAGGTTAGGTTTTGCAGTCAGATGATTCATGTCAATTCCATTTTGCTGCCCAAATACTTTTGGGCTTTAGAACTTTCTGGATTTTGGGGTTTTTGATTTAAGGTTAATGTTCTTGATTACTGGTCTGCCTGTTTTTAGTGGGTCCTGGGTTTTCTGACGGAGGGGAGTGTGTCTCTATCATGAGCTTCTAAGGATCTTGAGGTTATCATGCTAAGCAAAATAAGTCAGACAGAAAAAGTTGAGAACCATATGATTTCACTCATATGTGGGATATAAAACTAAAAGCAACAAACAAACAAAGCAAACAAAAACTCATAGAGGACAATTTAGTGGTTACCAGAGGGAGGGAAGGTAAATAAAGGAAACAGGGATCAAATATATGGTGACAGAAGGAAATCTGACTTTGGGTGGTAACACACATTGCAACATACATATGACATACTATTGAACTGTATACTTGAAACCTATATAATTTTATTAACTATTGTCACCCCAATAAATTTTATAATAAAAAAGAACTGGTCCTGAGCTTTAGGGGCGGTAGCTCTCACTGTGAGGGAAACTGCTCAGAGGCTCTGATCTGAGCAGTCAAAACCCTGGGCAGTCAGAACCATGCAGTGCTCCAGGCCAAGGGGAGTCCCTGGTGACTATGATTTTCCTGCCCCTTGAACCTCCTTTATGCCAAAAGTTTATAGAGTGAACCATTTCAATGATGTCACATATTCTATTCTATTTGAGAGGTCATTGAAAAATATAGGACTTCCTCTGTATAAATTCACATCGCAACCAAATTCAGTGAAACATGTCTAATTTGAAAAGTGATGGGATATCTATTGTTAATGAGCTAAAGCTGTGTTATGGTAAAGTTATTTGAAAATAGAGGGAGATTATAAGTGTAAGTGACAGTGTCTCTTCCCAGGTTCCCTACAAGCTAGGCTCCTGAGACAAGAAAAAGCTAGAATGTATTAGAAATACTTCAAAAACAAATGTACCAGAAATACTTTAAAAACAAATGTATAATAATATTTTAAACATAATATTTGAAATATAACTAGTTGATGGCCTTTTTTGTTGTTGTTCTTGTATTCTATAACCCTATTGTTTCTATATCTTAGCATGGTATAACCATTAATAATTTCTAAATTGTGATTGAATATAAAGTTAATGTTATGGGGACATTAAGAATTCATGCCATGGCAGTAGCCTGAAATACGGAGGTACATTATGTTGTACCAAAATAAATTTGACCTTGGTGCTTTATGCATTAATCACTTTCTTCTGGGCACTGGATATGAATAATGAATGCAAAATTTTTAGATTAAGTTTTAGCATTTTATTTTTTGTATGAACACAAAAGGAGGTTAAATTAGGATCCGGTTTTCTTTCAAGTGTTCAAATTGCCAGATATTTTTAATTTATTAGGCTTGGAGGTTTTTTCTCTAGCATGAACTAAATGAAATAACAGCTTCTATAAAGATAGACAGTTTCCTCTAGGTGTATTGTCTTTCCCTTATCTCCATAATCAAATCCATGTTGAAAAGGTGAGATGATAAAAACTGAGCATGCTAGATTCCAACAAAGCACCAAAGAAAAAGCTATCCATCTCTATACCTTGATAGGTGAGAATGAATTGATATAAATAAGAATCATCAAAGACCTATCTAGTGATGGAGTTCATCTGATTATGAAATTTTAAAATCAAATTCTTTTCCATAAATTGATTGAAAAGTATTTATGCTAAGAGTTAGTACCCTTTTCTGGCTGGGTCAAGGTCTCTAACCTAAGAACTAGCACCTAAGACACCAGTCTTTACCCGTTGTATTCTAAGAGTTAGAACATAATTTGAATTAATTTAACTTTGATGTACTAAGATGACTAGATTAATTTTGTTTATTAAGCAAACATCCCCAAATATAGAACCTGAAATACTTTGATATTCTGCAATTGTATCATTACAGCAGTTTCATCTGCCTCAACATTGTAGAATGATGTAAAGTGGGATGAATATAAAAAAAATGAATAAAAACAAAAGATCTAAGTTAGTTTCTATGATTGGGAAATAAATACATCCATATTTCATTTGCATTTAGAAAAATAATGTTCAACAGTTCAGTTATTATTGGGGCATTACTTTTCTTACTAAAGTTTGATTATATAGAAATGTTCAAGGAATATTTACACATAAATTATATTTTCCTTCTTGCTACTAAGGTATCTTTTTTCAAATTATCCTTAAAGGTGCTTATGGCAGCATCTTTATTCTTTATGGGGATTATTTCCATTAAAATAAAATCAGCATGAGACAAATCTTCAATCATACATAAGTAAATGACTGAAGTTTGCATTTTTCATTAAGATTAGAGCCTAGAGCTAGCTAAGAATTGTTTTATAATTAGATGATGTCTCAGTTTTCTCAGATACATTTTTTCCTGAAGGAATATGGGAAGATATTCCCTTAGGATGGTGTTAGTATCTTGCTGGGAGCTACTGTTTATATATATCTAAATAGAAAATATTTTATCTTAGTCATTGTGGCATGTGTTTTAGTGTTGTTTTCTGTTTGGGGCTACACATCATGATTGTTATGACATATATTAAATTCCACATAATGAAATAAATACTAATACCTCCTAATTCAGTTGTTCAAAAGAATAATAAAGAATGTTGCACATGAGAGGGGTCCCCAACACCCAGGCCAAGACTGATATCTGTCATGTCCTTGGTCTCTCAGGAACCAGGCTGCACAGCAATAGGTGAGCGGCTAGAGCAAAGCTTCATTTGTATTTGCAGCTAATCCCCAGCACTAGCATCACCGCCTCAGCTCCACCTCAGATCATCAGGCATTAGATTCTCATAGGAGCACAGGTCCCCGGGGCCAAAAAGGTTCGGGACTGCTGGTACATGATATGGCTTCTGGTGAACACACTTACTTTCCTGGAAGAGAATAGTTGTGGCGATTTACTGTGTATTTTATTGATATTATATCAGCAGATGAAACACAATTATAATCTTTTCAATGAGGTGATGTACTGTGCAGAATGTGAAAATAAACTGTAGAGGCAGGCAATCAAAAGCAATTAATAAATAGTTGTTTTAAATAAAGATGCCAAATTAAATACTTTAAACTTGTACGTTAATTATGAAGTCCCTTTTGAAGAACGGGCCTTTTTCTCTGAGACTTTAGCTTTTCAGGAACCTGTCCCAGAATTGTGGCCATGGATTCCAGAATAGAGCACTACTTTCCAGGGGAATGGTCTTAAAAATTATTTAAATGATACTACACATGACACTATATCACATTTTTATGAGACCTAAGACCAACTGTAAAGCTGCAGTGGAATAAGAGATCTAAGTGTTGTTCAGAATATCCATTTGGGAATATAGATGAAGCTTATATATATAGATCGTGCCTCCCATGATATGGGCCTGAGAGTAAAATCCTGTAAGTTTATGTGAGAGCAAAAAAAAGTGAAAGAAAAATGGAAACTCTACCAAGTGATAAGACCATTTTTATTCTCTAGCTAGTTTATTCTTTCTTGCACAACATTGTAATCAGAAAGCATTAGTAACATAAACTCAATATTTCATCATATTACTCTAATGAGATTGCTTCATGCATTTGTTTCCACAATGAATGGATTATACCTGTTTCTGGAACAAAATGGATTCAGTCACCAAGCCAGAGATTTCTTCTGTGAGGAGTATAATGTTAGCTGTTGTAACCTTTTTTTTTTTTTTTTCCTCTGCTTTTATAGCTGGCGGATCCCTTTTATATATATTCTTCCTGGAGTAATATTATGTTTTTCTGTTTCTACCATTTTGGGAGTCTTCATAACACCCCCTATAGACCAATAACAGAGTTTAGAAGTTATCTCCAATTAACTAATAAATTAGTAGCATTATAATTTTGAAAAATTGATCACCTTTTAAAATATAGGATAAAGTACACTCTAGATCCATCCAGATGAGACCAGGTACTAGAATTCATAAGGGTAAATAAATTGGTGAGTATTTGCCAGAGTGGCCATACGTAGTTCTGCAGGAAGAATCAAATAAAGAATCAAAACTCTTTATTTAATGTAAGCTTTTCAAGTCAACTGTGCTTTTAAAAAAAGCATTGTCTGTGATCAACTAGAATGAGATCAGGGGTTGACAAAGTTTAAGGCAGCATTTTTTGGATTATTAACTTGAGATAAAATGTCTCTAGGACTCCAATTGAGAATTCTTCCTGAGCTCAGTTATGGCAATCATGCTACAGGTAGTTATATGCCAGAATCTAGTCTCATTCCCAATTTTAATTTCCAAGCCCAGATCATTATATTAGAATATTAAGAAAGTTATAGTATGATTTAAATTATATAAGATTTTAGGTACTTTCTGAGTTCTTTGATGGTGACGGTCTTGCTTCCCATTGTCCCTGTCAAGCAGCAACAAGCAGGGTGAGCCTCTTTACACTCAAACATAAACTAGATTTTGATTTTTTTCATTCAGTACACACTTTGTAAACACAAACCATGTGCTCAGTTCTGTCACAGAAAAAGTTACCACCCTCAAGGATAGGGGAAAGGATGTACAAATAAATAAAGAAGTATAGAATACATTAGATGGTCCTAAGATGTGTGGGAGGAAATAAAGCAGAATAGGTGGTCCGGGAGTACTTAGACAAGGTGGGAGTGGGTTTCTATTTTATATAAAGTGGTCAAGAAGGGGTTCAGTACTAATGTGAAATTTGAGCAGAGATTTGAATGGAGTGGCCCCTGTGGCTGTCTAGTAGTGGGAGCCGTTGGCAGCAGGAACAAGTGCAAAAGCACTGGGGCTCGGGGTACGGGAGGCATGTGTGTAGTGTTGGAAGCAAAAGGCCAGTGTTGTCGACTCATAATGGGGAAGAATGGTAGGGTACAGTTCAGAGAGATAGCAGAAGGCCAAATTCTGCAGGGCATTTTAAGGATTTAATAAGTTATTTTAAATGATTTGAGAACTCACTGGAGGATTTTGGGTAAATGAGTGGCCTGATTTATATCTTAAGAAGATCAATTGGATATATATGAGAAGTCTGCAACTAATGTCATATTTAATTGTGAAAGATTGAGTGCTCCCCCATCCCCAAGATCAAGAACCAGGAAAAGATATCTGCTGTAATTATTTATATTCAGCATTGTACCAGAAGGCCTAACTAGGACAATGAGGGAAGAAAAGGAAATAGAATATCAAGATTAGAAACAAAGAGTTAAAATTATTTATTCTCAGATGACTTTTTTAAATGGAGAATCTCAGATGACTTTTTTTTTTTTTTTGGATGGAGGCAACCCTAAGGAATCTGACAACAACTAGAATGAATAAGTAAAGTTAGCAAAGCTGTAATTTACTAAGTCAATGTATGGAAGTATATTATATTTCTATGTACTAGCAACAAAAAATTGGAAAATGAAATAAAAATATAATTATAATTTATAATATATTACAACATAAAATACTTAGGGATAAATCTAACAAGAGATTTTCAAAACTTACAGAAAACTACAAAACACTCACATTAAAGAACACAGATAAATTGGTGAGATACATCATGTTCATGGAGTAGAAGACACAATATTAAGGTGGCAAGTCTCCATGAAATAACAGCCAATTTAGTAACCTTAACTTAGAGAAACAGATTGCTATTTAGGAAGCATAACTGGATATATTCAAGATTTACACATATCTGTGTGACTTGTCATTAGTCAAAGAATTTTTACGTACTAGAAAGAAAAACAGGCTTACAGATGTTCAGATAAAATGATGAGTTTTATAAAACCCTGGTCTTCAGCAAACAGACAGTATTAAACTCTATTACAAAGGCCGTATCCCATATTTACAAAGGCAGTTTGCTAGTTTCTCCAAATTATAGTTTTATTTGTGGCATATTCCTTCTGAGTCTACTACTTGTTTAAAGTCTGGGATTCTCAGGCCAATATTTTATCTTAACACTCAGGTTTTATATATGGCTAGTTCGTACCTAGTAAATCAAGGACAATATTAGGTAATTTGTGGCTTTTATGGATACTCATTCAGAGTCATTAGACTTCTGTGGGATTTAGAGCGGTTAATGGCTACTGCCAGGTAGAGGCGTTAGAAGTTGCTAACATGTGGTTATGTTTTACCAGCTCCTCATTCCTTCTCTGCCTTCATCCTGTCTTAAATTTATATTTCCATGTTCTAGTGCCACTTTTGGTTGTGCTGTATGCATATGCTTGCTATGACAGACAGAAAGATAATTTTTGTTTAATATACTATAGCATGACCTTACTAGTTAATAATTGCTAGAAAACGACTTCCGATCCTCTTTTCTAAAATTAAAAATTTTTATCTTTATTAAAAAGAATTTTTTTTTGGTATCTATTCCCTAATTTTTAACTTGGCAATGAATAACAATCCCATTTAAAAATGAGTGGCTACTCTGTTATATTTTTGGCTAATAGTTTATCCTGAAAGGAATACGAGGAAACCATGTCACTCAAAACTAAGTGCACATACTGAAGCTGCTTGAGAGTTTATTTTGTCAAGGCAGGATTCTGGTTTTATCTGCCTTCAGAGTTTCTAAAGCTAAAACTATTTTGGCCATATTCTTTAGAAGATAACTTTTAAACTTTGCTCATTCATTTATCTTTGTCCTGGAGGAAATTCAGAATAATTTTTTGAGGATAATACTGGTTCTGCTCACAGCAAAGGTGATATGTCAGATTTTTTTTTTTATTCTTATCTTCTTTTTTCTTTGCAAAGAACAGTAACCCACTTGAATTAGCTCAAATTGAAATGGAGTTTATTGTGAAGTCATAAGGGTTATGGTAGTTTGGCAGGGCGCTATAACAAAGTACCACAAACTGAATGGTTTAAACAACAGGAATTTTTTGTTGCATAGTTCTGGGAGGCTAGAAGTCCAGGAGATTGAAATGGCATGGTTGGTTCCTTGTAAAGACTGTGAGGAAGAATCTGTTTCATGTGTCTTATGTAGCTTCTGGTGGTTTATTGGCAATCTTTGATGTTCATTGGCCTGTAGAAGCATAACTCTTTCTTTATCTTCATATCACGTTCTCTCTCTCTCTCTCTCTCTCTCTCTCTCTCTCTCTCTCTCTCTGTGAAATTTCCCACTTTTATAAGGACAGAATTATATTACAATAGGGACCATCCAACTTCAATGTGACCTCATCTTAACCAATTGTATCAGCAAAGACCCAGCTTCCAGTAAGGTCACCTTCCGAGGTACTGGGGCTTACGATTTCAACATGATGAATTTTGGTGGAACAAAATTAATGCATTTTCACAGAACTCCTTTGTACAGTGTACACCTGGGCCTCAAAGAAACTGGGCAGCTCTGGAATGTCTTTCTATCATTTTGCCTTTCTGCATGTGGGTTCTATTTTCTTCTCGCTAAACCTGCTTCTTCTGCAAGGCTTTTGGTCGCTTGATGGCTTTGGCTTGTTATGGTGCCGACTCTGGATCCTGGGGCTACTATTCTGATAGCACAGCTCCTTACTGTTAACATTCTTGCAAGGGGCACTGTGATTGCTTCAACCCAGCTTTGGGTTGCCTGAATCCAACCCAAAGAGTTCATTTAGCTGCGGCTGGGGGTGAGGGTGGAGCAGGCGCTCCAGGCCATTATGTACCCCAGGTTCCAGGGTCAAAACATGGAAAAAGAAATGATAGGATTGAAGATAGCCACACATTCTTTAATCTTCCTCCCACTGAGAAGTAACATTTTATGTTAGTATGAGTCCTTTGAGCACTAGATACTAAGATAGCTTTAAATGTGCAAGGTTGCTATTAAAGGCGATGCCTGTGTGAAAAGAAAAAAGCAGAAGACAGGAAAGGCTGGGGGAGACATCAGACAGCAATGTGAGTCTGACTGTGAGTGATGCACAGAGGGAGGGAAGGGTAAAAGCATCCTAGGTTGTTGTGTCTCTAAGGAAGGTTCTCCACAGCTGTTGGGGAGCCCTTGGGCCAAAGTTGAGTGATGAAGGAGTCTTCCAGGAATGGGTCTACCTTGTTATGTCCCACATACTCAGTTACAGGCGGGGAGCTATGGCCTTCAAAGTGAAGTATCTGGGCCTCTTAGTCAATCGTGCTCGCTGTAGGCGATCTATAAGCCTATTTACCCCTCCATTTGAATCCGAATAGGTCTGTGGCTGTTTTGACCAGTAGATTATGGCAGAAGTGACACTCACCAGTGTCCAAGCCAAGGCCTTAAGAAAACAGCAGCTTCCACTTCCTTTCTCTGAGAACTCTGAGGGCCTGAGCCACCATGGGAGACTTAGGACCACCCTGAGACTTTTGTGCTTTAGGTGTTCTGGTTGACAGTACCCATTGAGTTCAGCTTTCCAGCCACGCCTGCTAACATTTTTGATGCTTAAGAGAAGCTGTACTAGGCTCTGGCCTCAGTCAGTGCCATCTGGAACAGAAGAATCACCAGTGAAATCTGCCTGAAGCCCTGACTTAAAGACGTGTAAGACATAATAAATTGGTTATTGTTTGAAGCTTCTACATTTGGGGTAATTGTTATACAGCAATAGATAATCAGAACATTAAGTGTCTTTTATAGGTTAGGTTATACAGGATCAGATAATTCCACCAAAGGTGAGATTTTATTAGTTGGGTCCGCCTGTAGGAACAAACACAGGGGTAAAACAGCATGGTATTGGGAGAACCAACTGTGAGACCTGAGTTCTGAAGACTGATTTTGTTAGCCTTTGGCATTCTAGTCAATCCAGAATGGGATCCTGTTCAACTTGATTAGACAAAGAATCAGAAGAGTCCTGTTAAAACCCCGTGTACAGGACTCATCAGAATTAAATAGGCTTCCCTTTCTCTTAGGATTCTGGTAATTGAGAAGGGCTTTGGGACAGGTGTTTTGGGGTTAACAGGAGGGACTTGCAGAAACTAGCTGTTTCTGAATTTAAGCTCTCTTAGGGGAAACCCTAGATCCAATAGGCATGAACTTGTCCCTCATAAGGGAAGGATAGGAGCAGGCCCACGTACCAGGAGAATTCTAGAGCCAAGTGGAGAAAAAGATAGAAAAAACTAAAGATACAAATCAGACAAGAGAATAGGTCTTAAAAGTTCTAATCACCAGAAAAAAAAAATAGTAATTATATATGACAATGGATGGTAACTGAGTTAACTGAGGTGATCATTTAAAAATATATACGAATATCGAATCATTATGTTGTACACTTGAAACTAAAATAATGTTATATGTACATTATGTTTCAAATTTTTGAAAAAAGAGATTGAGAGGTAGGAAGTGCTAGAAGCAGGACCTCAGACTCAGAATGTTAACCTTCCTCTGTGAATGCTGGCCAGGAGTTCAGCATTAGCTAGTTTTTCTATTACAATCACATCACACCTGTCAGGGTGTGACCTCTGACCTAATGCCCTGCCTATCCTGTGCCATAAATGTGGTGTGCTCTAAATCTATAAACGTTAGCCACCATGGATTTTAGAATACATAGTTTCTGATAAAAATAATGGGTGATAAATGCATTTAATAAAATCACACTGATCATAAAGAGTAAGTGTGATGTGTAGATGGGGAGGGTTTTTATCATCCTGGCTAGGATTATTAACTTATGAGCTGCCCAAGGTTAAGGCTTGGGGTGGGAGTCGGGGAGAGCCAGAAAGCTGCATGCTGAGGTGAGGTGAGGAGAGGGAAAATGAGGCCTGTAGCTTTTCCTGTTACAAGGACTGTCCTCTCTCTTATTACTCTCTTGACTATGATTCGGCTCTCATGATAACACATCATGAGGGAAAAATAATTCATGGGTAATTCGGAAAATGCTTATATTTAAAATAATAAAAGGAAGAAAAAAATATATGAATTGTTAAAAACACATAATACCAAAAATGGTTGTGAATACACATTCAATCCAAAAGTTAAAGAATCATTTGAAAAAAAATGAAATAAAAGGATTATAAATAATTTGAAATTTTAAAAAGTTGTAAATAAAAGGTAGACCCATGGGATGTGATCAGAGCCAGGTTCGTGAAGGATGACTTCTCTGTTTCCAGCACATCCAACAGGAACTTGGTACTCCTCACAGGTAGCAGGATGCTATGACCTTCCTGTGACATTTTGCCCTCTACATGGGGGAAAAAAATAGGCTAATATTGGAGAATTAAAATATTAAGAACTCTACAAGTAGGATGAATATTTGCAAAGAAAAGACAAAATCTAAAAATATTTAGTTAAAAAATTATAGAAGTAAAATTTTTAAAAATCAGGAGATTTAAGGAAGTAGAAATGAGTACCTTATGCATTGCAAATTAGATCATAAAATAGGGGCAAATCAGCATAAACCATGATACATGAAAATAATGAGAATAATGCTGCTTTTTAGACCTTAAAGATTCAGTTAAAGCCTGCTAAATAGAAAGAAAAGAACACAGAGAAGTACTGTTTATTTTAATGAAACACATGGATTCGGGCAAGTGGTGAACTTCTGGTTGAGTACTGGAGGATGGAAATATATACTTGGGGCTTCCTCTTTGCACCATCCCTAGTATGTGAAGCCCAGTGGCCCTGGAGAGCAGCGCGCAGCTGGGTCTGGTCCTGCCCTCTTCCATGGGCCTGTGCCCTGAACTGCAGGCACACCAGTGAGGCCCAGTGTGACTGCCAGTTAGAATCTGTGGGCAATATGGTCCAAACTGGGCTCAGTGCCCAGAGCAGTTAAGAGACTTGGCAGAAACCCATATTTTGATTATATGCTAACAAATTACTTCAGTATTTTAATTTTTAATCAAACACACCATTTGTAGCTAGCCATAAAAAATAAAATATATAATTATAAAGCTGAGGTCTTTAAAAATCTGGTAAATAAGTTCTTTACTGTTACCTCTTTAAGGGGAAAAATATGCTACTATATTTTGCCTGTTCTTTTCACAAAGATTCACTAACAATTTTTCAATTAGTGGGAAGTTTCCAGTGTAGGCATTTGAGTCCAGCCTTTGTCACTCACTACCTATTGATTGTAGATAAATACTTGACTTCTCTTATTCTCAATTTTCTGGTCTGTAAGGAGGTTAGAATTTATCTCATATGATTAGTGACTAAGCAGAAAATGCAAAATGCAACTAAAGCCTTTTCATAATCACTGATATATAGTAAGCAAGAAATGCTATTAATTATTTTTGTTAACTTACTATATAAGACAACTATGAAAGTATTGACATCTTTTCTGCATTTAACATTCCCAACCAGAATTCTAATGTATTGCTACAACTATTCATATCTTTTTCTGTTATGCAATTAAAAAACACAAATCCTTATGACCTAAATTAAATGAATATTCTAGCATTTAAATATGTTGACCTCTGTTATCAGTGAAATTAATTCTGTTCCTGAATTATTCTAGTGAGCTATCATTTTTATAAAGAGATGCAATTAAGTTTGATGGATTTATCTTGCAGTCGGGAGTCTCGCTGGATTATTGTCTCTAGTAATAGTTTCAATCATTTTTCCTTTTGGCTTTCCAGATACATATTTGTTCCATCTGCATATATGGTTTTTATATCTTCTTTCTTATGTTTATTCCTTCTACTCCTTTTTTCCTGTTGAATAGTAATTGTGAATAATATTGATATATGAATTGCAAGTATTATTATAATATATATAGATGTGCTAAAAGGGGGAGCATTTATTGTCTTTTTCTGTTTTAAGGGGATGATTCCAATGAATTTGTATTAAATAAATCAACACACGGCTTGAAATAAACATAGTTTTTGACAGTCAGTTAATAAATTCGGTTTTATAATTATATATTATATATGTATATAGATGTACTAAAAGAGGGGGGAACATTCATTGTCTTTTTCTGTTTTAAGGGGATGAGTCCAATTAATTTGTATTAAATAAATCAGCACATGGCTTGAAATAGACATAGTCTTTGACGGTCAGTTAATAAATTCTCAGTGACTTTAGTTTTAGACTTAAAATTTGAAACATACTGGGTTTTGTCAAATGTGTTCCTGGCATTACTGAAGTGTAGAAGAGTTTAGCTTTTTTTCTCTGTGTTAATGAGATGGTACATGTTGGTTATTTTCTTTGTGCTGTATCAGTTTGAAACCCCAGCATATATCGCTGGAAGTTTTAATAATATTTGGAGATTTGTATATTTTTTCATAATTGAGATTGGTATATCTTAATCTTTCTTGGTATTTCCTTTTTAGATTTTGGAATCAAAATAGTTTTTGGATCATAGATATTTTTGGCCTGTGTTTTAATTTTAAATCTTCCTGGACAGTTATTATTATATTATCTATGTGTTACTCTTTAAAACCTTTACACAGTTTTTCAAGAATATGTGACAATGGAATACTCTTATTAGGTAGTGACTTTATTTTGTTGTCTCATTGAGTTTTATTAATGTGGATCTTTTTTTATGTTCACTTCAATATATTTTATTTTTATAAATAGTTATCAGTGCTACTTTGTTCTCTAGTTGAATGAATGTTATATTTGAAATATTTACACATTCTTTTAAAACATAATTTATTAAATTTTAAAAAATGGAGCCTGTGGTTAATCAATGATGTTTTTCTGTTGGTTAATGAGCTACCAACATACAGGATTGGATGGAAAAACCAGACACACTTGGAACAGAAATCTTAACCTAGTACCAAACTTTACTAAATAAGGCCAAGGACGCAGGCAGTCAGAAAGTTCAGATAGACAGAGAATAGTTCTTCCTGTGTTGACTATGCCCCTCTGACCTGGAATAGATAGGTCTGTTTGTGAGGCTGACAGCAGCCCCGCAGCGAGAGCTTTTCAGTGATGAAACGTCTATTTTTATACCCTGGGTGAATAGCTCATGTGACATTCTCCAAGGAGCCATGCCCCATACATCTCGGATTCTATTTACAATAGGTAATCTTTAGCCAGAGACTTCCTGTTGAAGGCATTTCAGAAACAAGTTCTCTTTTTCCTAACAGATTTCTCCCATCTTTTTACCAAGAGGTTCTGTTGACAAGGTCACTTGCATTCTGCCCAGTGTGTCTCTCCACTCCATGAAGGGAGTGGATGAATTGAAGCCAGCTGCCTTAACCCCTTTCTCCTATTTAATTATTGTTTCTGGTGATTAATTTTTGCTGATTTTTGTCTCCTTTCTTAAGCATTCTTGTTTTTGCTCTTAGTTGAGTCATTTCTCTTTTCCAGCTTTATTTGGCTTAATAATTTGTTTGTTTTTTTTTTCCTCACAAGTCTCAGTTAACATATATTCACAACAGTATACTTTCTTTTAAATATTACTTTGGCAATATCTTATGAATTTCACCAGGTCTTATGTTTTTATCATTCAAATATTTTGATAACTTATTTCTCCCTTAAATAAGATTTTGAAGTAATATTTTAAATTTATTATTGGATAAGTGTTTTTGTCTAATTTTGCTATGAATATTGCAAATGTAGCACAAGTTTCTCCCTTTTGATATCTTCCAAATCAATACTTGAGCTTCAGAATAGCATGTATTAGAATGCCTATAGAAATCTACCAAGCTCCTAAAATGTACCAAATACTGCTAAAATGGGAGAAGTACCTTTGGATGCCATTTCCTCTCATTTCTTAATGATTTTGTTATTGTGTCCTCTTTCTCTGGCATTATTACTTTTTCCTTTCTACTAGTTATTATCATTATCACATCTAATGTTTCCAATCTTCGATGAGACAGAAGGACTTTGGGGGACTCAGTATGTGTCCTAATCCTTGAAATCTGTGTGCCTGTTTCCTTATATGGCAAAAAGGACTTTGCGGATGTGATGAAGTACCTTGAAATGGGCACATTATCCTGGATTATCCTGGTGCACCCAGTACGAGGGAAGGGTCTTTATAAGAGGGAAGCAGGGAGGATCAGAGCCAGAGAAGGAGATGCAATGATTGAGCAGTGTTGCGTAGCCATGACGCTAAGGATGTAGGCAGTATCTAGAAACTGGGAAAGGCAAGGAAATAGATTCTTCCTTAGAACCTCTGGAAGGAACCCAGCCTTGCCAACCCATTTTAGACTTCTGACCTCCAGAACTGGATATAATATAATAATTATAATAATATAATAATATAATAAATAAATGTAATATAATAAATATAGTATATGTAATATAATATAAATAATATAATATAAATAAAATAATAGATGTATGTCATTTTAACTCACTAAATTTGTGGTCATGTTTTACAGCAGCAATAAGAAACTAATACGTCCAGGAAACTGTACTCCCAACTGAGAGAGTGCTACCTTAGGTCCTACTTTGGTAGTCATTTTTGTGCAATCAAGTTTTGATATCTTTGCCACTGTAGGCACCCGTGTCTTTGTTGTGTCTTTGTCTTTTTGTCAATTACTGTTCCCTTGTAACACCCATGTGGATAAAATGATAAACTGATCTGTAGTCACAAAGGAGTGATACAGAGACTAACTTTTAGGTTGCTGATATTTTTGGATATAGGTGTAGCCTTATAAGCAATAGCATGTTAATTTTTAAAAATTTAATTAAGGTCAGTTTCATTTTATAGGAAAATTTAGCTTCCTTAATAGTTCATTTTTTTTTACTTCTTTCTACTGCATTATTCATTATCTGTTTACAAATTAAAATTTAAAGATGTCATTTTTTGCTTTCTTTTTTCATTTACATGATATCTCAGTGGACATCAAACTTTTCAAACACTGCATTTTTGTTTTATACCATTTTGGCGAGATTTAAAAGTAAGTTGTTGAATTAGAATATACATCTCTATCTTCAAAATTACCATTGAAATAAATTTTTTAAAATATCATATATATATATATATGGAGGTGAAAATCAGACTCAGATTTTTTTTTTTTTGTGCTAGTGACTATTATAAGATAATGGAGGAAACTTACAGAATTCTGGGGGAAAATTGTTTGAAATAAATAATGCTGTAACCAGGCAATTTTTTATTCATGGGTGAGGACACAGGATGTTCTCCTCAGATATGCAAGAAAAAATGATAAATGAGTCAAAGGCAAGGACTCAATGATGATGAAATGGCAATTGGAAAGAACTAGTAGTGACTGCAGAACTCAAATCATTTTTTCATTTACTCATGCACTCTACTGATATTCATTGAATGATTATTAAGTCTTGATTACTGTTCTAGGTGCTGGGGAAATAGCTATAAACAGATTTTCCTTGTAAGTTTACATTATGGTGGAGGAAGGAGACAAAGAAGCAAAATAAGTAAGTGTAATGTATACTCTTCTGGGTCATGATAAGTATAATGAAAAAATTAAATTAGGAAAGGGAATAGGACAGGAGTGTATGAAGTATTATAATTTTAAATATGACATTTGAGTAAAAACATGAAGGATGCAGACCAAGATAAGTTTTAATAATTATTTAAATATATTAAAAGTCAAATCCAGTATTTTAAAGTTATAATCTATACAATAAAACAGAAGAATATGTTATTAAATTTCAGAGAAATGTTTTAGTGTAGTAGTTGGTAGAATTTCTTAGTTCAAAGTCCAGCACTACTATATACAAATTTTATGACTATAGGCAAGGTAAACTTTCAGCAGCTTAATATTCTGTCTGTAACTGGGGACAAGGGCAGTACTCATAGTGAGGGTAAAATGAATTAATATAAAAGGTGCTTGAAACAGTGACTGGCACATGGTAAGTACTCAATAAATTCAGCTATTATTATTATTATCATTATTATTATCATCATATTAAATCTACAAGGATTGGAAAGAGACATGTAGATCAAGAGTAGGAATCCCTACTTTTCAAAAGAGAAAGTAAAATAATGCTGCTCTGTTATTGAATGTGGTAGTTAATATAGGTCATTGCAAAACTCTGGGATTCACTAGTAGAAACAAACTTGAGTCTCTTTTGAATTTCTCAAAACAATACTAGAGAATAATGAAGAAAATCATGAGTAAAATGCATGAAATAAGTATACTGAAGCCTAACCTAACAATTATGATATTTAATGTAAATGAGTTAAATCTCCATATTAATGAATTCCATCTAATGGCTTTTTTTTTTTTTAAACTAAGGGACAGGGTTTACACAAGAGTATACCATCATAAAATGAAACAAGATCAAAGATATATACACATATATAGTTTTTTTAATTTGAAAAAGCAAGAATGACATTATTCATATAAAATAGGTAGAAATAAAGGCAGAAATAAACACTTTGAACAAGACAGTTATTTCAAAATGTCAAAAGCTATAATACACCTTGACACAAACATCTTGAAATAATAAAATTTTATAATTTATAGGCCAAGATCTGTTAGAAATATAAAATGAAATGCACAAAAGTATAGTGGGAGATTTTAAAACTTCTTCATATATCTATGCTAGAGCAAGAAGACAAAAAACATATAATACTTGAATAATCTGGTTAATAATTTTGAATTAGTTTGGCATATGATTTATAATCTATAAACAAAATCTTTTTTATTTTTCAAGTATTAAAGGAGCATTGATCAACATAAAATCTTAACTAGGCCAAAAATCACCTCAATAAATTTCAAAAGTAGAAAGTATACAGAGATCATTATAATCAATTTGGAACGTAATTTGCTATATCTTGCCAAGTTGAAGATGTGCATAGCCTATCACTTGGCAGCTGCAGTCCTAAGTACCCTATAAAAATTCTTTCTCATGTGCACAAAGAAATCCATACAAGAATGTTTATTACAACACTGTTCATACTTGCAGAAAACTGGAGAGAACTGTTTTCTGTAGAAGAACAGATGCATGAGCTCTAGATTATACATACAATATAAAGTTCTGTAGCACTTTGAATGAATAACCTATGATTACATGGAACCATGAATGGACTTAAAAATAGAAAATTTAGCTAAAAAAGAGCAGGTTCCAAATGGATACTGTATAGTACCATTTATATAAATTTAAAAACATATCAATATGTTTTTTAGTAGATATGCAAAATAAAAACCATAAAATTAAAAAAAATAGAAATGCTAAATATTAAATGCAGTATAATGATTACCTTCTGGAATGTGGAGACCACCATATAAGCCATATTCTTTGATTACCTAAAATAAAACTTGAATTAAAACACAGTTTTAAAAAAATTTTAATTGCTTGGATATTTAAAACATTCAAACAATTTATTGTAGGATCAAACAGGAAAGACATATTCTACAGCGTAGTGAAAAAAAAGTAAATATAAGTCATATCAAAAATGATGTAATTTGACCAAACATATACTCAGAAGTAAATACTTTTACATGTCTTAAAATTAAGAAGAAGAAATGGGTCAATAATTCAATTAAAAAAGATTAAAATAAAAATTAAATTTAATGTATCCAAATGGAAGATTTATATATGATAGAAAATTAAAAGTAAGCTACATAATTAAAAATGAGATAGAATTAAAGAGGAAAAAAATCACAACCAAGTTGATAAATATATATAAGAACTAGTTTTTAAGAACAAGCCAAACCAATGGAAAATATAAGAAAGATATATACTAACTCAGTTTGAAATG
Source organism: Eonycteris spelaea (assembly GCA_003508835.1). Classification (NCBI taxonomy): domain Eukaryota; kingdom Metazoa; phylum Chordata; class Mammalia; order Chiroptera; family Pteropodidae; genus Eonycteris; species Eonycteris spelaea. The sequence goes on from PUFA01000053.1 coordinate 6,401,843, forward strand.
AGAGACGATTTAACAATAAATGAGTATATAAAAATCACAAGCGATTTTATGCTTATTAGAGCATACAACTCTAACATTTCAATGACAGGAATAATTTTCTGAAGAAAAAGTATTAAAATTTACTCAAGATTCAGAAATCCTTTCTAAGGTAATCTTCAGGAAAGAAATTTAAAAACAAGCCAATTATCTAAAAATGTATGCTCTAGAGTCACAAAGTCTGAAAATCATTCATTTAAAATTTGAAGGAATAGCTTCATTTCAACAGTCCGTGCTTTGCTCCAGAGCACTGAAAACCTGTGTGTGTTGTGTGTCTTTCAGGCCACTGCCCCCCCACCACCTCCCATCCACTCCCTTTCTCCACCCTGCCTCCTGCACTGAGGCCTTACATTGAAAGACTCCCTGTCCTCTGCTTTTTGACGGGGTCCAGACAAATGGAAAACCCAGTAGGAGACAAGAGGGAAGGAGGAAAGGAAGGCTGTGGTATTTATTTCCCTAGCTCCCTTCCTGAGGAGTTACGTGTTTGAGATCCCAAATGAAAATTACAAATCTTCTCATAGTGACCATTTTCAAGATATTCTCTCACTCCAGGTTCTAGTTCAATTTTTTCTACAGATCTAGGTGGATTAGCAGCCCTAAGGTACTGCAGTATAGCTTGTGGTTTCTATCTACTCCCAGCTCACCTCTCTGTACTTTATTAATCTTTACAGTTATCTTGATTTGACTCAGTGATATTTGCTTTTTGCTGGTACTCAGATTGATGCAGTAAGCAAATCATTAAATGAAATATCACATATGATACCAAAACCTGAAAAAGTGTATAAGAAATGACAAACTAATCTCATCTTTCATTAAAAAGAAAATTCTAAGGGAAATGTTAATAAATTGATGTACTCCACCATGGTGGAAAAAACTCCACCATGAGTAGTTTGTATTTTAAAAAAACGCAGGACTGGTTCGATATTATTGCATTTATTCCATATCAATAGATTAAATAAGGAAAAATAATGTTAACCTACCAAAAAAGTATTTAATAAAATCTAATATATTTATGATGTAAAAAATCAATACTCAAGAAAATAATAAAAAATTGTCTCAAACTAAGAGCTACATCATCCTTAAATGGTGAAATAAAAGCTCTTTTCTTACCATTAAGTTATTTTTTACACTATATTATTTAATAGTATTCTAGAAGGTCAATATAATTAAACATGAAGCAATAAAAGCTAAAATGTTTTGAAAGAATGAGACAAAATATTATTATTAGCATATGGTATAATTTTTTTTTAATGTAGATATCCTAGAATTAAGTAATCTCACTAAAGGAACTGGATTCAAGAAAATTATACAAAATCAATCATTATTAGCAATGTAATGACCACTTAGAAGAAACAATAAGGGAATTTCACAATCATGACACGATAAATCATAATATTAGGAATTAACTTAGAAAGTGTAAAGAAATATTAGGGAAACCATAACATTTTACTGCTTTGTATGTAAGGATTCTTGAATGGATGGAGAGACAGACTGTAATAATGAGAAAGTAGATCATGAAAATTAACACCATGGCTTGGAATCAGATGTGCACAAGCCTGGGTTTTGGCTCTCTACTTACGAGCTGCCTAAAGTTCCTGAGCCTCAGTTTCACCATCTATAAATTAGGGAGAATAATGGTACTCCCCAGGGTTTTTGTGAGTATATTAAATCACAAATTTTTGTAATGTTCTTAGCACAGTGTTTTGAAAATTATAAAAGCTCGAAAATGTCAGAATGACTGTTAACTTTTCCCAGATTTGATAATAGGTTTAGTAGACCTCCAATCAAACTGAAATAAATAAATTTTTTTAGGGGGAACTTGACAAAATTCTGACATTAATCCAGAGGAAAATAACCAAGTAAGAATGGGCAAGACAGACCTTTTTAACAAAGAAGTTATGATAATATCATAAAGTGACATATTTGAAAACATGTGATAAGGACTTAAGAGAAGGAAAACAAAGATGGAAACACAATTATATATGAGGATATAATATAGCATAAAGAAGGTCCATTGATTAATGGGATAGACAAGGTGTTCACTCAAATGGCATTGGCACTGTCGCAGGAAAAAAAGTTTGATATCAATTTCACACAAATTGGCAAAATAAAATTCAGAGAGTTAAATGTTTAAAGATACAGCAGACACAGTAGTCCCCTTTTATTTCCTGTTTGCTTTCTGTTGTTTTGGTTACCCTCAATCATCCATGGTCCAAAAATATTACTTGAAAGATTCCAGAAAGAAACAATTCATAAGTTTTAAACTGTACATCATTCTAAGGAGCATGATGAAATCTCATGCTTCCTACTCTGTCCTGCCCAGGATATAAATCATCATCCCTTTGTCCAGGGTCTCCATGCTGTGGATACTATACGCCTGCAGTCTCTTTAGTAGCCATCTTGGTTATTAGCTCAACTGTCATGGATCACGGTGCATATATTCAAGTAACCCTTATTTTACTCAATAATGGCCCCAAAGTGCAAGAGTCATGATGCTGTAGGGAATATAGTCAATAATATTGTAATAACTATATATACTGTCAGGTGGGTACTAGACTAATCGTGGGGATCACTTCACAAATTATATAAATGTCTAACCACTATGCTGCATACCTGAAGCAAATATAAAATAATATTGAATGTCACTCTGAAAAATAAAAGCTTTAAAAAAAGATAAAACAAAATAGTGGCACCAGTGATTTGGATATATTAAAGAGAAACCATCAAGTGCTTCCTTTAAGTAAAAAGGTGAGTAAGATATTTTGAGAGAGACTACATTCACATTACTTTTATTACAGTATGTTGTTTTAATTGTTCTATTTTATTAGTTATTGTTAATCTCTTACTATGCTTAATTTATAAATTAAACTTTATCATAGGTAATATGGATAGGAAAAAACATAGCATATATTTACAGTTCGGTATGATGTGCCGTTTCAGGCATATATTGGGGGTCTTGAAACATATTCCCCCGTAGATAAGGGGGGCTACTGTATATCATCACACTGTCAAATCACAGAGGAAATTGAGTGTAATTTGATTTAAATTTCTTATTGAAATGTACTTTTCTCACTGATAAGTATATTTGACATTATTGATAGTTTAGTTAGATTCTCCAGGTCTCAAAATAATCTTTCTTTACAAAACAGATTTACTTGCTTGGACGTTTTTTGTGATTGCTCTATTTTTTTAATTTTAGAATTGGATATATTACTCCAAATGTTTTACAATAGCTGCATGGTCACACGTGAACTCATTAACGTTTTATTTTAAAATAGTTCCTTCATTTTTCAAGGCAGATTGTAAGATCCAGCCTTAATTTATATTTAAAAATCTTGGCTTAGGCCTTACAAAGTATGTAGTCATGCAAAAGATGAGTTTGGATAGTCAGAGGGTCTCTTCCATCTCCGTATCTCATGAATGTAAAGTGGACTTTATAACTGGTTTTCCTCCATTCTGAGAATAGTCCACTTAATTAAAGATGGTCCTTTTTTTTCCCCCTGAAGAGGTTCTCTCAGAAGTACTAAACAGGAGAGTTTTCTAGCTTTAAGGAAATCATCCGCTATTTCTATTTTTCAAACTGAATGGATCAAATATGCTTTACTGCAGGATAACTAGGTCTTCCAGCAGAGTTTTGTTATGATGATACAGTCCATTTCTCTACCCAGAAGGCTCCATTTTATTCTCATGGTGTTCTTTCCCTGGATTTGAGGTGACCTTTCATAGTGTTTGCCTTTTAAATTCTTAAAGTGGTGGAAGCTTGGAGACAGTCCTGATACTTTCATTTGCACCATAAAGTGACCAATGAAGTGTTGGGCTAACAATATAACTGTAGTGCCTAGAACAAACGGGCATGGTCCCACTATATTTAGCAGTGGTCAAAATATATCAGGTTATGTTATATTTGATTTGGGGTACTATTTATTAGGAGGAAATTTGAGAAGTTGAAATATCAGTAGAAGAAATGAGGATGGTAAAGTATCCAGATAGCATCGCACACAAAGCGTAGATGAGGGAACTAGACAGGTATAGTGTAGGAAACGAAAGTCTTGGGTTATGTAATGATGAGGGAATAATATTATCAAATGGTGTATTGAAGAGAAAGGACATTGGATTTGAAAAGAAGTGAACTGGCTTCTATAATGGCTTTGCTATCAAATAGTACTGTGGCCTTGGGGAAAGCACCTCAAGTCTCAGGACTTCAGCATCTTCTATAAATTGAGAGTATTGGATGAGATCACCTTTACATTTTTATAATACTATCATTTCACTCTCTTTTTGTTATACTGGAATATATATGGTTTTTTAAAAATTATTTTTTAGAAATGTGGATCTCTGTCTATTTGAATAATGTTTACTAGGAACCCCATTATGTAATTAAACAAAACAGCAACATCAACAACAACAAAACAGAGCTTGTCTGGTTGAATCAATGACAGAGTATTAGAGCCCCGCCCATAATGTTTCCTAGCCCCTGCCATGTCTCTTAAGTAGTAGTGTAGACACTTCTACAGAATTTCTCTATGGAGAATACAAGTAAAACCACAGAGAAACTGGGTTAAAAATAAACATTGGCTGTATAGGCTAAAAGATATGAAATTGCCAATTCTATGACTCTCCAATGGCTGGATATCGGCAATTTCTTGTGGCTCATCCTTGTACAGAAGTTGAGTGGGGTTAGAGTCTTCTTCTTTGTGTCCTTCATATCTGTCCCTTAAATGAATTTAGGATTTGAGGCCCACATAGTTGTTTGTTGTGGAAAGATAGAAGAATTCTAAAAACTTCATATCTTTCATCAAAACATCTTATTCCCACTTCAGGTGGGAAAAATTAACCATGGTATGCAGTGGGAAAATGTATATTTATAGTTGTGAGTCTGCTATACTCTTCGTAATTACAATAGGTTTTTAATTTTTAATTGGCTTATAATAAATTGAGAAATTTTCATAATAGAAAATATTTTAAACCCTTAAGAATGTTTTTCATGGTTTTCTGAATACAGAAATAGATCTCAATAATTTTCAGTACTACTAAAAATATCTATAAGTACCCATTTTACTTTGTAGATAATTTAATCAATTTCATAGTAGGCCATTTATCATTAAGAAATATAGCAAGTATCTTCAAAAAGATGGATATTTGTATCAATGATTGGGTTCTTTAAATCTGTCTTAAATAGCATCTTATTTCATGAAGAACCTACAGGTTAGAACAGTTAATGTTGATATGACTTCAGACTGACCTTTTTATGTAGAGAAAAATGTTGACAAAAGTTGTACTATGCTAAATAAAAATGAACTGCAAATAGAATATTAATTATTGAAGTAACTGGACTGAAAAGACTCTGTTCACTGAAGTAGTAGTTAATTTTTCAGAAAGTACCATGGAATAAATTTACATCCACAAATTAGGCAGGCAAAATAATAGCACGAAGTATATGAGGCCTTCTTGGTTTTCACATATTACTTTCTGAGAGTATAGATAGGTGAGTAGGAAGGTGACTTTAATACAGATGCACTTGAGGCTTTAATTCATTAGCAATCCAAGAGGGAATAATAAATACCTCAAATAAGCTATGCTTTTCATATCTGCTCACTAATGAAATTTTAATTAACTATAGAACCAATTATAAAATTTTACATAAAATGTTGCAAGATTAATTTTTAAAATGGAAATTAAAGCACTTAATCAGTTTTTCTACTAGGATTTCATAGAGATGAGAAAGACTTTTCTTCCTTTTTCTTTATATTTTTATCATAATAAACATGAAGAACACAGAAGCATTTAGGTTTTGAAAACCAAATCCCTTTTTATTTATATATTTCATATATATGATAATTTTGAATTTATGAAATTATATATCACCTAGTTTACATGATTATTATGTAAGAAGAAGGACTCTCTTCTACTTGGTGTACCCTAAATGAATTAATGGGTCCCATTATATGGCAGTCAATGAAATACTTAGAAGTCGAGGAAGCAGACATTAGTTTAAAGAGTTTTTCAATGAAGTTCCTTTTGTTTTCCTATAAAAATATTAAGTAATAAATAGATTTTGCTTATACCAGGTTTTCAGCTCTACAAGGGGAAGATATATACTGGTTTTTCAGCTGTACAGTGTATACCTAAGTTTATTTTCCTGGAGTTATTTCAAATGATTGAATAGTGAAGATGTTCTCCCTGCTCTGCCCCAGCTGGTCTCCTTGCCACCATGCCCTCCGTGCCCCACTCCCATCTCAAACACTGCAGAATGGATTGGTCACTGCTTACCTGAGGGTGAGGTGACTATTTTATACCTGATATGATGGGGAGTAATTACAACTTCCTTGTGTGTCAGTGAACAAAAGCATGAAATATCTGGCAGAGTTTTTGTCTTACTGTATGTCACAGAGATTTTGCATCCTTGCTTCTTTATGATGTTTCTATTAAAGAAATATTTTTAAAACTCTTAGATTCTAGGGACACAAGAAAAAATTATATACATATTTTTGTAGCAAAGATGTAATACACCTTCCAGCATAAATGACTTTTATCTCTAGCATAAAAAATATATTACATTAAGATAAAATTTTTTGGTGAAATGAAATGGAAAAGTTTAAGGAGATAAAAGAACCATATAAACTTAGGAAAGTGTCCACTGATTTAAAAAAAAATCTAGGGTGTTTAGATTCTACTGGATACTTTAAAAAACTTGATATGAATATCTTATTTCAAAATGCCATTATTTATGCTATATCTGAAATTACATGCAACCGTTTAAACTTTTTATTTAAAAAAATCTTAGGAGTAACTTAGAAATGTACAAGTGAGCATATGGTTTTCCAAAATTTTTTTGAGAAGTTTAAGGATTTGTTAGCTAATAATCTTTGTTTTAGGGACCATGTTCTCTTGATGATAACTTTTAAAGTTTTTTTTTGCTGTGCGAACACTTTTAGTTTGTGATAGTCCCATTCATTTATTTTTGCTTTTACTTCCCTTGCCTTTGAGGTCAAATTCATAAAATCCTCTCTAAAACCAAGGTCCATGAATTTATTATGTATGTTTTCTTCTATGCAGTTTACTGTTTCAGGTCTTATATTTAGATGTTTGATCCATTTTGAATTAATTTTTGGTATATGGTAATGAATACCAGTCTAGCTACATTCTTTTGCATGTGGCTTTCCAATTTTCCCAGAATCATTTATTGAAGAGGCTTTCTTTTCTCCATTGTATTTTTTTTTTTGGCTTCTTTGTCAAAAATTATTTGCCCGTGTATATATGGATTTATTTCTGGGCTTTTAATTCTGTTGCATTTGTCTGTGTGTCTATTTTTCTGCAAATACTATGTTGCTTTGATTGTTGTCACTCTGTAGTATAATTTGAAGTCAGGCAATGATTCTTCTGGCCTGTTTTTCTCAGGATTGCTTTGGCTATTTGGTCTTTTGTGATTCCATGTAAATCTGATGTTTTGTTGTTGTTGTTCTATTTTTTAAAAAATGCCATTGGGATTTTATCAGAGGGAAAGGGGGAGTGGGTGGTAAGTAAGGGTAAAGGGGACCAAATATATAAATGTGACAGAAGGAGATTTGACTGGATGGTGAACATACAATGCAATATACAGATGATGTATTATTGAATTGTACACTTGAAACCTATATAATGTTTTTTAAAAACTGTCACCCTAGTACATTTAATTAAAAAAAAAAGTCTATCTTTTTATTCATTGCTGGAAATAGTCAACTGGTTAGTGGTCAAGACTCTTTACCTCCAAGAGGAGACTATACAAAGGGCTCAGGAATTTTCCCACATTAAGGTTTGAATGCTTGGTTTAATATGCAAGGCCCTTCAATATTACCCAGCTTATTGCTGCTGCCTCTTCTACCGCTCCAGCCATGCTTATATTTCCACCGCATCAAACTTTCTAGTGTCTCTGACAGTACCAGGCCCTTTTGTACTTCTGTGCTTTTGTACATTATGTTTCTAGTGCTGGCAGTTATCTAATCACTCTCAAAAGCTAACAAACCAACCCCCAAAAAACAAAAAAACAAACTCAGAACAACAAAGGAGATTGATTTTATTTAGAATGTTGCAATAAGGAGAGCATCCCAGATGTGAGGTTCAAAGTGTCTTGGCAGAGTGGTTTTGCCTTAGATTTTATAGGGAAGACAAGTTATAGATGGAATGATTTTATAGGTGGGATTGGTTTTTGTAGTCAAGAGATGCAGTGAGTCAAATGAACAAGAAATGTTTACCTCAGTGACAAGCTAGATTTGGGTGGACAAACAGTTCAGCCAGTCATTTATGAGATAGGTGGTTCTTTTCAGTAAGCTCTTTTTGGAACATAATAGGGTTGGGTTTTTGGAAAACAAAAGTTTGGGAAGATTAACCATCTTTATTTTCTAAGATCACATAGCTTAGGTAAAATCAACATCATACCTTTGTCTAGCAAAATCTTGTTATATCTTTTTTGGTATCAATTATTTTCTTTGCCAAGCTGTCACTGTCAGATTCCTCAGAAAGCCAATTCTGAGACAGAGATCTGCTTGCAGGATATTTGCTGGGGAGTTCCCTTGGTGAAGAAATTAGTTTTGGTAGAAACAACTAATCAGTAAGAATTTTTTTTTTTTTTTTTTTTTACATTTTTAAAGGGCTGAAAAAAAAAATTATCTGACAGAGACTGACCTTATGTGGCCTACAAAGCCTAAAACATTTACTCTCCAGCCTTTTCATAAAAAGTTTGCCAATTCCTGGGTTCAAAAGGGGAACGTGAAGTGCACATACAGTCACAACAACTACCCTAACCAGTCTTGCCTGTTGCTTAGAAGCTTGAAAAAGGGTGCAGAATTGTCCTGAATTAGTGTAAGGTTGGGGATGGGGGACTCCTAGCATCAATCAGTTGTAGTAGGGTGAGAGTGCTCTGGTTGAGGGTCCAGAGGTGGCAGCATTGACTATACAAGTGAAATAGGTCAGAGAAAGACACATGCCATGTGATTTTACTTATATGTGGTATCTAAAAAACACACAAACAAAATATAAATAAGCTCATAGATAACAGCATTTTTATGGTTGCCAGATGGGAGAGGGATTGGGGGATGGGTGAAAAGGTGAAGAGATTAAGAAGTACAAATTGGTAGTTGCAAAATAGTCATGGGGATGTAAATATGACATACGGAATATAGTTAGTAATATTATAATGACTATGTATGGTGCCAGATGAGTACTAGATTTATTGGACTGATCACTTCATAAGTTATATAAATGTCACTGTGTCGGACACCTGAAACCAAAATAATATTCTGTGTCAAGTCTAATTGAAAAATTAAAAAAATATATGAAAAAAGTGGAAATAATGAACAGAACATCTAAAAAAAAAGTAAGTAAATAAAGTCTGGAATTTAGTCAATAGTAATAAAAGAAAATAAAATTTATGTTTCTTATAAATTGGACCTTAGTTTATCTTCATGAAATGGCTAGAAGGCTTCGTGACAAACGCATGAAAAGTAGAATATCCAATTTCAACGACATAGGTGGGGTTTGGGAGTAATTCTCCTGCTGGTTGCATGAGCAGCCTTATCAGTGTTCCTGACACTTCATGGTATGTAGTGGGAATAGGGACGTCTCTGCCAGGCTTTTATTAGCCTTACTTATCTCTACCTTGAAAACACAAAACCCGCCATCTCCTGCCACTTGAGGATAAGCCCACTTAATTCACTTTCTTTGGACCTGAATCAGAAAAAGCCATTAATTCTAGGACAAGGGATTCTAGAATTCAAAACCCTGTGTCCCATGAAGGGAAATATTACTTTTTCATTCTTTCTACCATTTGGGCCTTTCAGAACAAAGTAAAGATACTAATGCTCTCTGTTAAAATTATCTCTAAATGGTAGGAAGCTTGAGATAGTACTTAAAGTTTCATCATTAAATACCAGTATCTATCACTCTTTGTAAGGACACTAGTTATTTTACATACAGTTATTCCTCTGTTTCTTTGGCATTGCAGCATAGGATTTTAAGTTCCTGGAGAACCAAGATTATCACTTATATTACCTTTTACATTTCATAGTTGCTGGTACAGGGGTGTTTTTTTAGGATAATCACAGAATAAATTGATGAAAAGTAACTTATTTAAGTCATGAGTCTAATGCTGTAAAACATTACAGACTATAGTTAATGTTTTGTTCCACCAATGCCAGATGAATTCAGCTTGATTCATCTGTAGGCCTTTGGGAAAGAGTTTGTTCTTGGTATCATTTGAAGCTTCTCCCTGGCTACTTTCCAGGAGAAACCTATAGGGTGGAGATGCAGAAAAGGAATATAGTTTTATTTGATGGAGAGCGTACATAGATTTCTAACTCTAGATTTGATGGATGGTGATGGTGGAGGGATCAGGAGGTAATCTCTTGCATTCTGCTGACTCCATAAGGTATTTTCTCACCTTAGTCATTCCAAACACCTTTTGGCTTCAGTGCATAGGAGCTGTTTTAATAATATACTTAAAACGTTATTGTATATATTTTGAGTTCGTATAGGAATGTCCAAAGTATTTTCTACGGATACAGTATTAACTGTAGAAATGCACTGTACTTCCTAGAATCACATCTCGTGGGGTAGAGGTAAATTGGCTGTCTAGTAGCAAGGCGTGTTCTGTCTGTTCTTTGTGCCAGAAACTCCAGGGCATCCTGAGAATACGTATGATTATGTGGCAAGCGCACAAAAGCATCTCCAATACCTGTTTGAAAACTGTCAACTGATCTTCAGTTATACTGTCATTTCCCAGAAAAATATCACTAATAATTTTACAGCTAAATTCCTTTGAATGCAGCACTCTGCTTAAAGAGAAATGGATTTTATCTTTGTGGCTTTGATTTTTCTGACATGTTCATTGAACTATAATAAGTAAAAATTTTCAAATGAATAGTTCAACAACTTCTTTCTGCTAATTTTCTTCACCATCAGGAAACTAGGTGAAGGAACAAAATAGAGTTGAAGAAAACCGAGGATCAGAATGAAGGAAAACTGGAGAAGCAAGTAATTTATGTACTCCGCAAAGCAGTTTTATTAAACAAAAAATTGTTACAATTTTGTGGGAGTCACAGTAGAGCTATGCTATATCTTTGTGGTCAGACTTTCATAATCCACTGACCTAGTAAGAAATACAATAACTTTGCAATTCCAGTTAGAACCCTACACTCCACAGGTCCTGGCCTCTTGATCTCTCTTAGATGGATGCACTGGTACCAGGGGTAGCCTGTGATACCAAGCTCACCTTGTTCGATCACTCCTGGCGGAAACAGAGGTAGATTTTTCCTTCCAATTCCAGTTTGTGCTTATCTTGAGGAATTCAACCTCAGACAGACACGTGAGTGGCATTTCTGACTCTGTTCACTGCACAGCTGTAACCGGTCCAAGGCCTCAGCTTTATGCGTGCAGATCTTCCACAGTTACGTGAGCTGTAGATGAGGGGTGACGCTTTCTCCCTGAGTGGAGGGAGGGAAGGAGAATTGTGGGGCTACTATTTGAGTTCATCTTTGGGTACTTTAAGTTCATGCTACTTCTGAATAAGGAAAAAACAATTTTTAATTCTGTTTATTTTTCCTTTAGTTTCCTCTTTTTGTGTGTGTTTGTAGTTGTTTTTGTTTGTTTACTATTTCTGTTTCCTTGTTCTCTTGTTTCAAGTTGTTAATTCACCCATATATCTATTTTCTTTTATCTCCCTATAGGCCATCTCTTTTGCTTGTCCTGCAGAGGCAACCAGTCTAATACATTTAATGTATATGAAAAAAAAATATGTGTTCTTGAAGAATGCATATTATTTGTGAGCAGCTATTTTTTTAAATAATTTTTTATTTTTAAGTTCAGTTGATGTACAATATTGTATAAATTTCAGGTATACAACATAGTGATTAGACATTTATATAACTTACGAAATGATCACTCTTGTATCTAGTAACCATTTGATGCCATACATAGTGATTATAATATCATCAACTATATTCCTCATGCTATATTTTCTGTTCTCATGATTATTTTGTAACTACCAATTTGTACTTCTTAATCCCTTCACCTTTTTCACCTACCCTCCAACCTAACTCCCATCTGACAACCATCAAAATGTTCTCTGTATTGAAGAGTTTGTTTCTGTTTTTGTTTATTTTGTTCTTTAGGTTCCACATGTAAGTGAAATCACATGGTGTGCGTCTTTTTCTTTCTTATTTTACTCAGCACAGTACCTTCTAGGTCCATCCATGTTGTTGCAAATGGCAAGATTTCATTCTTTTTTAGGGCTAATATTCCATTATATATATGAACCACCTCTTCTTTATTCATTCATCATAAACCCAGGTTGCCTCCATATCTTGACTGTTGTAAATAATGCTACAATGGGCATATGGATTCCATGTTCCTTCAAATTAGTGTTTTGAGTTTCTTTGGATAAATACCCAGAAGTAGAATTCCTGGTCCTTCTTTGTTTCTTGTAGCTTTTGTTTTAAAGTCTATTTTATCTGGTATAAGTATTGCTACCCCAGCTTTTTGTTTGTTTTGCTTTTGTTTTCATAAAACATCTTTTTCCATCCCTTTACTTTCAGTCTGTGTGTGTCTTTTGATCTGAAGTGAGTCCCTTGTGAGCAACATATATAAGGATCTTATTTTCTTTTGCATTCAGCCACCCTGTGTCTTTTGGTTGGAATATTTAATTCATTTACATTTGAACTAATTGTTGATAGATATGTAGTTATTACCCTTTTGTTATTTATATTTTTGATTTTTTTTTTCCTGTTTTCTTCTTAAAGAAGTTCCTCCAGTATTTCCTGTAATACTGGGCTAGTGATGATGAACTCCTTTATCATTTGCCTACTCTGCCATCTTGACCAGAAGCCTAAGTATTTTTTTTTTAGAGGCAAACTATCTCAATGACTTTAATATGTTAATGTATAATGGGACTTTCCAAGTGAGAACATAGATAACATTCTTGAAGTCGCTTGTCCATTGGATTACAGACACTTCTTTTTAAACCTCAGGTCGTCCTTTGTTTGCATTTTCAGATTAACATTTACTTCTTTATCCTTTAAAAATGAAAATATTTAGTGGAAAAGGTATCTATTTTTAAAAAACTGCAATAGAGTTTATTTTTTTCTTTAATGTAGTCATTCTTTTAATCATCTGTCTATATATTCAAGAAATATCTACTAAACACTCATTATGTTTCAGACTATTTAATGAGATCACTAAAGTAAGTGAGATAAGATCTTTTTCTTTAAGGTTTATGAAGGAACCAGAGTTTTGCCATCCTGAAACTGCCTTTCGTGCTATTGGTTTTTAAGCTGTTTATTAAGAAACAAGACTCAGGAAGAACCTTTGGCCTGCCCCTACTTTCTGCCCAAGATATTCAGAAAGAAAAACCTGCTTCAGGAAGAAAATCTGAGGATGTTCTCCTTAGTTTAATTTGAATTAAATATGATAAATAAGAGAGCTTCAGGCAGGGAGCTGTTAGCTGGATACCCCTGTGTCCCATTGTTTCTGAGTTGCCATGTATGTTATGCTCATTCTCAACTACCTGTAAAATTGCCCATTCTCACTTCTGAAAACTAATACCTTGCCCCCCACCCCCCAACTTTCTTATTTTTTCAAAATGTCATATATACCCGGTGTTGCCTCACTGTCTTTGGAATTTTCATGCTTATGTGAATTCTACATGTACATGTATTAAATTTTTTTGACTTTCTGCTGTTAATCTTTTACTTTGGTTATTAACCAGCTAGAAGAACTTAGAAGGTGGAAGGAAAAGTATTATTTTTTTTAGCCCTCACACATAACATCTATAACTATTTTTTGAAAATTAATTTTAAAGAAGGAATTGAGTGACTAGGAGATAAAAGGGAAGCAAATTAGTAATAAGTCAGTGAAAAAGTTTTGCAAAATAATTTTGGGAGAGAGTTAAAAAACTTTGCAGTAACTAAAGAGAGTATCTTGGTATTGTTGTCCCTTAGAAAGGAGGAAGCTGAGACACGCATATGGACAGGTTGGGTAGCCAGGTCAGATTGTTCTACAAGGTTCTGAAGGGTTTGATGTGAAGTGTTCCTGGGTAAAATGAATACAGTGTGACAGTGAATGTTGGCAGGTGCATTAGGAAGATATCCTGGACCAAGCTAAGTAGGTTAATGCAGGCCAACTCAAATTTTCCATAGTCAGATTTTCTGCAGATAAATGTATGCTGGGAGTCAATGGTAGATCCAAGATAATGCACTGATTGGTACTCTGTAACTGTAAACAGCCACTGTCATTAGATTTCTTCTCTTTCTTGAGGTTTCATCATTAAAGATTATGACACTTCTCAAAGATTTCTAGAAATTCTGAAGAGATCAGTTTGACACATGATTACCTGTGTGAGATATGGCTAATTTAATTCAAAACAAACACTAGAGACTCTTCTGGAACTTTAGGCATTTGTTATGCTATAGTAATAGTTTGGTAAAAGAGTCCTGATTCTCCTTTATTATTATTTTTTATACATGCAGAAGAGTTTGAACTGTTGGATTAAAGAGAGTTTATATAAGAATGAGGTATAAAAAGAAGTACCGAAGTGAATGTGGGAAATACTTATTAAGAAATATTGAGATACTGTTCAGTTATCTCTGTTAACAAATATGTATTTATGAAATTTCCCCTTTTTTTCACTCGTGTCATGACTGTCTGAACTGAGGGCTGCATTTGCATGCTCTTAGGGTCACAGATCATTCTATGGAATGAAAAAATAAATCTGTCTAATTAGTAAATTCTAATTACACTACAAATTCTTTTTTATTTATTTGAGTCTGGAGCATGAACATGGTGTTTGCAAAGCGTGGGCACCTTAAATGTTCAAAAATAAGGATAAAAAGTGACTCAGAAGATAAGAACAGTATGATAAGCATTATAGTTAGGTAATAAAATGAATTTAAGAAAGCTGTGTAATTATAACCTAGAAGAAGTTGCTCTTTTCAGGGCAGTTAAAATGAACTAAAATATACAAAAAATTACTTGGAATCCTTCCAAACACGTTTTATGTAGTGCTACAAACTATATTTATTTACTTATGCTAATAACATTTCTAAACGAACAAAAGGATGAAATATATTTAGTAAGTCCCAGATGTTCATCTTAGTAAAACAAAAGCCCTGAAAGTGTCAGAAATCACATTCAGAAGAGTTGAATGTATGTCTGTTATCTTCCCATTTTCTCCTCCAGCTCTGCTTTCTTCCCTTCACTGCCCTACCACCGGCCTTGGGAAGCTGATGCGCATGGACTGTATTAATGGACTGTCTTGCCTCTGTTTTTTGGTTGGATTTGCCAGTGGGCAGCTCTGATGGAAGCTGGAGAAAGGAGGAAAGCCTTTATGACCTTGCTCTTTTCCTGGAGGGGTCTCCTCAGGCTGTTGTTGTCTTTCCATAGATTACTGCCCATGTTCTGGTGGCCCATTATATTGATTACATTGACTTCTCCTTCAAGATTCTAGTGGCCACTTCCAAACCTTGTTCTAAGGATGTGAACTGTTTCCGTGTCATGCCACTGTCCCCAGTGTGCCCACATCTTTGTTGTAATCCCTTCATTATATCTTCTTTGAACTATCCAATTTGTATTTGCACCTATTTTCTGTTGGGACACAGACTGATTAAATTTGGAAGACAAATCTTGTCCCTGGAGCCTCCATAAATGATCTTGTCCACATGGCATATAGTAAGACATCAAGAATGAATTGTCAGGGAAATATAGTATGGGAATTATATTCTTATCACGTGCCAGACACTATGAAAGATCTTTAAAATACAAAACTGTGCTTCTAACTCAGAGGCATTTGCAAATTAGAATTCCTGAAAGGTGGAGAGTTTGGTTGGATTGAGGACTGACTCTCAGAAACTTTCTCTTATCTTTGGAAAATATTGCTTGTGAAGCTCTGGCCAACCTGAGACTGGTGGAAGCTCTCTTCTCTTGGACATTTTTTTATGCACTAACCATTTATTACTCACCCAGTATAAGCAAAACATCATGCCAGGTATTCGATTTACCCTCATTTAACAAATAAAACAACCGAGTATCAAAGAAATTACATATTTTAACCTTGCCTAGTGGCATAAAAATAGCAATTGGTCGAATCAGAACATGAACTTAGATTTTCTGACTCAAAATTTCATGGATTTCCACTATGTTGTGTATGAATGAAACACAGATCCTTTCTTTAGTCTGTTAAGAGAAACAGGACAGGTCAAATTAGGTGGACAAGTACCAAGACAGAATTAGAAAAAATGTGTCCACATTAAGGACGTGTAAAAATATTTCTGGTGAAGCTTCTCTTGGGCTTCTTGGAAAAGGTGATCGAGTCCTGTTTAGCTGTATTAGGTCCATGGAAAGGTAAGGGCACTGAGATCATGGAGGACCTGAGAATGCTAAGCCAGGGTATTTGAAATGTATCCTCTAGTCAACAGGTATCATTTAAACATGTTTGATCAAGATCGTGAGTGATGAAAAGTGAGTAATCATTTGAGGTTTATGAAAACTAACTTGGCAGAACTTCATATTAAAAAAAAAATGAAGGCAGACCATTTAGAAAACTTTGTAAGTGAGAAGTAACAGAAATTGTTGATAAGGTGACAAAGGTAATGAATAAGAAAAATTTTTGCAGAGACAGAAATAAGAATACTCAATGACTAATTGGATTTTAGGAAATAGGAAAGAAGTTAAGGACACCTGAAGGTTTAGCCTTGAGTTAATGACAAGATAGTACTTCTAAGAGCAGAAGAAAAGAACGAGTAATCTGCTTGAGGGAGAGAGAGACAGGGAGGAATAAAAGCTTAGTTCTGGAAATGTTGATTATGACACTGTAAGGTAGACTTTGTATGGAATATTGGAAATGTGTAAATGAAGCCCTAAATTAGGCTGATTAGAGTAATCTGTGTGATTATTTAGTAGATGCCCTGCTTTCACTGATAGAGCATGGGAGAACCAGGGTTGGAGGGAGAGTGGAAGGCAGTGCGGACCAAGGGGGAACAGTGCAAGATAGGATATTCCTGGAGGTCAAGTAGAACTGAGAGGTGTGTTTATGCAAATTTGGTCTGGCAGATGTGGTTAAGGTTGTATTTTAGAATATAATGTTTAGTGACAAGTTCAATGGTAACATAAAAAACAGAAAAATAAGCAATAAAAATACACCAAGAGGGAAAGAAAAAGACGCACTATTCTGTAAAAAAACATAGGTTTGAAGAACTCCTTAGTAATAGGCCATGGATAGTAAGTGTTTACTTTAGTATTGTCATACCTGATGAATAATGAGCTGTTTGCTGAAAACCTGGGCGAATGAGGGTGATAATGTAAAAAGAGGAGAATGGAGAATTAACGTTTGCAGGGTGCCTATGTTTGAGTGTGGGATACAGTGGAGGAAGAGAAATGGAAGGAATAAGAGAAGGAGACTAAGATGAAGTTAAAAATGAGGAAATAAGTTTTTCAGTATAAAGAAATAGTTAAGTTCCATGATGGTAATTGAAGGAAAGTCATTGGAATGAACAATTGTGATACTGAAAACTTTTGAGAATGGATTTTCATTAGGCTGTTGGACTGGAAGCCAGAAGGTGCAGATTTAAAGCAGCAGGATATAGTATAAAGGGTAGGAGTTTTAAAGTGTGACAGACCTGAATTGGAATCCCAATTCTGTCACTTACCAGATGTGTCATTTGGCAGTTACTTGAGGGTATTCTTAGTTTCCTAAGCTTTAAAAAATAACTCCCGCTTATGTTGTTCTTATAAGGATTCAATGGGGCAGGCGAAATTGTTTGGTAGAATGAATGCGTAGAGCAAAACAGGCTCTTGATTAAATCAGTTTCTTTAAGAAAATATTATGGTGTAAGGAAGCAAAAAAAAAAATTAAGAATAGGATAATCTTTTGAAAAGTTTCATGGTGAAAAGAGCTGAAAAATTTGTAGGTAAGATTTTGTTTTTAGGATAGTTAGTGCTGAGTATGTTTGCTGATAGAGAAGAGGAGCCAAGATGGGTTAGTAGAGAAAGTGAGGAGTCAAGAATGAAAATAATGGGGGGTAGGGATTAAGAAGTACAAAGTGGCAGTTGTAAAATTAGTTACGGATGTGAAGTACATCATAGGGAATATAGTCAATTATATGGTTATAACTATGTATAGTGCCAGATGGATACTAAACTTATTGTGGTGATCATTTTGTAAGGTTTATAAATGTCTAATCGCTATGTTGTATACCTGAAACTAATGTACTATTGTATGTCAACTACAATTAAAAAACAATTTTTTTAAAAGATGAGAAAATCCACAACAAAAATAATGAAAAAGATAATTGATGAATCAAGAGGCTGGAGGACAAAGATCAAGGATTTAGGATCAAGTGAAAAGATTTAGAAAAAAACATACATTTCTTTGGAGACTATTGGAAGGAGAAGAATGTAAATACGTATCAGATGCAGAGAAAGGAAGCTGTAAGAGCTGTTTCTGAAAGCATGTATTTTAGTCAAGAGACAGTGTCATTTACAACGTAAAGGAATGATGAAGACCTGGAGCTTAAGTGGAGTACAAATTTGAGAGCATATCATGAAGAAGGCTATAGGAGCTAATAAGGAAGAAATTACTTGCTCAACAGGAGTGACAGACCAGTGACTGATGTGGAGCTGAGACAGATTTCACTGGAATTGAGGAAACATTAGTCTAGGAACCATTCTTTAAGAATAGTAGCATATCCTGAGAAGCTGCTGAAATTAAGTAAAAGGACAAGAATTTAAGAGGTGTATCATAATGAGAAGATTGAAGAGGTGATATAAATCAAGAACATGGCCAATGGGGGGCAGTAACTTGCAAATACTTTTCATATTGATTCACTAAATGGGGACTTCATAAATATCTAGAGAGTCTAACAGGAGCTCTATTTGATTATGTGAGACCAGTGTGATATGTAAAAGGGAGTAGTTGGGTCTTATACACTATGCTGAAGGTTCAAACAAAGAAGGAAAGCTGAAGCCTGCTTTAATCTCAAGACAAGCCTGAGGCTAGGGCATGTCCTGGAACAGCAAGGACTCACCCTGACATAGGGGCAAGGAAGGATGTATGCCCCTCACACATCCTGCTTGAGGGGACGTGGTATAGTCACTATAGCCTTCTGGACTACTCCCGGAAGGGGTAGGGCAAAAAGTCTTTGGCAGAGGGCCATGTAAAATTGAAAGAAACATATGACTTTTGAAATATTTGATTTTCTTAAATTTAATGGAGAAATCTTTCTTTATTTGGAGTGGGGAAAGAAACAAAGGTTTTCATTAACTGGAGGTGGTCAGTGGCAGCTTCAGAATACAGTCAATTGCCTTAGAATGAGGGGTTATGGTACCAGCTTTGAGGATCTGCAGGACACATGGTTTCTAAAGGGACAGCAGGTATTGATGGCTTATAAAACGTTAAGGCCAATTAAACCTGCCATGCTTCATATCTTTATTATCCTTGTTCATATGTTCATTTATTTATTATCTACTGTATGTCAGACAATAATGGACTAGGTACTTGGAACAGACAAGGTCCTCATTCTGATAGAGCTTACATTCCAGTTGGGAGGGACTGAGGGGTGAGAACACTGGAATAGTAAATAAAATACTGCACTGAGTCTTCAAGATCTGCATCATTTTGTGTATATGTGAGTATATGCCTAGATTTGTATGTATGTACGTGGTCATAGTGTAGGTTTGTGTGTGTGTGTGTGTGTGTGAGTGAGAGAGAGAGAGAGAGAGAGAGAGAGAGAGAGAGAGAGAGAGAGAGAAAGGTACAGAGAGGAAATAGTAACTGTAGATTTTTCTAGCTATGCCAGCCTCCATATAAAGAAAATAACTACCAAGTAATATCATGTGCAAATGCTTTTGGTATAGAGTAGCATAAGTTAGTGAAATACTTTTATTTCTTTTACATTGTTTTAAGATTTGTTGCCTATCAAAGAAAAAAATTGATATTCAGTATTGCCAAGATTACTCTGGTAAGCTAGACACTCTCTTTTGCTACTGATGGGATTATAAATTGTTAAATCTTTTTAGAAAGCAATTTGTAATATGTATTAAGAACATTAATATGTTCACATCTTTTCCATATGTGATTTTAAGGACTTTATCTTAAGGGAAATAGTCTATAATGCAGGCAAAGCTTTATGCACAGATATATTCACTATAGCCTAATTAGTAACGAAATAAAATGCTAAAAATCTAAATTTTGTATGAATAGAGAAATGGTTGTCTTACTATGGTTCGTGAACATATCATGCAAATAATTCAACTTATGTGCTCAAGGAGTTTTAATGACATCAAACAATATTTATGATATAGGAAGTTATGTTAAAAACAGGATATAAATTTTTATATGGTGTATATTCTTAATAGTTAAAACAATTTTCATAAATTGGAAGGAAATAGTCCAAAATACTTTATACTTTAAGCATTTTCTATGATTTGTACATTTGACTTTTATATCCAGGAATACCAATACATTTTATTTTTAAAACTCTGTCTTAGAGGGGGAGCTGAATGCCTCTGTGATTAAACCATTGTGTTTTATTCTGGAATGATCTGGAAAATCAACATTTATATCGGTAACCATATTGTCAATTCAGATTTTTGCTAAAGATTTGGTCAGATGGGTATATTTTAGTGCAATGAGAGCAATTGTCTTGATGCTTTTCTTTAGAAAGTTTTTTTCTTAACTTTTTAGCGTGATAGGTAGAGGCCTATTCTTGGCCTGTGCATGGTGAATCCAGTGAAGTTGTAGAAATGACCTTCATGGGCAATAATTTTATAGGAAATGATTAAGTAAATGGAAAGCAGAGATGTGTTACTTTAAGATTAGGGTAATGTTTCTTAAAGTGTGGTCCTAGGAACCCATTTAAAATGTAACTTCCTGACCTACTAAATAAGAACCTGAGGATGGGTACTGGGAAGCTGTATTTTTAAGAAACACCCTATGTAATTCTGCTGAGATTCTTCAAGAACCACCAGTTGGGGAAAAGAGATTTGAGATTTAGAAATTCCTGCATAGAATCTTCTCTGCTCCAACAATTATTAATAAAATGAGACATTTTCTCAATGGTATGGACCCAAAGTATGCTTTGCTTCCTGAATAAGTCAGAACTGGGGAATGGGGTCCATCTACCACTCTACAGCAGTCTTATTAGAGAGCTGTAGACTTGGAACCCTTCGAGAGCAGACACAGGTGGTCAGTAACATTGCTGGGAATAGTGATAGGGTATAGGTAATTTGTCTTTGCTAGAAAGTAGCAGTCCACCAGTTCCAGTTCTTTTGGGTGGAATGCTTGCCTGAATCATTGCACAAGAGAGTTTATAACTCTTAATGAAACAGGCCTTCAAGAAAAGCTGTAATACCCTAGGGGTTACGAGCGTCATTGCTAGAGTCAGACACACCTTTCACTTGCTGTTTACCTGGATGAATTAACTCAAAATCTTAGATTCTTCTCATGTAAAATTGGATTACTACCAGTACCAACTTAATGATGAAAAATTGCATGCAATCATTTAGCACAAAGCCTGGCATAAAATAAGCACATATAAATGCTTATTGTGATGACTTCATAAGGGTTTAATATAAACTGGGGAGATCAGGCTTTTCCAGTTGATTTTTCAAAGACCATGTTAGGTATTAGAAAAGCCTGGGATTTTTAGTAATCCCAAGTTCTGTGTGTGTATGTGTGTGTGTGCGGGGGGGAGAAGTGGGGAGAGTTGGCATGGGTCCAAGTTTACTAAGTCCTTCGTCTGAACTAGATTTTTGTTATCTGTTGGTTTCATGGACTATCCAACCCTACTGTCACTTACTGAAATTCATCCTCTTGGGGTTGGTGTAGGACTGAGTTGAATAATGTGAAGTATCATTTGCAGAATGACTTTCATTTGTATACCTTTTCTAGTTCAAAGAAAGTCAAGTTATTCCTACACACACAAACACACACGAGCCTTAATCCTGGCCACCTCTATATTCCTGGGTGCTGCATTCTATAAAGCTATTTTAGGTTCTAACAAATGTCTCTGGCTTTATGATGGTCACCACCATGAAACACATTTACACCAACCTTTTCTTGCCTTATTGTAAATATTTTCTGAGTAAAATTACTTGATACTCTTTAATTTAAACTTGCATTTGCCAAATTATAGGTTTCTCTAGTAGTTTCTCAACTTTAGGAAAATAACCCTCCAGCTCCCACAGAGACATGACTAAATCAGGTCAAGACAATCACCAGGAGAAATCCTTTATATTATCCAGTTGCATAATACACTTCTTGAATAAATGACATATCCTAATTTAGGATACATCACCAGATTTAGGTCAGAGAGTATCCTCTGCCAGTCAATCAGAGTGCGGGTCACTGGAAGATCTCTTCGTAGAATTTTTCTCAAGGCTTCATTGGATAACTCCTGTAATTCTTCTAAGACTGCAGCTTGAAATTTATTCTCTTGCTCTTCCACAAGCCTTGCAAAACTTAAAGCCAGTTGAGCTTGGTTAACTACTTCCAAGCTTTCTTTCAGGTCTTTGGAGATTTTAATATGAAGATTGACACACTTGAAGAAGTGGGCTTGCACAAAAATCCTCCCTGTTACTTGGGTTAGAAATGGATTTATTTGGAAAATCCATTTAGATTTCCAAAGGCCATTCCAGAAATTTCTTGTTTCATAGCTGTGATCTTCAATGCAAGCTATCAAGAACTCCTTATTTTTCACAGATTTCCTCAGCACGTTGCAATTTCCTGATGGATAGTGATCATTCACGTACAGTTTTAAGGCACACAGAACAACATTTCTCAGGTATTCTGTCTCATTCCGAATGATACCATGAGTCTGGATGTCTTTCAACTGGTTTTGAAGCAGGTCGAATTTGAAAGAAAGTTTGCTTTGGTAGTCAAAAAATCGGAAGTCACCCATTACATTGTGGTGAGACAAGAGGACTGGATTTCCATCAATGCAGAGCGGTACAGAATATTTTTGGCAGTGTTGGTGGCCTGCACACTCACCTTGATGGTGCATGAGTTTTTCATCACGGATAAGCAGACAGAGATCATCAAAGGCATTTACAAATTCCCCTGGAGGAGCCTGTATTAACAGTCTGCGAATTGTTCTTTCTTTCTCTTTCTTACTCAGAACACTACGTGCCATGTTTCGTTGCAGCAGAAGCAAAGCTTCTGAAATAAAGAGTGTTCAAAGGATGAGAAAACATTCCATGAGTCACCTTTCCCATCAAGGTGTTAAACATTCAAGCTTCAGATTGCTATGTCTAACCATGAAAACAGGTTGTCTGGCAACAACAGGTTGTCTCCTGATGAAGTCATAAAGAACCTTTCTCTATGAGCTGTGGAACTTTTGATATCACAGTGGGCACCCACAACCCCCAAAGAAAATGTCACGTGACAGTGTGATGTCCAGCCAACCAGTTATACGTATTTTGAAGATTTTAAGAACTTAGCGTCGTGAACAACCTTCTTCAAAAGCAGTGTGTCTCTGGGTACATTATATATTGTCAGGGATCTAAAGAAGCTGCCCAGAGTTTCTAGAGAGGGTTTTGTAGCACTTCTGGGACCACAATGGCATTGACTTATGCCCAGGCTTTCAGAATAGCTGCCCCAAACCTACTGGAAACATGTTATGCTGAAAGGTTTGAGGGCTTTAAAGAAAATAGCAAAAATAAAATGAAATTTGATGGTAGTTCATGGAAAAATGCCAGAGAATGCAGCATTTATAAATATTGTGGGTTTGGAGATGGTCAAAACATAAGCAAATAAGCCAGAAAGTTTCAAGGACAGTGAAGTTCAGGGATCACATCTTATGTTCTGTTTCTGTGGGGATTAAGTTGAGCTAACTCCAAAGAACAAAGACAGCAAACCACTGTGTGTTCTCTGCTTTCTCTCTAGAAAAGGGGCAGTGACAGCAGCCGATGAGTATCAAGAAATTCCTTTCCTGCAAAGGGGCAGAGTTAATTACATTTGGAACCCAACGCCTAATGGGGAGAGACTCCTATGCGAGGGAGAAACGGGACGTCAGGTCATGAAAATATGGAGACCAAATATCCATTAAGAGTCTTCTGTTCCTCTTTCCTCTTTCTCTTGATTTATCACCTTAATTCTCATTCTTTTTGAAGAGTCCTGAACTTACGTCCCTCTTATTTAAGTATAGACTTATTCCTTTCATATCTGTTCTGAGCTTTTGAGTTTCTCTAGCTTCCGATATCTTTTTCTTATAAGAACATGAGCTTTACCATATTAAATAGTCATAGCCATGAAATTTAAGGGATTCTCATTAGTTCTAACAATCTGAAATTGAATGGATCTTTGAACGATTTTTACCAATACCTTTCATGATTTTATAGACTGTCATATTCTTTTAGATCTCAGTTTTTCAAATTGAAGTGTTCTAATTTTTGTGGGATATCTGTATATAATAAGTAAGCTTGATTATTTTCCTCTTTCATACCAAACGTATACTCACCATGACATTTTTAACCCTTTTGGAGGGTACTGAAATGTTGCTTTTTAGGGCATGTCTGTAGCTAGCTAGGTATTTCACTACTGTGATGGTAATAATTATGTCGGATATGGTTACTAGTTATTGAACACTCAGTAGCAGAAACTGTGTTTAGTGATGTAGTATGAACTCAATTAATGTCCCTGCTTTCCCTACGTAGTAATTTGACCACTTTTCAGGTTAGAGAACTAAACAAGATATCTTGAAGTCTAGCTGCCTCCCTGGTCCATGTCTTTAGGCAATAGACTGTATTCATGAAGTAATAACTTGATTTCACAAATGGTTATTTTTATTTTATCATTATTTTATTGTGTGATACTCTTTTATACCTTTACTAAAGAATAGTACCTACTTAGTTTTGTTTTAAGTATTTTTACTATAGAATTATTTTGTCATTTAGGCACAAGATAGACTATCCTTTAAAAATAAAAACAAACTGGAGATTGATTTTTTTTTAGCCATTTTAAGTACTTAATGACTTTCTACGAGAATTTCCTTAACTCCTTTTCTTGTGCTTCATACGTGGTTTTTGTCGATGATTCGGGATGACTTTAGAGGTGGCAAAATTAATCTAGAAAAAGCTTATAAATTACTTGAAAAATTAAATGTTCAATGCAGTTATATTCACGTGAAATATATATTTAAGGTGAGATGATATCCACCCTCTGTCTAACCAACCCTAGGAAGGGCTTAACCCAATATAGGGAAATATCGATAGCTAAGCTCCTTGGATGCTTTTTGAAGAAAATATATGAAAAATTAAACTTTTAAGAATTAAAGCAATTAATTATATTAAATATATTTATAATCAATATAGAATTTAGGCAGGAGGTAAGATCAATTGTGTATAAAACTTGAAATAATACCAGTTTATCAGTTTAGAACAATCTGTTGAGTATATAGTAACATTTGTATCTGATTAGGATTGGTCATATGATCAGATTAAAATCATACATATATATATACATATACACACATATGATGAAATGATAAATGGATCAGTTGTTATTAATTTATAGAAGAAATGAATACTCGAGAAAAATTGTATTTTACTCACCTCAAAGTAGAAAATCATGCCAGAAGTTCTGTTTGAACGAGAACTAGTAGAAAGGGAAGTTGGCTCAGTTCTGTCACTAGAGGACTCCTGGAGAACGGAGGGAAAGGTAATGAATAAAATAAGAAAAAGCCAAGTGCTTAGCTGAATTTTGCATTAAGAAAATGGCATTTCTTGGCAAATTAGGCTGGACTATTAGACTTGCCACTCCAGATAGATAGAAAGACAGGAACCCTGATTATGATTTCGTGTTTTTTTTTTTTTTTTTTTGAGTAGCAGGTAACACAATCTATGTTAATTGTTACCACTAACACAAACTGGGCAGTTTGTGTTACCTGCAAGCTAATCAGCTAGCCTAATGCAGTTAATGGGTGCTGGCAGAAGCATGCTTCCAGTTTATAGAAAAAAGACAGCTTGTTACTCAAAAAAGTAGTAATTGCCAGAGTATCTGTGTTTTGGTGCCATTTCTCTAAGCCCTAGTTCACAAAGTGTGATGTGAGGAGGCTAGGTGATGTTGCAGTGCAGTGGGTTGCATTACAGAAAGGGATGTCAAGTTTAAGAAAACTATATCTTAAAGCTAAGCAGGGTCAGGCCGGGTTAGTATTTGGATGGGAGACCAACTAGGAAGGCCAGGTGCTGTAGGCATAAAATATAAAAAATAATAAGGGATTGTAAACTGACAAGGTCTTTGGAATCTGTGAGGTCAACCAAGGGTTGCCTTGCCTAAAAAAAAAAAGAAACACAGGTCTTTTATTAGGGTCAGTAAGCCTGTCTCTGCCCTTTGCCCAAGAGGGTGTTATTATCATGAGTATCATGGACAGTAAACAAATCTGTTTATTCCTGTTTAAACCTCTTTACTACACAAACATCCTTGAAAAGCTAATTCTAATGAAAGGATATTGGTGTCTCTGCTCAGAACAAGTGCAGAAACGCAAGACCTATGGAGAACTGTCTTTAACAAGCACTTCTCTGGACAAGAGATGACCCTCATGTTTATAAACCACAAAGAGGAAGTTCAAGAGGAAAAACTGTACTTCTCAGGAGACTGTAGTAAAAGACAAAAGTTTCAGAGTTTTTCTATGAATCCAAGTAGCTTAAGATGTAATAAGCTCTCAGAATTTTAATCACTTCATGTCTTAATACCATATCTGAAGACACAAATTTTTGTCAGAGACCTTTATAAATAGAATTTTCTCCCAGTGGAATCCCCCAAAGGAAAAAAAAAACCAGCTATGTGCTTTCAGGTTTAAAAAATTTATTCAACACAATGGAGAGGTAGTAATTAAATCTCTATCAAATGTAATAATATATATTTTATTCAGTGATTATCAGATTGCTTTGAATTATCTGTAAGATAGAGGTATCTGTTTGAAATGCACTTGAGTGAAATCCATGCCATATTTAAAATCCTGTGGAATGCTCAACAGTTATTAATGAATGAAGGAATAGCTCATTAATTGAAATTTATGATTATTCAGGTATGGTATGGCTGAAGGTCTACTTTGTTTAGCAAAACTTTTTTGGAGTGCTATGAAGGAACGATGTAGATTTATAAAATTAGGCAGATTTGCTTAGAATGCTTCAAAAACCTCTTTTAAAATGACCTCAAATACTTTAGAAACATAAATTTTATATAAACAAGGTTGATGACCATGATAAACCATCCTTATTAAAATAATTCCCTTAGGCCCTCTAATAAATAATACTTTGTTACCTTAAGCTAAACTGCCATGTATTTATAAAATGTAGATTAAATAGAATACTTAAGGAAGTTGTTGGCTAAATGAATTTTCTGTATAGCTGAAGATTCAACTCCTTAAATATCCATGCTTCAACTTTTGTTAGTAATCTTTCTTTATGGGTATACCTTTTAGCCAGAATAGAAAAAAAATGAATATAGTGGACCTTATTTTGGTGACCAAAATCTTTCAGTGTCTCAGGGCTATTGCAAGCTCAATGGGCATGGAGATTCTTCACTCTATTAGATCCTAGCTGTGTGGTACTTGGCAAGTCAGCAATCCCTCTGAGCAAATGTCTTTATCTGCAGAATGGGGATACTCATATGGTTGTTTTGCAGGATTGTTCCGAATATTAAATAAGATAATATTTGCAAATGTACTTAATACCAGGCTTGGCAAAAAGTAGGCACTCAGTAAATTAGTTGATGGTACATCCATTATGATTGTTCAAAAAATATATAGAAAATTGCATAACATTTATTGATTTCCTAAGAAACTGACATAAATTCTGAAATGAATTTATTTCCTCACAGGAAATTTTATCATAAAATTTCAGTAAAGAAGAAATAACACTATAACCCTAACAAAATAGTCTGAACTTCTTTTTACGAAATTAATTGAGTCATGGCTTTAGCAGAAATTCCCTGTTTTATTAATCCCTTTATTAAAAGAAAAATCATTACTGCTTTTACCATTCTCTTTAACGTGTAGTCTGTAAGATATGTTATAGGAAGTATGTGTCATTTCAAAACAAATAACTAGCTTAAATTACCCTCTTAATTGCTGGTTAAGTATTGTTGACATAAAGTCTGGCATCCTGAAGGTGTGTTAACCTAGATGTACAAGAACAATGCCAGGGCTGCTTAAAACCTTCACTAAAGAAGTTATATGCCTAGGGCATGACTACCCACCATGACCTGCCCCATTAGGAATTTATGATCAGATCACCCTGTGAAATTTACATAAAACATTTTTTTTCCATTACAGTTCCCCCTTTATATTATAAATCAGTCTGAAGGATGTCATGATAACCAACCCTTTGGTCAGATAATGTAGTCTCACAGTGCTAGAAAGGCTCATTCCTAGTAAGTTTTAGTTTTGACATCATCTTATTGACCATAGGTGATGCAGCAATTTCATAATCATGGAACCTGGCTTGAGGCCTATTTTTCCCTAAAAAGGGAAGGGCAGGTAAATGGAAGACAGTCAGTCATATGGATTTCGTTGTGAAAAAACACTCTGGATCACTCCCAGACTCTGAACTATCATGATCCAAATTTTGCCTTCTACTCATTTTCTGTGTCTGGCATCTAGTATAACATTTACATAAGCTTTTAAAAGGTATTAAAAGTTATCTTATACATCTTCTTTAGCTTGGCAAAAGTGTAGAATGTCTCCTTTCAATAATGTCACTCATCAAATTTAAGTCCAGCACTGTGGTGCATGAGGGAATGTAAAAACAAAAATGGGGATCCAGGGAGCAGGGAAGAACTAAGTGGCTGTCATGGGTTTCCCATGGTCCCAATTATTCATTTAATTTACATCTATTGTTTACCTATGCATATTCCCTGGAAATTTTCATCACTTCCTATGCAGTTTGAAATCTTTTGAGGTATTCCAGGAGCCCTCCTGAAACACTGCCAAGTTATTCCTACATATATTGAGATTTTAATTCTTAAAGCCTCAATTTCTAATGAAAATGAGTAAGCAATTAGCATTCTTTAGCTTGGCAGATTTATGAAGACATTTTATAACCTCTTGAAGCACAGGCCCTTTTACCGGCAAACATATTTAAGACATTTTTCAGCCTCATATTTCATAGACATAAAAATCAGTTATTAACATGGACTTATTTTTTGTAAAACCCAGGTAAAGACATATCTATTTTACTTAAACCAACAAACTTAAGTCAGCTTTTATTTCCAAAGGATTAATTTTAGATCATGTGAACTTGAAAAGCATTTCAGTTTTTTTTATTTCTGAGAATTTTAGAATATCCAGTTCTTACAAGTGCTTGCCTTTAAATTAATTTTAACAATACCGTCCAGAGTCAGAAAATTATCTGACATTTACAACATACATATATAGGCATATGCGGACTGACAAAAACAGAGAACAATCAAATCCAAATTTTGTTTTGGATGCCTTTTACAATTTATATCTGTACTTGACAATCAAGTTTCAAATGACCTTCCTCCTTTTAAAATAAGGACAGCCATTTTTAATACCTCAAAGAATTGAGTTGATACCTAAACAACATTTATCTAAATCCTCATTTGAAGCTTCAAGAAATCAATTAAATGTTTCCCATTCATTCTGCCTAATTTTATAGCCAACTTTTTCTAATTGTACATACAAAAGATTAGAAGTATCAAAGGATCCTCATCTTGGCCTGCTTAGTATTAATGGGAGGCTGGTTGTCCTGGGCGTTGTTGGGCTTGGAGGCATAATTTCCCATATTAATTTTGAGATATGTAAAGTCTGAACAAACTTCTAGGGAAAAAACTAGCCTTTATGTGCACTTTTCCAGACGAGCCAAAATGTGCTGGACATCCCTACAGGCCTGCTTTACAGCCTAGAGGAAAATTCTTTCTTAGGCAACCTCACAAGGATTCTTAATCACTTAAGAATATGTAAGCAAGAGTCAACAAGAATCAAACCCACACTACCAGAACCACAATGCTATCCAAGTGATGGGCTCCTCTTTTGGAGTGCCCACATTCCAGGGTGCTTTGCCTTCTCTCTGCGGCTTCTGTTGACTTTTCCAGGATGGGCTGCATTTACTTCACTGGATGCCTCATAGCACCCGTCTCTGCCACTGTGGATTTAAAAATCCGAACAGCTGTCATCACCCCATTTACTATTTGGGTTGGGGAAGCAAGTGTTCTTTCTTTTTCAGAGCTAGAGAGTCTAGTCTCTTATTTAACCAGAAAAAGATTTTGTTTAGACTCTCAGTATGCAATCCAATTAAAAACAAATTAAAAGCAGCAACCCATATTTTTTCCCTTTACCTTGGTTGTCTCAACCCTTATCCACCTCAAGAATTTTCTAAGAACAGCCCAAATAAATTAATGGCCTGCCACTTAAATTTAGCAAGGAGACCTGCAATTCAAAGAGAATCTCACCCAACTTCACTCAATGCAAAATGGGGAGATGGTGGGGCATAATGGGTCTTTGCTTATACTGAGCACCAGGTCCGGGTCTGTAGGGTGGCCCTGGGTGGGCTGCTTTGGAATCCTGCTGACTGTACCAAGTAAATATCAACATAAGAAATGTCCAAACCTGTAGAGAATTTTTAAGAGTTTATTTGAGTCAACTGATTACATATGCTGGGGAGCAAGATCTCACATGCTCCAGAGAATTAACAGTTTTGCAGCTTTTTAAAATATATTTGAAATTAAGGAGGGTACATTAGGAACATTACATGGAGGTGGCGATTGGATTATAGGATAGTTAACAAGGTTATGTACAGTCTTGAAGGTTAATACCAGCTTTGAGGGGTATTACTTCTGATATTTCAAAGACGTGTTAACCTAGGTGCATAAGAACAATGGGAAGAGCTGCTTTAAGCCTTTTACTAAAGAAGTTACATGCCTGGGGGGTGACTACTGACTATGACCTCCCCATTAGGAATTTATTATCAGATCATTCTGTGAGGTTATTTTCCATGGAACCCCCTCCTTTTATATTTATTTTTTTAACATCAATACCATTTGTTCATTATCTGCCATATTCGCACTAGGCACTATTAGGTTTTTGCATGCATTATCTTAACAAATACCTGAAGAAGTTATTATCAGCCTTTTTTTCATACATATCAGTCATATCTCATGTAACTGAAAACTCATATCTGGGTATGTCTGATTACAAAATCTTTGTCCCATTTATTCCCTAAACACACCAATTCCCCTTTCCCATCCTAATTCGATTGCCTACTGGCTGTTTCTGCTTGGATGACTCAGAGTACTTCAAGTTTAATGTTTAAAATGAAACTTATCTTTCCCCGCAAAACTTCATATTTCATTCCCAGCTCAAACTGCTTCTTGAATTCCTCATAAAAAACTCTCTGGCAATGACCACTGAACTTTTCCTAATGAAATCATTTCCAGCATGTTTTTCCCCTATCATACCCTAGGGGTTCACTTTATAGGCAAAATTGTCAAAAGATGAGACCCGAGGCTGGGTGATGTGAGGGCAGCGGACATAGATGAGGCATAACGATACACTGAAATCTAGAACTACCATTTCTTGTACATCTTCAATCCTCACAGCAACCTGATGACACAGCTAGTGCTATCTATCCTCGTTTTGCAGATGAAGATTTGAAGCCCAGAGAGTTTAATTCATATTACCAAAGTCCCACGCACTTTGGCGATATGAATATGTCATCTGCATTCTGTCTACAAATTATCAGCTTTTCATCACAATACAAGGCCCTTTAACACATGCTTCTTGTACTCAAGCTGTTTACAATGTAATGAGAAAGTTAAAATATAAATAGTCTTTTTTGAAATTAAATGTCCTAAGGTGCACTTCCTATGTCTGGTGTTTGTTTGTTTGTTTGTTTGTTTGTTTGTTTTCTGTGATACTATAATTTTACTGTTCTAATTCTCCCCAGTTCTTTATGGATATTTTTAACGTGTTAGATTCTCCTGACTTCTTCCTTCATAATTTACTGACACCTGTTCATTAATTTCTACTCACCACGTCCCGCCTAGATGGTATCCTTTCCATTCCCTTACATACAGTTCTCCATCTTTCCCGATTGGGAATGCACAACTAATAATATTAAACTTCTGCTTTTGCTAGTCATTTTCTTATTTAGAACCTCACAATGGTTCTTTTGCTTTTAATAACTGGACCCAGCCCAATTTCTTATCTTTTATGTCATAAAGTTCAGACATGAATTTTCCAAAACAGCCAGGAGAATCCACTTTTTCTTACTGGAACCTGTCTTGTTTGTCCCATCCCCAATCCTTCAATGATTATGTGGATTCTGCTTCCTCAAGTATTACATAAGTACTATAACTTTTATAGTTTACAGTGATCTTGAATGTCTTTGATTTACCTTTACCTTTATGGTGCAAGCTGCATATTGGTGCATGGAAATAGATACTGTCTGGCCTGATTTTAAGAAGGCACTGAAATAAAGCGGAATAGAAAAATAAACCATGTAATTGAAAGACAACATAGAAGACTCATCTTCTCCCTATCTTATTCCACTCCCACTATGGCTACTGGTTTTTTTTTTTTTCTTTTAATTAAAAATTTTTTTTCGAAATTACAGTTTACATTCAATATTATTAGTTATGGTGTGCAGCACCATGGTTAGAAATTTATATAACTTATGAGGTGATCCTCCCACTAAGTCTAGTACCCATTTGACACCATACATAGTTGTTACAATATTACTGATTATATTCTCTAAGCTGTACTTTATATCCCCATGACTATTTTGTAACTGCCAATTTGCACTTCTTAATACCTTCACCTTTTCATCTATCCCCCTACTGCCCTCTTATCTGGCAACCATCAATTTGTTCTGTTTCTGAGAGTTTGTTTCTGTTGTGTGTGTTTGTTTATTTTGTCTTTAGATTCCACTTATAAGTGAAATTACATGGTATGTGTCTTTTTCTGTCTGACTTAATTTACCGAGCATCATACCCTTTAGGTCCATCCATGATGGCTACCGGTTTTAAGTGGTGATGATCCACTAGCCTTTCCCCAACTTTGACATCATTTCATGCAGGTTTATATGTTTTATCTGAGATAAGAATACAATATAAGATTCATATTCTTCAAGTATAAGTTGCTATATGTCTTACACAAATCTAATTTATTCATTTTGTATATTTTTTATATGCGCAATTTGAGCCCATCAGTTGTTGTTTTTTTTTTTAGTAGGATAATGACAGACTGAGGCAAGGAAGAATCACCATAGAAGAATTTAGATCAATCTATCGAATTATTGCACACAGAGAAGAAATACTTGAGATTTTCAACACGTATTCTGAAAACCGAAAAGTTCTTTTTGAAAAAAATCTGGTTGATTTTTTGACACAAGAACAGTATATGCTTAACACGAGTAAAAATTTTGCTTCTGAGATCATTCAAAAATATGAGCCTATTGAAGAAGGTATGCTTGCCTTTCAAAGATTTATCAAATATTTATTTACAAAGTATTTTTAAAATGAATTTCAGTTATCAAATTCGAATTTTCAGATAGGTCAAACTTCTGGATAATATAAAATATAAAATATTACTGTCAGTTTTACTTTGAGTTTTAAGGAATGTACGTATACCTTTTATAAAGTTACATTGTGTAACCACGGCATTCTTTTCTATTTCATCGTCTAGCTCTTTTTTTTTGAACTGCTTTCATAATCTCCCAAGTGTTCAGAGATAAGCTTAGGTGTGGAAAGCAAGATGAGGATTTTGTAACATGGCACTGTAATGAAAGAAAATGTCGTGATATTCATTAATAAGATAAAAACCCAGTTATAGGCAGTCTTTCATTTTATACATTATATTATTGAAAATATATATGAACATTAAGTTCCTAAATGGAAACAATTGTGGGAAAGGAAAAAATATTAGAAAATTACCAATTCCTCCACTGTCTATGTGCGTAATTGACTATAACATTTTATAAATATTTAAAAATTTCACTTTTTCTTCACTTTTGAATATAGTTGTCTGGTTTAAATTAAATGACCACTTAGGCTTATGATCTGTCATATTCTTTTTTATCCTTGTCTCATCTTTCAATGGTAAATAACTTCAAAATTTTTTATTTATGCTCATCTTTAAATAAAATAATGCCAACATAGTTTAATAAGATTCATATAATTGCATAAATTACCCTGTTAAAAAATGGTGAAACTTGCACTAGTTCTTATTTTGAGACAAATTAAATTATTTACAACAAAGATAAAAACACTAACATAGAGCTAAAAGGTAGGATGGATGCTGTTATTATCATCCTTCCAAACACAGATACTGTTTATAGTGCTAATCATATAACAAGTAAATATTAACCCAAGCTGTCTGATTTAGAGCCAGTATTTTGCTTAAATAGATAATTTTGGTATATATTATACTTGCATGTAAAAATTTAGTGATAATTTGCTTAAAATGATAATATGCAAATGACCTAGCAATTCCATCTGTAGGCATGCTTTCAACAGATATATGTATATATTGTACCAAAAGGCATGTACTGGTTGTTTATAGCAACGCTCTTTGTAATAGCCCCAAACTGAAAATGATCTAAATGTTCATCAAGAATAGAATTCATAAATAATGGTATACTCACTTAATGGAATACTATACAACATGGCAACCGACAATGTCTAACCATATGCGACTTCAAAAATAAATCTTAGAAACAATGTTGAGCAAAATAAACCATCACAAAAAATACATACTTCGTGATTTCATTCCTCTAAAGCACAAAAGCAGAGAAAACTAATCTACGACATTAGAAGTCAGACCATAGAATACAGTTGGGTGGGGAAGTGGGGAGAGACCACAAGTCAGCAGGAGACAGGTTTTTGCAGTGCTGTAATGTTCTGTTCTTTAACCTTAATGGTTACTTAAATGTTTAGCTTGTGGAAATTCGTTCATCTATGACACGTACACTTATGTGTATTTTTAAAACATTAAATAAAAAATCAGAGATAATTAAATAATATATTTTCTACTTCAATGTTGAAACAGAAGAACTAAGGGTATTGTATAGAAAAATTTGTTTCCAAAGAAAAATTTTAAATAGTGTTAATTTTAGTTCTAAATGAATATTTTAGAAACATTACTACTGAATAAGTTTTAAAGTGAGGTGTAATTGTTACATGGCTAATGATATTTATGCATTCTTTTTACTTACTTTTTATAGTTAAGGAAGCACGCCAGATGTCAGTAGAAGGTTTTATAAGATACCTGTGTTCATCTGACTGTCAACTGTTTGAAAATGAGTGTGAAAAAGTTTATCAAGATATGACTCGTCCATTAAATGATTATTTTATTTCAAGTTCACATAATACATACTTGATATCTGACCAATTAGTGGGACCAAGTGACATTTGGGGATATGTAAGGTATTTACTTTAATTTTTTTTGTTCATAACATTTTGAAACACTTGGAAATTCCTGGGGAGTATCTACCTCCACAGGTTATATAGTTCACAGTAAAAGCAGGCAATGTGTGTTAGGCAAACACATAGGGAACAGTAATTTTGACTTGTGCATATCTTGGAGGTCCAACTTTGGGTGGCTATGTAAATTATTTTATGTATTAGTATCATATAATTTCCTTCTAATTTTGCCTGCTGACTTTTTCTCCTCGTTATTGGCCCTCTGAAGTTCCTGAATAATTTCAATACTTCTTATAGGAAACACATGAAGAAGATTTATCTTATTTAGCTAATAAGAACATCCTATATTTTAAAAAATGTGGTTAAAATGAATTCTCAGACATCAGGACACAATGCTATGAGTAAAACCAAAACATAAGTAGAATAAATTACATAATTTGGCATTTATAGATAATAATATATAGAGATTTGCATGTCAAATAATTTACTTAGATTAAAAGCAATTTATGCTGCACCTCTAATTTTGCATTCTACAGTGTATTATACTGTTGATACCAGGCTTCATTTTAGCCAGTCAGCTGGGGATACATTGGTGAGCAAGATTTTCAAAGCTGCTACCCTCATCTGTTCATGGGAATAGACAGATAATAAGCAGGTAAACAAATTGATGTTTTCAGGGACTGATAAGTCATATGGAGAAGATGAACCAGGGTAACATGATAGAAAGTAACTGGGGGATGAAGTTTGGTACTTTAGTTAAATGGTCAGGAAAGACTTATTGAGAGGTGACATAGTTTTGGTCTGAGTGATGACAAAGAGGAAGTTTCAGAAAAATCTGGTAGGGAAGAGCATGATAAGTAGAACTAGTAACAAGGGCTTGGCATGTTCAAACGAAAGACAGAAAGTGTGGCTTAAAACAAGTAAATGGAGGATGAAGGGAGATAAGTTTGAGGAGGTAGACAGGGTCAGTTTAAGAGGGTCTTAGATAGCATGGAAAAGAGAATGGATTTTTATTCCATTTGCATTGGGAAGCCATTGGAGGGGTTTTTTCCTTAGGATTATATCATAATTTGATGTACGTTTTACTGTGGAGGAAAGACTGATGGCGCAAGAGTGGAGTTAGAAGATGATGTGGGATTGATACTGTAGCAGTCCAGTGATGATGGTTATTTAGATGATGAATCTATGAGGCTGTATTTGAGATAAGTGGCTGAATTTGTAATATTTTAAGGAGACAGAGCCAACAAAACTTACCAGGCAATTTAGAGAGAGGTCTGAGGGAGAGAGTATCAAGATTTTTGGTCTGATAACCTAGAATACAATGATAGGTTGAGAGAGATGGTGAAGCCTGAGAGAGGAGGCCATTGCTCGATGGGAGGCAAAAGCAGCAGTTCAGTGTTTCCAGCATTCAGTTTGAGATACCACGTAGTTATCAAAGAGACATGTCAAATAGGAAGTTGGGTATATGTGCCTAGGATTGGGAAGGAATGTCCAGAGTGGAAAAATAGAATTGGAAGTAATCACCATATAGTTCATATTAAAAGCTATGCGATTGGATGATATTGCTTTAGGGAAACCATAGGTAGAAAAGTTACCATATAATCTCATGATAATGTCAAATTTGTAAATAAACATTACTTCTCCAATAAATTTAAGTGAATACGTAAACTCAGCACTATATCCACTTAGAATTCTGTAAGGATAGCTATACTTCCATCATAGAAATGTCTATTCATAATTTATTATTTCAAAATTTTTAAAAAGAGAAAATATAAATTTTAAACAGACTGATTTAGAAATACAATTATTTTTGAATTCCAAGAAAAAATATGCCACATAACTGAATATTTAAATTTAAATTTAATTGTATTTCTTTGTTCTTCACCCACTTATAGAAGATGAACTCTTAGAATGCAAGCCTTCCCTAATTTCTCTACTCATGAAAGTGGTATAATGTAATGTTTACCTATTCATGTTTAAGTTTTTGGAGCTGGCCTTTCCTTCCTTTCCCTCATTTGTTTATTATATGGCAAAGAAAACCTTTGTGTCTCAATTTCTTCATCTTTAAAAGAGGAGAACTATTATTAACTGTCCTATAGTATAATTTTCATCCATATGAAGTCTCTTAAAGTCATTTAAGTGCAACATTTCTTTACTGAGTGAGAGAGACATTTTCATTATTCATTCCCAAAAAGAGGACTCTAGTGTGAAATAGTAGAAAGTGGCCTCAGCAAAACAATGGAGAAGATGCAACTTTCTCTTATCTACCCCTGAATAAAAGGGGTTGGTTGGCATGACAAGGAGCAATCCATTCAAATCTTTTTGGCTGGGGTCACACCATGTAGTCAAAATAAGCAATTCGGTAAAGGTTGGTTGAATCAAAGGATGAAATTGAAACTATCTAGAGAAGTAGCAAGAATCAGTATTATTTATGTTGTCCTTCATGAAAAGTTTTCTTCCACAACTGAGTTTTTGGTAGTTTTTTGTCTTTTGTTTTCCTAGCAGAGAGTTCAAGGTTATTCTGTTAGCACCCAAGAAAACTGATATTTTGTAAGATAAAGAGGGCAAGACAATTTACCTTGACAATCAACTAAAAGGAGAGTAAAGCAAATATTCTTTTGTAGCAATTAACAAACTTTATAAACATATTGCTTCTTCTACAATTTAAAATCTAAATACACAAATAAGTCCTCAAGCTGAGAAATATATTCAGTTTGATTTATACATGTATAGCCCAATTTAGGACTTGTTTCTAAAATTAGGAGGTCACCTTATTAGCTGATGGAAATATCAATGTGTCAGACAAGATTAATTTAGAAAAGGGTTGTAGGCCCATTCCTCCAACACCAGGACAAGTAGACTGGAAAGCTCTGAATGCTGACCTTGTAGTACATCTCTACATGCCTGATCAAGTAGTGTGCACTTAAAAAACAAGCCCTGAAAGCACCTCAAAAAAGAATTTATTCTGTATTTCGTATTGTTTTGAGACCTCCAAGATACATGACCTTCACCAATTCTCTTCTCTTTTAATTCCCTACCTCTTCAGGTCCCTTTTATCTTTATC
Organism: Eonycteris spelaea; assembly: GCA_003508835.1. Taxonomy (NCBI): domain Eukaryota; kingdom Metazoa; phylum Chordata; class Mammalia; order Chiroptera; family Pteropodidae; genus Eonycteris; species Eonycteris spelaea. The sequence continues at coordinate 6,440,341 of PUFA01000053.1, forward strand.
TATATTATTCCCAAGGGAACATAAAGGTTTCCCCCCCCCTTTTTCCTGAATTCAACACCTTGATTTCAGTGTCATAATTGCTTTATCTTTTCTCAGTTACACTCCTACCTAAATACTACTTGAATCATCTACCTAGAAAGTTGATTAAATATGATCCCTCAAAGAGTCTATTTTCTATCTGGCCTATTTGGTACTCTGTGTATCTATTTGAAAGAATTACTGATTCTGTATCAAGTACTTGGTACTGGGGCCACATTCCCTTCTCCAAGTCGTTACGGCTCAGGTAAGGGTTTCTCAAATTCTTCACACTTCAGGTTAGATAGTTCTTTGTTGTTGGAGGCTGGTCTTATGCATTGTAGAATGTTTAGCAGCATTTCCAGCCTCCACTCACTAGATGCCAGTTGCAAACCTTCCCTTCATCTCCAGTTATGGTAACCAAAAATGTCTTCAGACATTGCTAGATGTCTCCTAAGAGGCCAAATTGTCCTGACTGAGAACCACTGGTCTAGAGTCAGAAGGTTATTTAATATTTTTCTTGTAAAACAAGTATTAACTTGATTTTCTATAGAAAAATATCTCCATGTATGGCAGGGGCTTCTTTGACCTTCTTCCTGGTATGTAAGTATCAATTCTAAGATTCTGGTGATACAAGTCAGCCTTTTTTTCATTCGATTCCCTCTCTTCCAAGATTGTGTTTAGGAGATTATTTCTGTCTGCCTTCTACATTTTTTCTTACATACCTCTAGCTTCCCTTGTTTCTAATATCAATACAATATTTATTGATAGTGCACTGCATATCAAATATTTTTTATAAGACTGAAATTTTGGTTCCTGCCCTTAAAGCATAAGTAATAGGTGGAAATTGCAGGATTCAGCACTGAATGCTGTATCATCTTGGAGGTGTTGGAATTATCGTTTTCACACATTAGTTCCATGTCAAGCCATGAACATAGAAAATAAGTAGAATGTGTTCAGTTTCACACAGATTGTCTGTATTATGGATTAATTTATGCATTTATTTTAAAATCGCAAGTAGTTTTAGAATATTTTGACACTAAAGTATATATTTTTAATGATACAGGAATGACAGTTTGTTTTGTTTAAATTTTGCTAGTGCCCTTGTGAAAGGATGCCGTTGTCTGGAAATTGATTGCTGGGATGGATCACAAAATGAACCTGTTGTATACCACGGTTATACACTCACCAGCAAGCTTCTGTTTAAAACTGTTATCCAAGCAATACACAAATATGCATTTATAGTACGTGCATATCTTTGCTAAATTATAGTTTATTATGTATAATGCTTGGCCTTAGTTTAGATCAGTGACATTTCAAATTGTGAGTTATGATCTATTAGTAGTGAAATTCATGTAGCTTATAGTTATTGGTATATTTATCAAAGTTTTTCTCAGTAAAGTGCATATTGTTTCATGGAACTTCTTGTTAAATTGTATATGTGTGCGTATTTTATATATATATATATCTACATACATGTATATATATATATAATGTGTGTATATGCTGTCACAATGTAAACATATTATTTCTTACTGTAAGTTATGGCCAAAAATATTTGAGAAATACTGTTCTATATAATAGTAAATATTTTACCAATATTCAACTGTTTTACTTTTTTATGACTGTGGTAGTATGGTGGCATTTATTTATAAAGCAAAGAATGTTCAGAAGTGTATTTTGGATTTTAATTTTATTCAATTAAAGTTATAGATTCAAAGATTTAGTGTTTTCTAGAACTTCTAAATTTAGATTACAAATCCTTGTCTATAAATTGAGCAGGTTTTAACAGTCACTCAATTTTAAATAATACTTGGTCCCATTTACAAACTTGGCTAATTAAGCACCCTCAGATATTTTAAATTGTTTTTGTAAATTTTGTATATTACTTCAATAGAAGAGATTTAACAAAATCTTACTGAATACTTAATGTATATCTAATAAATTAAACTTAAAAATAAGATAAACCTAAAGAATTCCTAATAATCAATACATTATCTATAAACATACATGTAACTTAAAATCACAAATTTAAATCAATTGTTCTGCCATTTATTAGAAAGAGTATAAAATGCTAAATACTCACAAAATATAAAAAAATTTGAAAAATTTTACCTTAATATAAAATGTTGATGTATGCATTGATTCTCTGAAACATCTAATTTCTAATGATTTCTAGATTTATATCTTTACCAAAACGTCCTCCTTGAACTCTACACCAAAATAAACAACTACCCATTTGACATTCGATTTGCATATTTAATAGACATATATAACATCATATGTTTAGAGTTGAGCTCCAGATAGTCGGTTTTCCGCCAGTCAGGCTCTTCCCCGTGGCCTTTCCGATCTCACCACCAAATGCTGTAACTTCTATGTGTTCAAGCTTAAATCATTGTTGTCAATTTTAACCCTCCCCTCTTTCTTTCCAACCTCTTAATAAGTTCTTCAGCAAATCCTCTTGGCTCTACTTTCAAAATGTATACCGATTTAATCGTTAACCTGTTCTTATTGTCACTGTCCTGGCCAACCGCCATCACCTTTCACATGGATTATTGCAATGGCTTTTATCCAATGTACTTGCTTCTCTTTCTTCTCCCGTGCGGTTTCATCTTAATGTATCAGCCAGCCTGATTTTTTTGGTAAGTCAAATCGTGTCATTTTCCTTCTCAAAAGTTTCAGTCCCACTCAGAATAAAAGCTAAAATCCAAGCTGTGACTCTCAAGGCCTTATATCACTGGTTTTCTTTTACCTCTCTGATCTCTTCTTCTCCTTTTGCCTTGTTCACTTGTCCAGGCTGGCCTCCATACTCTGTTTTCAAACACATTTCAAAGCTTTTGCATTTGGAATATTAACCCTTATTCTGAAATGCTCTTCCCAGATATTTGCATAGCAAACTGTCTCACTTCATTCAAGGCGGGTAACCAAGGCAATAAAAGCAAATAGAGACAATCTTAAAATTTAAAGGCCTTATAAGAATGGAAACCCCTACAGCTTCTAAGATCCCAAAGAGAGAGATGGAATGAAAAAAGGCTTTGAGCAACAAAGACTCAGTGAGCCTTGTCAGTTGCCCAAGGTAACTCAGTTTTGCAGCAAAGATTAGATTGAAGATTGAACTTACTACTCAAGATAGTCACCATTAATTTGGGAAAAAGAGAACAATGAAATAAAATGAACTTGGTGTAACTGATTAGGAAAGAACTTTGGTTATATTTACTGGCACATGTAACTTAATAGAAGCAAACAGATAAAAAGTCTGTTTTAAGGGAACTATATTGCCAGAAACAAAACAAAACACAACAAAACATAAGTCTGCCTCTTAGGTGAACTTTCAAACAACCCTTGGTCCAGAAATGAGCTACAAAAGTTGCTTGGCTTTTAGGAAAGCAAACTCTTCAACGCCTACTTTAGATGTGGCCAAAGAGGACAAAAGACAAGAGGACCTTCCCAGAGGACGGAAGCAAGGACCACCAAAGAAACTGAAAAAATGAGCTGTTCCCAGTGAGTGAAGTCAGGGCCTAATCAAGGAATCTATCTGCTGGACCATCACTTTGTCTAGACTCAAAATCACTTCTTATTTTTGGGAAAAAATTTTACATGTTCTCTTCATGTTAAACTGAGTCAATATACATGTATGTGGGTCTCTATGAGGAGGTTATTGTTGTAGGCTGAGTAGGGGCCACAAGGATATTGGGTTCTAATTTCTGGAACCTGTAAATGTCACTCTTTTTGGAAAAAAGGTCTTTGGCAATGTGATGAAGTTAAAGAAATTGAGAGGGGAGGTTATCTTGGATTATTTGGGTAAGCTCTAAATGCCATCATATGTATCCTTTTAAGAGGGAGACAGAGGGAGGTTTAGCAAACACAGAGGAGGCGGCAATGTGAGGATGAGGTACAGAGATTAGATTGATAGGCCTACAAGCGAAGGATTGTTGGCAACCACCAGAAGCTGGTCGAGGCAAGGAATAGATCTTCCTTAGAGTCTTGTTGATACTTTGAAGTAGTTTTTTAGCCAATGAAACTGATTTTAAAATTTTGGCCTCCTGAATAAATTTTTGCTGTTTTAAGCAACCAGGTTTGTGATAATTTGTTACAATAGCCACAGAAACTAAGATACTCATACATTGAAAAATGTAATATTATATCTCCTATTCAAAGGTCTGGGATAATACAGCATACCCTGCAGTATCTTGGCTTGTTTATAAATTGTAAATTTGTAAATTTGTGCCCCGATAATCATATATGGAAACAAAATAAAATAATTTTTAATAAGATCTAAAAATGAATATTCTCTATTTTGTAGCAAATTTCAAATTTATAGTGGTGAGAAAGCAGAAAATATCTTTGTAGAATCATCTTTATTTAACATATCCTCTTTATTATTAAAAACTGGAAATATCTTTATCTTTTAATTATAAAACAATGAGTTGTGTTTTTAGAAACACATTTTTAAACACATTACAAAGCTTTTGCACTTGGAATAGTAATTCTTGGAAAAGTAAAAAATTAATAAAGTAAAAAATTAACATTTTTAAATGTTAATTAAAAAGTAAAAAATTAACATTTCTCCTAACTTATCAGTGTTAAAGTTTTTCCTTCACATTTGAAAATATCTATATAAACACATAAACACACACATACTTTAAAGAGTGAAAATGTAGAATCTTACTCTTTGGCAACTTGCTTTTCTTCATAAGGCTATATTATAGACAAATTTCCATAGTAGTATATATAGCTATAACTCCTTCTTAACAGATCTATGTCATTCCTTTATGTTGATATGTTGTAATGTATTTAAATAAGTACTTGCTGTTGGATGCTTCAGTTTTCTGTAATTCTAGTGCAAATAGTAATTTTTATTTTTCTATAGATTTAGTGTTCTCTGTTTTTGCAAACGCAAAAGTGCTTTCAGTTTAAAGAATGCTTAATCATTTTTGCAAATGTAATGATCATCAGCAATAAGTTTTAAAATAGATTAAGTGATTCTATTAATTGCATTCAAGTCATTGAGGAGTTCTGATAAATAACTGTAGTAATGGTTAATTTTTTAGGCATCTGAGTACCCACTGGTGCTCTCTTTGGAGAATCACTGCTCCCCTCCCCAACAAGAAGTGATGGCAGACAATTTGCAGTTTATTTTGGGAGATGCCTTGCTTTCTGATATGCTTGATGACTTTTCAGACCAACTACCTTCACCAGAGGTAACATTTTGTCTGAGAAGCTCAGGTTAGAAACAAAAGAAAAAGCATGTCACTATTATATTGGCTCATGAGATTGGATTAGAGGTCAAAGAAAATGCTTAGATTTGATTATTTATAGAGATGTATCTTTGCAATGTGCTGTGAAACATTTCTGTGAGTGTTTAGTGGATGTATTTTGACAAGAGAATATATAGAAATATATGTAAAAATACACATTTTTATTGTGTGTCATACTCCATGAATCCAAAATTTCAAGTCAGTTAATATTAGGCTGCAGGAATTTGGTCTGTTTTATAGGCAAAAGCTAAGGAAGGGACAAAGATCATGGCTGTAAATGTAGTCCAGGACCAATACCTCAGCATCTGGATGGCAAGTTCCCTCTTTTTTTAATCTTAATTAAAATTAAAAATTTAATGCTCTTTTCAATTCTCCTAGCTGTATGGGCCCATTTACAGCTTCAGTTGAGCATAGTCGAGTATTTGGTTTAAAAAAGCACCCCCACCCTACCCTCATTATTTCAATTTGCTCTCCAGCTGTCTCTTGATTATTCCCTGTCTCAACCCAAATTTCCATTTCCTCATCCCTTCACAGCATACCCAAATGAGCTTCCTCTTCCACTTGCATCACAGTAAATAAATACCTCGTGTTATCAAAGACTTTCCTACTGGTAAATTCTAATGGACCTGTTTCAGTATTTATCTGACTTGTTCCTTTGACAACATTCAATACTGGGGATGCCTCCTTCCTTTTTTTGAAACACTGTTTTTTTTTCTGCAACACCACATTCTTTAGGCTTTCCCCATTCCTCTCTGGCCATTCTTTCTTACTTTTTTCTGCTGGCCTCAAATTTTATCAGGTGATAAATGAACTTTCTTTTTTGAGTGATAGTATTGTCTAACAACCAATAGTTTAGTTTTGACATATTATCATTTTGGTGTAGAGCAGTGTTTTTATAATATTTGAATATTTTCTTTTATATTTTCCTTATTTAATAGGGTGAAATGTAAAGATAAAGGTATTTTGACAGCAGTGACAAGAAGTAGAGGGCTCATGATAAAATTGAGATGGACAAAATAAAATGAACACATGCAAAAACTTTAACCTCAAAAGAATGCTCACACACAAAATGTATTCAATTACACAGGAAATAAATATTAAGTAGCTTGTGCAAAGTGCTGGAAACATCATCAAAGATTTAATCTAACAATCAGGGTCTAATTTAGTAAATTACAGTAAGTTTTAACTTTATAGGAATAGAATTCCTCCTATTATTTATAAATATATTTTTTAACAAAATCTATTTTTAATATAACATGTATGTTAATATATATATTCAGATATATCGTTTTCATTACAGTTTTTGTTTCCATACTAAAGTAAGGAGATGCTTTCCAATGAGTAAATGAAGAATTAGAGATAGTCATTTTCTCCTATTGCACTCAGTCTTCAGTGTACAAAAGAATTGCCTCGAGACTGGTTAAAGAGGCATAATTCCAGTCCTACAAGTCAAGATTCTGATTCCCTAATTCTGAAGTAGATCCCAGGAATCCGTTCTTTTAACAAGCACTCCAGGTGATGCTTTTGCTATATGTAGTTGCAGAGTGCATTTTGGTAAACTCTGTACCAGAGGGTAATGTCAAGGTCATGGTAAAAGAGAGAAGGCCCAAGATGATGAGTAATTTGAGTGGGTGTATCTTGAGACGACAAAGGGAAAGGACAAACAAACAAACCTCCTTGAAGAAAAGAACTTAACGTCATAGTCCAGATTTCAACAGCATTGTATACAACATAGCAGACATGAATGAGCATATTTGTTATTTAATGAATATTTTAAAAGGGCAAAAATAAACTAAGTGAAAGATGGGAACCAGAAAGCTTTGGATTTAGATCGAGTGATTCTGTTGGTGAATTTTGCCATATTCCTAGTTTTGATGGATGGGAAATATTAAGTTGATGGTGCTGGTATGCAATACAGTTGAAATGTGAAGAACATTTACAAATCTTTAATTTAAATTTAGTCTGTACTAGATGCCAGACACTACAATAGACATTTTTACATACCTGATCTCTTTTAATACTTTTTATTATTGGATAAAAGAGTAATGACCTGAAGCATTTACTAATCCGAAGTTGTAGCATTCTAACTTCTGTAACATTGCAGATATTTTAACATATATATCATGTATTTCAAAATTTTTAAATAGTTGTAATTTGTGAAATGTAAAAGAAATGGGGCTACAGTAAGTCCCAATCATAACAGGCTTACTTTTTGGTGAATTTTATCAATACCATAATATCACCAGTGTCCATTAGGGTATTTATAGAGGTGTTGGAAAGATGGAGCTCTTATCTTATATCTCTTACTACTGAGGGCTAATTGAGAATATGATGAAAAGCTTTTCCGTGACTGTTATGAATGTATGTAATTGTATCTTTTAATTTTTTTTTTCTGTAGGCATTAAAATTCAAAATACTAGTTAGAAACAAGAAAATAGGAACCTTAGTGGAAACCCGTGAAAGGAGAAATTCTGATAAGCATGGTCAGGTACAGGAATTTGAAGAATATGAAGAGGCAGATAAAGAAGAGGAAGAGGACAAAGTCAAAGAAACATTTGCTTATTTAAAAGACTATCCAGAAAAGGAAGCAGAGCCAAAAAATTCAGTTAGATTGCCACTTTTCAGGAAAAAGAGGGTGAGATGATACTTTAGGAACATCTTACATGTGATTGAAAAACTGTTTTCTTTTCTTATTGGTGGGGAATTCAAAAAATTTTTTAGAAGGGAAAATCTTTTTCCTCTTACAGAAACTAATCTGTCATTTAAATTTTTTTTGGAAAATATTAGCAGTGGAAAATAATTTTTTAAAATTATATTTTTTCCTGTTGTTTTTACATATTTTTCTTATAGTCAACAAATATTATGTGTTCTTATGTATTATGCATTGTGCAGTGTACAAAAGATACAAAGATAAACAACATAATGTCTCTGCTTTCAAGGACAAAAAAACCCACAAAACACTGTTTATAATACATAGTATTATACGTATACAAATTAGTGTGACATAAGAAGGTATATCAGGTTGCAAGTGACACAAAACTAATTCATGTGGTTTAGGTAAAATCAACTTTTGGCCCAATTAATTAATTGGCCCACATGAATGAAAAGTTTAGGGAAAGGAATTCTAATTTCAGTGATGACTTGGTATAGTGTCTCAAGCAAAGTCCAAAGAACTTAATTTCTTTCTCCAACTTCAGCCTCACTTTCTCGATATTGGTGTAAGACTTTGCAAAGTTTCAGCTTTATTTGCTTTCAGGTTCAAATCCCCTGGAAAGCCTATCTGTTTCTCAGCTGACCAAGTAAATTCTTTTTGTACATCAGCTCTTACCCAGTTATATGCACATCCCTGAACCAATTACTATTGATAGGGGAATGCAAAGCTTCAATTAGCCCGGCCTGATCTACATTATTGATACTTAGCACATATATTGAGCATGAACAAGAAATGATTTCCCAAAACAAGACTTGGGAAAGGACTAAGAAAAGTGTAAAGGATACAGATGCCAAGCTGTAAAAGAGCCAGTGTACGCTATACAATAGAAGTTACTCCAAAATGTTAGATCACACTGGAAATACAAGTTACTCATGAAAAAAAAAAAATCTAAATTTGTAAATTTCATGAGAACAAACTGAGGTCTTTAGGAAAAAAGAAATAATAAATGTCACTTTCAATACTTGTTACATTAATTGGAATTTTAGGTGTGGGCTGTTTCATATTAACATTAAGCATTATCATCATAATAAGTAATCACACTGACCCAATCCAAATAGGTTTTGCAGAGATAATCTTACGAAAAGACTAAAATTATTGATGTGAAACTATATTTTCTTTGTTGGAAAAGATACTTTTCAAACTATTAGTGCAAAATTGTGAATTTACTGCATTTTATTTTTACATCAAAAAAGGTAAAAGTGGCTCTGGCCCTATCTGATCTTGTCATTTATACTAAAGCTGAGAAGTTTAGAAGCTTTTACTATTCAAAACTCTATCAACAATTTAATGAAACTAATTCTATTGGAGAGTCAGAAGCTCGAAAACTTTCAAAACTTTCAGGTAAATTCTTATGATTTAAATAGATGAAGTATTTAAACAAGGTATATTCACTGCTAAGGTGTCCAGATTGATCAATGATATAAAAAGTACATTCTCATAAGATTTTCAACATATTTAACATAATTTTTTAAAAGTTACATTAAATTTTATTTCACAGAATTTAACCAATAGTCAACTTCTTTAAACTATGAGATTTTGATTGAGAATATCTAGTGTGGATACTTTGGTGGGCGGGGCTGTGGTAAGTAGTTTATATGGAAAAGCAGAGTGACAAGGCTGCAGAAGAAGGCCGAGCTAAGTTGCAACTTGAACTTTGTCTTGAAACCAAAAGTGAGCAGGAGAAGATTGATATCTCTGGAGTCGCATGTTCCCTGTGTGTTTCTGAAAATGCCTTTGCTAGCACTTAAGGGTGAGACTGCCGGGGGGAAGAGATGAGCCAGGGTCAGCTTTGTGGACTCAGCAGGCATCTAAGATGCAGAATTAAATAGACCTGGAGGCTCTCTGTCTCAGGTAAAGGAGAGGCCAGAATGCCAGATGGCTGTACAGTGTGTACTGTCACTGCACACCTGTAGAGGTATGTTTGTCTCTGCATCTTCTTTTATCTATATTTTGATTCTAAATCTGAAGTGGGTTATTCTGTTTGGTAGAGCCCAAGATGCAACAAAGCCCAGGAAAGAGAATGGGAAGCAACCCTACTTTCTTTTCAGACTTATATGGCAGGGACTATCCCCTTCTTTAAAAAGGGATGGATAATTAACTCAACAGTTAAGTGACTTTGCAAATCCTTCTGAGAAACTGCAATCTACCATGTTATATAGAAACACTGTGGCAGAAAATTCAGTACCTGGAACTGACTTGAGAAAAATTTTTGGTTGTTTGGAAATGTGGATTCTGATATACTTATTTGTTGGTTAGCCTCATTAGGCTGGCCACTGGTACCCAAGGGTTTTGAGGTATTTATTAGCTCATCTCTTTAAACTGCCAATTAGAGAGAACCTGGATATATATTTTAGGGCCTTTTTTAAAAATTGCAATTTGTGATAAAAAAAATCAGTAGTTCTGGACCACAGTTAAAATAGCAGAGTAGAATAGAGAAGAGTATATTATATGCGGTAAGAATAAGTATTGTTTTATTTATAATTTATAGTTATGTCTTAGGTTGTGATATAAAATATATTTCTTACTATGAAGTCTTGTCAATGGAGTTTGAATTTGAATGACATACTTTACTAGTCTCTGTCCTTTTAAACTATTGGATGGTTTTTGTTCGTGAGGATAGGACCTTTGGGGACAGCAAAAGCAGTAAAAGTATAAATAATTCTCTCACTCTCATTGTGTCAAACACTTGCTCAAAATCTGAAAACAATTGGGTAATACTAAATTGAGTTATAAAGTATAGTATCCCCATCTCTTTAGAAAGAGCATAGAGCATTTTTCTTGAACCCAAAGTCAATAATAAATAATGATACAGGCAAAGGTGTATTGCAAGGATGTTTATCATTATTACAAACCTAATCATCAAGTTTATAATAAGGTAAAATCAGAAACAGAACTTTTCATACCTATAAATATTTTAAAGTCATTAAAAATGTAGTAGGATGATTATTTTGTGTTATTTTAGTAAGTAAAACAATGGATTTATAAAAGAATAAACAATATAATTTAATACAAAATAAGTATATACATATGACAGAAGGATGGAATGAAAAATACCAAGAGTTTATCAGTGGTTATTAACTGAGTGAAGAGATTGTATGTGGTTTTATTTATTTTTTAAATTTGATTTTCTCATTTATCTAAAATAAACACGAATTGCATTTGTAATAATGGAGCATGGTTAATTTCTATAGGTTACTCTCAGAAGTCACAAAATCATATTATGTTAAAGGTCCTTAGTCATCATTCATGTTTATCACTCTGGGAAAAATTAAGACCCAGAAGAATACCTGTATTACCAAAAGATAAATACCTTGTATTATGATGCTAAGATACACATGGCGCTTTATACATGAGTAACTTCAAAATACACTTTCTCTTAAGGAGTGTATAACTTCTGAAAATGAGTGCTGATGAAATAACTATAATCAATGTTAACTTCAATAACTAATTTTTTACTTGATAATGCTTCCTAAAGAATAGTATTCAAGACGAGGGTGGTAATGATTCTATTGTAGTTTGACTAGCGAATACAGTGGACCATAGGCATTAACCATTTCTCCCATGACTGGTTAGCATGTTAGCAGGAATGGTTGTGAGAACAGGATCTGCCTAGTGAAAAAATAAAAACCTTGGAGAAACTTAAAATTTGTGGTATGTTTCAAAAATTTGAAGGGGTGTTCAGTGGTAAAGGGTGTAAATTAGTTTTGCATCTTAAGTGATTTAAAGAGACTATATAAAATTTAAACTTATAAAGAATATATAAGTAAAAACAGAATATATATAGAAACTCGAATAGACTGTGTGTGTGTGTGTGTGTGTGTGTGTGTGCATGTGTGTATGTGTAGACTACAGGTGTAGACCTTATTTTAGAAAAACATTTGAAATCATCAGAAATATTGGGAGGTAGCAAGTTCTCTTTCAATAGTTCTCGTTTAGTGACTGAATGAATAGATATTGTGGTAGTTAGGGTTGGGAGCCGAATCATATAACTTTAAAGTCTCTTTCAACCCTGAGAATTTATCACATATTCAACTGGATTAATTTGTACAACATCAGATAGCTTTGTATGACTTACATGTGATTCTGTCCTAATGTGACAACCAAAGGGAAAATGTAGAAAGATAGATACTACTTTTGTTTTAAAGAATGGATGCGTTTTATTTTGGAATTTTATATAACCTTATGTCAAAGTGAAATTAACTTTTATGCAAAAAAACCAAAATATATTATCTAATCAATTTTTCTCAAGTGAATGATTAGTGTGCATAAAGTTGCATAATAAATTATTAATTTCTTAATAACAGTGAATTACACTGTCAAATGTAAAAGTACAGATTTATTTTGATTTCCATGAATTGCAAATATTTTTGCCAAGACAATACATATACATATTATTGAAATTATTATAGAATTATATAATATATAAAGTAGTTAATTTATTTGAAACCTTTCACAATGTTTGAATAATTTTTTTTTAGCCAATGATTTTATTCTTCACACCAGGAAGTTTGTTACCAGAATATATCCCAGAGCAACAAGAGCAGACTCTTCTAATTTTAATCCTCAAGAATTTTGGAATGTAGGTTGTCAAATGGGTATGTTATATAAAATACTGAGATTTTTTTTTTTCAAAAATAAGATAAAATGAATTACTTTTGTAAATTAATGAAAGATTCTTGAAAAGAGCCCCATAGGAAGATTTTTCTTGGCTTTGGGTATTTCGTGGTCGGGCAATAACGATGAATCGTTTCAAGAGCTGAAGTTATTTCTAAACGTGTTGGAGAGGGTAAATAAAGGTAAGAGTTGGGGGTATGGAAGTAACTTCATGAACCGTTAGCATGGAAAGTGTAGGGAGGGAAAAAGGAACACGAAATGGATGCAAGAGGAGAGTGCAGATAAAGTCCTTGGCTTGAAAGATTTCCTAAGGGCCTCTTCAAATTAAGTGATCTCTACCTTTTATACTTTACACCAGCTTCTGCTTTTATAGCTGAAAAGTGAATGAGATTGCATAGCTTTGTGATTTGTCATTACCAGATCCTCCCTGTTCCAAATTGATCAGCTGGTATAGCACTAGAACTAACCAGTCAGAAAGTGCCAGGTGTTAATCCTTCTGCTACTGGATTGTGGAGAAGCCTGTAGGTTTGCAGAGCTGAGGAGAACAGGGCCTGGATAGTGGTGGTGGGGTGTTGGCGTGTGGACAGTGATCCTGTATGCAGTGGCTATTTACCAGGTTATACACAGGTATTTCCATATTTTAACAATATTGCTCTGCCTCTTTCTCAAATTCTCGTCAAGTGGTAACAGTATCTCTTTGGATCTGAAAGCTTATGATATAGTTGTTGCCTTCCCTTCCAGCATTTAATGTACTGATTTTCTTTATTCTCATATTTCTTGGATGTTATCTGACATGTACATTGCTATTGTATAGTCTATACTGTGTGCCATTTTGATTCCTTGACTCAAAGCTATAAAATAATTTACAGACTAAACTTTGAAACTCACCTTCATGTTGATATAGTCATGGGAGATGGAAATTTTTATAAATTATTAATTATTTGGCTGATGAGGCTTGCTCCTAAATTGTTTGAAGATATAAAATCCATGATTAGGTTTCAGTAAATCTATTGTGTTTCTTTAGCCATACCCTCTATTTCCTGATAATGTTAAAATACTTTTTTTTTTTTTCTCACAGTGGCTTTAAATTTCCAGACCCCTGGTCTGCCTATGGACCTTCAAAATGGGAAATTTTTGGATAATGGTAGTTCTGGATATATTTTGAAACCACAATTTCTAAGAGATTTTGAAACAGAGTTTAATCCATATGAAATACCACAAAACAGTAATCCAGTTACACTTACGATAAGGGTAAGATTAATAACTTTTTTTCTTTTTTGGTTATTATTCAAACTAGAGAGTATATATTAATATTTTGAGTTCATTGGTTTCCTTTAATGCCTTTTAAATTTCAGCTGATCATTTCGGTATTATAGGTGCGTGGCATTTTAGCATCCTTCCATATCCGAAAAATGTCTTTCTGTTGACTTTTCGAATGAATGATTACCAGCCTGTGACTAGAAATATTGAGGCTAAAACCTTCTCTCCTCCAAAGGTGATATTATCCCATTGTCTTTAGGCATTTAATATTGTGGTGGAGAAGTCTGAATTTGGCCCACTAAATTACCTTGTGGATATGCTGTTTTCCCCTCCTTTAGGGAATTTTACTAGGAAATTCTTGGAGCAATATGATTTTCAGTAGTCTCCAGAATTAGACTTTTGCAAATTCAGGATTTTCCCTCCTCATGTCTCTGAATATTCCTTGATTACTTAGAAATCAACAGTATTCACATGCTTTTCTTGAGTATCTTCCCTTGATGTTTATTATTTCGTGTCACCTTTGTCACTGTCTTATTTCTTTTACATTTGTTTTTCTCTGTATTTGATTTTATTCTTTCCTGATTCTAATGTAGATGTGAATTTTCACCTGCATTATTAGTTTTCTCCTCAATTTTTATTTACCTATATTGCTTCCTTTTTATTTCTACCCAGCACTCTTCCTTTGACTACTATCTTATTATTTCATCTCCCATCTTTTGTTTTATTTCATCCTGTGGGATTTTATGGAGGGCAAAAGTAGTTGCCTAACATGTATTGTATTCCATAAATACTTTTCAAAATCTTTCTTCTTCTTCTATAACCTGTGTCATTTTTGTTTCCTTTTTTTTTAATGTCACCAAATCTTTTGACAATTCCTAGCTTTTTCTCTCCACTTAATTCTAAGCAATTCTATTTTATATGGTAACTGTACCTGTTGTTTGCAAATAAATTAGGAGTTTGGTCTCTGGTCCCTCTCTTTACTTAGCTAGTTGCTCCTAGACCATATGAACCACCTCAGATTCTACTCTGGAATATTGATACTTATATTGCTGTCCCTGGTCAGTTTTATTGTGTATAGAGTATAGTTCTGCTGGCTCTGCTGGCCGATGACTCTCTTGCTCCCCTCACCTGGCTGTCAGGGGACAAGAAAATCTAAAACCTCCAGAATGGACTTCTTTCACAACTCCTCTCATCTCAGTTCGTTACTGTCATAAAGTCGCAGTGGGTTGGAGGGACCATTTTTGTTTACTTCAGGTCCTAGCCATTTTGTCCCAGGAAAGAATGGGATGAAGTTTAAGCACTGTTTTTCCAGAGATTAATGTGAGAAGAGGGTACAGCAAAGATGACTAAGATGAAGATTATTCTGGCTACCAAAGGAAATAGTGCCAGTGAAATATGTAACTGACTTTTTTCCTGGTTTTTAGGGGTTTTTTCACTCTAAACTAGGAACATATAGTAGATAGGTAGAAATCACCCGCAGCGCTGGATGCAGCCCAAAATTGATTAGTTGCACTGTTTCTAGAATCTGACAAAGTGTTGTTTACCTTAAGCTTATTTTACAATGTTGTCATAACCTTAGTATCCTTTTTGTAACTTTAGTACAAAATTTAAAAAATTAACTTTTTCTTTTATTAATTTTTTTGTTGGTTATTATGTAAGCTAGATAGTATACATTAATATTCTGAGTTTCAATTGAAATCCTTTAATGCCTTTTAAATTTCTGTCAATCTTTTCAGGTAATATAGGTGGGTGCTTTCAGCATCCTTCCATATTTGGAAAAAGTCTGTTGCCCTTTGCATGAGTGAAAAATGCAAAAAAATTGCATTGTTCTGGTTGTTTTAAGCAACTAGTCGAGTTCTAGTTGTTGTCCTAGTGAGAAGAAAGGATGAATCAGCCACCTTTTAAGATCCCTTCACATAAATCTCCTTGTTGTACTTCTAGGTCTTTCTCTCCTTTTTTCCCCCTGCCTCCTAAGCAATTTTTCCTTACTTTCTTTTGTGGGTTCCTCTTTCTCTACCTCTGCTAAAATATTTATGTTGCCTAAAACTTTTTCTTAATCTTTATCTAGAACTACATATTCTCCTTGTGTCCTTCTATACACATTTATGGTTTCAGCTACCAACAATGCTCAAGTCTTTAATCTGGCTTGGTTTTAGGGGTATAAAAGCATATTTTTAATAGTCTTCTCAGCATCCCTACCTATTTAATCACTGTTCTGCCAAACCTAAAATATTAAAACTGGAACATCACTTCCTAATTAAATATACTTCTATTTTATTTAAATCTCAATGAATTGAGTCAAATTCATTAACTCAGCACAAGTTAGAAAACTGGGAGCCATTCTTCTCTTTAGTATCTCCACATCCCATGTCCAATATATCTCTAAATTCTGTGGGTCCTACTTCTAGATGTCTTTCTAACTCATTCCTTGGTCTGATGTCTTTTGCTGCTGTCCTTTTTTAGGAATTTGTCACCTGTCATCACATCTATTCCTTTGGTTTCCTAAGGGGTTTTCAGGTAACCTGTCTCACTTCTCTTGATCCATCTTCCAGAGAGATTGACCAGAGCGATTTCGCTACAATGCTAAGCCTATCATGCCTACTTAACATTTATTCATATCTCCTGATTGCTTTCTTAGTCAGGTCATGGCATACTGCTCTAGGCCCATCTCTCACCACTTCCAGTCTTCACCTTATTCTGTAACCATAAGGAGGCCTTCTCTGTTTATGACGACACCTCCATGTATTGCATATACTGTTTTCTTTGACTGGACTCTTCTTCCATCTTTCATCTGCCTTTTGGGTTCTGACTCATTTTTCAAGAGTCTCTTCTTCTTGGAAGCTTTTCCCTATGCTTGGTTGTGTTTCATTTTATAGTTTTCTTTCTTTCTTTTTTTTTTTTTCCACATGTTATGCTTGCATATATTATGGCACTTACCACATTGTATTATAATAGTTTATTTACTTATAGTACTTGTCATTCTTCCCCATTCGTC
This sequence comes from Eonycteris spelaea, assembly GCA_003508835.1. Classification (NCBI taxonomy): domain Eukaryota; kingdom Metazoa; phylum Chordata; class Mammalia; order Chiroptera; family Pteropodidae; genus Eonycteris; species Eonycteris spelaea. Next base: position 6,457,196 of record PUFA01000053.1, read on the forward strand.
TAAGGATCTTTTAAGGATAAGGACTTATTCACAGTGCCTGACACAAAGTGTATGCTCAATACTTGTTGGTTAATTAAATGGATGATTTCTTTTTCAAGTTGAGAATAATAAAAAGAACATACATTCTCTTTTATTGAGAAAGTAAAGATGGAAGATAGGTAGTCTGCACAGATGTTTCCAAATACCATCTGTTTGTAGTATGAGGGGTCTCATGTAGGGGCATAAGTGACATGGTATAAAACAGACAGGGTTAATGACTTTCCCAGGAAGCTGCTACGAAGCCATGTGTCTTTCCCTCATGTTTCTATAATACCAGGGAGCTTTGTGATTACATTTTGACTTGCACAAATTGTGGAGGGCATGATTTGGCAACCAAAAGACCTAGTTTTATTACTTTTCCTATGCCTTTGATGATGCCATTCAACATTTTTGGTCTATTCTTTGTCATCTGCAAACTGAGAGTTTAGAATTAAGTCAGTATTTTCAAGCTTATAAAAGTGTGAAACCATTTTTTAAGTTCCAAGTTTCATGCATAAGGCCAACAGATGAAAGTAGAGCTACTCTGGTAGGCCATGGAGGATTTTCTGTGACATCTATCTCTGCAGTTGTCCCTTGAAGGGCTTTGTGAGTATACAAATTATTTGAACAATAATCTCTAAATTCTTTTTCAGTTCTTATTCAATTATCATTATTGTTTTTTGTTTTTTGTTTTTGTTTTATCGGTATGAGGTACACTAAAGGGAAACCTTCTTCATGTTGGTAGAGCTGATATTCAGCTGGTGTGCTCTAGTATCGGTGTACTAGTTGGTTATGACCAGTGTTCTTTCTAATTACCCTAATGTCTAATTCTGCCGATTGATTGACACCCTTTTCATACTGATTGTTAAATATTTGCACAGTACCCTGGTCTAGCTAATGCCATAATGTGTAGATGTAGAAAAGGAAAAATTACATATTGACATTTTTTTCTCTTATTTTCTTTTTCTTTTCAAACTTAATTTTTATTTGTTCCTCTTTATTATAATCTTCAGAAATTGAAATCATCCCTCAATGTTTAAATTAGTATATTTTGTAAATTAGTACACTTCAAATATTGATTTTTTGTTCAAATTTTATTCTTTAAAGTAAAACAAATCTTTGCTTCAACAGTTAGCCTGACTAATAAAAGGATATGTAAAACTATTATTAATTACTTTTCTAATCATTTTTTTCTGATACCCAGTCCCAAATATGCATATGAAATAAATAATTTTGTAATTCTCAGGTTACTTATGATAATATGGACAACAATGGATAATGTAAAATTTTGTAATAAATTATTTAAACATATAAATTATACCCTCATAAAATGCTACCTAAGAAATTATGTGCTGCTTTTTATTACATTTCAGAAGTAGTATTCATAGTTTACAATTTTTGCTGTATATATACAGTATGAATTTGAAAATAGTTCATTAGAGTAACTCAGCCTGAATTTCAGTAGAAGGTGATCATAACAATGCTTGTAAGTAATGCTTTTTAATAAGCATAACAAATACTTTGAAAAAAAAAACACATGTTGTACCATAAACTTTGGACAATGTGATTTCTACTGTAATCGCATATTGGTAAAATGGAATAATTTAGACATGTTCATGGTATTCATCTATTAATACTTGAGGAAAAATAGTTAAGTTTAAAATTTTGCATTATTTTCCACTTTCAGTTTTTTTAGAGAAACTTATTTAGAGTCTGGTTTTTTTTTTGTATACATGTTTTATTTTGAAATTAAGTGGTAATGCAGTTTGATATTTTGTTAAATTCTTATATTCAAATGTATTTGCACAGCTCATCAGTGGTGTCCAGTTGCCTCCCAGTAGTCATTCATCATCTAACAAAGCTGACACATTAGTGATTATAGAAATTTTTGGTGTTCCATATGATCAAATGAAACAGCAGACCCGTGTAATTAGAAGAAATGGTGAGCTTCAAATATATTTTATTGAACTTCTATTAGAATTTTTGTTGGAAAGCTTAAAAATTATATGTTGATAGAGTTTTAATATATATTTGTTACTTATAAGGTAAAGGTTTTGCATTATGTTCAAGATGCAGCAAAACCAGCTCGATAATGATTTAATGCATTATTTAGATACATTTTCAGATTACAGCAAAAATTTATCTGACCTGAACAAGTACTACTTTTTTTCACTTTTCTCCTACTTTTTATGTTTTCACTAATATCACTGAATTAAGAGAGGCATTTTTATAGCTGCAAAACTTATTAGCTTCTAGTCTCTGTGTAAAATAAAGAACTTACGATTATTCTGATACAGCATTACTTCACTGCTCAAATTATTTTAGATAAATGTCTGTGGCTTCTGACTCAGGCTAAAGATACCATAGAAACCTACTCATACAATGTTTGGATTCATAATTCATTCATTGTTGCCAGAGGGAAATGAAGGAAGGGAAGAAATGTCTTTGGTAAGGTTTCAGTATTCTGGTATCCCATGATATTTTATGTAATACGTACTGAAATTGTCACTTCTTCTCTTAGATTGAAATCATTAAGTAAATTAGAAAAGTGTAGATTCCTGGGATTAACCGTTAGTGAAGATTACCTTGGGGGAGATCTTGGAACTGATTTTTGAGTCTAGAATCTTCTTTGAGTGGATATTCCCAAAAGTATAGTGGACTCCATTTCAGAGTTAGAAATATGCTCCAGGCTAAGTGGCATTGACAGAGAAGTAGGTGATGTTTTATTAGTTTCTTTTTTTCCCTTGGGTGATAATCCCCTATAATATGAGTACTAAAACATAGAGAAGAAAATTTAAACATGCTAGGGAAAAGTAAAGAAGTTTAAGGTGAGTGGAATATAGATTACTTAAGAAAAATTATTGTGAGATAAAATAACATACTGGGGATGGTCATGGAAAATCGTGAAAGCTGTGATAAGATGTTAGGAACTTTCTCTTCTATAGAAAACGAATAAAATTTAAAAATTTAAACAGGGATATAACACTAATAGAGTTGAGCTTTAGGGAGATTGTTTCTGCAGATTAGATAAGAAGAAGTGTATGAGAGGGAAATGAGAAATACAAAATAGAGTCAGGATATGATTGCACAGAAGATGTAGAAATCAGGTCATAAAGGACTGTGGCATCAAAAAATGAATGGAGGATGTATGTTAGGAAGACTAGCAAAAGTTTAGATAGCTGGACAAGAGGGATTCTAAGAGGGGTTAGCTACTAGGTTAAAAATAGTGTAATAAAAGACATGAGAGTCTGGGAGAAAAAAAATCACATTAGGATAAGTTTTGAAAACAGTTATTTTTATGCTAGGGAAAACTGTTAATGATCAAATTTGCTATTCAGTTTTACTGTTTTTTTGACAACTAAAAGGACTTTTCATATAATATATATGATTTTGCATGTTTGTATGTGTATGCAAGAGAGAGAGATCAGTATAAGAATTTTGTACAGATATTTTGCACTGTCTATAAAGAATCAACTCTTAAATCTGCTTCTGTACTTCATGGAATTATTTCTCTTCTTAGGGCAAGGTAATACTATCATTATTTCATCCTGAATCATTAGTTTAATATTTTTGTAGACATGGACTGCATCCTGGAGTTTTGTCCAGTAAATGTACCCTGATGAACACAGATGCACCATAGAAAACATAGACAAAGTATAATTAGCCACAAATTCTTCAATGCTTCTGGAAATGTAACTCAAAAAACAAAAGCTGGGGAAAAAAAAAAGCTATTGACATAGCAGGCATAGCATTTCCTGTGTTTGTGAAAACCAATATGTATTATTTATCTCAGGACCTCTGAGTTCTTATTAAGTACATTATATTTCATCTGGATGTGAATTTCCTGATTCCATTAAATTATGCTTAAATATTGGGTGATTTGGGTTACATTATGGCACAATTTGAATTTCTTGTTTGATAAGAGATTATTATTTGAGATGATCTATTTTGCTGGAGTCCTAAATTACTCATCACCTTTGGATTTTAAAAATGAGCACTTAGTCACAAGAAAGGTCAAGAGCTGGCTTTAGAGCACTCATTATCTAGCTTTCAATCCAACAACTAAAGCTAGATTATGAGCTGTACTCATAATAGGACCTGGTATAAAAAAATGATGTTCCTTCTTCATGTCCCAACTTCTTTGTTAATGAAATGCTTAAACACAGCAGTCGTATTGCATAATGATTAAACATTTCTGCTCTGAAATTAGACTCCATTTATTTGAATTTCTGCCCCACCATTAATGACTAGGTAAAGACAATATACTTTATTTTAGGAAGTTATGTAGCATCTTTTTGGTTCAGTTTTTTCATATGTAAATGTGGAGAGTAATAACCCTGATATGGTGGTTGTGAGGATTAAATGAGAATATCTACTTAAAGTTCTTAGAATACTGCCTAGCAATAGTAAACACCCAATAAATATTGTTATTGTCAATATTATTTTCTTAATGGGTGCATTAAAAACACAAGATTATTATTAAAAACAAGCTATTATTGTTGAAGTGTTGAAAAGAAAAATTTTGGAGAGCAGGTATTATGCATATTTCCCTAGAAATAGTGTCTATGATTCTTTGATACTATCTATTCCTTTATGTTTCAGCTTTTAGTCCAAGATGGAATGAAACATTCACATTTGTTATTCAGGTGCCAGAATTGGCATTGATACGTTTTGTTGTGGAAAATCAAAATTTTTTAACAGGAAATGAATTTCTTGGGCAATATACTTTACCAGTACTATGCATGAGCAAAGGTAATATTCCTAAAAGTAAGATGATTGTGCTGACATTTAAATGTAACTTGAGTTTACCAAAGATAAACTTTGATAGAACAAATAGCTCTATACATGACAGCCATGTAAAGGGAATTTTATGTGTTGACACACATGTTTTTTTCTCAGTAGAATTATAGAAATGTGTTCTCATGGAATGTGAGATTGGGGTGCAGGATCTCTAAGAAGACTAATCCAACAAACTTGGCATGTATGAGCATTTCTTTACTGGCTCATAGCTTTCTTGTTTCAATTAAGAATAGTCACGACTACCATAAAGAAATGAAGGATGGGAATCAAAGAGAAGGGAGAGGCAGTGACTCATTTTTCCCACCTGAGGAGAAGAGACTGCGAGCCCAAGACTATTCTTGCTTGACTCTTTTCAGAGCTGCCTTTATGTTGCAGTCACCTTGTGGAGTGATTTACACTGTACTCCCAATTACCTTGTCTCAAAATGTTTACTTTTCTGACACCATCTGAGAGGTACCTAGGAAACAGAGTCTGAAGCAGAAGGGTGGTGGCTAATTTTGGAGATGCTGCACTTTGAGAGAGAAGAAGCATGAGCTGTGTGCTCAGTTAAGAGGAAGAGAAGTCAGAATAGAAACAAATATTTTATTTTGTGTGTGTGTGGGAAACTAATATACAAGATGAATATAGCTCTGCATCGTTTTTAGCGTGTGCTCACTAAAGGTATTTTTTTTTCTCAGTAGCACTATCAGGGCCATTGATGATTAATTGATTATTATTGTTCTAATGAGATCTGATTTCTTTTGCAGGTTACCGCCATGTTCCTCTGTTTTCCAAATTTGGGCAGAGTCTTGAGCCTGCTTCACTGTTTACTTATGTTTGGTATGTCAGATAGCAACTAATAGTACCTGACATAATCAGCTGTACATCACAATAAAACAGCCAAAATAAATGTGCAGATATGTTTTCCTTTTTTAAACATAGAGCAAAGTAGTTATTTACAAAGAAATATTGAGAGCATTCAGTTGTAAATTTGCAAAACAGAGCATTGGAAAAAAGAAAACAAATTCCAGGGGATTCCTGACCCAGGGTAGTATTCCCTTAAGTTTCTCCTGCCCCTCTGGTGCTGAGGACTGCTCTTTCAACTGGCTTGTATCATTATTATTTTTTTTTCCTTTAAAAAATTATTTTATTAGTTTCGGGTACATAGTACAATGGTTAGACATTTATATAATTTATGAAGTGATCCCTCTGATTTCTCTAGCACCTGTCTGGCTCTACACACAACCATTACCATAATATTGATTATATTTCCTGTGCTGGACTTTACCTCTGTTTTGTAACTACTAATTTGTACTTCTTCATCTCTTCACCATTTTTACTCCCAACCTCCCTCCTTTCTGGCAATCACCAGTTTGTTCTCTGTACCTGTGAGTTTGTTTATGTTTAGTTTGTTCATTTCTTTTGTTCCTTAGATTCTGCATATAAGTGAAATCATACAGTATTTATCTTTCTCTGACATTTCACTCAGCATAATATCCTCTAGGTCTATCCATGTTGTTGCAAATCGTAAGATTTCATTTTTATGGCTATGTAATATTCTATTGTGTATATGAACCATAACTTCCTTATCTAGTTGTCTACTGATGGGCATTTAGATTGGTTCTATATCGTAGCTATTGTGAATAGTGCCACTGTGAACATAGGTATGCATAGATCTTTATGAATTAGTGTTTTGGTTTTCTTTGGATAAATACATAGAAGTACAATTGCTGAGTCAAAAGGTAGATCAATTTTAAATTTTTTGAGGATTTTCCAAACTTTTCCATAGTGGTTGTACCAATTTGCAACAGTGTACGAGCATTCCCTTTTCTTCAGATCCTTACTGACATTTGTCGTTTTTTGAATTATTAATGATAGCCATTCTGACAGGTGTGAGGTGACACCTTATTGTGGTTTTAATTTATATTTCTCAGATGGTTAGTGACCTTGAGCATCTTTTCATATGTTTACTGGCCATCTGTATTTCCTCATTGGAGAAATGCCTGTTCAGGTCTTCGACCCATTTTTAAATTGGATCGTTTGTTATTTGTTGTTGAGTTGTGTGAGTTCTTTATATATTTTGGATATTAGCCCCTTATCAGATGTATCACAAGCAAATATCTTGTCCCATTCAGTAGGTTGTATTTTTGGTTTTTTTGATGATTTCCTTTGCTGTGCAAAAACTTTTTGGTTTTATGTAGTTCTATTTGTTTATTTTTTCCTTTGTTTCCTTGCCCTAGGAGATAAATCATTAAAAAAATTACTAATAGCAATATCAGAGAGTTTATTGCCTATGTTTTCTTCTAGAAGTTTTATGGCTTGGGGTCTCACATTTAAGTCTTTAATACATTTTGAGTTTATTCTGGTATATGGTGTAAGAAGGTAGTTCCGTTTCATTTTTTTTTTTTTTACAGATATCTGTTCAATTTTCCCAAAACTATTTGTTGAAGAGACTGTCTTCACCCCATTGTATATTCTTCCTCCTTTGTCATAGATTAAATGACCATATAAGCATGGATTTATCTCTGGGCTCTCTATTCTCTTCCATTGATCCTTGCCTGTTCTTATGCCAGTACCATGCTGTTTTGATTCTGATAGCCTTATAGTATAGTTTGATATCAGGTACTGTGATACCTCCAAATTTGTTCTTTCTCTAGATTACCATTTCTGTTAGAATCTTTTATGATTTTATGTAACTTTTTGGATTTTTTTCTAGTTCTCTGATAAAGGCCATTGGTATTTGATTGGAATTGCATCGATTCTACCATACTTTGGGTAGTATGCTCATTTTAACAGTGATGATTCTTCCCATTTATTTGAATCTTCTTTTATTTATTTGTATCTTCTTTAATTTCTTCTTTCAATGACTTACAATTTTCTAAAAACATCTTTACTTCCTTGGTTAATTTGATTCCTAGGTATTTTATTTTTGATGCAATTGTAAATGGGATTGTTTTCTTAATTTCTCTTTCTGAAAGTTCATCACTGGTGTATAAAAATACCACTGACTTCTGAATATTAATTTCGTGTCCTACTACTTAATTGAATTCATTGATCAATTCTAACAGTTTTCTGGTGGAATCCTTAGTGTTCTGTGTATATAGAATCATGTCATCTGCAAATAATGACAGTTTTACATCTTCCTTTCCAATTTGGATGCCTTTTATTTCTCTTTGTTGTCTGCTATAGTTAGGACTTCTGGTACTATGTTGAATAGAAGTGGGTGAAAGTGGGCATCCTTGTCTTGTTCCTGATCTTAAGGAAAACACTTTTAGCTTATTCCAATTGAGTATAATGTTAGCTGTAGGTTTGTCATACATAACATTTATTATGTTGAGATATGTTCCCTCTATTCCCTCTTTGCTGAGAGTTTTATCATAAATGGGTGCCAGATTTTGTCAAATGCTTTTTCTGCATCTATTGATGCAGAAATCATATGATTATATGATTTTTATCTTTCAATGTATTAATGTGATGTATCACATTAATTGATTTGCAGGTACTGAACCAACCTTGCATCCCAGGAATAAATCCAACTTAATCATGGTGTATGATGCTTTTAGTGTATTGCTGAATTCGTTTTGCTAATATTTTGTTGAAGATTTTTGCATTAATGTTCATCAGAGATATTGGCCTATAATAGTTTTCTTGTAATGTCTTTGTCTGGTTTTGGAATCAGTGCAATGGTGGGCTTGTAAAAGGATTTAGGGAGCCTTCCCTCCTCTTGAATTTTTTGGAATAGTTTGAGAAGATAGGTGTTAATTCTTCTTTGAATATTTGGTAAAATTCACCTATGAAGCCATCTGGTCCAGGACACTTGTTTTTGGAAGATTTTGGATTACTGATTTGGTTTTGTTGGTGATAATTGGTCAGTTCAGATTTTGTTTCTTCTTGGCTCAGCCTTGGAGAGTGTATGTTTCTGGAAATGTGTTCATTTCTTCCAGATTGTCCAATTTGTTGGCCTATAATTGCTCATAGTATTTCCATATGATCCTGTGTATTTCTGTGGAGTCTGTAATTACTTCTCTTTTATTTCTGATTTTATTTATTTGGGTCCTCTCTGCTTTTTTCTTGTTGAGTCTGGTTAAGGATTATCAATTTTATCCTTTCAAAGAACCAGCTCTTAGTTTCATTGACCTTTATATTGTTTTTCTAGACTCCATTTTTATTTATTTCATTCATTCATTCATTCATTCATTTATAGAAATGATTAAAAAAAAATCTACCTCCCCCTGCCACTTCCCCCTACTCTCTGGTAACCACTAGTCCATTGTCCATGTCCATGAATCTTGTTTGTTAGTCCTGTTCATTTTATTGCTTTTAGGTTTATATCCCATATATAAGTGATACCATGTGATTTTCAACTTTTTCTCTCTGGCTTATTTAGCTTAGTATGATTATTTCAAGGTCCATCCGTGTTGTTGCAAACAGTAGTATTTCATCTCTTCTTATGGCTGAATAATATTCCATTGTACATATGTACCACAGCTTCTTTAGCCAATCATCTATTGTAGGACACTTTGGTGCTTGCATATCTCAGCCACTGTGAATAATGCTGCTATGAACATGGATGTGCAAATATCTTTTCGGATATGAATTTTCAAGCCTTTGGGGTAAATACCCAGTAGAGGGATTGCTGGATCATATGGTAGATCAATTCTTAGTTTTTGGAGGAAACTCCATGTTTTCCGTAGTGGCTGTACCAATTTGCAGTCTTCAGCAGCAGTGCATGAGAAGTCCTATTTCTCCACATCCTCTCCAGCATTTGTTATTGTCTTGTTGATTATAGCTATTTTAACAGGTGTGAGATGATATCTCATTGTGGTTTTGATTTGCATGTCCCTAATAGCTAGTGATGTTGAGCATCTTTTCATATATTTGTTGGCCATTTGTATGTCCTCTAGGGAAAGTGTCTGTTCAGGTCCTCTGCCCAATTTTTGATTGGATCATTGTTGTTTGTTGTTACTGAGTTGTATGAGTTCTTTGTATATTTTGGATATTAAGCCCTTATGGAGGCGTTGCTTGCAAATATATTTTCCCATTTGGATCGTTGTCTCTTACCTTGTTGATTATTCCTTTTGCTGAGCAGAAGCGTTTTAGTTTGTTGTAGTACCATTCATTTATTTTAGCTTTGAGTTCCCTTGCCTTTGAGGTCAAATTCATAAAATCTTCTTTAAGTCAAGGTCCTTGAGTTTAGTTCCTATGTTTTCCTATGCGTGATGATAGACAACAGTCTAGTTTCATTCTTTTGCGTATGGCTTTCCAGTTTTCCCAGCACCATTTATTGAAGAGGCTTTCCTTTCTCCACTGTACGTTTTTGGCTTTTTTGTCACAAATTATTTGCCTATATAAATATAGGTTTACTTCTGGACTCTTGATTCCATTCCTCTTAGGACTGCTTTTGCTGTGTCCCATAGATTTTTTTAGTCATTGCGTTTTCATTTTATTTGTCTCTATGTATCTTTTGATTTCTTCTTTTATCTTATTGTTAACCCATTTATTTTTAGTAGGATGTTAGTTAGCCTCCGTGTGTTTGTGTATTTTCCAGTTTTTTTCTTGTACTTGATTTCAGTTTCATACCATTGAAGTTAGGGAAGATGCTTGATATGATTCCAGTGTTCTGAAATTTATTGATAATTGTTTTGTGTCCTAATATGGGATCTATCCTGGAAAATGTTCCATATGCACTGGAGAAGAATGTATATTCTGCTGCTTTGGGTGACATGCTTTGAAAATAGGAATTAAATCCATCTGGTCTAGTGTGTCATTTAATGCTGCCTTTCCTTTTTGATATTCTGTTTTAATATCTATCTGTTGGTTTCAATGGGGTGTTAAAGTCTCCTACAATAAGTGTGTTAGTGTTGATCGCTCCCTTTTTGATAGTCGATAATTGCTTTATATATATAGGTGCCCCTATGTTGGGTGCATATATATTTATGGGATTATGTTCTTTTGTTGTAGTGATCCCTTTATCATTAGGTTATGTCCTTCTTTGTCTCTTATTATAGTCTTTGTTTTAAAATCTATTTTGTTTTATATAAGTATTGCCACCCCAGCTTTTTTTTTTTCATTTCCATTTGCATGAAATATTTTTTCCATCCCTTTACTTTCAGTCTTTGTGTGTCATTTGATCAGAAGTGGATCTCTTATAGACAGCCTGTGCATGGGTCTTGTTTTCTTATCCATTTAGCTACCCTATATTTTTTGATTAAAGCACTTAATCCATTTACATTTAAAGTGATTATTGATCAGTACATAGTTGTTGCCATTTTATTATTTGTATTTATGATTCCCTCCTCCCTTCTTCTTTTTAAAGAAATCCCCTTAACATTTCTTATAATACTGGCTTGTTGGTGAGGAATTCTTTTAGCTTATTCCTTTCCAGGAAGTTCTTTATTTCACATTTAATTTTAATCGATAGCTTTGCTAGTAGAGTAGTCTTGGTGGAGGTTCTTGTTTTTCATCACTTGAATGTTTTTGTGCTAGTCCCTTCCGGCCTGCAAAGTTTCCATTGAAAAATCAGCAGACATTCTTACGGGGCTATCCTTGTGAGTAACTAGTTGTCTTTCTCTTGTTGCTTTTAAGATTCTTTCTTTGTCTTTAACCTGTGCCATTTTAATTATTATGTTTGTCTTTTGGGTTTGGGCTTTGTTTGGATTCCTCTTCTTTGGGACTTTTTGTGCTTTGTGGTACTTTTATGTCTATTTCCCTTTGGCCAGGTTTAGGGAATTTTTCTGCCATTATTTCTTCATTAGGGTTTCAATCGTTTGCTCTCTCCCTTCACCTTCTGGTACCCCTGTGATGCAGGTACTGGAATGCTTGATGTTGTCCCAGAAGTCTCTTAAACTTTTCTCATTTAAAATTTTTCTTTTCTTTTTGCTGTTTTGATTGGGTGTTTTCTGCTACCTTGTCTTCTAAATTGCTGATTTGATCCTCTGCTTCATCTAATCTACTGTTGATTCTTCCTAGTGTATGCTTAATTTTAGTTATTGTATTCTTCATTTCTGACTGGTTCTTTTTTTATGATTTCTATGTCCTTTTTGATGCTATCTTTCTGTTGAAATCCTCACTGAGTTCATCTATTCTATCCCTAAGTCCATTGAGCATCCTTATAACCAGTGTTTTCAACTCTATCTCTGGTAAGTTACTTGCCTCCATTTCATTTCTTTTTTTTTTTATGGAGTTTTCTTTTGTTTCATTTGTGGCATGTTTCTCTGTTTTCTCATTTTAATTGCATCTTTGTGTTTTATTTTTATGTATTAGGAAGATCTGTTACATCTCTCAGCCTTGGCGAGCTAGTCTTATGTAGTAGGTGTCCCATGTGACCCAGTGGGCAGTCCCTCTGATCACCTGCACTGGGGGCTCTAGGTGTGTTCCATGTAGGTTGTGTGTGTTCTCCTGTTGTAGCTAAGCCTTGATTGCTGTTAGCATGTCAGTGAATGGGACTGACTGTTGGGCTGACTGGCTATGGGATTGTCCATGCCACAGGATATGAGCTGCTACGTGGGGGCTGACCACACAGAGTAGGATTTGCCCAGCAAGCTTGCGTACCCTTTAAGTGTGCCACATATGAGGCTTAGTCAGGTGGTGCTCTATTGTGATTTGATGCCGATCTCCAGGGTGTTGGTTCTGGAGCTCCTTGGAAGGGAATTCTGTGCAGGCCAAGGGCAGCTGCTGTCTTTGATTATTCAGAGCTACCTGGTAAGAGCTACAAAGCCATTCATAGATGGTTGCTGTTCATGCTGGATCTGGAGGCAAGTGGGAGAGACCATGTTTGAGTTGTCTGTTACCCCCAGTACTGGACCTGGGGAGGTTAAGCAAAAGGACCAGTGCATTTCAAGCCCTGAGGCTGCCTGCCAGCAGCCTTTAAGAGTGTGCAGCTAGAAGAGCCTTTGGGTGGTACGAGAGTTGGATGTGGCAGATATCCAGGGAGTCACCAGGGTAAAGTGAGCAGATTTCACCCGGCCAATGCAGTCAGGTTTCATGGCAATGCTGAATCTGCAGTTTCCTGTGAAAATCTCAGATTGCGACAAGACCAGCTGCTATCCACTTCAGGCCCACAGACACCTGTTCATGAAATTCTGTAGCTTGGGTGGCGCTTGTGGCTCACTACCAAGTTGCTCCCAGCATGCATGGCTGTACAAGCTGAGGGCTGCTGTCTGCCCACCAGTGCTCCCCTCAGGGAAGGCTAAGGTGGGTTTGCTGCTGGGAACACCCTGCTGTGGGTAATTTGTAGGTTGGGTAGGGCAGGGTCCCAAGGAGACGTGGCTAGAGCGGGCCAATCTCACTGCACCAGTGCAGCTTCAGGATTGGCCATGCTGGGGGAGGGATCAACACAGGCAAGATGGTGCCCATCTGTAGACTGCCCCAGAAGGGGCCCCAACAAAGGAACATTGGTGGCTGTCCCTCCAGTTCTCACCCCAGCAAAGACAACTCAGTCTTTCTGCGTATGTTTCTGGTGCCTTCTGATCTGCTGACCCTCCGCGGGAGCCCAAGGTGAGTGTCTGCGAGAGAGTGTGTCTTTGCGCAGGCCCTTAAGGGGACTGTCTGGGTTTTCGGGTTCCTTCTGTCTCTCTCAGAGAGCCGGAATCCCCACTGAGTTTTGCAAGCAGATTTTGTGGAAACTCCTCTTCCTGGGGCTGGAGCCCTGGGCTGGGGAGCCCCTGCGTGGGGCTCGGCCCCGTCGTTCAGTCAGGGGCCTCTGCAGCCGCTTTCCCTCTCGCTGCTCAGCCGCCATGCGCGGGTCCTGGACCAGGCTGGTTCGCATCTCCGCCCTTCATCAGTCTTGATGTGGCATTTTTTTTTTTTAATATCCTCAGATGTATATATTATGATTAGCTAGGATTCAGGTTGTTCTCCAAGTTGATTGTTTTATAATTCGGTTGTAATTTTAATGCGGCCGTGGGAGGAGGCAAACCCCGCTTTTACCTAGCCCACCATCTTGACTGGAAGCCTGGCTTGTAACATTTTCCATTAGTAGAAATTACAACCTTTTAAAATGTGTCTGATTGTATGATATGTTGGCAAATATTTGGCAGTGTAAAAGAAATATGAAACCTAAGAGTGTTTTAACTTCTAGATACCTACTATTGTATATTGTAGTGGGAAGGAATGAAATTCTCAGGTATGTTTTGTCCTTTTGTACCCCAGAGAGTCATTTGCCCCTACCTTCTCATGCGAGTTCTTAAATTCTGTGCACTGGCTTTAGTACCCTGTAATTATACAGACATTTTTATAAGTGCGTATGAAATTGATTTGCATTCAAACTGTATTCAGACTCCGTATACATAAAAGAGATCCATTATGTGGATTTACCTGCTTGGATCTCTGAATGAATCTGTGGTGTTTTTGAATCTGTACTGAATGTGCTTTGAATATAGTCTCTTGGTTAGAGACAAGATTCCTGTGCTGTTTCGTAATCTGAGTTGCTCGCCCATAGTAGGACCTCGCTTTACTAAATGTCAGATATAGAAGAATGTGGTTTCTTATTAACTGTTCTACCATGTTGTTGTATGGTAGTGATATGAAAGTATCCAGCACAATTTGTGACAAATTAGGGAGCCCTCATGGGCATTCATTGATATTAAATCTGCACTTACAACCAAATAACAAAAATAGTGATATACACTAATACATTAGCTCTTTAAGGCCAGAAAAGTACAAAATAACTTACCATGGTTTACCCATGGATCTGAATGTTCAAAATAATAATGCTATTGAGAATTCAAATATCCAAACCAATAAGAAGTAAGAAATGTCCCAAATTACTCAGGGCATAATCATCCCGATCCTCCCTCATGGGCTCTTTGCATCTAAGATCAGGATACACTCTTCTCTGTAGAGCTGCACAGCCAGTTCTCAGAGGGGTGCTTCCATTTGCCAGGTTATGGAAGGGTCTCATTACATCATCTGTTGTTCGGCCTTCTAGGTAGAATGTTCAGCCCCTTGACCCAAGGCTTAATTTTTTTCTAACCTCTTAAAATCTTTTGAATATCTGAAATTGTATGAGATTTAAAAACTTTGTTCAGATGAGATTTGCAAGAGAGTGTGTTAATTCTGGTGCAGGATAAACTTTTTTTTTCTCTTATTTATACCAACAAGATTTGAAATAAGGGTGGAAAAGATTATATTTTATTTTCTAACCTTTTCTTTAGGTAGCAACAAAACTCAGCCCACTAACTTTGAAGACCAAACCTTTCATTTTTTAAATATTTCACTCTACATTAGAAACACAATTTTGAAAGGAAACATTATTTCCTGTCCAATAATCTGTGATATCTTTAGACATCTTTAGTTCTGTTTTTGTTGCATTACTTACCGTTTACTTTATCCTTTAAATTGAATGGACATCATCATCATCATCATCATTTTTTTCTCACAAGAACTTTAAAAGATACTACCCATAGAAACTCCATCATCAAGGAATGTTCTTACTTTGGAGGAGGTTTGGAATTGTGTAAGAAGCCAGCTTTGATTGTGCTTTCTATGCATAATTCACTCATAGGAAAAAATAGTATTGTTGAGTGGAAGAAAACAGAAGAAAAGCCAAAATGAACCACTGGCTGTGTTAACAGAAGACCTTTTAGCTTTTAAACTCTGTTTAAATGTCAGTTCCTCAGGGAAACCATTATGACCTTGTGTATTAAGTTATATTTCTTGGTTTATGTTTTCATACAACTGATAACTGATAAAAGTGACAGTTAGGAACTGACTTTGTATGATCAGGGAGGTCTTGGTGTTGCTAGTAACTAGCCTGACACTCATAGTTAGGCCATGGTGTTTCTCTTGTCGAACATAAACAATTCCACAGAGCATCAACACCAGACAAGGCCACTCTATGATCACAGGAGATCAAGAAAAAACCACAACTACTCTGTAATCATTCTTGAACACATGATGTTTTTCATGTTGAAAAATATAAATCCTAAGAAAATAATACAGTTCAGCTCTGTTTGGGGCATTCTGATCAGTAACTTGCATCAATGGTACATGAAAATTTTTTACTTGACTCGGTTATGTCATATGTATTTAAACAGCAGGATTAGGCAACTTTCTAATTAGATTTGGTGATAGGAGCCTCTCTCAATTGAGGGACACACGATTTAATGGAGTGCCAGGCGTAAGAGTGCTATTCTGGACTCTGTGGGCTTCTGGGTTTGCTAGAAACTTCTATGGAGTTACTTGTACATTATTTATGGCCAACCCACATATCTTGAACATCATCCATTTAACTGGTGAAAACTGTTTCTAATATACTAGTTGGCATACTCTTGTGTAGACAAAGACAGGAATATTTATAACCCTTATAGTAGCCACCTCTGGAATATGGATTTCAGATTATAGCTTAAAAATGTTAACTAACTTCTTTGGAAGACTGATTAAAACTAATTTAATGCACACTGAAACACACACATGTACCACATACACAAACACATATGCATGAGCAGGCACATATATGCTCAAACAGATATACTACATATTTGATTCTGAAGTTAGTAAATTACAGGTATTTAACCAAAACAAAGGTGTTTGAACTTTTTAGAACACCCAAATAATTATTTTTGTTCTTAGTCTAGACCAGGGGCTTCTCAAACTTATCTGCACACTGGAATCATCTAGAATATTTAAAAAAATGTTTTCAGAAATTCTGATAAAATTGGTATTGCATGCTTAGCTATTGTGATTTTTAGAATCTCTTCAGGTTATTAAATTGCAGTGTTCTCTGAGTATGATCCTCAGGTCAGTAACGACGGCATAATGTGGGGACTTTTTAGAAATGTAAAAGCATGGGGAGAATCCCACCAGGAAATTGAAGGGAGGAAAGAGAATGAGTTCAGGGTATCTGTTCCTCTGGCTCCACCCAGTGAAGTCACCTTCGAGTGGCCATGTTCCTCTCTCTACATGACTCACTTCCTTTCTGGGTTTTATTCAATAAGAAAGTCAAACTCTGAAAGGTAAATGTCAAAGAATGAAAACAAGTGTTCTGATTTTCTTTTATATTACTTCAAGTATTATGAGTAGTAGGGATGGAAATCAGCCTCCAGAATATGGGATGTTAAAAGTATATTAAATGGTACAAATTCATTTTTTATACAGTTGGTTTACTCAAGATTAATACTAGTTTTGCCTTTTCCAAGTTCTTTGTTTTTAATTCCAAACCATGTGTATTAAAACTTAGATAATCAGAGATAACACATTAAATGATCTGGTGAGAAATGAGGGAGCTAGCACATAACATACAAATAAAAGTAAAGAAACAATCAAAAGCCTAACTCTTATATTAATTCAGGAAAGTTTTTGGTTAGATATACAATGAAGATTGAGCCGGGGAGTTAGGACCAGGTTGTTACAGAAAAGACAGTAAGTAATAGAGGTGCTGAGATTAATTTTAAGTTAGAATGAGGAGACAACTGTATTTTCTTATTAAAAAAACAGTAACACAAAACAGTTTTCAAAAGGAATATATGCGAATTCTGCAAACCAGAGAAATGTCAAAAACTATAAAGCTACCAATCATGATCAACCATGAAATAAAATAATCTCTTTAAATTCTTCCTGTATTTTGAAAAAAAAAAATTAAATTTCTACTGCACCTCATCATTTCTTTAGAGCTCTGCGTTCCCATAGAATTGTCTATGATGATGGAATTGTTCTATATCTCTCTCCAATAGGGTAGCCACTAGCTACATGTAATTATTTACCACTTGTGGCATGGCTAGTGACAGTGAGGAATTGAATTTTTAGTTTCATTTTAATTAATTTAAATTTAAGTAGCCACATGGGGCTCATACCTACCTCATGGGCGGTAAGGCTCTGGAGTGCTGGCCTCACTTCTGCTCTCTCAGGTTCGGGCTTTCTCCATCATGCGGACTCACCCACTTGTTATCCACAGATGCCACAATCACATCCTGTTTTTCTGATACGTGTCTATTTCTTCCCAACCCTTCTCACTGTATTATGGATTCAATCCAATAAAGTATATAGTATCTTATTTCTGTAGCACTTTAGGAGTTTGCAAAATGCTTTCACGTACATTGTTTAGATCCTCATAATAAATACAACTATAAACTATGTTTTTCTTGTGTTTTTTTTCCAAATGAAAGCTTCCTAACTGATTTGATCAAGTAAAGGAAAGACCGACTGACAATATAAACACTGGTGATTCTGGGCGTTGGTTTGAAAGGTATACTTAAACTGGTTCACAGAGATAAAGTGAAAAGAATACTGAATTGGGCATAAGGAGACATATGCCTGCTATCAATGACAATAATAATAGTAATGAAGTCTTGTGTTAAACACTAACCCTATTTCAAGCCTTGTGCTAAGTGCTTTATACGCACTAACTAGTTTAGCCATCGTAGCAATCCCAGGATGATTTGCAGATGAAGACACTAAAGGTTGAAGAGGTAAGTAACGTGTTCAAAATAATGTACTGAAGATGTCTTGGTATGCCCTTTACCCTCTTGTTGCTCATTTAATCCTCTTTAAAAGTGAAGTTCCTATACAAGATAATATTTAAATTCACTTCAGTTCTCTGTAATGAGGACAACTGGAGTGTCTAAATTAATCTGATTTTGGGCCATATTCATTCTGATATTGATGTGTATGTGTATGTGGGTATAATTTTTGGGACTGTGGAAAAATGTAGCAACAAGAATAGAATAACTTTTGAAAATTTTATATCCCGAAACACTTTACTTTTATATTGATTTTGTTTCAAGGCAGAATATTTTCAAACTATTTTAGTTCCTTCTTGGTTCTTGGGGTAAATCAGAAACTCAGAACCAGGGTCTGGTTTTGAAAATTATAACGATGGGCACAGACCTTTAAATTGCTTTCTCAGTTTCTGGGAATTTAATAACCTCAGTCAGTTATTTTACGACCTCAGCCTAGGAAGAAGGTAAATGCTCTTTATAAAAAGAGTCCCATTCCTTTTGATTTAAATATTAAAACACCTATTCTATGATAGCAGCTGTGATTTAAGTCTCTGAACTCTGAAGAAGCTGATTCTTACTTATCAAATGCAGAGCCCACTGGAGACTGTGTTGTGGAGATGACTTCAGCCTATGGACATGACACATGGATTCAAGTTTGGTTTTGTCTCCTCTAGTGTTCTCTCACCTTAAAGTCACTTCAAAATACTGTGCGCACGCACACGCGCTCTCACACACACACACACACACACGCACACACATGCACACATGCATATATACCCCCTGGAACACAATTTGGGGAAGTCGATATAGTATAGTAGGCATACCTTTGTCTGGAGCTAAGAGTTTTAAGCTACAGCTTCACTAGAGTTTGGAATACATTTTGAGTTCAGCTACCGTTCATATTTCTAGCCTAGAAGTTTGAGATCTGGCTAAGAAATTCATTAAAGAAAGTAGCCAATGTTCTTTTATCACCTAATTCCTAAAAGGCTTATTTAAGAAAATAAAAAAACAAAACAAAACAAAACTGTATTGTTCCTTATAATCTATTTTGTTCCAGGGACTAAATCTTATGTGGCCAGTATGCACTAATGCCTAAGGTTTAATGTGAAATTCCTTTAATGATAAAAAACAAACAAACAGTCATTTGGTGCAACATAAGCCATTACAAACTACCAAGGTTAATAAATCCACATGGCCATGCTTACCGAAGCCTAAAGTCTAAGCTGTGTGTGTCTTGGCTCACTGAAACATCTGTGTTGATGCTATGTTGGCCCCAATATTCTTTCTGAAGAAAAAGCTTTGGTTAGGTTTAATCAGTTTAACTAAAATGTGTTGAAAGCATACAAGATCCTGTGGTAGGAAATAAAATATATCTTAATTTGTGATACTTGTATTATAACGGGAGGGTTAAAGTTGCTGGGTGATTGCTTGAGGCACTAGAATTTCCCCCACGTGCTATCAGCTATTCACTTTAGGCCCAGATAATATAAACAGTGGTGCCTGCTCAATAATCTGTTTCCTCTGGGGACCAAGTCCTGACCTTGCAACATATTTGCTGGCAGTGGGACTTGGATGGTATGGGTTGCCATGTTGTATCTGTGATCCTCAGTTTCTTTTACTTTGTGTTTTTCGAGATGTTTTAGTTTTCTGTGGACGTTTCTTAAGGATTTTGAAGATAAAATGGAAGGTGGGGGAGTTGTGGAGGTGGGCAGTTGTTCAATTCTTCAGGTACTTTATAGCCACTTAACTTAAAAATGCTTCACCCACCTGCCTGTGCACTCTCTCTCTCACACGCGTACACGCGTGCTCTCTCTCTCTCTCTCTCTCTGTATATATGTAGGTATTTATACACACATAGAAGTACATATGTACTATATATATTCCACTTAAGATGTCATTTGAAGAGAAAAATTGTGCTGCTCTGAAACATTTGAATGTTACTACTAATGACATAATAATCCCTCCTTTTTTACTTCATTAGACTTCTTGTAGGCAGTAAACAAAATACAGCTATAAAAAGACTAAAGGATCTTTAAAACATTATATAAATGAGAGTTAAGATCAGTGACCTGTATTTCTTGTTCAATGGTATGTCATTCAATTATTTATTTAAACATTAGTTCACAAATATTTATTGAGCATCAACTATGCCAGGGCTGCTGTAACCAAGTACCACAGACTGAGTGACTTAACAGAATTTTTTTGTCTCACTATTCTAGAGACCAGATGTCCAAGTTCAAAGGATTGTCAAGGACAGTTCCTTTTGAAGGCTGTGAGGGATAATCTGTTACATGCCTCTCTCTTAGCTTGGGCTTTTTGGTGCCAATCTTTGGTGTTCCTAAGCTTGTGGAAACATCACCCCAATCTCTGCCCAAGGTTTGCATGGTATTTTCTCTGTCTGAGAGTCAGTGTTCAAACATCCCTTTTTAAAAGGACACACCGGTCATCATGAATTAGGGGCTCCTTCAGTATGACTTTATCTTTGCTAATTACATCTTCAGTGATCCTATTCCAAATAAGTCACTGTTCTGAGATTACTGGGTGTTAGGACGTCAGTATTTGAATTTTGAGGGGATATAACTTAATCCATAACATCCACATCTACCTAATTTTAAAAGTTATAAATAAAACTAACAAAGTTGTTAAATACAATATGTTCTATGCTCTTATTTTGACAAGTACCTTTAAAAACACCTGGAAGGACAGGTTGTTTCCCCCCACCCCCAATTATAGTTGACATTCAGTATTGTTTTGTGTTAGTTTCAGGTGTATAGCATAGTGGTTAGACATTTATATAATTTCCAAAGTGATTCCACCCTGCCCCCAATTAGCCTAGTACCACCTGGCACTATAGTTATCACAATATTATTGACTATAAAGAAAGAGAGTTTTAATTTGGAATTCTTGGAGATCCATGTAGATTATGGTAGCTTGAGAAGGGCTAGCTCCTATTCTGTCCTCTATGCCTACTTTTTCTTTTTGCCCCAGGCTCTCTCCTGCACTCCGAGGGGCCTCATGCACATTTGTGGACATTCCTGTTGGCATATGCCATTATTCATATACTCTGCAAGCAGTTTTCCTTCAGCCACCACTGAGGCCTAGGCATTGTTCACACTGGTGGTACAGTGTGATTTCAGGTGAATAGACCCCTCAAAGAGGCCTGCAAAGGCTGTCGAGGCAAGGAATTCTGGGGTCCTGGGTACCTAGACTATGGTCTAGAATGAGGGTCCTGGGTGTGGCTATGAGTCACAACTGGAGAAGGCAGGGTCCTTTTTGGTGAGGACACCAGGGCTAGGACTTCTTTTGCCTGGAGCTGAGGCTGTACTGTCAGGGAACAAAACTCTGTAGTCTTGGGGTTTATTGTATAATGCAAAGAGACAAAGCTTAAATAATAAACTAAATAAATTGTATAGAATATTCAAACTTGATAAGTGCATAAGAAAAAAATGGTAGAGCACAGTGAGAAGGGTCTAGTGTGTATCTGGGGACAGGCAGGTTACAGTATTATATAGAGTGGTCAGGGTAAGCCTGACAGAGATGGAAACATTTGATCAAGACTTGAAAGAGGTGAGAGAGGCAAGTGAATATATGGGACAAAAGCACTTTTTTTTTTTTTTTTTTGATAGAAGGGGCCATCTGATGAAGATTCCAAGGGTGAAGTGTGCCTAGAGTGCTCAGGGAATATAAAGAAGCTAGTGTCCTTAGGTGTTACAAACATAGAAGGATATAATGGGAGTTAAAAGCAGGGAAATAGCCATTGGGAAGCCAGATCACATAGGACATTTTAGGTTTTATTTTGAAGCCTTGGGCTCTTGCTGTCCGATTAGAAGCTCCTGCAGAGTTTTGATAAGAAGAGTGACATGATCATTCCAGTTGCTGTGTTGAAAATAGACTCTGAGAGGGGCAGAGTAAGCACAGAAAACAAGGAGACTGTTTAGAAAAAGGCAATTGTAATTGGAACAAAGATGATAGTAGTACCTTGGACCAGAGAGGTAGCAATAGACAGTGATGCCTGGTTGGAATTGGGATATATTTTGAAGGGTGGAACCAACAAGAATTCTTGATGGGTTGAATATACTGAGTAGGGGTTGAGGGAGTGGATCAAAGATGATTTCAAGTGTTTTTGCTATTTAAAACAGATTTGGGGGTTTTAAACATGCTGAGTTTTGAAATATCAGTAATGTTTGGTGAGTAGGTAAGTAGCTAGTTGGCAGTTGGGTAGGGAATTTCTAAACATTGGGAGGGTTTCTGGGCTGGAGTTATAAAGCTGGAAATCATCAGCATAGAGATGATAATTAACCCCGTGTGACTAAATGAGGTCATTAAAAGGTGAAGGTTGATGAAGAAGAGGAACATGGAGTGAGCCCAAAGACATTCCAGCATTGGAGACTGTGGAGAAGAGGATGCTTCTGCAGAGAGACTGAGAAGAGGGGGCCAGTGTCATAGAAGGGTGTGGTGTCCTGGAAGACCATGCATTGAGGAAGATAGTTCCTGATTGTGTCAAAATACTGCTGAATAAGTAGGGTCAGATTGGTTTTTAGCTACTTGGACATCAGTAGGGGACCCTGAGCAAAAGTAGTTTTATGTGAAGTGTTGAGGGCCAAACATCTCTTGGAATGGGTCTGAGAGAAAATTTGAGAAGCAAACTGCAGACAGAGAATAGAGACAAACCATTTTTGAAGAGTTCTGCTGCAAAGAGGAGAAGCAGGCAATGTGTCAGTATTTTTGAAGGGTAGTGGGATGATGATACGTTTCGTATACTGATATAATATGTAATCATGTAACATCATGGTTGTTATGCCGAAGAAAATTATCTAGTAGAGAATAGAAGGGGAATTCCAGTTAATGTTTGTGAGTAGGTAAGAGGGTCTGGAATTCACTGTACAAGTTGAGAGATGGTATTTGGGTAAGAAGCATGGATAGTGTTTCTATGATTATAAGTGGGAAGGATGGAACATAGAAATTTGCTAGGTGGGGTAAATATGATAGTGGAATCTGTGGAGCCTCTTCTTTGGGCGCTGATTCCAATTTTAAGTGAAACAGAAAACAAAGTCATGAGCTGAGAATGAGGATTAGGGGGAAGATGCTGGCTTTTTCAGCAGAGGAAGGGTATATAATCATTGACTAGCAGAAAGAGAAAGTGAATTGATTAGAAATACAGAATTAGTGCCCAGCAGCATTAATGGCTTAGGTTGACTTCTATGATCATTAACTTTCAATGGGACCATATCAGCCCATAGCAGGCATTCAAATATTTTCAATGAGTAAGTGTACAGACTTTACATGTTTTATATAGTTATGTAAATGACCATATCAAAGAGCCTAAATTACTTGTTAAATTCAAATACTCTAAAACATTGAGTAAAGCAAGAGGTGTAAATCTTTTTTTTTTTTTGTATTTTAAATGACGAGATTTTTTTAAAATCCTATTTAATTATCTTAAACACAATGTAGCATAGTGGCCTTGAATTGTTCCCTATTTTGCAGATGGACATCTGTAGGATTGTTTTACTCAGGTCATTATGAGTACAAAGGTAGGTTCAGAAATAAAGGAAAATACTTGATGTACACATGTAAGAGGTTTTATGATCAAAAGAGTTTGAGTTTCAGAGTTTTGAGATCTTGGAGTTAGGGGATAATAAAGTTTAAAATGTGATTCATGCTCTGGATGAAACACTACGTGATGATGAATCGATTGGTGTTAAAGAGATAAAAACTACAGGAGAAGTTTTCTTCTAAAATTGAATTTAAGAATTTCAGGCATCAAAAACGTTTCATTTTTCTCTGATATTGAAGTAATAAATCATTTTGTTGGAGTTTACACTCTCCTCAATGTATAGGAGATTATAAGTTTTGGTTATGCAGGTATATAGATTTTCATTCAAATCTAAAAAATCTGTTACAGATATACTTGTCTTGGAATTAATTGATGAGATTTATTTGCCTAATGTTTCCTTAGAAAATTTCCATTTAAAACATTGCTTTTATCTAGAGGCACACAATTAAACAAAACGTGAAACATAATGCTTGATTTAAGAAGATGTGTTTAAATTATGTCCCTTTTCTTATTTTATTTGCATTTAATTTACACAATCATACATCTCTTCCACTTGAGGAGAAGGACTATAAAGAATACAGATAAGGATAAGTAACTGTAAAAGACTGATTCTGGTTTCTTTTTCTTGTGTCCTTAGTACACTACCGCAACTATCTTTGAGTATAAAAGATGTCCTGCTCATGTGATAAAGAAGCCCAGGAGTGGAAAAAATACAAGTAGTTAATGATAATGCATATGTTCATAGCAGTGGTCAAATTATACTGTTTCTAGTGGGTACCATTTTTCTTCTTCATTGAGCGGGACACTACAAAGTTGGATGTTAATTGCCCACAAATGTGTTTTTACTCTTCACGATTAACATTAAGACATGTCCTTGAAGCTCTGTGACTTCATCATACACCACCTAAAAGAGAGAGAAATAATGAAAATATAAATCAGATATGCTAAATGAATCTTTTGAAAAATGTTGCTTATAATAAAAATATTTAGCTACTAATATCTTGTTCCTTGGAATGGCTAGATTAATATTTTAACTCATTCTGAGAAGCTAAAGGTTCTGCTAACATAATGAAATTTAATGACAATATTTTTTCTAAGAAGCTTAAAATTTATTCCTGATTTCATTAATAACTGCCCATTTCAAATTTAAGCCTGTAAATTATTCTCTCTAGGAAGAAATTAAAATACACACTTCACCTTTTAACTGTCATTGAATTTACTGAGCAACATGGCAACTTGGAACACTTTCTTTGTTCAAGGCTAATGATGAAAGCCGAACAATTTCCATGATTTCCTCACATTATTTTAATGCAGCACAACAATTTTTTTTCCTACATGTGAAAAGAGCCACCCTATGGTTTAAAATTGCTTAATTTTTAATTATGAAAATACATGCTGATTAAATAAAATATGGATGAAACAAAAAAGAACAAAAAAGAAAGTAAATATCTATATTTCTAGCATTGGGAGATAATTACAGTTAACATTTTGCTGTTCTTTTTTGTTTTCTACATATAATCACTTGTTAAGTCTGAGCTGTAATTATGTTGTAACATTCAGTTTTTGTGTCTTTTTTTTTTCAGTTACTAGTCATGTAACTTTTTTTTTTTTTAAGGGACATGTTTAACTGTATTTTATAATATGCAGGAAGGTATAGGCATTACCTCCAGGAGCCTGCAGTGATAAAGAAACTTTAAAAGTATTGTACTATCAAGAAATTAGTTATTCATCGTGAAAAGAGGGGAGAGCTGTGTGTAAATTCAGCATAGTTTCTAGGAAAACTCCTTAGAACACAGTTAGAAAAAGAGTTTAATATGCCTCTTCAAACTTGCTTGCTTTCTATAAACAAGTCACAAGATAGAAAGCATTCTCTACATGTGCAAAAAAGGAAGCAGAGGAAACAACTTAGACGGAAGCCCTCTGAGTCGGTTGGAAGGCCTCCTCAGTGTGTATGGAAGTAACTTCTGGTCCATCACATGGGAACTTGCCTAACAGTTATGCACCCATTTAGTTATCGATTAAATTCCGTTCAAGATCTGTTAGCTGCTCTGAACAATGATTCACTTATCAAGTACATAATAGTCAAGGATGTGAGATCCAATATAATATGTTTACCAAGTTTACCCTGCCTTATGGGACACTTCTGGCTACCTCTTCTTCTAGAATTGTACTCACATTCCAGACAGGAGATTATCTTTTCAGTTTCTAGCACTGCTTAATCATATTCGACTAATTCCGTTTCATCTGTTGAGCTTCTCTAAAGGATTTTAAGGGTAGCCTTAAAAGTCTCAAAATCCTACACTGTAATTTGTCTTCTTTCACTGCACAGGATGCCCAGCGTAGACTCCCTCCTCCCAGGCTCTTATCTTTCCAGGACTTCAGTGTAAACTCCTTTTCTGTTTCTCTATGGTGGCTCTTTTGAACTGTCTAAACTGCTCCCCATTTTCTTTCCACAAGACTTTTAGCAGATGAACCTATCACCTATGTTACAGAGAAAGGAACCTTCAACATGTTACTATATGTGAAGTAGAAAGATTGGATAATTCTAAGCATCAGGCCATTGGGAAAGTCTGGCTTAAGAACTCTGAATCACATCAATAAGCCCTAAAGATGTAACTTTAAAAGAACGTATCCATAGTTCACATTTACATGAATCTGTTGTCAATTATATGTTTTCTCATTTGCATAATGGTGATGATAATATTTACCTTTTATCATTATGAGGAAGAATAAATGAGATAATGAATACAAAACCTTACTACAAAGTCTGGTACATATTAAACACTAATAAATTATAGCTGAAAAAAGATCCATCAAATACACACACCAAAAACCAGTTGTTTCTTGGTATCTTGCATTAGTTGCCTGGAGAAAACACTGAGACAGACTTGAGTCTCCCAGGTATTTAGCAAGCTGAAATTCTCAAGAAATGCCCCAAGGAATTACTTGCTTTTCTGGGTAAAATAACAAAAATTTGAACTCCAAAGTTTATATTACTTTATGAATATTTTTCCTTGTGTTTCATTATGCAAAAGTAATTTTCTTAAAAGTGACTGAAGTTTTATAAGCATGTAATCATTGCACATCGCAGATGACATACATCTATTAATTTCTCAGCTGCATCCGCAATGTTAATAAATAACATTCTTTTCTTACTGTGCAATAAGTAATTAGTGGGTAATGCTAGAGAAGTACACAAATGATTTTATTCTTTGAGAATTTCTCACCAAATGATTTAATATGTTCTGCCTTTACATAAACAGAACAAAAATGCAGTTATTTTGATTTCACTTTATTATACTTTTTACCCATAGGCATGAGCCAAGTCTTTATTGCCTCCTGACAAATATTGAATTTTTAATTCAAAATTATTACATAAAGTAGAAAAAGGTTGTTTTAAAGTAATATCTATTAACATATATAAGCATTTTGTGGTATTTGACATCAAAGTCTAGTAAATAATTCTAAAGTATATTTTAATGATTACAATGGAAGAACCTAAGTGTATCTAGTGCTGATGGGAAGAGTGGTGAGTAGGCAAGATGATGAAAGGAAGCGTTCAAAACGATTAAGAACAGAACTCTGTGGGTAGAGAGAAGGAGGGATAACAGTGTAGTTTAGTGGGGTCAATATGGGCTTTAGAATCATGCAGTTTTGGACCTGAATCTAGTTATGTGGCCCTGGTCAAAATGTGTGATCTCAGGGCCTCAAGGTCTTTATTTACAAGTTGAATTTTCATCATGCTCTGAATATCAAACGAGAGGACCATATGGATAACAATAGCCGTTGCTTATTGAGTATACCATATATTTAGCATTGTGCTTGATTATCATACACATTCTGGAAGATATTTTAAATACATAGAATGTTCCTGTTCTGTCCTTTCTAATTTCTCCCTTATGCTTTATACTAGGATAATATCTAAGAAAGGAATGTAATATAAAAAATACATTGACTATAATAAGATAATTCTGTTATACTATCTGTATTTCTATTGAATCATTAAAAAAAAAAAAAAAGCTGCAGTGCAGTTCTAAGCACCCCTATCACCAGCCCTGCTCCACCTTGAGCTCAGTCATGTCTACCATTGGGATTTGGGTATGATGGGGGTTTTCAGGGAGACTGCTGGCAAAGCCTGTTGAGACTTAACTCTGGGAAGTGTCAAGTAGACAAGCTTGGCTCTGCATGAAAGCTTTAGTATATGAAGGCTGGATACTAAAGGGACACTTGGCAATATTTTTGGCTCAGCCTTTCTCAGATCTGGGTATTAGGGAGGAAAGAGTTATGAATAGAAATGGAAAGAACTGTTTCCATGAAGAGTTTTGTAAGACATTGGTGATGCGGTATAATAATCCCTTGTATTCCTCTAAGAGATTTATATAAAAAAGAGAGCAGGGTCATTCTCTCCCACCTCCCAGGACAACGCATGGCTTTGGCAGTTTGAGAAATTCCAGCCGTGGTGAGAAGCCAGTGTAGTAGTATTCAGGAAGCAAAGTGGGGAGAGATAAAAAACAAGGTAGATGCCATGTGATAACTTACAAGGCTTCCCAGAAAACACATTAAAAGCATTGCTGAGGATGCCCAGAAATAATTGAGGGGTTTGGCAAAGAGTTGAGGGTTTACATCACAGCTGAGGTCAAGAGAAAGTAAAGCCAGAGTTAAAACTGATGTATGTTACTACTTCTTTTGTATTTCTTAAATATGCTCTCATATTGATACAGAGAAGATTGGGAGAAAAATTATAATATGGCCTTTTTTTTCCTTCATATCTTTCTAAATTCAACCAGCTTCCTTGCCAAATCATTTATATGATGATTGTTACTATTAAAAGAGTTACTTATCCACATATTAATTCACATTTCTGCATATTTGGATTCTGTGTAAAATTGGAGTTTGCAACGTATGGACTATGGTTTATTAAACAATTTTACATGTGTTCAAAGTAAAAATGGAATGTATTCATGATATAAGTATAGACTGATGAAGAAATTATTGCAGCGATTTTTAATCAGTAGGTCTTGAATGTGTGAGGACCCAGAAGTATTGCAAGCGATCAGACAATTTATGGACACAACAAGCATATAATCACTATGCGAGTATATATACTACTGTTTATAATAAGACATAAAGCTTGAAATAAATAAGACACAAGTTTATTTGAACTCTCCTGAATCATTAGTGTTTTTTTGTCATTAGTTTCCTTAGATTACAAATGCAGAAGTGCAACATTGAGTCTGAGAAGTTTCTTGATATTGAAGTAGGGGGTCTTGTACTCAAAAAGGATAGAAACTAGTGATATTGTTGGGAGGTGTATATCTCTAGCTATTGACATCATGAGAAACCATAAAATGTCAAAATATCTTTACTAAAGTAGAGGTATCACCCCCATATATGCATATACATGTATGTATATATAGTCTTACATTTTACAGACACATATGTGTCACTTATAAACTACCACAAATATTTAATTTTATAATCTTTTTAGAAGTAACTAAGTTTTAAGGATACTAAAAAAGATCATTTTTCTAGTCCTCAAGATGTTTACAATAAACTGTAAGAAAAAAGTGTATATGACCAAGTAAAAGATGATAAGTGTGGTGTAAGAGTCCAGGAGGTGAGAGTGATTCATTCACAGAGTCCACATTTGAACTAAGCTTCAAGGCAGCAGTGACGGGCAGAGGGCGTGAACAATGGCATGAGCTTCATCATAGAAGTCCTAGGGACGATTCAAGGAATGACAAACAGTCTGATGTGACTTGATATTATGGCCAAATACAGGACACTAAAAGGGCATGAGCACACAAATGTTGACAAAAGTGCAAAAGACATTCAATGGAGGAAGAATTGCCTTGTTAACAAAGGATGCTAAAATAATGATCATTCATAGACATAAACAGATCCCCATCTAAACCTTATTACTCTATTAAAAATGAACTCAAAAATGGACAATATACTTGATAAAAAATGTAAAAACATAAAATATTTAGAATATATAGGGGAAAATCTTTAAGATAGTGCTAAATGAGGAGTTCTTAGACTTGATACCAAATGCACAATCCATAAAAAGAAAAATTGATAAATTGCATATCATCAAAATTAAAAAATTTTACTTTGTGAAAGACATCATGAAAAGGATGAAAAGACAAGCTACAGAATGGGGGGAAATATTTGTAAACCAAATATCTGATGAAGGACTAGTATTATATAAAGAATTCTCAAAACTTAACAGTAAAATGCAAACTATCCAATTAAAAATGAGCAAAGATTAACATCCAAAATATAAAAAGCACTTGCATAACTCAACAACAGAAAAAGATCCAATTAAAAAATAGGCAGCTACGGCCATGCTGCCCTTAATACACCTGATCCCATCCGATCTCAGAAGCTAAGCCGGGTCAGACCTGGTTAGTACTTGGATGGGAGACCACCTAGGAAGACTGGGTGCTGTAGGCCTAAAAAAATTAAAAATAAAAATAAAAGATAGGCAGAATATCTGAATAGATATTTCTCCAAAGATGAAATTTAGATGGCTGATAGACATATGAAAAGATACTCAAGGTCACTAATCATCAGAGAAATACAAATTAAAACCACAATGAGATATCGCCTCACACCTGTCAGAATGGTTATCATCAATAATTCAAAGAACAACAAACGTTGGCAAGGATATGGAGAAAAGGGAACCCTCATACACTGTTGGTGGGACTGCAAATTAATACAGCAACTATGGAAGTCTGGAGGTTCCTCAAAAAGTTAAAAATGGGTCTACCTTTTGACCCAGTAATTGCACTTCTGGGTATTTATCCAAAGAAAAGCAAAACACTAATTCGTTAAGAACTATACATCCCTATGTTCATGGCAGCACAAATTACAATATCCAAGATACGGAAGCAACTTAAATGCCCTTCAATAGACATTGGATAAAGAAGTAATGATTCATATATACAATGGAATATTAGCCATAAAAAAATGAAGTCCTACCATTTGCAAGGACATGGACAGACCTAGAAGTTATGCTGAGAGAAATAAGACAAAGATAAATACCATATGATTTCACTTATATGCAGAATCTAAGAAACACAAAGAACAAACTAATTAGAAACAGTTTCACAGATATAGAGAACAATCTGGTGATGGCCAGAGGGGAGAGGTTTGAGCTGGGAGAAAGGAATGAAGGGTTAAAGAAGTACAAATTAGTAGTTGATAGATAGGAATGAGGAACACGGCATAGGGAATGAAGCTAACAGTAATGTAATGGCTATGTGGTGAGCCAGAGGGAAGATAATCAGGGGGATCATTTCATAAACTACATAAATGTCTAACCAATGTACTGTATACTTGAAACTAATAATAAAATAAAATTTAAAAACCTTAAAAAAATAAGCAAAGCCATTTTCACCAAAGAGGATATACAAATGGTAAATAAGCACATGAAAAGAAGTTCAGCATCATTTGTCATTATGTAAATGAAAATTAAAACCACAATGAGATATCACTCTATACCTACTAAACTATAATAATTAAAAAAAAATGTTAACATCAGATGCTGGCAAAGATGAAGAGAAACTTGATCACTCACATATTGCTGGGGGAGTATAAAATGGTATAGAAAAAGAATATGGCAGTTTCTTGTAAAACTAAATATGCCATTACAATATACAATAGTAATTACACTCTTGAACATTTATGCTAGTGCAGTTACAACTTATGCTCACACAAAAACCTTTATGTCAATATTCACAGCAGCTTTGTTTGCAATAACCCCCAACCAGAAATAACCATAATGTTATTAATGTATGAACATTAAAGAAATTATCATACCATGACTACTACTACAGCAATGAAAAGGAATAAAGTATTGATACAGCAAGCTGTTTGGGTGGATCTTTAGGGAATTAGGGAGTAAAACTTATAATGTTACAACTGAATGAGTCCGTTTATATGACTTTGGAAAGGACAAAATTATAGAGATGGAGAACAGATTAGTAGTTGCCAGTGGTTAGGGTGCATTGGAAGGAGGGAAATATCTGGCTATGGTATAAATCTAGTAGGATAGCACCAGAAATTTTTCTAATAAAACTGTTCTGTACCTTGTGCTGTGATCACACAAATCTATATGTAATCAATATCATAGGACTAAACACACACACATATACACAAGAGTACCTTTTTTTTTTAAATCAATAAAGTCAGTGGATTGTATTAATGTCAGTTTCCTGGTTGTATTAATGTCAGTTTCCTTTAGGGGAAATGGTTGAAGTGTATTTGAATTTTCTCTGTATTATTTCTTGAAACTGCGTGTGAATCTACAATGATCCAAAACCAAAAATATTTTTAAAAATTGTATGAAGATAATATTACTCCAAAGAAACAACTTAGGAAAATTACTGAGTCAAGTTTTAAGGGCTATGAATGTCATGTTTAGGATTTTTTATTTTATACAGAAGGCAGTGAGAAACCTTTAAAAAAATTTAACAGGAGATTAATAAACATGACTAATTTTTGAAAGACAATTTAGGTAAAAATATAAAAGACTGAATCAAAAAATAAGACAGGATGCAGAAAGGAGGCCATTGTAGTAGGCAAAGTCACAAGAACCTC
Organism: Eonycteris spelaea; assembly: GCA_003508835.1. NCBI lineage: Eukaryota > Metazoa > Chordata > Mammalia > Chiroptera > Pteropodidae > Eonycteris > Eonycteris spelaea. Next base: position 6,489,590 of record PUFA01000053.1, read on the forward strand.
AAACAAAAAAATGGCAATGAGACAGAGAAGAAATGATAGATTTAAGGAGGCAGCTAGCTGCACAAGTAGAACTGACAAAACTTGGTGATTAGTTGGACAGGTGAGTGAGAGACAGATGTCATTAGGAAGTTATCTTTTGAGATGGCAAACAGAAAGAAAGCCTGACTTAAAAGTGGTTAGGAGACATTTAAATGGAACTCTTCAGTAACAGGTAGATGTAAAGGTCAAAAGATGAGGAGAGAAGCCAGAACTTAAAGAATAGATTTGTATACGACCTAAATATAGGTGATAATGAAAATTTATTTGTGAATACACAAGATGATTTGAGAGAATAAAATATCAAGAAGAGATAATAGTAGATAGATGATGGAACTCTATCAAACAATATTTTAAGAGGAAGAATGGCAATGAAGGAAAATGAGTGAGGGGTTAGAGAGGATGGAAGGAAATTAAGAAGAGGTAGACCTTAAGAAGCAAAAGGGAGGTGTCAAGAAAGAGGGCAGAGTCAAAGTGCTTCTCTGTAACTTCAGGAGAAGGGAGCCTGAGGGCTCATTGCATTGAGCAATTAGGCTATAGGTGCAGCTTGCACAAAGCAGCATCAATTGAAGTCAGAATCCACATTACAAAGGATTATGGGTGAAAAGAAAGTGAAGAGGTGAGTTAATTTTTTAAAAATTTGGAGATGACAGAGAGAGAGAGAAAAATTGGATGCTTTAGAAATGTTGAGTTGAGGAGTTTTGTTTTGTTTAATAAAGATTTCCAAGTCAAAGGTCCAGTGGATAAAACAGCCTTAAGAATAGCAAATAATCAACTAAGCAAGGTACAGAGCGATGAGAAAGGGTGGAAAGAGAATAAATGTAGGGTTTGACTTAGACGTAGGAGAATGGACGTTCAAATTGCATAATACAAATGAAATAGAGATCTGTATCTAATATATGTTAACTAGTTTAATTTGTATTTTGTACTTGTTTGCTTTTTTAAATGTGATTTTATAAATGTATTTTTATATACAAGTTAAACTATGGTAAGATTGTTAAGTAAGGAAAACTAGGTAGAGAAAAGTAAGGTTAAGGAAAATAAGATGAAGTCAAGGATAATAGCAGTATGTGAAATAAGTGCCACATAATCTTAGCCTTTTACTGGAGGTGAGCCACAATTTGAAAATTGGTTCATAAGCACTTTAAAAGTAGTATCTGTATTTTCCAGTTCCCATAGCTTCTAGAATAGTGATTAGCACACAGTGGCTATTTTGGGGAATGTCTTCCCTTTATGGAATAATGCTGTCAATTACTGCAAATTTTCCATATTTGGTTGTTAAGCTGAAAATGGTAAGAAAAATACAAAGCGACTAAATAAGAGATGAATCATACTTACAATTTCATTGTAAGTGGGGTCGGTACATTTTGGAACAGATTTTGTTTTCCTCCTACGGACTTCACTGGGATATGGTAAAAGATAAAATTCAACATGTGCACTGGGCACGGAGCCATCTGGGAGATGCTGCAAAGGAAAACGGTCATAAATATTAATGCATGTTGCTATCAAAGAAAGCAAATATATAGCTACTAAATATCTAGACCAAAGGCAGGATCAAGATTTATTACCATCACTCTATTTATAAGAAAATAAGAGAATAATCAAAAGAAATTCATTATTGTTCAGAAATAACCCCAGAGTAAGTTAAAAGAGTAAAACTGTCCATCTTAAGTGTTGTGTCAAAGAACTAATTTAAAAGCCCATTAAATATAATTTATTTTTTTATAGTAAAAGCTAAATTTGTGTTTTTGACAAAAATGGTCAAAAGATGAATATAAACCACAAGCAGAGACAGTAATTAAGTGCCTTAGGATACTGTATACCACTTGAAAATAAAAAAACTCAAGTTTAACACATAAAATTAGATGTAGTATTTAATAATATGTATATGTATATTATATAATACTGCATTTTAAAGCAGAATTTAATGAAAACATGAGGCCTACAACTTTAATACATGTATATGATTTTTAAGATTACTTGTAATAACTTTATTATATAATTTTCCTAAAATATATTGGGTAATCCTTTTTAAATTGTGTTCTGTGGAGCCCCAAAAGTCACCTAAGCAATGACTTCAAAGGTGAGTCTCTGGACCTCCTCTTCCTATTATTTCTAACCTCTGCATGCCCCAACCTCTGCTCCACAATTCTGGCTTCAGAACTTCTCTCCTTTTTTACCTTTCCTTATTATGAATATTTTTATTTCTTAATATATCATTTGAAAAACAAGTCCCATGTTTCAAAAATTTGGAAACTACCATATTTCAAAGAAATGGTTCAATGTTTGCAATCTTGACATAGGGAGAGTAAATGGTACTAAGACTCTAAATCTCTGATTTAATAAAATAAGAAATGTTTGTGTAATTTGAAGAAGATTATGTAAACATCAGACTTGGATTAAGGGCTTATTTTGACTACATTCTATGAAATTGAAAATTTTTAACAAATATATTTTAATTCTCTGAATCACTGATATTCACATGTGAACAAACATCCAGCGCCACCCCAACCTCATTAGCTTTAATTTTACATCTGTCTTTGGCACTCAAAAAGGCATATTGGAAAGTGAAAAACTGTGATATATATTATTATAGTGCTAACTTTTATTCAGTTCTAACTCACATGGTAAAATTATTAGAAAAACTTGGTTCTTTTTATTACTCAAATTATGTAAAACACATCTGGACACAACCATATGTCAAAATGCTAAGATTGTCAAAATTGCTGCTTTAGATGGAGCGAAGGTATCCTCCCCCACTTGAAAGCTTCTCCCAGGAGGAGGAACTCTGAAATCATGTTCCTTATGATGAGCTCTTCAGTGACACAGAAATTGCTATTAATATTCGAGAGATTTATTTGTATCTTATTTTATTTTATTATTTTATTTATTTCATTTTATGAGAAGAATGAAGGGAGTAAAATGTTTTTGCTTTGTGTAATTCTCTCTTATTTCCCATGGTCCCTGATTTTACCATACCTGCAATCATTGTATATTCCAACTTAGTGGTTAGAATCATGGTTAGGGAAGTGGACTTATTATTTGCAACCTGGCCCCTCCAATTTGCTAGATATGTGGCTTTTGGCAGGTATCTTAACTTTTCAATGGATCAGTTTCCTAACCTGTTAAATGAGGATAAAGGTGATAGCTATTTTATTGTATTTAAAAGGTTAAAAAAAACAAACAAACAAACATAGAGGACAGTGCCTGAAATATTCAATAAATATTTGATACTATTTTTATTTTCTTTAAATTAAACATGAATTTGCTATATGTATTGATTGGGCATGAAGATATACCTAATTTACTGTGATATTTATGAGCAGAGATTTTTCAGACTTGGCACTACTGACATTTAGGGCCAGATAATTCTTTTAATTCTTTCATGTAGGTGTTTTTCTGCTACTGGTCTAGTAAGTAGAGTTCCAAGATGTTGTTAAAATCGGAATCTATCTTCTGTCCCTCATCACTTCCATCTTTCCTCATCACAAAGAGATTTTCCAACTTGCTAAAATTTTATTAAATGATACTATTTCTTTTCCCTGATGCCTCCCTTGTCTTTGATTTTCAAATTCAAGTGTGTACCAAGATCAATATCCCGTCTTTTTGCCCCAGCCCATCTGCCACCAAAGATCTTTATTCTCTTATTAGAACTTTTCATGTCCTAGTCTTTCCATTTCTTCTCCTCATTTATTTTACACTTAACTGTTGTATTTAATCTTTCTATAAAGCTACTTTGATTATGTCACTTTCCTTCTCAAAACATCCAAGGATTCCCCACTCTCTGAAATAAACTCTTAATTACAGAAGCAGAAAATCTTTTGCATACCAGACTTCACCAAGCAGTTAGCAACTCAAAGCTTGAGCTTCTATTTCCAAGTTAATGTCCTTGACGAAGTCCTTGAATATCCTGGAGTTTTTGGTATAATAGAACAGCATAGGTTTCAATTTAAGTCAGGGGTGCATTAGATCCAAGCAGTGGAATTAAGTCTGTCCTTAGCAGCTTTAGATGCAGGCATTGATTACTCAAGTCTTTAAGAGAATGTTTTCTAAAGCAGCTGTCTTACAACATTATTTTTTATTTATTTTTTTCTCTTTTTACTGCACCATATCCTGCTTTTAAGGTCTCACCTAATTTATTAAAGAAATCACTAGCTGTCTCCTCATCAATACTTCTCATTTCACCCTTTGCCCTTATGTTTATGTGAATTAAAATATTTACTTTAAAATGATTAAATGACCCCTATTTGTCTAAATGTCTTATCCTAGGATTTTTTACTCGGCTGTTTTTAGACTTTCACAAAGACTTAACACTTGGACATGAAGAGTCAGAAGCCTTGGGGAGACAGAGTTCTTAGTTTGACCCTTGATCTAAACAATGAGCAGTTTCCGGTGTCACTAAAGGGGACTTTCTTATTTATGATGGATTGAAGTCAAGCAGCACTAATCGCTTTCTTCCAGTACTCTGGTTAATGTTTTATTGTGCCTAGAAGATAATGTGAAGTCCTGTAAGCTTTATTTTTGTTGCTCATACTAACTCTGAATTCTATATTTTCTAGATTTTTATGTTAAATGTCATCTTCTCTGTTTTAAAAAATAGTTTTATATGTGTGTTATCTTTCTCATGAGATTAGAAATTCACCATGTCCTGTTTCACACCTCCACATTTCCTCTGAGCTTTGCTCCATCGTTTACCCACTGATTTACTACCCTAACCCCACCCTCAGTTCCTTATTCCTAAGCTTTCAATGGTTCTAAATCTCTAATTAAAATTTAAACATTCTTATTTGAAATTGGGCTTTCCTTTACCTTTTTTTTTTTTCCCCTTTCACAGCCATTCTTTCTTTCTATGGTATTCCTTTTTTTTTTTTTCATGGAAATCCTGTCCCTAGCATAGTACTTGGTATATAGTGGACACTAACTGGTTATCAAGTGATTGAACGAATGAGGTATGTATGCAGAGTGGCTCTTTGAAAGTATTCTATAGCTATTTGTTGAATCGTGATTTATAATGCAATATAAAAACTAAAAGTTTTCCGAATGTTTTAAGATTTCATTTAGACAGTTTCTCTTATCTGTTGCAACTTTTCTTATTATAATAGCAAGCAGTAAAAAAAACCCACTGCCAGGTAAAGTGGATGTAGCTTGAGTTCCGTTTTCAGGATCTGTCCTAGGTGTTTACCCTGAATGTGTAGCTGTTTGAAAGCATTTCTCTGTTAGAGCTGAACTTCTTATGCATGTCATTGGGTTTTGTGGCTGATTAGGAGTATTTGTGTTAAGGACTGCTTCTTATGTCTAATATCTCAATGCTCCACTTCTAAAACTTTGACTTTATCTAATCTCTGAGATCATATCGAACAGTTAGATGCTTATTTTCTTTTATCTCCCCTCCCCACCAACTGGAGTTAGACTGGATTTGTAACATAATTTTGTACTCATTTTCAGAATAAAACCCTGTCTCCATCTTCATTTTTACCTGAGAATTTGATTTCTAATTGCTGTCCTCCTTTCCTGAGGCCTTGTTTACTCTTCTCTGATAGTCTTCCCCACCACTCTGGACTTCTTCTACTTAACTCCTTAAAAATCTTGACAATAAGCCCAACAGATATTACTATCACCTTCTAGAAGCCATAGATAACCTGATAACTCCTTGGAAGCCTACTAAATTGTGGAGTATGAAGCTTTGTTTACAGTGTTGACTTCCAAATGGTATTGTTTTAGATGTGTGAATAATTACGTATACCAATTTTCTGACTTCATTTCTTGCCCCCGATTGTACACAGCATTTCAAATGGTTTTCAGTGCTACTTTTGTTGTTCTTATGGTCAGTGAGTAAAAGTATTTTTGAAAACATGGTTAATTTATCAAAACGGAGAAAAATAAAAGTAAATAGTAGCATGTCGGTATAAAAACAAAGCCCAACATAAACTGTTTAGAAAGTAAATAAAACCATCTTACATTGTAGAGTAGGCCAACAATCCTTCAATATTTTTAAATAAATGTATGAGAAAGATGTTTTTCATACATGGTAATATAATAGCTACCACAAAATAAGTATATACTTAATTTAAACCACTCTCCTTAATCCTTGAACCAGTGTTATTGTCTTTATTTTATTGAAGAGTTTTTTCTATAAGATCTCTATGCTCTTAACCACTACCTTATATTGAATCTACAAAGAATGCAAAGGAAACTGTCAGATTCAAATTGAGAGCCCTTCTAGATCAAGTTTTATTAGGAATATGATAAATATACTTGGTTTAAAAATATCAAACACTTTGGAAGCTTCCGTAGATTAATTCAAAACTTAACTGTATTTAATAGGTTATTATCTTTTTGATGAATAATTTATGAGAGTTTTACATTAAGTTTTTTTATAACTTAAATGTTTCCAATCATAGGATAATATAGGCTTTGGTAGAAATCAAATGATGATTAAAATATGAAGACTGTAAAAACCTGATGTCTATGCCAGAAACAAAACAACACAATAAAAAAACATTTTCCTCATCTATGTGCCTTCCAAATTGCAATTTCAAAACTCAGGTTAGCCGTGAAGAGGGTCTTTATACAAAATGACATTGTACGATACAAGTACAGATGTACAATAAAAGTGCTTGTGATATGGTTTGTTGTGTGCTTCAGTAAAAGAAATGATGGAATGAGCTTTCCAGTCTTTCTATGTGTGTTGTTAATATAGAATGGGATGATTTCAGGTCTTCATGAATTAAATTAGGATGGTTTTCTGCTTCATTTCATATCCATTCAAACCTTGACTAGAACTCTTATCATTAATAGGTGAATTCCAATAATTTTTCAAAAAATCAATTTAAAAATCAGAGAGCCATGTGTCTAGCACTTTGCTCTGTTGGAGAACATGGAAAAGTGATCAAAATTGTTTCTACCTTCAAAGAAATAACAAACTCATTTTCATGATCATCCTGACATATATATATCATCTTGAGGTAGCTAACAACTAGAGAGAAGTCACAGTCTCATAGATAGAATTTCTTTTCTGACTCAATATATAACGATTGAATTGCTGCTAAAAGTTCAGCATTCTAATTAGAGCTCCATACTTTGTTACTGGGTATCTTGTGAAGTTTGGCAAGTTTTTCCATTTCTCGGTCTTAATAACATGTAAGAAGTAAGGCTTGAACCTCACTTTTTTTTCTCATTTGCAAATTCCAAAATTGTGAGTTAGTTGGTAATTAAACTTTTAAAAAAAATTTATTATTGCACTGAACCACTTTAAATTATTTCAAATTTCTTAACCTTTAGCCTCTATCCCTGGTGCTGAAAAAATTCTACAAATAAGAGACAGATGTTTTGTTAATGATTATTAAGGAATTGCCAAAAAAAAAAAAGATAATATATAGGAAGATTAGATTTATGATGTTGTTATACTTGATATTAGGAGGAGAAGATGGATTGCAAAAAAGCAGAAACTAATAATTAAGTGGTAAATATAAGAGTTTTATATACCTCAAATATTTGTGTTGATCCTGTCCTATTAACTAGTGCTATCATGATTTAAATAAAGATTTATAATATGATATACAGGTGTCAATAACCTGAGTGTTATGTCCAGTATGCTGGATTAGATAATCAGGACTGAGATATGAGGGGCTGGAATGATGAACTATATCTAACAAGGTTAAATAACAGACAATGCCAAGTTCTGCTTCTGGGTCTGCAAAACTCACTCTGCAAACACAGAATATGAAAAACGTGGCTTCAAAATAGCTCTTGGGAAAACTTTAACAAAGTTGTATGTGATTACAGGTTCAATATATCTATGTGCCAGAGATTGCTAGCTATAACCTCCAGTACGGTTTGTTCGTCTTATCTATTTATCTACCTATCTATCTATCTATCTATCTATCTATCTATCATCTATCTTATCTATCTATCATCTATAGCTAGCTAATCTATCATCTATCTTCTCTATATATCACCTATCTATCTGTATCATATATGCAACTTTCTTAGGATGTAAATAGGAAAAAAGTTAAAAGTAAAAGAATGAAATAGGTAAACAATGCTAACAATCAAAGAAAAACTGGATTAATTATATAAATATCTGACAAAGTATATTTAAGAGTAAAAAATATTACCATGAATAGAGAAGTTCATTTTATAATGATAAAAGGGTCAGTTAATCAAGAGGACATAATAATCTTCAATGTCCATGCAGTATTACACAAATTCACAATAACAGTTGGAAATTTTAACACTCCTCTCTTAATAATCCATACAACTAAAATACAGAAAGTCAACAAGATTGTAAAAGATTTGAACAACATAATCAACCAACACAACCTAATTGACATTCATAGAACACCCCACCCACCAAAAATTGAAACAATAGGATGAACCAAGATGATAAAAGTTTCAAAATCTGAGATAAGGCAGTGAGTACCAAATGAATGGTATATACAGTAAGTGTATTAATAGAGACCAAAGGAGGGAAGGATCACCAGGAGCAAGAGTGACCCCAGAGCTTCAGATAGGATAAGAAATTTAATTTGAGCCCGAGGGCTGAGTTGGATGTGGAAGGTAAATAGAAGATGAGAAGAAGTATGACAGTTAGCTAAAGATGTGTATTTAGTTAACAATGAGCACACCTTCCAGAATATAATACAAATTTTGTGTTGGGAAGGGGATGTAAAAGGTGGGTTATAGCTAAATTGTATAGTACCTTAAATATCAGGCTAAGGAGTTTGAAATTTATAGAGACTCTATTAAAATGTATTATTCATGACGAAGATGGAGTTTTAGAATATTTTATGCAAGATGAAATAGAGGTAGTAGAAAATAAGGAAAGGAATATCATAGCAGCCAATCAAAATAATCCATAGATGAATTAACAGAGAATATACAATAGGATTTTGGCAATAATAAAAGTAACAGGAAAATAAAAGTAATGGGATGTGTCAAAATATTTTTAAAAATTCATAAAAATGTTTTGATCAGGGTTACTTGAGGGTGGTACAATGATTTTTTTGAAATAAGTAGTTTAGAATGAGAGCTGGCTGTAATGGAAAATAGAGGACTGTAATTTAGAATTGTTCAGTTTAAAGAAATAGCAAGTTATCCAGACAGTTGGAAATATGTAAATTGAGTTCAAAGAATTATGAAAATAGAGATATAAATTTAGGGAGGACTCATATAATCTTTGAAGACTCAAGGCTGAATGATATTTATAGGAAATTAGTTTAAAGAGTTAAAGCCCTGAATCCTGGAAAATCTTCACATTTAAGGGCTAATGGTAAGCCGGCATCTACTAAGTCACTATATTATCAAAGATCTTGCCTCTTGGAAAGATCAGTTATGAGGATCATATCAATTATCATAGGTTTATAGAATAATTTATGGTTTGTTTCATTAAGAAATAATTGATAATCTTTGAGGGTCAATATTTCCCTGGTAACAACAACAATAAAACAACGAAATATCTATCTCTGGGCTGAGTACTCTTCACTACCCACTGCTTTGCATCTTATTCTTTGAAATGGGAGATCAGTGTCATAATGGAAGAATTTTTTTTTTTAATTCATAGACTATATGCCAAATACAATTGATAGGATAATTGTTTAGAAAATTGGCCTTTATCAAGAACTTAACATTTATTTAGATTAAAGTGCATAGGATGGAACAAATTTCGATTATAAAATTTGGAAGGAATTGGGATAGTCAGAGAATTTAACTAAGTCAATTTTAAAAGGAAACATAGAACATGGTTATTTTCATATGTCAAAATTTATATGTTGCCTTCATTTGTGCTTTATTTTCACAACCTCTTTTGTTCTCTTCATTAAATCTAAATCTTGTCTCTGTTCTATTCCAACAGGCACCACAACTCAGTTGGTGCCAAGTACAGAACTCAAATTGCATGGAGAGTGTCATTTGTGGAGTAAATAGCCTCTTGGGAAATGTTTCTTAAAGTATGGTCGATATATCAGAGAGCTTTCTGAAATGCTCACATTTGGGAGTAGGAGAGAGGAAAACAAGTCTAGAAATGAAAGAGTAGAGGAATTCATGAGACCAGAGATGCGTGTAAAACACAGAGGAAGCCATCCCAACCCACACTTACAGAACTGAAATCACTGGAAGTTATATCCAGGAATCTCTATTTTAAGAACAAAACCCCTAGGCTACACATAAATCTTAAAATTGTAAGAAAAAATTTAAATAACAAATAAAATGTAATAAAAAATTTGAATGTGTGTGTATTTAGCCTGAGGTTCTTGTTGTTGTGTTTGATTCTACTTCTCTCCCTCCTGTTGATTTCATATAGTAACTCTTTTCTCCCATTTTGGGTCTTATGAAAAGGTTGAACAGCAGCCAATTTGAGGTGTTTACTGCATTCCCCCGACATGAATTTTTCCTCATTTGAAATAACTTACTCTTCTATTATAGTATAAAGGACTCTGATAGTGTGAAAATATTCAATATCAGAAGAGAGGCAGGTATCCTTATTAATTACTTTTAGAACCTTCTGGAATGCTCATATTCTGGAATAGGTAGAAGAAAACAGTCTAGAAATGACACAGATTGGGAGAAATCCATGAAACCAGGAGAGACATTGTAATGCACATAGAGACTGCACAAATTAAAGGAGGACATTTTAAATGGGCTACAATACTAAAGAGCTTTTTAAAAATATTTCAAATCTAAAATTTTTTTTTTTTTTTGTTAAATAAACTGAAATATTATTAAAAATATCTTGACCAAGGCTCTAAATAACTGCATTACTTTGTTAGTCTCTGTTCGTTAGAATAATTATATTTTGCTCCTTTAAAAAGAAAACCTTTTAGCAGTTTTGTTTTAGCTTGTGATCTCACAAGAGGGAAGTAATCCTTTGAGCAAAGCTTCAAAGATTTAGTATAAGACAAACAATTCTATTCATTAAACTTAATATTAAATAAAACTATAGGCATAGTAATTCATTTTAATATTAAAATAAAATCAAACAAAACTCTTTAGTTTGATTACCTTGACATGTGAAAATACTAAAGGCTCAAAAAATAAAAAAACAATTAGTTAAAACTTGAAATGAGCAAGAAAAATGTGTTGAAAATTGATAAATAGATTTTTTCTGTCCTTTTAACTTGATGTTACCTCTGTCTTTAAATAAGCAAAAGAAATAAAATAGTAATTTAAAAGAAGCTATGAAAATGCAAGGCATAAGAACTTAGTCGTGATGATTTTTGGAAGGTGAGAAAGATTGTTCACATCAGAAGTAATTTGACATTCTTTGATCTAATAAAGTATTCATTGAGACTTACTATGTACTTAGCCTCGTTTTTGCCCCTGGGGTTACAGCAGTGATACAAGTGACAACAAATGGGGTGGTTTTGCAGTTTTACCTATGTGAGTCAGTGAGGACCTCACTGAAAAGATAACAGTAAAACCTTGTGAGGGCATGTGAGATTGAGCCATAGAGAATTTGAGTCATGAGCCTGGGGAATAGCATTCTAGATAAACTATGTAGGAGGTACAATTGTCCTGGGCCAAAAATGCTTTTCATATTCAAAGAACAGCAAGGAAGTCACTGAGGATGAAGTGAGTGATTGAAAGAGTCTATAGTAGGAGATGAGGTTAGAGAGGTCAAGGGGGCCAGATTGGCAGTGTCTCAGAGATCATTATTATTAAGTACTTTGGCTTTCACTGTAAATGATATGAGACTTCTTCCCCAAAAGGATGACAAGAGAGAAATGACAGGATCTGGTTTATTCTTAAAGGAATATTCTAGCTGCTACGTTAGGAATAGATTATAAAGAAATAAGGGCAACCCCAGGGAAGATATGTTAAGAAGCAACATCACAATTGGGTTGAGAGGTGACAGTGGCTTGAACCAATTGTGGTAGCTCTGGAGATAAAATATGGTGGGATTCTGAATTTATTTTGGAGGCAGTGCTGACAGAATTTGCTGAAAAACTGAATGTAGCTTATGACAGTAAAAATGACTCTAGGGATCTTAACCTGAGCAACTAGTAGGATGAAAGTGATATTAACTGAGATGAGAAAGATTGCAAAAGAAGCAGGTTTAGGGGGTCAATAATCAGAACTTTGGTTTGATGGTATGTTAAGTTTGTGATGCCTGTTGAATTTCTATTAGAGTTGTTGAGTAATAAGTTGTACATATAACTCTAGATTTTAGGGAGAGTTCCAAGCTAGAGTTATAAATACAGAAGAGAAAGACATGTAAGTGGTATTTAAAGTTCCAAGGCTGAAGATAGAAAAGAGAAGTAGTCTAGGAATAAATATCACGACAATATTAAGAGCTTAGGGAGAAGAAATGAACCAGCAGGCTGACCAAGAATTCAGACTACAGAAAGTATTTTTTCATTATTCATTTCTTTTGGAGGCCCATGGCAATATATAGGCTCCAGTGGCCCTAAGTGGTTTTTTACTTTTTGTGAGATTCATCTGATCATTTTGCCATTTACTTATAACTTGATATAAATATTAAAATCTTGCTCTTCCTCACTCCTCTCCCTTCATGCCTGCATCACATTCATTTGGAATATCCTTATTGGCAGTGCATCTTCATCTGAGTGTTGAATGCATTTTTGAAAACTGTCAAAAGTAATTTGAGGATTGATCTGGTGAATAAAATGGGTGGCCAAGTTGGTTAATAATGCTTTTGATCAAATATTAGGCATGACTATTGAGTGACATCACCAGGTTTACTGTGCAGTTTATATGCCAGATCTAAAAGTAGTGTCAACAGGCATGTCCTAAAATGTTTTGAGCAATGAGAATATTACCGGAATAAAAATTTAGTTTCCAAGAGAACTATTTTCAGTTAACTATCAAATATCATATACATATGTAAGTTCTGTAAACTTGAATAACATCATTTAAAAGATTTTATCATATACATATGTACAGATACTTAAAGTCCATGAACATAGATATAGCCATAAATAATATCTAATTGAATCTTCATTTCACAGCCTAAGAACTGCTATTTTCATTTAATACAATAATCTTAACAAAAGAAATTGAAAATAATTATTTAAATGAGTAAAAATTCTACTACAAAAATGTATTTAACAATATTTACCCGACTATTCAAAAATTGCTGGTTGCAAACACCACAGATTTACAAACAAGCATCCTTGGATATCTGGCTAATACTGTTTGTAACGGATGTATCCCTGCAAATTATGCCAACAATTTGTTCGCTGAACAAATATTTATTAAGTTCTAGTATGTTCCGGATGCATGCCACGTTGAGAAGAGTTTGCTCCTTTAAATCCTTCCAAGTGCATCCGGAGAGATTTATTTGCATAAAGAAGGAAGTCAAAAGAGCGCTACTGACTTTCCCCACATCTGCGAGTCTCCTCTGGAGTTTCACCACGTGCAGAACCATTTTGACTAGACTAGAAGACTAGAGAAGCTGGTGAGGCTTAGAGTTCCCCTTTCTCTACTTATTGCACCCAGACTCGGATCATTAATAATTTATCCTGTGCCACAGAAAGCTCTCTCTTAATGGCATAGCCCAATTGCTGCCTTTGCCTCTGACTTGACTCATCCTTAGTGAGGAATGGTGTGTACTAGAGAGAGAGCAGCTTTTAGTTTTCTTTAGAGGCTAACTACAGTTATTGTTCTAGGTTCTGGGGATGCAAAGATGGGGTTCCTGTCCTCTTAACAATTTACTACCTTTTGATGAAAAATAAATTTCCGTGAACAATTACATCAGAATATAACCGTTATGGTGGTATAAACTCAAGGTACACTGGTAATCTGGGGGAAACCCCAACAGGTCCTGGCCTCACAGAGAAGGTTCTGGCACTACCGAAAGAGACGAGTCTGCCAGCAAGCCCGGCATGATGAGCTAGGTGTAAATTCTTGGGACAGAGCTTTTTTTCCTTCCACTGTTAACATTCTCACTAGTTCTCCTTTCTCAAAAGCTTTTTCGCTAGATTTCCCTGACACTTCGTTTTGTATGAAGTCTGATTTGTTGTTTAGGACTTTCCCTGTGAAATATTTCATAGTTTGTACCCCAAGGATCATGATGACACTCAGGTAGAACATCGTACTTTGTTCGTTGTTCCTCGCTTCTACTTGGCAGCTGGCCCCATTTCTGTCACTCATGTTGACATTAATTCCCTAATGGAGATAAGAGATTTTTACATGTTGGTTTACATGTTTCTCATTAGATATGACAAACTTACAATGTTTTTCATGTGTTTCACTAGTATGGTCAGCTTCACATCTTCATATGATATGACCAACTGCACTTTGGGTCTGTTGTCAGGGAACTTCTCACCTGATAAAACAGTAGAATTTCAGTGGGTTAAATGAAAGTGGGTCATCACAGGATAAATTACATTTTGTAAAGACTAAAACAGGACAAATAGATAATGTGTAAAAGAAACATTCTTCAGATAATACTGAAAGTATGTTTCTCTTTAGGAAACTGGGTTGGCGAAAGATGGGAATTTGTTTCTAATCTTCCTGAACCAATGTTTTCTCCTCACATTCCATGTTTTGTTTTGATCAATACCATTATTTTCTAATTACTTAAGCTCAGTGTCATTTTTGGCTCCAGTTTTCTCCTCAGTGTTCAAAACAATGAGCTTAAATTATTAGAGAGCATAGAGGTGGAAAGTCAGTGAATCGGGGTTCAGGTCCCAGCACTGTACTTAAGACTGAGACATCAAGACTAAATTAATCAACTTCTATAAAATGGAGATAATACTTGAGGATGATGAACTGATAAAATTCAAAAGTTTTGACAATGTAAAATCCTCGATGAATGTTTACAATTACTGATAGTCTTTCTCCATATGTTTGCACTCATCTCTTCCTTTCAGACACATGCAGACCTTTTGCCTGAACTGAACTACTAGAACATTCTCTTTGCCTCCTCAGGACCCAAATCTACTTGTACGGAATTACAAGTATAATCTTCTTACAGCAAATTTTATAAAATTGCTCTTTTGATCAAAGTACTGTTCATAGCTTACCATTGCTTATGAAAAAAAAAAAAAAAAAGCCTGGCATTCTCAGCCTTGTATTGTTGCTTCTTATGTAATCCATTTTGTTCCCCACCTTTTTTATTCCGTATTGTAGCCTGTTAGTTCTACAAAGACGCTCTGCTATTTCCTGCCAGTCATTGCTCGTATTCTACCCTTTTATTTGAAATGACCTCTTCCATCATATTTGGCTATTAAACTTTTACCTTTCTATAAGGCTTAATTAAAATGCAAAATAGTTTCTGTGGTTATCTCCCTCTGAACTCCCCTAGCACAGTCTTATCACTTAATGTTTATATAGTAATTATCTTACATGTCTCAGTCTGCTTAGTGTATTACAATCCCCCTCAGATCTTACATATATATTTCTATCTCTTGGATATATATTATATATGTGTGTATAATATATGTGTATATATATATGTGTGTTATATAATATGTGTGTGTGTGTGTAGATATATATACTATATATATATAGATATATATACTATCGTATATATAGATATATATACGATATATATACGAGTATATATATATACAAGTATTATATATATAATACGAGTATATATATACTATATATAGATATATATATACTATACGAGTATATATATAATACGAGTATATATATATACTATATATATATAGATATATAATACTATACGAGTATATATATACTATTAATATAATACTCGTATTATATATATAATACTTGTATATATATTACTCGTATATATACTCGTATATATATACTATATACTATATACTATATCTACTAGTATGTATATACTATATACTATTTATACTATACTCGTATATATAATCTATATATATATATATATATACATACGAGTATATATATATCTCCAAGAGATAGATATAAATTAGTACTTGCTCCATAATATCACACTAAACATTTATTTAAAGGAAAACAACCTCAATTTTTCTTTCAAGTTATATCATTCCATTTTAATATGAGGTCTTTAGTTTGTAATGAAAATTTTCTGGTTTGTAGCCCTAGGATTAAATATAATTTACAAATTTTCTAATATTTTCTTGGTAATTTCTGGTTGTATATTCTCTGAAGGAATTAAGGAGAAGAAATTCATTAATAACAAGGAATTTGGCAATGTTTTCTTGTGGGCTCACTGTGGTTCACAAAGAGTTTTCTGATTGTTAATCTTTGCTCTCTAATCCTCTCTAACATTTGAAAATTAAACTTGATTGGTATATTCTTTTCCCAAAGCCTTTTACATATTTATTAAAATAGTTTACACATAAGTAAGTAATATTAATTTTATTGTGGATATGGATTATTGATATTGAAATAATTAAAATTGGCATTGAGCGTTTCTTACAACTGAAGTGGTAATTGCATAAATATAGTAAAAGTTTTTTCTTTAAAATATCTTGATCAAAATGATTGAGAGACATTGTGAGTTAGAGATACTATGAAATTATTCTGAATGTAGCATTGAAATTAATTTAATTAAATTTCATAATAAAAATATGTAGTTGAACTTTTGGTATAAACATGCTAAAATCCTGATGACTTTTTGATACACAATCAAAATTATATTTGAATTAAAAAGTGAAAATATTATTAGATAGAATCTCAATGTGTTTAAGCAGAGGAGTTTTGATTCAAAGCTAGGAAATTAACATAAATTTATGATTATATTCTACGCTAAATCTGTCATGCAAAATTAGTAACCAGAGCATTCATCGAAACATGCTGGAGCTCAGAACCCTGTGATAATTCAGGCCACTAGTAAGTCCTAGTAGTCATGTAGTAATAGTAGAGGTACTTAGTATTTTTAAAACTCTTACTGTGTGCCAAATGATTTATGTACCTGAACTCACTAAATCCTCACAGCAAATCTATGAAGTTTGTGTTACCTTGATTTTACATATGAGGAAACTGAGGCATTTGGTCCAATATCATAGACAATGAACAGTGCAAGGTTAAATGATCTTTTTTTAAAATTTTATTGTTAGTGTCAAGTATACAGTACATTGGTTAGACATTTATATAGTTTATGAAATAATCCGCCTGATTGTTCTTTCTCTCCTCTGGCTTTACACCTAGCCATTACACTACTGCTGACTGCATTCCCTGTGCCATGCTCCCCATTCCAGTGACCATCTATCAACTAATTTGTACTTCTTTAACCCTTCACCCCTTTCTCCTAGCCCTCAACTCCTTCCCCTCTGGCCATTATAAATGATCTTTAAATCTTATGTTCTCAAACATCAAGCCATAAAGGGGCAGACAGGGGCCAATAACCTGAAGAAAGAGTTTAAATGAAAACCCAGAGAGGGAGAATTTTGAGAACAGCTTCATATGGACAAGAAGATGCTAGAATATTTTAATTTTCTGCTCAGGTTTGTCTGGGAGATCCAATCATGCTGCTCTAACCACTGATAGTAACCCAAGAACTGTTAAAGTGTTGCTGATCCTAACGATAATTGTTTTGAAATGCTCAGATGCATGGCACTACAGCAGCTAATACAGTGCTTATTATGCATTGTGTCCATTAATATTAAAATAAAAACATTGCAAAATTAACTTTTTTCTGATGATAATATGTTCATGATTCAAAAATGAAAATTTATTTTAAAAGTATACAGTAAAAAATCTCCCATTCCTAATACCTATCCACCCAGTTCCCCTCCCATTATTTCATTAATTTCCCATTCTTCCTGTGTCCTCATGTAAGCAAATATAAATAAGTATTTTTTCCTTTTTTTTTTTTCTGCAAGAGGAATAGCATATTTACTATTCTAAACAGAGATCTTGGAGGTGTTTTCCTATCAACAACACAAATCATTTTTACAAATATAGTTTCATATTATACTCTTATATAGAAGTATCATATTTTATTTAACCAATTCCTCACTAACAGTTTGCAGTGTTCCCAGTGTTTTCCAGCGGATACAAACAGTGTTGAAATGAATAACCTTGTATGTGTGTCATTTTTTACCTGTGCACAAATATCATAGGATGAATTTCCAACAGCAGAATTGCTGGACAAAGGATATTAGCATTTGTAATTTTGACAAATGTTGCAAATTGCCTTCCATGAAGGTTGTACCAATTTGCATTACCACCAGCAGTGTATGAGAGTGCCTGCTGATTTGTAACCAAGCTTGTTAATTAAATTTTTGAATTTTTGCCAATCCGATAAATTAAAAATGGTATCAGTACAATTTTAATTTGCATTTTTCTTATGAGTGAGGTTGAGGATCCTTTCATTTGGTTAAGAGCCACTTCTATTTTCTTTTATTGTGAATTATCTTTTTATGTTCTTTTTACGATTTTTTATTTGATTGTTGGTGTTTTTCTGACCAATTTCTAGGAGATAATGATATGTTAGATAATTCCCTTCATCTGTGATAAATTGCAAATATTTCACCTATTTTGCCATTTATCTTTGCATTTTTAAAGATTTTGCTGTGGTGTTTTATATCATGCAGAATTTTTATAGCTTCTGGATTTGTAGTCATAACTCTAATAGCTCATCCATAATTAAAAGGATTTTTTTTCCATGTTTTCTTTGTCACAAATATGGTTTCATTATTTGCATTTCAAATCTTTCATCCATTTGGTATTTATCCCAGCATATGTGTGAAGTATGCTATCCCAAAATATATATATTGAATTTTTCCCTACTGGTTTGGCCATATATTAAATTCCTGAATGTATTTGACTCTATTTATGGACATTTTGTTATGTTCTATTTATTTATCTATTTACGCACTGACACCACATTGTTTTAATTACTGAGGCTTTGTAATGCGTTTTTATATCTGGTCTTAGTCTCACCTCTTTTCTTTTGCTGTTTTCCTGGTTTTACTTTGTTTATGAACTGCACAGTTAGCTTATCTAGTTAAAATAAATCTGTTAATATTTTTAAAAATTATGTTTCAAAATGAAATTGGAACTCTTTGACACCTTTATGATGCTGACTCTTCCTATGCAAGAGCATGCTATGTCTTTCCATTTGTTGAAGGCATCTTTTAAATCCCTCATGATATTTTAAAGTTTTCTTCATTTGGTCTTATACATTTTCTGTTCAATTTATTCCTAGGTTTTTAAAAAATTTTTTCCCCTATTATTGTAAATGGAGTTGTTCTTCTATTATCTATTCTAGCTAGTTATTAGATAGATAGATAGGTAGATAGATGTGTATACATTAATTGGGTAACTGATGCCTTTATTGAATTCTCATCTTTTGTGACATATTTAGCTCATCCTTATTTGTCTAGGTGTGTGATCATATTACTAGCAGTGTT
Organism: Eonycteris spelaea; assembly: GCA_003508835.1. Classification (NCBI taxonomy): domain Eukaryota; kingdom Metazoa; phylum Chordata; class Mammalia; order Chiroptera; family Pteropodidae; genus Eonycteris; species Eonycteris spelaea. The sequence goes on from PUFA01000053.1 coordinate 6,508,912, forward strand.
AATTTTGTCTTTTGTTTTCCAAAATTTGTGTTCCTAATTTCTTCTTATAACTCCATTTAGTCATTTCACAAATATTTATTGGCTTATTATAGACAAGACAATGTTTTAGGCCCTTGGAACAGTTCCTCTTGGCATTTGTATAGCAGCAGGGGGAGTTACAAAAAAAAAAAAAAAAAGATAAATATAACAAATAAGTAAAATTTACAATACGCTGAATATGACAAATGGGTTTTTCAGGATAAAGGTGTTAGGGGCTACCAGAATGACGGGCGGGTGCAATTTTAGATGGGATGATTGTGGTACTTCTCACTGAGAAGGTAAATATTAGCAAAGATAAGAAGAAGGTGAAGGAGTGAGCCCCATGTTAGCCAGTGCTCTCAGCACAATATAGTGTAATCATGAAGATCACAGGCATAATGCCTTATTTTATACTTCAGTGGAAATACTTTTTTGCTGTTTCCATTATGACTGATGAAAGCTTTGGATAGCCAAGACAGATACATTTTTCTTATGTTAAGGCATTGCTCATTTATATTTATTTGAGTGTTTTATCATGAAAGTTTATTGAAATTTTTTAAATGCCTCTTCAGGGTTTATAGAGATGACCATGTGATTTTCTCCTTAAATCTATTAACAGGATAATATGAATTATGTATTATGTGTATTAAACAACGTTGAACCATTCTTGCATTTCTGGTAATAGTGAGTTATATTTCTTTAGTGTGTCAATAGATTATTTTGGCTACTATTTATTTAGAATATTCCATTGATATTCAGAAGTGAGAATAGCCTGTGATTGATTGATTAATTGAGTGATTTTGCAATCCTTGTAATCCTTGAAGCTATTTGGAATAAATACTTTATGTGCTTGATAAAAGTAATATGAAAAACGTTCCTTTTCTCTGTTCTAGAATTGTTTCAATAACAGTGGAATCATCTGATTTTTAAAGGTTTGATAGAATCCCACTGGAAGTCATCTGAACATGGTACTGTTTTAAAGGTAGACTTTCAAAGCTTTTTCTATTTATTCTATCAAAATTGATCTTTTCTGGGGTGAGTAAATTCTTTTCCTAGAAAATTATTTCAGCTAGATGGACAAATTCTTTTTTTGCAAAGTTGAAAGAAGTAGTTTTTTGTATTTCTTTAATTTCATTGCTCTCTATGGTTATTTCTTGTTTCTCCTTTTATATTTTTTATTTGCATTTGCCCCCATTCTTTTATTAGATTGGCTAGAGGTTTCTACTTTTGTTTACTTTTAACTTCCAGATTTATTTATTCTACTGTTTTCTGTGTTCTAACTCATTTATCTCTACTTTTATCTTTATTTTTTTTTCTGTTTGTATTCTTTTGGTTTATTTTGCGGCTCTTATTTCAGTATTTCAATTTTACTCTGAGCATTGCTTTATCTTTCTCCCATGCTTTCTAACTTGTGTATTTCATTATTGCTATTCTTTAGAAATTTTGCAATTTTGGTTTGTAAGTCTTTTTCACCTTAGAGTAGTTCAGGAAAGATTATTTTTTAAAATCTCCAAACTTACGTATCTTCTAGTTTTCTGAATTTTTCCAATAATTTCTCACTTTATTGTCTCATGAGTGGAGAATATGTCTGTAGTATTTATATTTTAAAAAATTTATTGAAAAAATGAGAATAAAAATTTATTGAATTTTTTTTTGTGGCCTAATAATACATAATCTGTTTTTTGAATGTTCTATGAGCATGTAAACTGAAGAGACATTCTCTTTTTCAGGAAAAAAAGAGTCTGATATAAATGAATCAATTTTCCTTATTAAATTTTCTATTTAGTTTTTCTGTGTATCTACTTTGTTTTTTTCACTCGGTTTTTTCATAAATCAAGAGAAGTGAATGAGAATATCCTACTACTAATGTAGTGGGTTTTAATGTATTTCTTCTTGTATGTTTCATAACTTCTGCTTTATGTATGTTGCTGTTATATATTTGATATGTAGTCAATACTGCTCATGTCTTTATTGAGAATTATACTCATCATAGTTTAAAGTTCCTTTCCTATTAATCCAATGCTACTTTGACCTGTTGTTTATTAAGATTGTGATCTCTGGTTTCCATGTACTTGCATTTACTTAATATAAATATGCCTAATTTTAATTTTCAATCTCTTAAAATCATTTTGTTTTAGGTGTGTTTTTACATAAAGTATAGAGTTATGATTTAAACTTTTATTCCAACTGGAAAATTTTTTTCTTAATAGATGAGCTAAGCTCATTTATACTTACTGACATAATAGAGATGCTTTCTCTTTGTTCTAATGGTTTTATGTTATTAAAGAGACATAACATTTTTGTTTCTATGGTTTTTAAAGAAAGTTTTTTACTAAGTAAGTTGTTTTTATTTTTATGTACTTGTGATACTTAGGAAAGACTTATTTTTGTTCTAGTGGTTACTTTTATTTAATATTCTTAGACTTTTATTTCTTTCAACATATTTGTTTCTAATAGAAGTAAAGATAAAATTAGTGTGCAAAATCTTTCTAGCTCTACATTCATCTACAACTCAAATATATTCAATGTTGTTATCTTTCTTATTATTTCTCTAACATTCATATTACATATGCTAAGATTTTTTATTGCTTGTTTTGTTAGATTTCATTGATATCCTTTGACACCCAGTGATGAGGTAAAGTCCTCTTTCAATTTTTTTCTTTTCCTTCCCACATCAGCCACAAGCAAAAGTCTAAAATAACTTTTTAATTAAAAACATGAGATTATGTGATACAATATAGCAAAATGCATAATATTTTAAAGCTTTCAACTGAAAGTTTCAAAAACAACATAATACAAGTAGTTACTTCTCAGTAGTCCTAGCTCTCCAATTCTTGTCCTTCCATGTGAATAAAATTTAAATTGAAAGCCTGGGTAACATACTTCAACTTATAGATAACTGATCTCGGCTCTGCCTGAATGAGTATCTAGGACATTAACCAGAGAGACCCTGCCATGGAGACTGCCTGGCTTCAAGTTCACTTTTAAATTAACATTCAAATTGGAGGTAGTGATGTGAAATAATGATTGAAAGCTCAGCTTGCAATCATTTGTAATTATCTGTGGCATCTAAACATGCTCATTAATTCATTCTCTTAACCCTGATATCTGTCGTCTTTGATTATGTTCTACTTCATTACCTATGTTATTGTTTCTATACCTTGACAAAAATCTGTCTTCTCTATGTCAAAGTTGTATTCTGGTGGAAGATGGATAATTTTGTGTGTGTATGTGGAGGTATTATTTGGCATGGGGCTATATTAATTTTGAAGGAGTATATAGAGGATCATGTCACCAGAGGGTTAGAAGATATATATGATAAAATTCAGCAACTTTCTGGTTAGTTTAGTGTCTATAATATTTAATGTGATAATTTGTAGATTATTTTTTTTTCCATATGATGTTTCAAGAGAATTCTAGTGGTTAGGAGGCATTGAATTCCTCATACGAGGACATTTCCACATGAAATAGTGAGTGTGGAAGGAGTAACATGACTTTGGATTTTGGTTTCTTCTCTCTTGCCCTTTTTATAAAAACAAGTTACCTAAGTAGAGAATATCCATGTGTCTTCCACTGTTGTTCCTTCTATCGATCATTTATTTAGTAATTATTTATGGAGCATCTAGAGTAGGCCAGACACTGTACTAAGCCCTGAGGATACAATGGTAAAGCATACAAACTGGATTATGCCTTCGTGAATTTCTAGTCTATGAAGAAGCACACAAGCTATAATCACCATTGCAATAAGTGTTCTGAAGAAAAACGTTATAGGAATATAAAGCAAAGAGGTGAGATCTGAAAGATGCAAAAAAAGAATGGAGAAGGTGGAAAGGTGTCAAATGGTCCAGGCAGAGAAAATTGCATCTGTGAGGTACTGAGGAACTTGTCAAAGTTGAGGAACTGAAAAAAAGACAATAATCAAGTTGGGGAAGGGCCTGATATTAGATTGGGAACAGAAATTGGTAGGTGCCAAATTCTGCTGGGATGCTATCATGAAGGTTTTAGTCTTTATCCTAAGAACAGGACCAGCTACATAATTTGTGAGGCTCAGTGAAATAAAAATACAAAATAAAACAAGGGTCATTTTAAAAAAATTATTAAGAATTTCAAGACAGTGACAGCAGAGTATTAAACCAAGTGCAGGACCATTCTAAGCACTGTGCCCTCTGACACTGCACAGGCCACAGGCCTATGTAACTGGCCCTGCCTAAGGGCAATGGGAAGCCAAGAAAAGTGTTAAGGAGAGGAGAGAGATGATTGGAATGGGCACTTGAAAAAGATAAATATTTTTATTGTCCGACCAAGTCATGTTATGTAGTGTGTAAAGGCAAAGGAATGTTACGATCTCCCAGATCCAGGGTTACCAATTATTATCAATATGATCTTTATAAGTCATGTGCGTAGACATAAGTCGTCAGAATCCATTCTCTCAATGTATTAGCAAGGGTGGTAAAATGGTGAAGTCTGGGCTTTTGCTTAAGGTCATCCTATGTAAACCAGTATTTTAATACATTTAAACAATTTTATCCTCTAATGATGTAACAACATAAGAGCAAAGTTTCAACTAAGTGACAAAAATAGTGCTTAAAGTAAATATTGTGGTTCCAGTTTAGAACCAACTGATCCCATGACAAAGGTATTAAGAATTCAGAAGTATGAAAGGAAATAATTTTAAAAATATAAGAAGAAACAACTAACTTTCTGCTAATCTTTGTTTTTGTAATGATTTGCATATTCTGATTAGATGTGTTCTAATATAATAGGCTGTATTTCATACACAGCCTATATTTAAAAATATCAAGAATCAAATATTTCATGTTATAACTGCCAAAGTAAACTATGAGTATTGCATAATGCAGTCAGAAAAAATAAAACTAGAAAATAAAGAATTCTCGAACAACCATTTTAGTTTTTGCAATAATAATTCCAATTTTTGGTGGGCATATATGTTTTACAACACCTTACAGGGAAATACTACAAGCAAATTAAAAATTTGATAATGACCCACCGTTTAGTTTTTTAAAACACAGAGAAATAATTTTTTTAAGTACTTTAATGATAGAATAGAGGTCAACCTAGTACCTTTTTTTAAAGTCTTACATCTTTAGGAATCTACACCTTTATGTTTTATCTTTTTTAATTTGGTTAATTCAAATATATAAATATTAATTGTAAAAATTCGCAGGTAATAGTATTTTTTAAAAGATAATTGTTAGATATTTGTGAATTATGATAATAAAATAAGATATATTTTTGATTATGGACATCATTCTTTTTTAGATATGTGCTATAAAATGCAAGAAATTGCTTTATTTACTAAATATTGTTCACTGTTTGGTTCTATAAGCAAAGTATCTCAGTGATGTTAAATGAGCAAAATGTGGGAGGAAAGAGAGAGAGACAATCCTCCTTTATTAATTTAGGATTTGTGAGTATAGAGCAATGTATAGTGAGGAAGTGAGGACCTTGATTTAAAGTTACTTTCAGCCTAAGAGAAGGAAGGCAGACACAAATATAAATATCCAATGTAATCAAAAAATTACACTATGCAGCCTTATCTGGTTGTATAGAACTATACACCTCAGGGGTGAGTAACTAGGATATCAGATACAAGCAAGAGGCAATAAGCCCGCAGGCCTAATCTTAAAGGTAGAGAATCAGGAAGTGGATTGGGTAAAATGAAAATGGAGAGTTGCTAAGGAAGGAAGGGTGAGGTCTAGCAAAATGTGGGTTTGCAAGTCTATATGAGCTAAAAACCAGTATCAATATTGGATGGCCACTGGCAATGAAATTATATTATGAATACTTAAAATTGATAGGACATTCAAAAGGAGACTCTGATATTATAAAATAAACAAGAAAAGTTAATTTGAATTTGCACACATTTGGCAGACGATAGGGTGGATAATTGTGCTGGGTTAGTTTGGGATCCTGTTAATAAAAGAAGGCTTCATGAGAGAGGTGGAGTAATTACCACTAGATAATTCATGATCATTATTGTTGCCTAATATTTTTTGTTGGTTCCTAAGATGCCAAGTAAGCTGCAGGAGTTACCTACGTGAGAAAACAGGAACTCCATCTCAATATACAATTAATTGAAATGAGTTAATAGTGTATTAGTACACAGTTATAGTAATCGGACAAACATATCTGAGTTTAATTTAACTTGAAGAACATATTTAAAGAGGTTTAAAAGCTTTGGAAATGGTTAGAAAAGACTGTTAAAGCCCTGCTCTTAAAAAAGTGATTTTTATTTGAAAATTGAAAAAAAAATAGTTGTGATAATTTTTGCACAATTATATTGAAACTCAATATTTGTTTATAGTAAGAATGATGCAATTACTTGCCTAGGTCCAGTTGTTTGTTTGATGACTCTTCAGTTGTTTGTTGCACAGGCTCAGAGAGGAAAAAACTAAGTATACAATCACTCTGAAAAACAAGACAAAATATTTCTTAACATCTTATATTTATTTATGGCTCCTCTACACAGGTGTATGACAACATTGACCCAAAATATACAATTATTTGTATATATATATATATATATATATATATATATATATATATATATACCTATTATAGATTCCATAGAGAGAAAAATATATTAGTAAGTTTATTTAGTCAATGTTATAATTTTACCCTAAGTTTAACCAATCTTTTATGAATTGGGATGTCTGATTACATTTCTTCAAGGAGCTCATGTATGCTCTGCTCTTGAAGATTACCATAATGTTTACATTTTTGAATTTTACAATTAGGAATGAATCTCACACTTTACTTTCCTAGATAATGTGTACCCTTGGACAGGGCTTTTGGAGAAAAATTCATCTCAGTAGGACATAGATGTTTACTTAGTGAGTAACCATTACTCTTCCAGGTTCAATTCTAGGAATGCTCACTGAGTGCTGATCACAACAATGTTAGGGAATATTAAAAACAGAAAGGTTCATAAGACGATTTCCCTCTTCAGAACATAATCTAGTAGAGGAAATAGATTATATAAAATGTTGATAATAGAAATTTTAGTTATGAATATTTTTAGTACAGAGAAGTGAGTGTGCTTCTCGTTGAATTGGAATGATCACAAATTAATATTTAATCGGGGTTCCAAGTGAATGGGCTAACTGGTGAATCTGAGAATAGGTTTTCCTTAGTAACACTAGCACATATTTTGTTTTAAGTCATTATATAACCAAAGCAGTCCTCTCCATGAGGTCCTACATTATTATCCAAAGGACGCCACTAAATGATTATTTCAATTGGCTGCCATAGACTCATGTCAAACTCCCTGGTATTTCTCCCTGGCCACCCTTCTCTTACTCTGTGCAAAGGCTCTTTCAAACCTCCCCCAGGAAACATACAAACTTACAAATCTGACTCCTTCTCTGCTGATGATTTTGTCTGAACTTTATAGAGAAAATAAAAGGCTGATGGAAACTCCCGTGTGTCCTGCCACAAACTCTATAGACTCACAAAGCCATCTTTTCTCTTTCCTTCTATTATAATGAAAGAAGTGTTTCTCTTCCATTTGTTAAAAGTAAGATTGTATTCACTCCAAATTCATACGTCGAAGTCCCAACCCACAGTGCCTCAGTGTGATCTTATTTGGAAATAGGGTAATTGTAGATATAATTAGCTGCTAGGATGAGGCCATATTGATGGAAGGCACGCTCCTAATCTAATATGACCAATGTCCCTCTAACAAGGGGATATTTGAACACAGCTACTCATAGAGGGAAGATGATATGAAGAGGTGCAGGGAGAAGGCAGCCATCTATAAGCCCAGGAGAGAGGCCTGGGACAGATTCTTCCTCACAGCCATCAGAAGGAACCAATATTGGAGACACTTCGATTTTAGACTTCCAGCTTCCAGAACTGTGAGACAATATATTTCTGTTGTTTAAGGCACCCAGTTTCTGGTATTTTGTTATGGCAGCCTTAGCAAACTAAGATACTATCCAATGCTGATCCCTTCATCTGTGACCTGGATTCAGTTCCTCCTCAAGAACCCTGTAGAATAACTCAGTGTTCACCTTCTTCCTTTCTTTCTCATCAGTATAAAGTACGGTTAACTCTCTCCACTCTAGCAACTAACAAACAGATGAGTCAAACCAAATAAAATATACTAACACATAAATAATCTCGACAGTAATGCAGCTTTTGAATCCTGTGTTACTTTTCTCCTCAGCAAATGAACTTCTGGGAAGAGTTGTCAGCACTCATATTGGTTCCATTTCTTCAACTACTACTCACTTTATTGTCACACTCAGGTTTTGCCACTGATTGTCCTCTGAAAATGCTTTACCATTCATTATTTCTAACAAATTTTCTCTTTTTTTTCCAAATTTGATGGGGATTTTCTTGGCTTATATAAATATTCCATTTTTAGTGAAATACTCTCATCTGCTCATGATACTGCATCCTCCCAGTTTTTCTCCCATTTATTTTGCCATCTCTTAGACTTCTTTTAATGTTCCTTTCTTTTTGCTTATGATTTAAGTTCTAGTGACCCTCACTTCTAGGCCCATCTCTTTCATTACTCTAGCACATTCTTTCAGGGTGATGTCTTTTAGTGGCTTCTGTAATGATGCGCAAATTTAAACCTTTATCCTAGATATGTCTCCTGAACCGTAGCCTTCTTTATCAAAATGCAATAAACTACTGAAGTTCAATAGCCATTTGGCTCTTTTGACTGTTCTAAAGACAATTAAAGCCAAAAAGTACACCACTAAATGCATTTTCTTTTCCCTCAAATTGCTACTTCTCCTGTGTCCAGGCTCAAAATAATGTGTATCATTTTGGGCTCTCCATTCTCTCTCATCTCACACATCAAATTAATTGTTAAGTCCTATTGATTTCACCTCATAAATATGGTACCCATCCATTCCTTCCTTCCAGGAATATTGCAATCTTCTTAGTTCTAGCATTATCAAGTCTCATCTAAGTTATAGCAGGGATTCCCAAACCTTATCCTGCTGCCCTTTACTCCACTTTGTTCTCAACACACTGTCAAACTAATCTTTCAGAATAAAAATCTATTAACTGCTTAAAACCTGGCAGCAGCTCCTCATTGCTCTTAAGAAAAAAGCAGTTGGTCAACTGCTTAACAAAGCTTGTAAGACCTTTTGTAATTGGGATCTTGCTCATTCCCCAATCTTCACTTATCACTATTTCTCTTCTAGCACTTTAATGCTGGATTATATTTATTTCCTCAAGTATGTCATGCTACCTCCTCATCTTTCTACATACTCCTTTCTCCATCGTTTCCACCCCTATTCACCCATTTGCCCAAGATTTAGTACATGCTCTCTTTTCTACTCTTTTTAGCCCAGTCTTTGAGATGTCAGGAGCACAGATTATCATTTCTTCACTCATGCCTAATACAGCATTTCTGCAAATAAATATTTGTTAACAGAAATAAACAGATCTATTGTCAGATATAGAATATATTGTTTTTTTCTTTTAATGCAAATATGTAGCAGCTTTATACATCATTGTAAATTAGTTAAATACCAATTTTGATCTCTGTGTGTTGATTTCTTGTGAGCTTGTTTAATAAGAATCTATCCTCAACAAATGTGTCTATGTTCAGGGAGCTGACCAAATCATGTTTGTTTGTTTACTTTTCTATTGAAAGTTTAAAGTTAAACTTCAGTCTGTGAAGAATTTGGTGAAGGAAATTTGACCTTCTTTGCCCTTTTGACAACTAGTCAATTATTCTTCTCCAGCAACATTTTCGACCTCATCACCCAATGGTTATTAAACTTCAGAAGTAGGAAGAATATCTTCCCAATTAGTGTCTGAAATGTCACCACTCGCTAATTATTCCCTTGTGTTTATAATGTCATATCTTTGAAATCCTTATTTGTAATTCCAGGTATGGGTGACATATTAAATACTAATTCCTTAATGTAGCAATACTGTTTTCATTCTTGATCTGTTTCTACATGATCCAGTGTCAATGGAGAGAAAAATCAATAAAAAAAATGAAGAGGGTAGAAAAAGTAATATCTCTGGGTCTCAAAATAATCAATTAAAATTTTTCTTAGATGGGCTTTACTTCTCTGCCTGACTCCTGCAGGTTTTAGCACATTGTACCACTGGATGGTTGGAGAGTTATAGAAATATTAGTGTTACAGTTGTTCTCATTAATAACCTGGGCCATGTTCTCCACTGGATTTGTACTGACTTCCAAGAAATGTGGCTACATTTAGTTGTGTAGGTTGTGCACTGAGCGACTTTAGGGTGCCATCTTTACATCTTTACATTAACTATATAATTCTACTCAGCAGGGCTCTCCATATGTAAGGGTGCCAGTTATAGCAAATAACAGGATGTCCATGCAATATTTAAAACATATAGAAAATTATTTTTTGATCTCAAATTCAAATATAACTGGGCAGCCTGCATTTTATCTAGCTACCCTACAGCATGAGGTATTTAGAAAATATGTGGGTGTACTTTTGGCTGTCTCAATGACTGAATGGTAAAGTTGGCAATTAGTGGGTAAGGCCACTTATCATGTCCTGAAATATGTAGAAGATTCTTACATTATGAAGAATGTTGCTTTCTGCTTAATTCTTCAAATTGTCATAGTTTCCCAGAGAAAAAAAAGAATGTAACTACTTTACTCTAAAAATGAGAAAACTGAACACCAGATAGCACAAGTGGTGACTAACTGAAATTAGTAAAAAAAAAAGACTGATAGGGTGTGGTTAGTAAGCCCTGGCCCACCTGTGTTATCACTGACTATGGCAAGGCATGAAGAGGGAATATGAGGGACAGATAGGAGATGTGGCTAGAGAGGGCTTCATAGGAATTCTAGAGCAATGGTCCCCAACCTTTTTGGCTCCAGGGACCGGTGCTCCTATGAGAATTTAATGCCTGATGATTCGAGGTGGAGCTGAGGCAGTGATGCTAGTTCTGGGGAGCTGATGCAAATCCAGATGAAGTTCGCTTGCTTGCTCACCTGCCACCCACATCCTTTGTGTGGCGCGGTTCCTAACAGGCTAAAGACCAGGGACCCCTGTCCTAGAGATTGCTAGTCTACTGCATAAGTTTAAAGCTACTGTGATTGATGAATTTTAAGCAGAAAATATCATGATCAGATTTGGGGTTTTTTTTTTTGTTTTTTTTTGTTTTGTTTGTTTTGTTTTTTTGTTTGTTTTTTGGAGAGATGGCAGGGCAGCATCATTGTGGAGAAAAGAACAAACAGCAGCCATTCTTAGAGAATGTCATCAGCAAAATTCCTCATATGTTCAACATATTGTATTTTCTGAACCGTCCGTTCTGCTTTCTTTTTAAGTCTGGTAGGTATCCTTGCATCTCTTTGCTCTTTTAACCTTCACTCTTTCTCCCTTTATAAAAGTCCCACTTTGAACATCAGATGTACTGACCATACTGCACTCTCTCCCCTGGTTGTTGTGCTTGTCTATGATTTCTAGGTCACTGGCATTCATTTCTCGAACATTTTATACTTCGGGACACTGTCATTTTCTCTACTAATACTCATCATAACTTACTGTTATTGTAATAGTCAGACAAACTATCCTTCCTTATGGTAGATTCTTTATTTTCAAACTCTTTTCTTGCCCAATGTTCTTGTTCTTCATTCTACTCAGCCACTCACTCCTGTTCCCTTGATTTTGTCTTGACCTGTGACTGAAGCCTTTCCGTTATATGGATTTCTAACCTCCCAGTCTAATACTACCATCTCGCCCATTCCAGCTCATGCCCTCTAGTTATAAAACTCAAACCATCTGTTTACTTGAAGACTTTTTCGCTGGCCCAACCCCTTTCATATTCTCAGGTTCTTCCTTGGCCAATTCGGATCCCATGTTTGAAATAATAACTGCTTTGCATATTCCTTTCAACTCCTTTGGCCCTCTCTCCTTGTATTTTATTATTCACTTGGCAAAATACCCAACTCTGGTCACTCTCTGCCAACTCTGCAGCTGTAAAAGGCCTGCTGAGTACTGCTGGAGATAAGAACTCAACCATGCTTGCTGGTCTTACTGTTACTTCATGCCCACTACCTTCAAGTTGGTGTTCAGGATTTTCTGGCAATTCTACACTGATCACTAGTCCATTTATTCTTCTACTCTCCCACAAGACTATTTAATACCTTATCCTCAAAATGCCAACACAGTTTCCCTTTCTTTCAATATGCTCAAGGCTGGTCTTCTTGTTAATGGGGCAAAAACACAAACAAAATAATTTTTATAAGCTTTTACCAACATAGCTGTCATCTTACCTCCCTTCTACACTTTCTTCTGTTATACAGGTGGACCATCCGTGTTATAATTAGAGACTGATTTTAGCACTAGATCCCATGCTCTCTTCGTTACTCAAGGTCATCACTCTGGTCTCTGGTGAAGTCCACATTTGCATCATCAAGTTTTGTTTCTTCAATGGATCTCCCCACCAGCATACAAATATGATATAATCTACTTCAATAAACAAGTTCTTCACCTCTATTTCCCTGCACACTATTTTTTTTTCCTGTTCACCCTTAGAGCAAAGCTTCTATAAGAATTGTTTTCTACTTTCTGTCTAAATTTCTCTCCTCATATTCTTTTTTGAACTCATCCTAATTAGGTTTTTTCACCTAACACCCCCATCAAACTCTTCTTGCTAAATTAACCAATGATGCCCATTTTACTAAATTCAGTAGTCACTTCTTAAATTTTGAGCCATTAGTAACATTTGAAACAGCTGATCATTTCTTCTTCTTTGAAATCATTTGTTCTCTTAGATTCAGGCACTATATTCTCTGGTTTCCAACAGCGTGCTCCTTCTGTGTCCTTTGTTGATTTTTTCTGACTTCTCAAACTTTAAAATTGATGTGCTGTAGGATTTAGTCCTCAGACTTCTTTTATATATATATATTTACATATATATAACATATATATATATTTACATTTTATATATATTTACATTTTCACCCTAAGTAATCTCATCTAGTCTCATGGTTTTGAAAACAATTATTTTCTGACAACTACAGGTATTTATATTTTCATTCCCTCTTGTCCCCTCAACTCAAGACATTCAACTTTTCTTTTGAAATCTCTACTAGAAGTCTCATAGGCAATGCACACTTAGTGTATTTAGATCCAAACTACTGATTGCTCCTGTTTCCTAATGGTTCTCCTACAGTTTCCCTAACACAGCAAATATTCAATCAATGCAAGCTTATATGGCCATAAAGGTAGATCCCAATTGGCTAGTGCTTTTGCCCTGACAGTTGTTAAATATTTGAACCATCCCTTTTATGTAGAACATTGTATATTTGGTGAATAAATTAATAAATGGTTGGAATTTGTCATGGAGACATTAAAGTTATTGGTCATTGATATCAATCATCCAGGTAAATGCACTAGGCTATATTAAATACTGCATGAGGTTATATATATAGATATATATCTATAGATATATCTATATATCTATATCTATAGATATGTATATCTATAGATATATATCTATATCTCTTATAGAGAGATATAGATATATATACACATACACATATATATTTTTTTCTTTGCCAGTTAGTATTTACCTAACTAACATGAGATTTTTAATATCTAATAATGTGTTTTTAAATTAGAAATGCATTCAATAGAGAGCAAATTTAAAAAACCATTGAGCAATTTTAAATTAAAATCTGTATCAGCTTATTTTGGTAAGTTCAGAGCTCTTATTAATATTTTGTTTACCAGTTATATTATGAAATCATTTGTAATTTAAAATCATTGATTTTTTTTAGAGAGTTGATCAATTAATTTGTTGAAAACTAAGTGTTTTGCCTACATCATTTGAGCATGTTCTGTTCTCAAAGGCCACAGAGAGTTAAAGTGCTTATAATGATCAGAACTTATGTAACACTGAGATCAATTTTTTCTTTCTTTAAAATAATACATTAAAAATTCCCATTTATTAATGGGCCAGCCAACATCTAGAATTGGCTGCAAGATTTAATTTTAATGAGTTAAAACAGTAAGCTTAATCTATCAAACACCATGAAGTGTTCTAAAAATGTGAATTTAAAACTGAATTCCCATAAGAGTTTTAAATCAAAGTTGAATGGTAATTGTATTTTATTGCCTTCTTCATGAAGTAGCTTGTCAAAATGTCCAGTCTATAATGTAGCTCAACCCATTATATTCGTATTGGAGTTACATGGAAGAATGACAATGTGAAGAATAGTGAACTTCTGAAGAATCTTTTATAATTCCCCTTCTCAAATGTCATCAACATTTTACCAGACTCTGAAAAATAATCTTGGTTTTACTGATGGTATACATGTGACATTTATCCTGCCTGCAACATAATCTCAATCAGCTCCAAATAAGAAAAGAGCAATGTAGTGACAAATCTAGTAATTAACATCTGGGTTTAGCAAGCAGGGAATAAGAAACATATGTTCACTATTAAGATAGGATTTACCCATTCAGATTTATTTTGACATTTGATTTCTGCTTAAAAATAAATAATGTTACTTAAACCTTAAGTGAAATCATTTTTTCTTTTAAGGGACTTGTAGAAATGAGCAGCAATACTGAGAAGAGCTGAAAAATCACAATTAATACGGCTTTAAAATTTTGAAAAACTCCTGTTGTTTGTATATCTCAGCTAAACTCAAATGTGGGTACACATTTGTTTAGGTACTGCAGTCATTTACTATAGCTGTTATTACATGTTCATATTGCTCTTTATACAGATCTTATTCAGTTCACAGGAGAATTCCACCATAATAGAGCAGAATTTAAAGAAGCAAAAGGATTTCTTGTTATCATACTATAATTTCCTTGTAGGATGACACTGCAAACATTGAAAGAAAAAAAAGAAGGCTCTATCAGTTTGAGAGAAGAGAGTAAAATGAAACAAACAGAAGCCAGGTAAATACGAGACTAGGGTTTCTAAACTGATGCTTGCAATCTCATTAGAAGAGATATTGGGATAGTGTACAACTGTGGTGTACATTTATGTCTTTCTCCATATAATCTGTGTAATAAGTATTGTATCAAGATTCATTACATTTCTTAGGAATAAGGAAAAAAAAATTCAATGTAGTAAGTTATTAAAGTCTTTATGAGGCCACCAGCACATATTAACATAGAATGTCGACAAATAATTTATCTCTTTAGGGGAGCATCTGCGTCTGATTCAGTTTTCTAGTTTCTAGAGTAGAATTCCCTAAACTTGGCCAGGCATCTGAATCACTTGGATTCTCAAAAAGGAACACAGATACCTGGATATTACCTTCTACCTGTAGAACCACCATCTCTAAGGATGGGGCCTTAGAACATACTTTTTAAAATCTTCAAAGTTATCATGACACAGCTAATATGCCTGTGCAAACATTTAATTTTTGTTGTTTTGACTTTTGCTAATAAAGCACTGCTTTATTTTCTAGTATAGAAAAGACAACTGAGAAATGAGATATAGGTTTTACATCTCATTGTTGTTCTCTAAATACTCATTCTGTACAATTCAATTAAATTAATTAGTGAGGTGTTACCGCATAAGGAGGTACATTTATAATACAGCTTTATTTTGTGTAAAAATACTATGGGACAAAATAGGATTCCATCCTTGGAAGTTCAATATTAGAAGATGGATGACATATTCTCACTTAGAACATTCCTAGCATCTGTAATTTCACAATAGTATCTCATGTTGAATGATATAAATGCTTCTTGTTTCTTCTCCTCTCTCTATTTTTTCCCCACTCAAATCTGAGACCTTAATTCATTCAAGATAAAAATAATGTAGTGTTTAACATATCTTCAGCCTTCTTTTCTCTAATTACTGACCAATAGATATTAAGATGACACAAAACAAAAACATCTTTTCTTGGGCCTTTATAGTAATACTTTAGCACATTAGGAAATAGGAAATGATGAAAACCGAGAGCAACATGTTTGGTGGTTTTGTTCAACTGTCTCTATGCAACAATGACTATGATGGGCAATGATATTCATTAAACCTTGCTGTACTAAATTACACCTTTGCAAGTCTTCTCTACCTGTACATACCTGACTCCTTTGCTTTCTCCTCTCAAAAACAGTAATCTGCTAACACTTGAATTCATCCTGTGGATAGATATGTTTAGGAGTTCCCTATTGATGGCCTGCTACCATATAAAGACATATCTCAGTATTCATCCTAGTCACATTAGTACCAGCAATCAGAAGCCTCTGCACTTTGCACTTGCCTCTACCTAAATAGGCCAAAACATGATGCTTTAATGGTTACTAGATAGTTTGTCAATTTACCTGAAAAAGTATAATGTTTAAAAGAGCTTTAGTATAATCAGTAAGGCAACCCTTGGCATGCAAAGATGATAATCCCACCCACCATCCCTCAATTTTCTCCCTCACAGACAACTGCCATACTCATGTGGCCCTTGACTATAGCATAAGTGAATGGGCATGACCTTCAGAGAATGTCAGAATTAGTAAAGAATATTAACATGTCTCTGAGCTGGCAGCTAGCAGGATTCTCAAGATCATTTTCTATCAAGCCAGAGGTCTCTGTCATAGGATTCATGTGGGACTATATATTGGAGTGAGAAAAGATAACAAAATTAAATTAATATTTATTTTATGACCTCATTTAAATGTCTTCCAATTTTTTCTGTTTTTTTTTCTTATGAATTTTAAAACCTTTATTACTTATTTGTTTAGTAGTTCATGGATAAAATGTATATGTAAATAAATTATGTTTTGGAAGCATGAGTTAATTTCTTTAAAAGATAAAACTGGTAAGATATAAGAATAAATAAGAGATCATGGCTAAATACTTTTCAGTTGCACCTTTTAATCCCTTAGGTTTTAAAAAACAACATAAATCCTATAGGTTAACATATGCTAATGACTCTATTATTCATTTAACAATATTTACTTAATATTGATGTTTGTAACTGTGCTATATTTGAGTTAAAATTGAATGCATATAATTACTGAGTTGTTTAAGCTACTGAAGGAAAGCATGTAACCGTAGTGGATGCTTTGTCCTTGCATCCTGTCCCCCAGTTTCTATTTACTAACTCCTATTTGCCCTTTAATAACAACTTGAATGCCATACTATCTGGGATGCCTCTCTGTCTCACTCGGAATTGAGTTAAGTATATCTTCTTAAGTGCCCAGGTACTTGTCTTTTGGCAAAAAATAGCATCTCCAGCTGAGAGTCTGGTAACCTGGAAATAATATTGTAACACAATGCTCTTCATATTTGCTAAAAATCAGTAATATAATAAGATATTTGAGTACTATATTGGAAGCCAAATGCTTAGGTTGAAAATAAGCAAGTTAACTAACTATCTGAAGATGTTATAAATAGAAGAGTAAAATATAACCAAAGGAAGCCAAATAAAGGAAATAATAAACATTAAAAAATGAAATAGAAAAATAATACAATAGAGAGGGTCAATAAATATTCGTCTCATTCTTTGCAAAGACTAGTAAAATTCATAATCCCATGATAAGACTGATCACAAAATGACATATGTGGAGAATGGAAGAATATATACCTGAGAGCGTATAAATGTTAAAAAGATTGTGAGAGAATACTGTAACTCTATGTCAATAAATTAGCAAAAATTCCTAGAGAACTATAACGTAATAGAAGCAAGAAAAAATAGAAAATGCGAATTTTCCTATAACTCTTAAATAAAGTCTTTAGACACACATGGCTTTACAAATTAAAGAAATAAAACCAACTTATACAAACTCTTCTAAAGAGTAGGAGGAAAAAAGCAAGGTTTTTTGCAACTAATAGTATTATGAGGCCGGTATGTTCTTGATTCTGAAACCTAGTAAAGACTTTATAACACAGAAAAACTTCAGGCCAGTCTCTGTTATAAACAAAGCTGAAAACAAATGCTGAAGAATATGTTAAATTAAATCCAGGAGTGCATAAAAAGGATATGTATGACCATGTGATGTTTATCTTAATAATGCAAATTTGTTTAAAATGAGAAATCCATCAATGTAATTCACCACATTAACAGAATAAAGGAGAAAAACTATTGATTACTGGTTGATAGTCGATCAGCCCAACAGATTCAGAAAAAATCATTTGATAAACTGAACCTTTTTTTTTATTGTAAAAACTACTAAGAATAGAAAGAAACTTTCTTAAAATAATAAAGATACCTACAAAAGCCCATATACTTAATGAGGAAATACTAGATACTTCTAAATATTAGGTGGCAGAATAATACAAGCATGTCCATCATTGCCTCTTCAATTCAATAATATATTGGAGGCCCTAGAGAGTAAAAAATAGCAAAAGAAATATAAACTTGTTTTTGCAGACAATACGATTATAAGTGGAAAATTCAAAAAACAATACAGATAAATTATTAGAATTAATCGTAAAGTTAATAAGGTTGGATAAAATGTCAATATATAATATTAGATACAAAATCAGTTGTATCTAAATATTGATGAATAAATAAAAAAGCAATTTTAAAAAGGTAATGTAAGATATCTAGTATAACAAAAAATTTTTAGACCTCTATCAACCTATTATTGAGATTTTAAAAAAAGAATTAAATAGGTACATGATAATGGAATCAAAGATATTAGGATACAGTTTTAACTAAAATCTCAGTAGGTTTTTGCATGGAATTAATAAGATAATTTAAAAATTTATATGGAAATGCAAAAGTTCAAGAAGAGCCAAAATACTATTTAAGCATAGGATGAAATAGCAGGACTTACTCTGCTAGATATCAAGATTTATTATAAAGCTATAGTAATTAAGACTGTTGGCACAGGGTAGACAAAGAGATCATTGGCATAGAATATACAGCCCTGAAGAAGACACATACCTAGATAAATACTTAAATTCTTACAAAGGTGGCACTGCAGGACAGTGAAGAAAGGGAAATCTTTAAATAGTGTTGGAACAATTCAAAATCTACATTGAAAAAAATCAGATGATTTTTATTTCACACCATGCACTAAAGTCTATTTCAGATAGGTTGTAGGTTTAGATGTGAAAGAAAAAAACAACAGGCTTCTAGAAAATAATACAGGAACCTGTGCTTATGACAGAGTATGTTCTTCTGATCATTTAGGAAAATACCAATACATTTTACTTGTACATTAAAATTAAGAGTTTCTGTTCACCAGAAGACATAATAAAGACAAAGAAGGGACAAGACACAGAGTAGAAGAAAATTATTACAGCATAGTTAACTAATGAAGGATTTCTATCCAGAATATATGAACAAATACAATAAATGAATAAAAGAATATCAAGTAATTAATAGAAAAAAGGCAAGAAACATGAACTGGCACTTCACCAAAAAGATATCAAACTGACCAAAAACCATATGAAAGGTGTTCGATCTCATTAATAGTTAGGAAAATACAAATTAAAAACAGAATGAGATGCACAGTCACCAGAATGGCCTAAATTAAAAACACAGAGATTATCAAGTGTAGACAAGGTTGTGGAAAATTGGAACACTTACTCATTGCAAGTAGGAGATTAAATTGGTCATTACCTATAAACATTGAACATTAAGCATCCTAGAATCAAGAAATTCTACTTCTAGGTATATGACCAACATGTGTGCATTAGGAGACATACATGTAAAAAAGTGTCCATAGAAGCATTATTTGTAATAACTCCAACTTGGAAACATTCCACATATCTATGTAGAGAGGAATCCAGAAATGAATTGTGATACATTCATGTAATAGAATACTATACAACAATGAAAATACAGGCAGTTTAGAGGTGGTCTATCACTGCCTTGTTAGTTTAAACAATAGTCATTTTATTATTGTCTCCTAGTTCTGGGGTTTGACTGGGCTCACCTATGGTGTTTTTACTTGGGGTCTCTAACTAGTGGCAGTCATTTGGTGGTTGGGGCTGGAGTCATTCACTCACAAGTCTATGAGGCTGATGCTGGTTGCAGGCTGGAAGCTCAGCTGGGCACCAGAACGGCTCTGTTTCTTGGACATCTCTCTATTTGATCTCTGTATTGTTCCTCCACTTGGTAGGCTCCCATAGAAAACTTGGAAGAAACCGCATGGCCTTTTCTAACCTAACTTGGAAGCCACGAAGCGTCACTGCCATCAAATTCTATTTAATGAGAAAATCACAAAGGCCCTCTTGGGTTCAAGATGGGGGACATAAGCTCTCTTATTTATTGATGGGAAGGTAACAAAGAATTTTTACACATTTGAAACTACACATTGTTACATGGGTAGGTCCATCGTCAATAATCCTTGAACTGTCCAGTTCTCTTTTGCAGATTTTTTTCTGGATACATGTTATATTTTATAGTTTAAAAGGCTGCAACATAGAAAGGAACATAGTCCCAATCTAATAAAGAGGGCCAGACTCTCCCAAAATGGTGAGGGACATTGTTATTCTTCTTTTGTTTTTAGTTCAATACTCTCTAAGAGTTAGCTTTAGTGCTCAGCCTGGCCCTGACCTTCTTGTTGGCTTTAACCTTCCTCTCACAGCTTCCTCACAAGAATGCTGAGATCTAACTGAATTGTATCCTTGAATTTTCCCTATCTCCCTATGATAGAATAATGGCTCTCCAAAGGTGTCAACACCCTGTTCCCCAGAAGCTGTGGATATGTTACCTTACATGGCAAAAGAGGCTTTGCAGATAAAGTTAAATTAAGAATTTTGAAATGGTGAGGTTATCCTAGATTATCTAGGTGGGCCTAATGTAATCACGAGGAGGGTCAGAGTTAGCGATATGATGACAGAAGCAGAGATCAGCCTGTGCCATTTCTGGGTAGGGTACAAGCCAGGAAAGGCAGGCAGCCTCTAGCAGCTGAAAAGCCAAGGGAATGGATGTTTTCCCTGGTGTCTGCAGAAAGAACCAGTTCACTAACACCTTGAGTTTAGTCTCATAAAACTAATTGTTGGACTTCTGACCTTCAGAATGGAAAAAAAAAATAGATTTTATTGTTTTAAGCTACCAAGTTGGTGGTAATTTTTCACAGCAACAATAGAATCTAATATGATCCCCGCCCCTCCCCGCTTTTATTTCCCAGTCATTTCCTTTAACTATATTGTTTGATTCTACTTGAAACACTTTTTTAGGACAACTCTTTTAAATCCTACGTGGTGTTAAAGACCCAGCTCAGATGTTCTCTTCTCCCTGAAATCTTCTTACCTTCACAGTCAGAAGTAATTCTTAGTTCTCTAAACAACAACGGGCACTTAGCATTGATAGTCCACTTTTCATAAATGAGTTGAGACTAAAGTGCTATACTTTTTTTGCTGTTCTAGTTTCCTGTTCAGAGATTTTACAAATATTGGACATGCATATTTTGTTTTAATTGACTGTAGAACAAAAAGGAATGTTATCGTAAGATATAATAAAATATCTCCTGTAATAATTTATATTTTATGCAAAAATATAAAAGTAAACTGTAACATACATTTGCAACTTCATGTGATCCATTCAATATCTGTTCCATGTAATGATTTAGATCTCTGAACCTTTTGTGATCTGAATTTGTAAAAGGTAAGTGCCACCAATGAGGAAACCTGTTTAAAAAGAAAAAAGGGAGCATTCATTAGTTTGAAAACTGGCCTCTGCATCTCAGATTGTTCATGAAGTTATAGTTGCATTAGATGTCAGGGCCAAGGAAAACATTTAAAAAACAAAACAGAACACATGATTAATCATGAGAATTTTTTAACATGGCTATGGTCACATGCTATTTTAATTATCACTAATTAATACTAATTTAATCTAACATACTAAATTAATATATATATTCCTTTTTACTGTATTTATGGCAGATCACACATTTTGTTCCTTAAATTCATGTGAGTGATAATAATTACTTTCTGAAGTTAATAAATCATAAGTTTTCAAAAAGGTCAGGTTTTATTATTTCTTCTGGATTCACTGGAGACATTTTTACACTAACTGAATTAAACAGTCTATAAAGTGACATATGCTTCCATCTGGTCTGAGTCTTTTGGAAAAATATCACTTTCTCCAGGAGTCTGACTTGTAGAACTTCCTCTGTACTATCTGATGATATATCTTGATGGATTAGACATGATTAAGACCAATTATTAGATGGGTGACCTGTTAATGGTTAGCATTTGGCAATACATTTTGCTGGTTAAATATATCATTTTAGGAACTGCTTGGTACTTCTTCTGACGGCAGTCTTGCTCTGACTCCTTCATACTTTTGCTTCTTTGATATAGACTTTTCTCTAGGAAAGGAGCATGGGTCATAGTGAAGTGCTGTCAATACACACACAAAAGTATGTGACACCCGTGAGCCATGCCATCCACTGCTTCCTGTTGGAAATCTCAGGGAAGTCCCAAGTAATATGTTTGTGTATTAAAATAATTCTTTTATTTTAAAAGCCTCTTGCAGTTCTAAGGCTTAAAGTATTAAACATTTTTATCCAGATTTAGTTGTCGTGAAAATTAGGACAATACACAAGTAATCAAAACATAGAAATGAATTTGATACATAGATGGATTGGGCTGTTTTTAAATACTAATTCGTGTATCTGTGGATGAATTTTTCTTTGCTAAAATAAAATGTTGATATTTTACATAAAACAGAAGACCATTAATTCTGAGGAAGATTTTCATGCCTCTGTACTCTTGGAAGGTATCTAGAGCACAAAAGTCTGATGTGAAGATCACTTTTTTATGCTGTGATTTGAATTTTATTCTTCATTATTCTAACTTTCTGATTATACTTTCCAGATCAGGTTTAGTTAACTTTCATAGGGTTTCTCTTAGTAAATTCACGAGTCAGAGGAAATCTTGCCCTCGTCCTTCCTTTACATGCATTGCTGTAAGCCTTAGCCCCTCTGGAACTATTAGCACACAAATATCGTTCAGGGCACGTAGGACTAAATGTTCCTCCCTCCACACATTGCTTAAATAGTTTTAAAATCAATTTAGGTACCACTACCAGGCAGTAGATGTTGAGCGAAGAACAATCTTAACTAAACTGAAAATCGGGAAGAGGCATGTTACAGAGTTTATTAGCACTTCTAAGGTTTTGCAAATTATCATAATATGTATTGGAGAGATAAAAGTGTACAACAGAGAAGTTTTTGAAACAAAAAAGGACAGCTATTTAACAAGGATTAACATACTTCTAAATCATATTAGTAGGGTATGATGGCAGCCACAGATGATTAATTCAATATATGCAGCCAATCTGAATTTTTTTTTCTAACATTTATTCTTTCTCAGTATTCTATCATATATTTTTTCTTGGTAATGCTTAAAGCTGATATTGCTTTAAGAGTTTCTATAGTGACACTATTCCTTCCAATTTCCTAAACATGTTCTTTCTCTAAATTTGTCAACTTCCTGATGCTTATAGAATCTGTATTTCAAAATTTCTGTGACATCTGCAAGTATAGTTTTTCATGAATGTGAACTAGTCAGTCTTCAATATTGCACAATATCCCTCTATCCATTGATATATGTACTTAGCTTTATATTTTGGAAAGTGATTAAACCCTGAAAGCTTAGTAAAAATCCATATGTACAAAGTATGTCAGGTCACGTATGGACTTTCACATTGTTAAAGGGCCATTTACTTAACAAAAATCTCAGCGTAGACAAAATGACATTTGGCTTATCAATATGCACATATTGGTGCCAATATCTTAATTTCTGGAAATACACCCTTTTAAAGTGAAGATATACTTTTGTTATATACTGAAGTCTATGACCTAAATTTGGCTAGTTCTAAGTGATAAATTTTTAGTTTGAACAGGTTATTTTAATTATTTTTTAGTTCTCTTGCATTTAATATTTTTTCCATTATAACATGAATGAAAGACATGATTTTTCTGAACTAGTGGTAACCAGAGTGTAGGGGATGGGGGAGGATGGAAAAGGTAGACAGAGTAAAGGGGGTCAAATATAGGGGTGTTGGAGGAAATTGAAGTTCACTCTGGGTGGTAATCACACAATAGAATATATAGATGTCAAATTATATTGTATACCTGAATATTATATAATTGATTTAATCAAAATTACCCCAATAAACTTTAAAGAATAAAGTAATTGTTGCTAAAAATTTTTTTAAAAGATTGCTTCAAAATGAGAATAACAAATTATATTTAGAAAATCCAAATTAAAGCTAGTAATAATGACAACAAAAGTGAGTTGATTTTAATAAATTTTACTAATATACTAAGTGATGTTAAGGAATCTAATTTGGGAGGTACAGCAAATAAATATATTAGAGTTTTTATTGCAATTACTTGTTGAAAGAGTAGATCTATCCAATTTAGTTCTGCATTTTCAATCTCAATTTTACTTTTATGGAAAAAAACAAAGATTAAATTTTAAAACAGGCAAATACAACAATTTTCTTGATAACTGATGAAAAAATGAAATTTGTTCTGAATTTTTCTGTCTACAAAATCAGTGGCCGGAAGAAAACAGAAAATTGTAAACCTTGTTCTGTTTTATGAGACAAAAAGTTCTTTACGCTGAGAGCAATACAGATTCTCTGCGGGGATCGGTTCAATGACATTGGAGTCAGAATGCTGTGTTGCCCACAAATAGAAAATCCCATAACCATAATTTTTCCTTATGTTCAAGGACAAGTACTGAAGGTAAACACTGGAGGACAGTGGCTTACTCTGGGAGAGTCAGTGATGCAAACTGCTTCTGAAGTTGGCTGTGAAGTTTTGAAAACTGATCAAATGATTTTTCTGTGAAGCTTGTTTCGCTGTTACTGTGCATCACCTGGATTAGATATAGCTGCAGAAAATAAATAGGCAAAAATCAAAAGACAGCAATTTCAACCTGTGATATATTCTGAAATTTGATTTTATTTAAACTAAACAAAGCAAGAATCTGCAAAAAAATCATCATGAAAGCTAAGAGAAGTAATTTGTAATGGCAAAATTACCTATAAACATATTACATAAAGATATCATAACCTTATGTGGTGGGAACACTGCCTAATTTCTGCTATTCTTTTCTTGTAGACACCTTAATTAGCTCTTGATTTATACTCTACCACAGGAAGGGAATGTTCTCTTTGCTGGTTCTCTTCTGGTAGCTTTGGTTGTTATGATTTCTCCTTAGAATGTCCTCTTTAGTGGTACTTATGCTCAGACTGTAACTGGTTTTTCATTTTCATAGTAAAAACAAAAACTATGGTATCAGAAGGGTGTATAGTATAGTAAAGGGGAGTCTGAGATGAAGTCAAATAAAATTTAAATCAAGATGATTGACTTGAGACTTACATTACTAGTTTTCTTGCTATACCCTACAATTGTCGCTCTTTGAATTGATCTGCTCGCACTCAGCATACAGGATTCCTGGGAAAAATTTTGCGAAGTAGATTTGGCAGACTTATGGCTGTCATTTGTGCAAGTGTGTGGATCAAGTTATTCAATTTAACAGGAAAACACTCCAGACTTTCCTTTATTTTCCTAGAGAAATGAAAAAGAAAAGATAATGAGTTACATTTCCCTGAATTGATTCATCTATAATTTATTTCCTCGTGTTTGTTAGATGTGGAAGAAGAAGTCAAGAACTGTGGATGTTTATTTGGAGCCGTGCTATTAAATTATTTTTATGGACTTCAAGTTCACATTTTGAGTCATTAGCAAATATAAAATAAACTTTTATGGTGAAATATAAGCCTGTTATCGTAGTATTGTATTTTAACTTCTTTTAGATTTGTTTTCTTTTTTAGGGATGATTTTTTTGAAATTTAATTTTAGTTTATAATTATTTAAAATACCTTGTTACCTAGTTTTGTTATAGATGTTTATAGTTTTGGAGTCTTGCTACCTATTCATTCTTTTGGTTTTATGGAGGAAATTTAGGGACATTAAAAAACTTCACTTTTTATAATATATAGTTTAAGCAACACAGAAGTATATTAAGTAAAATGCGAAAGTTTCCCTTCATCCTTCTTATATGTCTGCCTCTGTGTCAATACTGTGTGCTAAGTGCCCGCTGAGTCAGCTCTGGCACTTGGTGACTCTATGATGAGTGATGTCCACGATGTCCTGTCTTCAACAGCCTTGCTCAGCTACTGGAGATTCATGCCTGTGGTGTCTTCATGTCAATACTACAGTTCCTTCAATAGCTATAGCTTTATAATAAGTCTTGAAATCTAGAAGTTCTTTTATCTTGTTCTTCAGGTGTTTTTTCATGATTCTAAGCCCTTTGACCTTCCCAAACATATTTTAGGATCAGCTTATCAAGTTCATC
Source organism: Eonycteris spelaea (assembly GCA_003508835.1). Lineage (NCBI taxonomy): Eukaryota > Metazoa > Chordata > Mammalia > Chiroptera > Pteropodidae > Eonycteris > Eonycteris spelaea. The sequence continues at coordinate 6,535,153 of PUFA01000053.1, forward strand.
CCTACATAAAATAAATATGTAAGGATTTTGAATCATATTGCATTGAAACCATAAATCAATTTGGGGAGAATTAACATCGTTACAGTATTGAACATGCAATCGATGAACATGGTTATTTTTCCACTTAGGTCTTGTTTTATATCTCTTTGATTTTAGAATTTTTTTTTCCATGAAAGTTTTACATATTATTTTGTTGGATTTATTCCTCAGTTGAGCATATTTTTATATGGCAAATTATAAATGATATCTTTTCCTAAATTTTATTTTAATTAATGTTATATAAGTAGATTTTTTGACTAAGTAATTCTCACAATATATTTGTATAATCTTTTGAAATTTATACAGATAGTCATGTCATGTAATCTGCAAATAATGATGGAGTTTTTGTCAGCTTTTGACAGCTAAGGTGTCCAGTTCAGTGTTAAATGTAAGTGGTGATAGCAAGGTTTGTTCTTGATACAAAGGAAACACTTTGATATTTTACCATTAAGTATATCTTCTGTAGGTTTTTAGCTATAGGTTAAAGATGTCTTTTCTATTTCTAGAGAGGTTTTAAAAATGAGAGATTCTAAATTTTATTAACTGCATTTTTAATATCTATTAAAGTGATCATATAATGTTTCCCCTTTAATTTTTTCTCTACTGAGTCTCAAATGTTTATCTTGTAACCATTTATTTTACTAAACACTTGTTATTCCAAATTTTTTGTCATTCTCTGCGTTTGTTTTATTTGTTGTCTTATTCATTTGGAAAATAAAAGCATTGCAAAGATTAAAGATAGAGCTTGATTATTAATACAGTAGGCATTATTTTTTGCCTGACATTGATAAGAATGCTTGCAATTTTTTTCTTTTAAAAGTATGATTATCTAAATTTCTTTCTATTCTGAGCTTTCTAAAATTTTCCAAAAGAAATGGATGCTGACTATAATCAGGCACTACTTTTTTGGGTTGGCTTCTATCAAAGTTGCAATGCCTTCTTTACAACTAATGTGCCATGTTCTCAAGGTTAACAATGTAGTTCAATAATGTTTAATAATTTCCCCCTCAATTTTATAAAACTTCAAGCCCATTAATCTTGTTCTGGTATTAGACTTTTTTGAATACATTCCAAATTTCTCCATCATTATACATCAATCTAGGCCAAAATTTGCTAAGAAAGTTAAAATATTACTCTGATCACTATTCTTTTCCACAGTGTACATTATTTCTAAAGATGTTCTTTGAATTATAGTACAGTGTAAAACATTAATTTCTTTCCTCATCAGTTATTAAAGACATGAAGATAATAATAGGAGGATACCACTACTCATGACGTATGGATACCCATTCATTCATCCATTAATTCAGCACATATTTGCTGAACATATTTTATGTGTTAGGGTGATAGCATGTACTCACTTCTCATGAAGATAGGCCTGTTGATCCTCACAAAAGTTTCAGCTATGTTCTTTCCTTATTCTTATAAATTGCCCAACTGTTACGATGTAAGAATAATGGAGATGAAGGATAAACTTTTATGATAAGCCTATAGTTTCAAGGCAGAATTTCACCTAAATACATCTCCCATCTCTCAGGTGGCAGATTAACAGGACAAAACAAATAGTGCTTTAATATGACTAAACTTGGGACTGGTGCTCCCAGAGCAGTAGATTTTAGGTCTCTGTGAAGATCTGATTTATTCAGGTGGCAGCTCTTGGTTTAATTTACAGCATCAGCAGTATTTTGCTTTGAAGGATTCTTATATTACAGATCCAAAGCAGTAGCTGGAAGGTCCAGTTCTTAACTTTCATAAAAGAAACATCTGGGCAGTCTTGATATTACTTGTAAATCTTTCTAGGCACTATTCTATATCCTAGGCATAGAGGTGAAGGAGAGAAATCAGATTCCTGCCCTGAGGGAGTGTGTGTGTGTGTATATATGTGTTGTGTATATATATATATATATATATATATATATATATATATATCCTTTGGCAAGCACTGCACTAAATGCCTTATGTTAATCTTTTCATCCTTAGAGGAAAGAGTAAAATTATTTATCAATAGATAAGAAAGACCAAGAAAGGTAGAATGCATACTAAGGGTGACATCATCCAGAAAGTAGTAACCAAAAATTCCAACTCATGTTTATCTGACTCCAAAGTCTTTGTTCTCATCATGGATTATTTGTGATAAATAGTCTTTCAACTTTGTTTTTAAAAAGAAATAAGCTGGTAGATTTAATGTGGAATTCCCAGGTGGAACAAAGACACTTCAACAATGATCGTTTAATTTTTACATAGAAATAATGCTTGGGCAGAAGAAAATTTATGGTACTTCTTTTGGCCAAGTCGAAAGGGGCCTTATATGCATAAAATTTCTTAAGCCTTAGGTCCTATCTTAAAAATGTATAGAAATTTTATTCAACTTTATAACATATACATTTTTATAGGATATAAATATTTTAAATTGCTTATCATCAGAAACAATTGCTACTAACAGATTTCCTTAGCTATGTTTATGTAAATGTATAATTGAGTTTATCAGTCTCAGAAAATTGAACTGAATCTAGGAGACCTAATCTAGATCTAATCAGCATCTAAGCAGATTTCTTTTTTCTCAGATGAAATACTATATATTTTAAAATTCACATTTATATTAATATTTGACTACAAAAGGCAAAAGGTTTTCATTGCTTCATGAGCCACATCAGAATAACCATTGAGGAGAGATGCCTAAATTGCTATAGAATGCCTGTTGAATGAAGATTCTCAGGCAACATTTGATGGAAATTTTAACACGAGCATATTTCAGTTGCCAAAGTTGTTTCTATCCTTGTGCAGTTTGACAAAATACTTGTTTTACTGGTCAGTCTTTTTAATAGTATCAGGAAAATATTGTTCAGGAGACCTTTCCTGTGAAGGAATTTGCATAAGAATGTTCTTATTTTACCACTGACACTGTAATTTTATCATACATAAATAGAAGTTACTCATTCCCCAAGAACAAATTTCTTCATCTAACTCTCAAACTTCATTTTCATTGCAGTGATTTTGTCATGTGCAATAAAAACATTACTTTTAAATTTATATTAGTGTTATTGAGTATTCAGCTCTGTTAGTCATTCTTAAGCATTCAGAGAATAATGAATTAATATAACTTTGTCATAATTTCTTTTATTCTATGATGAAAAATAATAGTTTAATGTTGAGTTTATAATCTTTGAAATATGTGACTAGTACTTCCTCATATTTAAGCCTTTAAAGTACTCTATGAAGATAATTCTTATTTTGTCAAAAATTTATTGTAGGGTTCAGAATGAGCCACCCTAAGATGTACCTCAGTAGTATGTGCATTATTGTGAGCTAAAGGCAACTGAGCTCCTATGGGCTCAAGAGAAACTTCTGCTCTCCACCTAAACTAGAATAATTTAAATTAGGAGCCTGGCCCACAATAAGACTTAAAACCAAAAATGACTTTTAATCTATCTATAAGGTAGGGAAAACTAATAATTACTGAACCTGTGCTCTCCTGCAATTATCATCTGAAGTCCTAAGGTATATTACCTGATCTTTAGCTCAGAATGCAATATATACCTCATTTTCCCTTTCTCTGAACCTTTCACCTGGGGTCTCTGACTCTCCATATATGTGGGCTTCTCATGCATATGTATGTAATTACATTTGGTTATTTTCTCTCACTAATCTATTTTATGTTTATTTGATTATTAGAACAACTGAAAGAACCTTGAGGGCAGAGGAGTTTCTTTCTTCCCAACATTATACAGGATCATATAATAGTACTCAAACCCATATTTTTTAACCCAAACATTACTACTCCAAAATGAACTCAATGAATAATCATTGATGATGCATTCTGGGTTTACTATTTAAAAAAAAAAAACTGTTCTTTTCAATTAGGTTTTATTTTTTAAAAAGTCAAGATTTTCTGTCATGGAAAAGAAAGCAATAGATGATTTTGGTTGCATGCATGTGTAGTGTATAGGTTTACATATGTGAACACAAAAATTTAAGTTTCATATTCTAACAGACGGTTAAATAAAAAGTTTAAAAGAAATACAATAGATACTTTAAAAAGGATATTTTATGTTAATCTTTGTGGTTTTGATGGCATAGAACCCTAATTTGAGAAACATAGCTATAAACATAGATATTACCATGTTCCATCAACTAATCTGAAGACAGTAAAGTTAAAAAGCATCTCTATCTATCTGAGATTATCAGAGCATTAGGAGTTTCATATGCAGGTTTTTTCCCTTCTGAGATTGCTTAGGATTCAGAGAAGAGAACCCATTATACCAGAAATCAATTTTGTTCTATTCTGAACTCACTTATTAGTTCTGCCTGCGATCTCAAGAAAGTCATTTAGCCTTCAGGAGACTCAATTGTTTCATCTGTAAAACATATTGATGACTAAACCATGCTATCTCTCAGGATTGTTGATAGGCTCAGATGAGGTAACATATGAAAAGTCATTGGAAATAAATAATATACAAATATTATCTCAGAAAGATTGCTACCTGTTAAGCAAGGAAATGAATATGTAAGCATCCTGAAGGTAGCAAACTGCACATAGAGGAATACAAGGGAAAACAAATGTACAGTTTATGGTTCTGTGAATACCAAATGTATAAACTCTCTTGAAATCCTACAAAAGAGATATTAGATAAAGATTAGAGTAAGAGGCAACTTTAGAATTTCTTTTCTTTCTTCATTGTTTTTCCTCCTGCTTCATAGTTTAGAACATGGTTTAAAAAACCCCGAACTTTGCTGATTACTCAGTTGAAGTTTCCAGTCTTCAGAATTCATCTACAAGGTCAGCAAGTCTTATGTAAATGTCATCATAGGCATGTAACTCTGCATACAAACAGGAATTCCAGGCTCCATGGCCTTAACTATGAATCAGCAATTCTTACAAAAAATCTCGTTACAAAAATTGCCAAATTAGAGCAAATGAAATAAAGAAACTAAGGAAAGGTTGATGGCTTGGTCTTATGTACGACTAATGTGCCAGTGACATAATATTCCAGTTTCCCACCCTCCCTTCCCACAGCCAGCTTATTTTATTGATGATTTTAACATGAAATTTTATGCACAGCAAGAAAATAAATCTTAACATGCAATAATATAGAAAAATCAATAGTGATAAATGGTGCTATAATTAAGGTAATAAAAATCTTTAAAATACAAAAACCAGATTTAAACATAGTAAATTAGTTTAGTCAGCTGCTCGCTACTCCCTGGAATATAGCAATTTTATGTAATGCACAGGGTCAGGAAGACCAGCGGGGATTGCTTGCTGCTCATAGCTTTTGTGGAGATAACAGCTGCTGTGAAACAGCGCCATCTGGACTATTTATCTTTTTAAATTAGTGATTTCTGGTACTCTGGGTGGGTACATTAAACTTTTCGAATGCCTTTGACCTTTAGACTGATAGTCTCTCGAAGAGTTCAGGATATATTCTTTTTAAGCTAATAGCTAAGGTGTATCCTGACTTGATATTTAGGCAAATTGAGCGAATTCTCAGTGTAATATAATTTAAAATCAGAGACTCCTCCATTGCAGAAATTTAGAACAGCAACAAAGCTAGTAAACCAAATATCATGCATGTGTGGCTGGGCCATCGAATTTAAGAAGTACAGCATTGTAAAAGCTGTTATACCTGCAGTTAAAAAAAGTACTTTATAAAGTAAATTTAGTTCAGGTTAGTTTTCATAATTAAATTTTTGAAAGGCTAGACTTTCACAATGAAAAAAGAAACCAGTTTACATTTCCCTTTAAATTTGCTTTCCTAGTTTAGGGAAAGTTGGACATCATAATTGTTAATTCCTCTAGGTTCTGTTTTTTTTGTTTGTTTTTTTGTTGTTGTTGTTTGTTTGTTTTCTTGTGAGCTTTTTTTTCCTGTAGTATTAATGGTTAAGTTAAGGGGAAAAAAACTTTGACCCTTTTTTGTGGAATTACAACAATCCATGACATGACAATTTTAAAAAGTACTAAAAAAGCATCACGAAAATTTAATGATAATGAAACCAGGGGTCTGGATCCATGTCCCATACTCTCTTTCTCAGTTATGAAAAGAAACTAGATAGAAGCCATTGAACTGTTTTTGAGACATTTGAGCATAAAGTATCTTATCTCACCTGTAACCATGAGAAACAATGAGGAGGAATAAGAGGAACATTGGGAATTTCTGGCCTGTGTCTGCACACACTAGGTGGTTCAGGGGCTCTGACTCCTGTGTCTGTGATGTGGAGTCCTGGAACATTCTCTCTGGGTGTCATCAATGTTTCTACTGGCTTCACAGTTGTATCTGTTGGGACAGTCATTGTGTCTGCTCTGCCCAATGGCCCTTCATAACTAAGACTGTTCTTTCTAAAGCTCACACGTTAGAGAAGAAGCTCTAGATTGTTCTTTGTGAAGGGGTAGACCATGATAGGAGTAAGAATGGGCAACAGAATCCATTGTGGCTTTTTATGAAGGACCACGTCCAATAGGGACAAAGGCAACTAGTTAAGTCAATGAGTTATAAATGGAATTTATACTAGAGAATACTGGCCAATGGACAAAGAGTAGTGGAACATGATAGGCAGAGATAAGCAGAGCAGAAGGTTTCTGTTTCCATTAGAAACTAGCCAGACCCTTTTGGTTTCTGGGGTTTGTTAGGTTACAGTTTGCATCCATGTATATCCTTCTCCCCAAGGATACCAGATAGAATACCTGGTTCTTGAGACCAAAACACCTCATGAATGCAAACTGTTTGTGTTTTGAGGTTTGGAGTTTTGTTTAGCTTCAAGTTACCTTCAATTTCATCTGAAGAACAAGAGATTTTATATTTACTAAAGCAAAACTCCTGCATGGCAGTTCAAATGAAATACTGGGAATACTTGGAAAAATTCCTCTCACATTTTTGGGGGAGAGAATGCGTGAAGTCAAAAGCACGATCTGTATGTGGGAGTGGAGGTAGGCCGGGAAGTTTATGTTTAATGATCTCAGTCAGACTGTGAAATAGGTCATCTATTTCAAAAGACAGCTAATCTGAGGTTTGAGGGTGATTGAAAATTTTGAAATAACCCGTTTGGACAGGATTTTTATGGATGGTTGCTTTTGTTGCCTAGCAGTGGGCCCAGCAGAGATATTATATGAGAGTATCGGTTTGCAGGGACTGAGTCATGATCCTTTCTTGATTCTATTCAACAGCACTCAATGGAAAGTGGAGTATAAAAAAGTAAGGGAAGCAGAGAGGGGAGTTGGCAATGATGTGAAAAATCTTTGTGGCCAGCAAACCAATTTTATTTTCATTTTTCTCTAAGTGTCATTAATTGTGATACAATTTTGAATGCCACACAGAGTACAGCATCCTTTGAAAGTCTTATAATCAGTTCTTAACCCAGAATGTGAATACCCAGAGTGGAGTAGGATCCTGTATTGTTCATAAGTAGAGTACTCCCTTGGAGAGGCAGGAAAAACCATTTCTTTCTCTCAAGCCTCAAGCAGCATCAAGAAGGGCAGCCTCTTAATGCTAATACTGTAGCATTCAGACTAAGGCACTTCAGGTAGCTACCCATGCTGTGTCTCAGATGGCTTAGTCCTCATTCATGACTCAGATCTGTGAGCTTGGTGGTAGGTGGGGAAGGGTGGATTTTCTTGTCTTATTTTTAACTGTGTTCTAGTGATGTCAGAATAAACAGTGGCATAAAACACTTTCAGAACAAAGAGAACAAGGAGTTTAAACAGACAGAAACTCTCGTAAGTACATGGAGTTAATGACCCTCATTAAAGCACCAAGACCAATGCTAGATACGTTGCAGAACTTGGTTCCTTTCTGTAAATTATGTATACTCTCTACAATTCAAGTTTCTCCTTAAGTTTAGAAATTCATGTGATGTCAGGGAACACAGCTTAAGGTAATATTACACAGAAAAGTATCAAGTGCATATAACTTTTAACATTTATTTGAATTATGTAAAGCTCCATTTTTTTTAATTAACCAAGCTACTTTGATAAATTCACTCTATACATGTGTAAGTATCAACTAAAGAAATTTTTAAAATTTAAAATATCTAAATAATGGTGAGATCTTAAGTAACTTTTTAAAAATGATAAAGAATCATGGTCACAATCAATTGAGCTTTCTTGAACCTCAATAGCAGGTTCTTCACAGTACTGGATGGCATGTGTAATAGAAAAGATCCTCAATACTTGATATGCATACATTGACCAAGGAAATTAGAGATCAGTTGGAAAGACACATCAAAAAGAAATTAAATCATATCTAAAAACAAAAATATGTAATGAGATTTAAAATAAAATTACTAACTGAGAAAGCTTTTGGAAGTTAAAGGGAGAGTGAATCTCATGAGAGGTTTCTCTGAGGAAAAGGGGGTATATAGAGAGAGTTTCAAAGCATCTATCTAGAAAATGGGCCCAAACAGAAAAAGAATGGAAGGTGACTGCCTTGGAGTCATTAGTCAAATTATCCCATGGGGGTTTCCTAGGTCAGAATTATAGCAAATCTTGAATCGAACACCCCGGGGCACCTGGTGGTGACATAAAGATAATAGTTCTGAAAAAGGACTTCTGTCCTTCACCAAGGCTTGGGATATTCATGAAATCAGGATTAGGGCCTGCAAAAAGGTGTAGGATCTCTCTCGGTTAAATTGCAGCCAATGTGGGCTCTGATGAACCATGAGAAAACTCTGGTCTGAATTATGAAGCAGCATATCTCCCAGAGCCTGTGTGTGGGAGGTGGTTTTCAGCACACAGGGTAGAGTTTAAGAACCCACACTCTGAAGCATGACATCCTGGATTCAAATCTTGGCTCTCTCCCTTGCGGGCTGTATCCTTTGGCAAATCATTTAACCTCTCTGGGGTCTCAATTTCCTAATTTAAAAATGTAGGTAAGAAATATTACCTACATAATGTTATAGTGATTAAATAAGTTATGGTATTAAAAGCACTTAGAACAGGGCCTGATGCATAAGAAGCACTGTATTAAATATTAGTCATTATATGCCTTTTATACAGTGAATGTTTGGTGTTTAAATTGTATTTTCTGTTAAATAAAAGTTTCAATATATTTTAAGGGGAATAAGAGCTTGTTTAATATTCAGGTATTTTTGGAAATGGGGAAATAGGAACATGTCCCCTGTTTTACTTGGGAGAAATTAACCAAGAAGTATGTTAATTAAGATGATATACTGGATGGTCTGTAATTCAGTAATAAGAAGTATAGCCTAAGAAAGTACATGTCCTGTAGAATTATAGAAAGAAAAAATTAGTTAGTACTAAAATAATCTGAGATTTTTCATGGATAAGGTACTAGTTGTCCAGAGTCTCAAGGGATGGGTAGAATGAAAGTTAGATGAGACTCCCCTCTGTTTTGGTATTTATCGTTCTTTGGGAGCATTCCTCATGAGGTTATAAATGTGAGTTAAATAGACAAAGCAGGAATGAATGTATATTGAAAAAGTGATCTACCCAGAAAAGGATTCATTGGGAAATCAAAAAGAGGTGTGTGTATAAGCCTTCATAAAGACAATCAGATTAGTCTAAATTTAGATGACTAGATGCTTTTAAGTCTGCAATGGAGAACAATTTTTTACTATAAAGTTGTAGAAAGAAGTTTATTTAACAGAATATACTACATAACATCTGAAAGTGAGAAAATTAGCCTGGCAGATATACAGGAGGTGATATCCTAGCTCACTCCCAGGAAGTTACTGGCTCCAGATCTACTTTCCATATTAGTTCATATCCTCTTGAATGGGAAAGGGAGATGAGTCAACCCAGGCATATCTAAGATTATGCTCTTACAGAATTGGGTATATCAGGTGAAATTGGGGGATGTGGAGGGATGAGACTCTGGCCAACAAAAAAAGCATATTTACATTTGTCCTTTGGCCAGGAGCTTTTTACATCCCATATATGGTTTTTCTTTCTTTCTTTTTTAATGGTAGGAGGAATCTGTAAATTGTAGCACTCTAATTGCTCTGTCCAAGGAATGACACATCACTGTATTGTCACAGAGATGAAAGTAGTGAGTCCATATCTCATCATAAATCTCTTTTTCCAAATTGTTTTTCTGGACATAGTTCAAGTAGAACAACCGATTTATTTATGTCAGCCCTTGCTCTTTCAGTGACCTATTGAACAATGTGTTAGATGAACAGGCTGGTCAGCAAATAACAGCGTGCTACAGAATTACTGACTGAGCCTTGTGCTAGAAATTCACATTGCTTCCTTTCTACCTCTTGGGAAAGAAGACACAGGTGATTCTAGAAATGACAGCTTTATACCAATGACTGTTCACCCTGAAGGCATCTCAGATGTGAAACATGTGTCTGTATACACGCATAAGTGCACACTCGTTCATCCACAGCTAACCTTACTTGGTAAAGTAACTAGTTGCTTCCAGGTCTGTGTCTTGTGGACGAAGATTGTTATGCACATACTTCAGGTCTTGGATTCCATTTAGTTCAGGCAATCCTGCATGTATCATCTTAGCAAAACAAACAAACAAACACACAAACAAAACAAAAACAGAAAGCCTCAGAACACATGTAAGTGAAATCTTACTTAGTTATGTTCAGTTAAGCTTACTTGGTTGATTTTACAAATAGGTAGACGCTTAAATTTATATAGTGATACTTTTCAGTTTGTAAACATAAATGAATATAAGTTCATGTTTTTTAACTTCTCATATTTAGTAGAAGCAGCAGTAATAGTAAAAATGAAAACCAAAAAAAAAAAAATTGTCGAAGTGTTTGCAGGTTAATAATTTAACTTTATCATAAACCATTCCAGTAAGTATGGTAGTATGACTATCTCCATCTTATTTTCTTGTAGGAGAGGCATATTCAGCATGGGACAGTAGAAATAATAAGCTCTCTAATGTCAGAATTTCTGGGCCCACCATTTAAAATCTGAATGACCTTGAAAAAGACTCTTAACTCCTTTGAACCTCCATGTTCTAATTTTTAAAGTAGATATAAAAATACCCAACATATCCTGGGAGACTCAAATAGTAATTTAATGAATAAAAAAAGAGCTTTATACATGATAAATTATTACAAAAAATTATACCACAATACCTATTTTAAAGAAGAAAACTTTAATTCTCCTGAAACTGTAATTGAAGTGTCCAAGTCAAATGGTATGTAAGCACATAGGATATAAACTTCATCCTGCTGATTCTCATTTTATGTTCTTTCATGAGTATGATTCATATTACCAGGACACAAGTTTCTCTAGTTAAATGGTGATTGCATTTATTAAAGATTATTAAAGCAATGAAATAATTGAAGATATAATTGTACGAAGGTTCAAGTATTTTTCTGCCGATCTTTAGAAAAGTACTTTATGTGATAGTGTAGATGGAAGGGACAATATTCTCTTTAATTATTAGTCAAAAATCTTTGAGAAAAACGGATCTTTTGAAATAAATTTGAACTTTGCAAAAAATAATAAATAAGAGGAACGATGTCATCAGTACCTCTATGACTAAGGTGATAAATTATTTCCTGCTCTGGAATAGAGGTACTCTTACATTGCAGGGAACTTGAGAATAATGCTGTTAATTCTAAAAATAAAGGGTAAACTGAGACTATGATTATGCTGGGTGGGTGAAGTTGTGATTGACTTGATGATGTTAAATTGAGAAAAAAATGGATTTGAAACTGTTCTCCTTTCTCACTGGACCTACCAAGGCTGAGGGAACAGCATTTACAGATGTACAGAGGAGAGCAAGATACCAACCATTTGTTCACAGAAAGAAATCCAGATTAGCTTTCTGGAGCACAGGGTTTCTATTCTGTGGGTGAGCAACTAGAGACCGGGCTGAAAAGGCAAGTATGATAGGATGTTTAAGGAATATAAAATATTTTGTACTTTAGTATTTTTAGTGTTTTAAATTGGCAATAAAGTAACTGAATTGTATTTTAGAAAGATCATTGTGGTTATGTTTGATAAATAGATTAAAGTGGGGGAGGCCAAATAAGAGGCTGGATTTAGGAGACGGTTAGGAATAGAGAGAGGTAAGATATTGGATTTTAAATATATGTATATTTAAATATGTATATTTAAATACATGTAGGAGGTAGAATTGAAAAAACTGGGTGATTGGATATATTTGGAAGGCTGGATGAAGTATAAAGCATATAGCTGTAAATATAGATTTGGGGGTCATTAGCATATAGATATTAATTGAAACCATGGAAATACATCAGGTAATCCTGGAAAGTTGTCAGCTGTCTCGCCTCATGGATGATCTAACATCTCAAATTCATGATATCTAAATTTGAGCAAATTCTTTTCTCCCATAAGCACTTCCTCCTCTTTCCTGTATCTTCTCTCCATTTTCACTTCCACCACTGTCCAACTAACAGGACTATCATATCTTCCTTGATTCCTTCTTCTTCCTAATTCTGATGTCAATCAGTGAATTCTATAAAAACTACCTCAACAGTCTCTTGTAGTCATTCCCTTTTCCATTGCAATTTTTGTCTCAGTTCAGCTCCTCATCTTCATTTGCTTAGATAACTTGAATAGCCTTTTTCTAGCTCTCCAACCCTTATCTCTCTAATTATATAACTTCTGAGTTATCTGTCTAAAATTCAAGCTAGATGATGATACTCCTTTCATTAAAAACAAAGAAACTTTTAGGTTCTCGGTGTTAATACATTAAAGTCCAAAATCCTTATTCTGGTCATAAGCGTCTTTCACGATTTAACTGCAATTTGTTACTTCAGCCTTGTTATCTGCACAGGTCTCCATCTGTACCACAGACTGACACTTGATTGCCTCCACTTCCTACACATGTCATGCCCATACTCTTTAAACCACTATACATACTTATATATTTTTCCACTCAGTCAGGATTCCTTTCCTCTCCCTCCTTGTTTATTGAAATTCTCTTTGAAGGCTCAGCTCAAGTGCTTCTTCCTCCTCAAAGCACCACAGATCCTCTTGATAAAATTTAATTACTATTTTCTTTGTACAGCAATTATATCTTGGTCCCACCTTTTTCACAATATTTATTTATGCCTAGATTTCATTATGTTTTGTTCATGTATATGTTTGTCAGATTAGATTTTAAGCTCTTTGAGAATAGGAGCTGGGTTTGTATTCAGTGTTGAATTGTCTATATTCCCTAGCATAGTGCTTTGTAAATAGTTAGAACTTAATGAATGTCTGTGAAATAATGAATGAATGAATGAAAAATACCTGACCCAGTTAGGTATTGAAAACCTGTAAGTAATAATCAACACTGACTACTAAATTTAAAGTCAATCATGGGGCGATAAATTTCCCAAAACCACTGGAGAATAGATTAGGCTTTATCTTATCAGTTCTGTACTCAGAGTTCTAGAGATATCTGTGTATTTATTGAGGCAGTTTTCCCTTTTATCACACTGTGATTGTCCATTTGCTGAGACTAGCCTTCTTCCCTAGATCTGAATTGCTTTCTAGTTTCTCTGATCATCCTCTATTTACATCTGCTGGCTTTAGACTCTGTCAACATTTCTTTGGGTAGTAGACCCTATACTTACACCTTTTTTCTGTCAACACACACACTACACACCAGTGACAAGTGCAGATGGCTTCCAATCGGAACTCCAGCTCTCTCCTTGTCATGTGGCTGATTAAAGGTAGCAAGTGCTAACTTTGCTCTGATGATGTGCTCCATTCCTTAGAAAGGAGGCTTTGAGTGCTGTCGGTCTGCACATCAGAGTAAGGATGGCCTCAGACCTGGGTCCATTTAGCCATTTCTATTCTCTGACCCCCAGAGATGTAGTTCAAGTGCCTCTTAGCTTAGATACACAGTAATAACTTTAATTGCGACAATAGGAAGGTAAAGGGTGGTTAGTACAGGTAATGAACAGCTATAGGTAATTAACAGATAACTTTTTTTAAAGCACAGAGACATTTAAAAATTTCCTACTTCTTTCTCCTTCTACTAAACCCACATCTATTTGATAATTATGCTTCAGGAAGCAGACACTCTTCATCACCACATGGAGAAGTTAGAAAGATTTCTGCTGGGAAATCTCTGATATAATAATAAGTATGATAAACATTTTAAACTGGGTGAATGGTCCCTGTGTTCTTTGGAAGCCCTCCATAATAGCTGATATTGATTTTTTAATGAGAGAAAAGCTGATGAAATACAGGCTTTTATGTTAGTGAATTCAGCCAGTAATACCCTTGGGTCTCCTACAGATGTTTTGCTTTTAAGCAAGATGGGAATTTCATGGATTATTTTTTCCCTGCTTCTCCCAGGAGTCAATAAAAAGGACTGTGGATATCTGGAAACATGCCGCTCTCTACCAAGGATGAGCCATTAACTCCATAGTAGACTCACCAAATGCTTTTGACTCTTAACCCTGGGTACTGACCATTCATGGAAGATAGAATTTATAACTCATATTAAGTATTTCTCAAGTTCTAACTGGATCATGATGCAGATAGATTTCTTTTTAAATGAGTTAGCTCAGCAAGAGTCAGTTTGAGAGAAAACTGTGGAAAATATAGATTACCCACATAGGTAGAATATAATCTTTCACGAATTTAAATTTGGTTTTTATTTTATAAAAAGCCATACTAGAGGAAGTGTTGTCCTGAAACTATTACTGTTGCTTTAATTATCTACAGAATCCCATAAGAAACCTGAAAAGAGGAAAATCAAGAGATAAATGACAAGAAACAGAGGGAATAACACACTGCTGCTTTACATATATACTTAGTCATTGGTCTAATTGGTCCACATTGCTTCTGATCTGTTTCAATTTCCATGAGAGTCTAAATCAAAGATTATGTTTAGTCTGAATTAGTGTTCTTTACTGCCAAAATTTCCCCTGTAGCCTCAAAGTCAAGACTCGAAATAATTAAAACATAGGGAGATTTTAAAAAATATATTATACTAGAAACTTCAACATCTGATTTTAATATTATGAGGAAAATTATTTAAATACTTGATTTAAATACTATATATTACTTCTTTTAAATAAAATAAGACTACATTAACTCTATACTTTAATATTATTTAATATATTATCTATATATATTAGTGTCTTTTTGGGTAGAAAGTTTATTAAACAAGAGAAAAAATTTCACCAATAGCTTTCCAAACCTTTTTTTTTAAAAGGTGTCCTTTCACATTATTTTAACATGCTTACTTGTCATTCAGCATAATTTAAGTGTCACCTGAGAGATACTAGGAAACTATATTTGTGCTCTTCTGCATTGAGTTTATTTTTTATACTTTTAAATTTTTATCTTTCAATTAGAGTTGATATTCAATATTATTTTATATTAGTTTTAGGTGTACCGAATAGTGGTTAGACATTTATATAATTTCCAAAGTGATCCCTCAGATTAGTTACTATACATAGTTATTACCATATTATTGACTATATTCCCTATGCTGTACTTCACATCTACCTGACTATTTTGTAACTTTGGGTTTATTTTTAAAATGTCTCTGATGGGTTTAAATAGTTGTTAGTTATAGTACTTCTCTTGTATGTAGTTATTTATAACATTATAGACATTTAGAAAGCTGGACACCTCATTTCCTTTTGTACATGAATTTTATCTTCCTTTTAAATTAAATTTTTTAAGACTGACTGAATCTTATATGTTGGTGTATCCTCCACAGTTTTTGGCATATAGTAAGTATTCAAGAGCTTGTGGATTCATGAATTAGAGCCTTCTGGGGCTCAAGAAGATATTAGAGTTGATGCTATCTGTATATTTATTATGTAAATGGAGGCAAGGTCACTGACTACGTCTTTGTATAGTTTCCTTTGTGGTATGAACACAGGTTAGGAACCATAAGCCATCTCATAATTGCAATATGACCTAATAGAATTGGAGATAAAATGCAAATCTACCAGTGAAAGCTGACTTTTACTGGAAAGCCAACTTGAAGATTCTGGAGATGAGCAGAACCTTATATATCTGGTTTATACAAGAAGAAACCAACATGTCTTTGTAAATGAAGGGCTTTGTGTTTATAATATTTTGAGAAATCCCCAGTTTTCAAGACAGAGAAAAGAGAAGTAAAGTACATGTTCCATTTTAAAATTAAAACAAGGATCCAAGTCAAATCTTTATTGCAACAAGGTCAACATTTATTCAGCACTGCCCAATAGAACTTTTCTGCAGATAGAAATTTTTTATATTTGTGCTCTCCAATGTGGTACCATTAGCACATGTGGCTACTGAAGTGCTACTGAACACTTGAAATGTGGCTAGTGAGCCTGAGGAGTGAATTTAAAATTTTATTCAATACTAATTTATTGAAATTTAAATAACCATATGTGACTATGGATACTGTATTAGACAGTACTCTTATAGATTAATAAGGATCTAGTATAACAAATTAATTGAAGCCTACTATAAGACAGATACTATGCTAAGTGCTTTATATTAATTATCTGATAGGGTTCTTATGAAATGTAAATCAATTAATACACATAAAGATTTTAGCATAGTGCTCATGCAAAGCATTCACTATTAGGTTAACGTATTCATCAATGCTACATCTATAAAGTAGATGCTATTATATTCATTTAATACATGAGTAAACAGTCTTATTGGAGTTAAGTAACATACCCTGTGGAATGTAGCCAGTAAAATGCCAAGTAAAAATTCAAATGCAGGAATGGCAACTACCAAGTTTGCACATTTAATAGCAGCTGGTAGAATGATCGTCAAATGTAGGCTCTAACCCAATTATTTTTGATGATCATATTGACTACAAACACCATGCTGATCTACTAAAGGTGTTTTTTTCTCCTACAGTTTGCTGCATTACTAGTATGAATGTATGTGCCCAAATGAATCACTACATTCTTCTCCCAGAAGGTATTTCTACCAGATTCCTCCCCTCTCATCCTGCATATCTAATTGTCATCTCTTTGTATTGGTCAGTGGAATGAAACATTGACTTTTACCCTGTTGATCAACATAGGACCATGACTCGATAGACCCAAGTATACTAGTAAATGTAGTCCTCTCTGGTCGAGTCTCAAGCAAGTCACCTCACATTTTTGACCTTCAGTTTCTAATCTAGAAAATAGACAAGTGATCAAAGGCAGAGATTTTGAGGGAAGCCAGGAAAAATCCTTACCTGGTCTACATCATTGGGTTGCTGTAAAGTATAAATGACAATTTTTTTTAAAAAGCACTTTTGAAAAATTCCTAAAGCACACTACAACTGATATAATATTCTAAATTACTGTCCTTATTCTTTAATCAAAATGTACATAGATAACCCTGAATATATCAATGTTGTTGTGAATAGAAATATTTGCATTAATAACTGTGAACTAATGCAATGAATTATTAAGAAATGTGTTTATAAACTGTACCATGATACTTTTAGTTTGTTCATTTCTTTCTGTTTTGAACAGCTCTTTGGGGAACTCCAAGCCATTAGCAAAAATAGACTACTGAAAGAGAGACATAAATGAAGCTTATTATTTTCGTTGTTACCCAGAGGACTTACCATTTCTAGCATATTTAGCAGTAGTCGGCTGTGCCTTCTGACAATATTATAAGCTCGACAGCAAAGCTCCACAAAATCTTGGAAATGCTGTGGGTTTTTCCCACCCTCTGTAATAAAGTATTCCATCTCTGAAGTAAAAATAAAAGGAGCTCGGTCCCTGTAAACCAAAAAAAAGAAAAAAGAAAAAAGAAAAAAAAAATAGCAACCATAAGCAGGAGAAGAAATTGTAAGGCTAAAATTAGGCATTTGCAACAATTATTTTCATTTGTTTTTTTTGTTGTTATTTTTCTCTCTAATAAATGAATCACCTTCATTGTGGGACAGCTGGAGAAACTTACTAATTGTAGAATTTGGATAATGAGCTGGGGTGCAACAGAAAGAGAAGGAACAGTTATTTTCTATCAAGCTATATTGTCTCAAATTTTTAATTCCAAATTACATCGGATGAGAATATTATCCACTAAAACTAATGTAAGGACAAATTAATAATGAAGGTGATTTTACAGAACATATGTTTACTGATAAATTTTGAAATGATAGGACAAGATCATGTATTTGACTTAGTGGTATTTTTTTTTTTTTCTTTGAAAATATGCTGACCCTGTAGGAAAAAAGTTTCAGGTAAAAGCTGAGATCTACAATGACATGTTCTTTCAGAAGGCAATCTGTGAAGAAAACAGCTGTAACCAATTTGTTATCATGTGCTTATTAAGAGAAAAGTTGTAGCTATATTTCATTTCAAACTCGCCCTAATAAAAGTGCTTATCAGAAAGCAAGAAATATAAGCAACCATGTTGGTATGTAAGTGATATTGCCCCCTGTTAGTCCTAAGGCTGAAAAAACTGGAAAACAAAGGATCAGAGAAATGATATTGTTTCCTTATTTTTGTCAGTTTTTTTTTTTCATGTTATTTGAGACTTGAAGAGACAAGAGATGAAGCGTTAGCACTTCTAATAGAGACTAGCAGAGGAAAGATTGAAAACAACTGTGATGAAGTCTCACTCACTGAATAAGAAAAATGACAACAGAGTTTTGATACCAGTTTGGCCTGTAAATTTCTCTAGTAGCATTTGAGATGAAATGCCGTTTTGGATTAAAAAAAATTATCTGAAAAAATATTTTTGAATGAATTGAAATAAAACATTATTAAATTTGAGATTAGCAGTCTAGATATAACTAAGCAGTAATTGAAAAAAGTCATGGACTATTGAGGAAGCCTCTTAATTATTTTTTCTTTTAATGATAAAGGAAAAATGTGTTCTTTACTGTTGCTATGCTTAGCTATTTTAGTAAAAATGTGATAGACTTAGTTAACCAGAACTTTCAGAAATGTGAATATTCAAATCAGAAAGCAACATCTCAGGCATTTTGTGGCTGATCTGGACAGGGACAGCTGTTTCGTGGCTGACTGGATTTGGTGGCAATGTATTTTAAAGAGAATAAATAACCTACCTTTTTTGGCTGTGTTTATTTAATTTATTTTATTATTTTATTTAATTTCAATTTATTCATTTCATTTTATAATTAATGCTAGCACCTAATTTTAGGAGGAGAGACTGCTGTAATAATGCCCTCAGCTTTATATTCAGTCATTCAATTATTCATTGAACAAAATTTATTGAGCGTGTAGACACTGATGAATGTGTCTTAAGAATCAAGTCCAAATTTTAAAATTTTTGCTTGCAATCCTTTTATATTTGGCTTTCATTGACTCATCTAACATATATGCTGTGAGTTTACTTTACAGACCCTTTATTTTAGCCAAGGAGGGAGCAAAGATTTGAAAAGATGAGATATAGCATGGATTCTAATTCTGGACCTGCTGGGTCTCATCTCGGAAATAGATAATACTTAGCTCTTAGAATTGCTGTGAGGATTAACAGAAAATGTACACAAATGCCTGACATGGCGAAAGAGCTACATACTTGTGAATTGCTATGATTTTAGGCTCTACACAGAGAGCACAGACTGCAGGCCCTGCTAACCAGGTTTCAAATCAGGTTCTATCACCTACTAGTTCTGTGACCCTAAGTGAATTACTTATTTTCTTCATGCTTCAATATCCTCCTCTGTAAAATGGGGCTGAGTACTTGACTCCTGGGATTAAATGGGTTAAAGCATATAAAAGTGCCTAGAACACAGCTTGGCTCATAGTAACACTCAACCAATGAAGATACTGTTATTAGTCCTCAAACTAATAAGTCTCCATATGAAGACTTATCATAGCTAAATTTCTCTCTCTCTTCAAAAATGCCACCAGTAAAATCTCGTTCTTCCTTCAAAGTTTAATTTACTTCTGAGTCCTCCAAGTAACCTCTTTGGTCGAATCAGCCCTTAAATGGACCTTTGAATTCAGTAACATCTTTCATATATTGCTCACCCATATAGTCAGACTTCCATACCAGAAAAAAAATCTTAATTTTTATATGTAAAAGTTTTCCAGTAGTTTTCCCCCTACTTTCTATACTACATTGAATGGAACTTTGGAAATAATTTAAAAAGAGTCTTAAATTTATAACTCCCTGAAATTTTCTTTTTCTAATGTAATAGCTGCTTTTCTCTTCAATATAGAAAAAATATGTTTTGCCAAATTGATTTCTCTTGGAAAGTTTTTGTAGTTATGCTCAAGTTTGTGTGCTAACATGTTTCCTTCTTCCATGGCAACCACCACTATAAATCAGAAGAAAGGCCATAGCAGAAAGACAAATACACAAAAGAAACATGCAAATCAGAGAAAATATAAACTGATAATAATATTGAAGAACCTAATTTTAACTGTGTTTAAATATTATCATAGTCTAAATTTTTTAGTAAGTTCAATGAAATACAATCTTGCATCTTTTCTATGTGATTTGCATGGCTCATTAATGACAATTTTAAAATAATAAAATAAGACTAAAATTTTTCTATAAATAAAAATAAGCCTATCCCATTCTGCAGGTTGTAGGAGTCATAGCTGGGATGTGGTTTATTGGTCCATTCAAACGTGAACCCAATCCTAGGTTTCAGAATTAATGTATTAGAGCCTATGCCTAAAGTATAAGCAATACTTATAAATCTTAGATATAAATTGGTTGTGGCAAGAGAGAAGATTGAAAACTAATTAATCTCTTAAAATCTATACTGTTATTGAGTTCTGAACCATATGTTTAAAATTATTTACAGTTGTACAAATACACCAGAACACTTTTTGTTGTGATTATCTTACTTTTTTTTTTTTCCAGATTAGTGGTTTTATCATTACTTTACTAAGGCCTACCTGTTTCTGCTTCTGTACCTTTTACCTGTATTGTTTCCCACTTCTAGCTATCTCTCTTCTCTCTCTCTCTCTCTCTCTCTCTCTCTCTCTCTCTCTCTCTCTCTCTCTCTCTCTCTCCCTTTCTCTCTCTCTCTCTCTCTCTTCCCCCTCGCCTCAGGTCTCTCTCCTCCACTCACCGTGATACTCTAATGCCCTAATACTAAGAGATCTGGATCAAAATTTTTTTCTTATAAGAAGTCTCTGATTAACCTGTCCCTTGCTGATTTCTCTCTTACTTTGCTTTACCTTTTTACATAGCCCTGCAGCTAATATATTTTATTCTTTATAGTCTCTCACAGTCTTATGATTTTTCCCTCCAAGTGATATCTGTAATTTGCGAGGGTAAAGGAAGTATTTTATCTTTCTTTCATGTATTAATGCCTCAAACAATATTTTGATGGTATTCTGTTATATACAGTGAATGAAATAGCAAATAAACATATCACAGTGAAGAGCTTGTGACAATTTAGCATTTACATGTGAAGGCCATGTGAATAAACTTATTTGTTATGATTATGTCATTTTGTTGTTGAAGTTAATCTTTTTATTAACTTATGATCAGTCTTTCCCTGAAATTATTATTCTGTAAAATTGCAAAGAGTATTCTATAAATTTTCAATATAGGTGAAAAGTGAGCAGTAGTTTAAAAATTATATATGTATTTGGGAAATTTCAGAAGATTTCTATTATGAACAAACACTAATTATTAAGGAGACAAACAAGTTCACTTGATATGGGAAGTAGCAGGATAATTAATAATTTGCTGTTTGTTTTTACTTATGCATAAACTTCCCTTTTTAATCATTCTGTATATAATCTCTTTGTTTAAAATTATTAGAATACCACATCATTATTAAGCATTTACAGATTGCCATTGAACTGAGGGTACATAAAGGTTTAGGATATGTCTCTGCTCTTTAGATGACTTGAACCTAACTAAGGAGGCATGCACACAGAATGTTAGAGTACTATACTTATTTATCAACAGATATTTATTTATTTATTTAGTATTTATAATATATATGTGCAAGGCTTAAAATTAAAAAAATAATATCCTAAAAGCAATACATTTATTAAATAATAACTATAGTGTTTTGAAAAGATCCCTCCATCTATATAAGGAGAAGAATTTGGAGCAGGGAGAGTACATGTGGGTAGATCAGACAAGAAGGTTTTGATTAGTTATGAGAGTATCTTAGGTTTGGATTGTGATATGCAGTTACAGAGGAAAGGGAAGATTTATGAAATACTTTGAAGAAAAATCTAAAGGACTTCATGAAACCTCAAAAGGGGAAGGATAATAGGTGCTAAAAAAAAAAGTTAAATATTTGGCTTGTGTATTGGGAGGAGTATAGTGCAACATTCAAGTGGGCTCAGCTTTGAACAAGTTACATTTGAGGTACCTTTGCGATAAGAGCAGATGCCAAACAGGTATTGCAATACTTATTTCCGGATCATAGAGAAAAGATCTAGGCTGGAGGTGAATCTTGATTTCCACTTTGGGGAAGATTGAGTGGGCATATTTTTTCTTATTCTTCCCACTCAGAACATTAAAAACACTATATGTACAACAAATCTAAGGAGTATCTGAAAGGCATAGAGAAAAGAGCTACTAGAAACTTCAGGACTCAAAAAGCAACACAGTGGTGAATTCCCTGGGTTTTCTTTTGTCTCATATACTCTAGACATAGCACTCAAGAAACTGGCAATCTGGAAATTCCAGTAGGTGCAGACAAAAACTCCCCAAGAAAAGCCTACTCTCTTTAGCTAAAGGTCCAAGAAAGGACTAGCTTCACAAGACAGAAAATATTTAGACAATAATTACTCTATTCCAGTCGAATATTACAGAAAACGCTGTGACTCCACTCACCCATCACACCAGCAAAGGTCAAAGTTGGGAGCCTAAACTTTCATTCTCACCAGGCTATATTGAGGCACCTCAATCCTCTGTTTGGGTGATGTCAGAGACAGTTGAGTAAAGAGCTGTGTATTGGCGGAGGGATAGACACATAAGTCAACAGAATGGGATAAATAGCCCAGAAATAGACTCATACAAATATGCCTAACTGACTTTTGACAAAGGTGCAAAAGCAATCCAGAGAAAGGAGACAACCTTTTTGATCAGATGATACTGAAACAAGTGGATTATCCATATGCAAAAATATAAACCTTGACCTAAACCTCATACCTAATAGAAAAATATAAAATATAAAACTATAAACTTTTAGAGAAAACAAAGAAGAAAATCTAGGGCTATGCAAAGAGTTTTTAAACAGATAAAAAGACAATGTTTGCAAACCACCTAGTCAGCAGAGGACTAGTATCTAGACTATATAAGAACTCACAAAATTTAACAGTAAAAAAAAAAAAATCAAACAATAACATTAAAAATAGGCAAAAGACATGAAGAGACATTTCATAGAAATATACAGATGATAAAGGATAAAGGACATAGAGGATATACAGATGATAAAGAAGCACATGAAAAGATGTTCAACATATTAGCCTTTAGAAATATGAAAATTAAAATCACAATGAGATATCACGACATACCTATTGGAGTGGCTAAAATAAAAGTTAATGACAGTAACAAATACTGGCAAGTATATGCAGAAACTGGATCAGTCATATATTGATGGTGGAAATGTTAAATGGTACAGCCACACTTGCAAATTACTTCGCAGTTACTTAATAACATCATGCAGCTATCATATAACCTAGCAATTCTACATCTGGGCATTTGTCTCAGAGAAATAAATACTTATATTCACACAGAAACTTATACATAAATATTCATAGCAGCTTTATTTGTAATAGCTAGAATTTAATCCAGATGTTCTTCAGTGGGCGAATAATTAAACTGTGGTATATCCACACCATGGAATATTATTTGTCAGTGAAGGGAACAAACTATTGATACATACACCTTGGAGGACTCTCCAGAGAATTATGCTATGTGAAAAAAAAGACAATCTCAAAAGGTTAGATACTGTGAGATTCCATTTATATAACATTCTTGAAACAACATAGTTATAGAAATGGAGAAAAAATGGTTGCCAGGGGATAGGATGGAGCAGATGGGGTAAGAAAAGAGTGAGTGTGCCTAGAAAAGGGCAACATGAGGAATCCTGGTGGTGATGAAACTCTTCTGTATCTGGACTGTATCAATATCAGTATCCTGGTTACGATATTGCACTGTAATTTTATAAGATGTTGCCATTGGGGGAAATTGGTAAAGGATACAAGGGATCGTTTCGTATTACTTTTTACAACTACGTGTGAATCTACAATTTTTCTGAAATCAAATGTTTAACTAAAATTCGTGTATGTCATCTGGCTTTAGATATTGATAGAAGCCTTGGATGTAGCTGATACCAGTTTGGTGGAGACCGTCGAATGAGAAGAGAAAAGGGATGAGTCTTAGGGAATCTCACATTTAATGGCTTGGTAGAAAGGAATCATCCTGCATTGGATACTGAGAAAGGGAGAAAAAACAGAGTGTCACATCACAGGAGGCCTGTGAAGAGGTCATTTTGAGGAAGAAATAGCCAACACTGTTGAAAACTGCTGATAAATTGGTTAAAATGAGGAATGGATAGTGTTAGCCTTAACACTATGAAGATCCTTGTTGATCTTATCAAATTCTGACTTTATCAGAGTAAAGCCAGACTGAAGTCATTACGGAATGAGAGGTAAAGAAAAGGAGGTCAAGAGTTTAGATGATTCCTTCAGGAAGTTTGTGATGGTGAACAAAATGGCATGGAAACTGGGAGGTTGAGGCAAGGTTTTTAAACTTTGGAGAGACAAGCATATTTAAAAGGATTATTTAAGAGGGAGGAAAATATGCAAGGAAAAATGATTGATAGTGTAATGTTCATTAGAGGTGGAGGTAAATGGTTCCAAGGCACAGATCGAGGGATTGGCTTTAGAAATGAAAACAAATTTATTATAACAAGAAGGAAGAAGTTTACATGCAGATGTAAGTTGTGAGTTTTGTATTAAGTAGGAAGACAGGCTCTGTTCTGACTGTATTTTCTCAATAAAGTAGGATGTGTAGTTGTCTGTCTGAAGTGGGGAGAGGGAAATAATGGGTAGGAGAGATCTGAGATTTATTTTCTGAGGATAGGGTACAAATCATTATAGAGAGTGAAGTAATGAGATGGCCACAGAAGTATTGCGGGATGGCTGGCCCGTTTGAAACTGGGGATGTTTGTGCTGTAGTGCCAGTGCGTTCTCGTAGTGCTTGGCTGCTGAGGTGTAGCACAGAGAAAGCAGATGAGTGGGTTATGGTGCATGCTTACCTTCTCTTTCCACACCTTTACTTAAAATTCTCTCTACTACAGGCTACCTTTGCCTCTTTTTTCTGCTAAGTTAAGTCTAATCGTTTCTTTCATGTCCTGCTCATGTTATACTTCCCTTGAAATCAATATCACTAGCCCTCATCGTAGGGACTGCCCTATTCTAAAATACATTATTAAGGAAACGGACTAAGCATGCCAGTTGTAATGGATGCACTTTGAAATAGGCAAGGTGCTTTATCCTTAAAGTGGGTTTTTTATTTATTGAACTATTACTTAAACAAATATGTACATACTTAGAAATGAATTACATTCGATTTTAAAGTATTGAGCACATAAGCTATTTGAGAACACTGTAATACACAGAAGCAACTTCCTTAAATGTGAATTACGCAGCTTAGATAATACCACTGGGCTTCACCCCAACAGTTCAGGGGGATCTTTGGCTCTACTAAGTTCAATAGAACAGTCCTAGTGGGCTCTGAAAACTAGAGTCATGCCCCATGAGCATTTAACCTCTATGAGCTGAAAGATTCCTATTAGGTACTTTTTTTTTTTTATATAAGAAAAAAATTAAAAGAGCGTGAGCAATGGTGGCTGCTTTTTCACACATCGAAGAGCATAGTGCTCGTGGGAAAGTGGCCCTGCTACTTTAACACTTGGTCATGGTTTTCGAATGCCTCTCACAGTATAATCATCTGGCGACATATTTGATTATAGTTGTTAGAGGAAGATATGAATTTAATAAATATTATGGCCGTAAATTCAGGATAATTATGTCATCTGGTATTAACTAAAGACATAGCCATCTGTCCCAATACTGGAATGAAAATAGTATGTTGGGATGATTGAGAAATGGGAATATCAGTCCCCTACCTGGCACCTTCTAAAAGGTCCTAAGACCCACTGCCTGTGATTCTGGACAAATTATAACAACTAAGACTTCACTCTGTCTTAACTTGATTCGTAAATTAGAGAAAATAACAGTAGTTGCCTCAGAGAGTTCCCGTGAGGGTTAATTAAGCTAGTGCATATCAAATATTTATGAGGCTTTAAAGGGTAATTTTGACTATTTCCTTTAGAATCTGATTCCGCATACTGGATGATGCAGCACCACACTGAGGGGCACTTGCTTTCTGCCACTCCCAGTGACAATCCACAGTAATTTGAAAAGAGCTGCATGTTTCAATATTGGTGATGGAGGTGGGAGATATGGTGAGAAGGAAAGTAGAGATCTCTATCAAGGGTTTGCGACAGTAGATAGACTCTATCTGCTGGGTTTTGTGATCATAATACAGTTCATCTAACATTCACTTGAGTAACTGATAAAGTAAGTAAATGGATGGACTTTAGACCCAGGTTGGAAATACTTGAGTGTTTGAATATCTGTTTGTACCCTAAACTGAAATGGGACTCAGTAATAAGGCACAGTTTATTTTTATTATTCAAATTATTATTAATTTCATATATTTTAAATTTATTGTCCCTGAGAAATATTATACTGACATTAAAATATATCATTTAATGATTTTTTAAAGTTGCAGACTCCCATTTTAGTGAATGGTGATATTAGCATACAAATAAATGCAGATTACATTGGGGAATGTTTAAGCCTACACTTTTTCTGATATCACAAGTGACCTACATTTCGGAGAGCACATTTTGCTGTCCAACAGAATGAACACAAGTCTCTTGTCTAATATCCTTGAGTTAATTGAGAAGGCAAATTTGGAATCTCCACTGGATAGGATAGAACCTTGTATAATTAGCCAATCAGGAACCTCATGAGTGCAATATACTGAGAACATAAGCATTCATGTACCATTACAGAAAGAACATTTAATACCCTGTGAGATCTCTACACTCTCAACAATTATTAACTAAGGAGACCCTCGCAAATAACCTCTTAAGTGTAAAACATGTTTTTCCCCCAGTCTAGCCTCTCTTGTAAATGTACTGTGAGTCCTAAGTTAGACCCTGGGAGGTTGCTGATCCCTTAATTGCTCGATAACTATAGATACTGACCTGGAGTTTCTTCAGGCTCAGGTACACCATCTCTCTTATTTGAAAAGGGTCATTAAACCAGCTACCTCTTCAAAATGATCAGTCCTACTTTCCCAAGTCTGATATATGTGAACAGGAAGAGACAGGTCAGCTCTTCAAAAATTCCCATGTTTTACCCCCTTGAGTTCAAGGGAAGTGTATAGTTACACTTTGCATGGAAGGAATTTCAGTGTCTGCTTGGAATAGCCATGAGTCTGGATATAAAGAAAAGATCATCAATGCTAGAATGTTTTGGGTTAAATTAGATTGTGGTATTATACTTTTAAATTCACTTAAGCTCTAAAATCAGGTGGAAGGTGAAAATCAAGAATAGTCCCAAGTTACCTCGGAAACATTTAAATCACCCATAAAGCCACCATATGCATGATCATAATTCATGCATCAAACTTGAAGTGGACATTTTATCTCTCAGTGTTTCCCCCAGCACAGGAGTGTGTACGATTTCTTCAGTTGAGTACCAGATGAAATTCTTATACTAAGCTCACGGTCAGGAGACATTTGTAGTCTTTCTTTAAAAACTAGATTCAGACTAGGGCTATGACATGCTTATATTGACAGGCATAATGTACCTGAGACCAACTGAAGAGTCAGTGCTCGTGTCTTTGTTTAAAACGGGCATAGGCTCATCGAGGGAAAAGGCAGAATCCTTATACTACTATTTAAATTGTTCTCTTCCTCCATTTCTCCTCCCCTTTCTCATTTCCTTCCTTTTATTCCTTCTCTCTTACAAACTTTTCTTCCTTTCTCGGTCATCCCTCACTCTTCATCTGAAAACCTATTAGTTCTTCTTTAAAGAAAATTTATGCTTGTTTGTTTTTTTAATTAGAGAAACTTTTTGTTTAACTTCTAATGGGGCAGGGGTAAGATATAAAGGAAATTACTCAAAAGAAACTAGGTGATAAAACCTAGTGCAATGATAAAGTGAAGTAGAAGAAGGAGAAATAATAGTAAGAAGATGGGAATGACAAAACGAACTTTGTTTCTTAAAATAGTCTATGTGAGAGTGCTTTGAAAATCTAAAGAACTATTCAAATACTAGATGTAGTTTGCCTAGGATTGACTTCATGACTGGCAAGAGTCTTTGTATACCAAATACCTATAGTATACCAAAATTTTTTTCAATTGTTTCATTGCGATAGACTATATAACATAAAATTTACCATTTAATTATTTTTAAGTGTGCAGTTTGGTGGTTTTAAAATATTCATAATGTTGTGCTACCATCACTGCCACCAATCTCCATAATTCCTTTCATCTTATAGAACTGAAACTTTCTTGAACAATAATTCCTTTTTCCCTTCTCCCCAGTTTCTGGTAACCACTATTTAACTTTCTGTATATATCATTCTGACAACTCTAAGTGCCTTATATAAGTGGACTCATACAGTATTTGTCTTTTTGTGACTGGCTTATTTTGCGTAGTATGTCTTCAAGTTTCATCCACGTTGTAGCATGTGTCAGAATTTTCTTCCTTTAAGGCCAAATAATATTATATGTACTATATGTACATACCACATTCTGCTTATCCATTCACCTGTTGATGGACACTTGGGTTGCTTCTACATTTTAGTTATTGTGAATAATGCTGCTATGAACATGGGTATACAAATATCTCTTTGATATCATGCTTTCAGGTCTTTTGGGTATATTCCCAGAAGTGGAATTGCTGATTCATATGGTAATTCTATTTTTCCTTTTGTAAGGAGCAGCCATATTATTTTTCATAGCAGTGGTACCATTTTATATTTCTACTAACATTGCCCAGGGCTTCCAATTTCTCCACATTCTTGCTGACCCCTTGTTTTCTGTTTTTTGATAGTAGCCATCCTAATGGGTATGAGGTAATGTGTCTTAAATTTTGAGTCTTACCCACCAGACTCCCACATGTAGAATGACCACTGGGTAAAAATCCCTTGGTAAATGTCCATTTAGAAAAAGAATATGACAATTCTGAATAATTTTACCTTTAAAAAAATTGTACTTTCTGAGGTCAGGAAAAGAAAAGTTTATGGCATTTTTGTAGTGATCCTTCATTAGCCAAAATTGAGCTTCTGCTAAGTGTCAAGTACTAGCTACGTGCTTAAGATACAAAGATGTCCTTAAGGCATTCATAGTTGAAGAGGTATTAAAAGTGTGTTTTTCTTTTTCTTCTAGAAAATTCTGATGATACCAAGACTTTCTTTGAGTAAAAGGAATCACAATGTTTCTTAATAATCAATCATGTGAATAACAGACCAATGAGGCTCATCTAATTTCAAAGAACACTAAGTAATTAAAGCATGTGGGAAATCATTAATACCTATATAGCATTTGGATTACTATGAATATAGCACAAAACCAGAGTAATTGGAGTAAAAGAAAAATTAATCTTTTAATCTGCTAAGGGAGTTTTTTTTTTTCTCCCAAAGATGGCTTTAAATTGAGAATATTTAGAATATAAATATTATAATATTAAAATTAAAATTTAAAGATTAATAATATTAGAGTCAGTGATAATTAACTATTGAAGATAATGTCAAAATGATCATGGGTACAGGGAATTTTTATGACTAATATTGAGTTGAAAATTCTGAGATTAATTATATTAGGTGATTGCAGATCTACTGGGATAAAGCTTGAAAAGGCCATAAACTAAGTTATAAGAAGACAGATATATAATATTTTGATCATCCTGGTATAAATATATTTTAATAGGAAAAGAACAGAGTTTGAATTTTATTTTGTTGAGTTCTGGAATGATTTTTTATGTTTTAAATAGATTTATGTCCTATTGTATAGTGGTAAATATTTAATAATTAGCTCACTTTTTGGAGGCTGGGGAAGCTCTGATTTGTGACATTTGCTAATTTCCACTGTGTATATACTCCTACAATGGCTGATTTCAGGTTACCAGTGTAATGTCATGGAGTTGAGATGGAATACATGTAATAGACTCTTGCAAGCCAGTGTGAATCAAGTTCAGCACACCTCTATTTATGTCTAAAATTATATCAGAAGTCAAGAATAACTTGGTGAAATACCTTATAATCTAAATAAACCTTACAGATAGTTCAATCCAGTCTGTCAGCCAATAAGCCTCAAAGTCAGAGAACTTAAAGAACTAAAAATAGTTCAACTTATGAGTTTAAAACACTTACTCTAAAAAACACCAAAATAGGATATTTGATAATTTGAAACAAAAGAAATACTGTCACCTAGAGACGCTTCTCATTTTTTGACACTTCATTTGGCATACTTACATCATAATTTATTACAACAAACACTTCGTCTAAGCACTTTACATGTCAATTAATTTAATCTTCTAAATAAATCTGTTTTATAGATGGTTAAACTGAGACACAGAGAAGCCATTTGTTCAAGGTCACATTGTTAGCACATGTTAGTACGTGATTAAGAAAAAACATAGAGTTTATCTCCAGAGTACCTGACCTTAACCACTGCTCATATGACCTCTAAAATTATCTAGAAAGAAAGCTGCAAAAAAGACTTCATTAAAGTCTAGTATTATCAAAGTGAAAGACCACATAGATGGTGGAAATATAGTTTGAAAAAATAAAAGCTTGAAGCAATGAGTTAGGAGAGCAATGAACATCACCAATGTAGACCTTCCTTATTTTCCCTCCTCCGTAAGAGAGTCATCAACAAGAAACTGAGTTGAAATTTAGAGTTTATTATAGTAGTATCTTTTAGCTAATGAAAAATTACTATATAGAAATCATTGTTGCAGGAGAACTTTGAGCAAAAAATTGTGGATGGATAATTTAACCACTTTAATTTGAATCTTTATGAGAGAAAATAAAGAAATGAGTATAACAATTAAGCAATACTTAAAAAGAACAACAAATTTGTTTCAGAAAGTTGGTGAAATTCCTCAGTATTTCCATTGTAGGGATTAGCTAAATTTTCCCCAGAATCATTAAGGAGTGCTAGGGCTGAACTGTTCTGGATTTAATCTGCTGGTATAAAGCCTCTTAATCTAATCTCATAATTAAAACCAATAAAGAAGGATTGTGAAATCCTTCATATTCATAACTGAAATGTGATTTCTTTCTTTTTTCAAAATTAAAAAGTCTATGGGAGCCTCAGATTTGGTCTAAGCATGGAGATGAGCTTTCCAGATTTCTGGAAAATGAAATTCAGAGGAATGGTTCAGGGACACTTGGGCAAGGAATCCAAATGAGAATGTTACTGGGCTAACTTAATACAATTAAAAAATGAGAGCTCAATATTTGCGAACATTTCCTAAACAGAATCACACAGACGTTTAGTGTGAGATGTTCTGGAATGGTGATGTAAGCATTTGTATAACAGGAGCAACTGCCCAGCAAAAGATCAGGTTTTTCCCTCAAGATCGTACTTGAGAATGCCACTTCATTGCCACTTCCTCTAAAGGAAACCAAGGATCAAAGGAAAATCTACACCCAGACACCCTGCATTTGCTGCTGCTCTGTTGGTCTGCTAATTTCCATGATTAAGTTCTGTATCCTTGTCTACGGGGTAAATCTTCAATTTATAGAAGAGGTTTTATGGGTGTAGTTTTTTTTTTTTTAATGTTAACCCATGACCCATCCACAGCTGGAAATTGTACTCCCAATGTGAGGTTGAGCAATGATTTAGGCAATTGTATTATGAAGTGAAATTAGTTAACATATGTTAGTAACACTACAAACCATAAGAGGTTATATAAATGCTTTCGTCTTCCATGTTTTTAAGGAGTAGACGATAGGAAAAACACATGTGTCTGAAATACATATATTCTCTACTCCCTGTGTGTGCAGCATTTTATGTTAAGGAGTATGCCCTGGGTTATACCTGGTTTTGCTAGACTATGGGAAATTAGGAGAGTCCTAGGTCTTGATTTAGATACCTGGCTTTATACATTATTGGGGTAGGACGGTTATTAATATGTCTAGTATTTGTATAGAAGAAGCTGGGTAGAGCTAGGCTTTCCCTAAAGATCAGGTCTATAATCTAATAAATATAGTACAAATAAGAATGTTAATTTATCCTTGGGGAAAGCGGAGGCCCAATTTATAAAAGGCTTTTTGCCTACCTAGCAACCAATAAGAACAACCAATGGACCTAGGATGGAAGATATCAGTTGTCTTAAGAAACAACATTCAAATGAACTCTAGAGACAGCCCAAAGAGACTCCTAAGAAAATTATTAGATGCTGACTATAATTCAAAAGATAAACTGAGTAATAGTGAGTAGGCATAGCTGAGTTTAACCATTGAACAAACTCAGGGTGAAGTATTAGTATTAAGAAAGAGATCCGAGGCAACATTGCCACTGGCGAAGATAAAATCCTACAAACAATATAAATAAATCGTAATGCTGCAGTTGGCTTCCTTAGCTGATGGTCAATAATCAATAATCTTAAGGGAGACAATGCCATCTTCATTTTCATTCGTCTAATTATTAATTATTGGATGACTGAGGACTTACCTGAGAATGGTTTATTGCTGAACTAATTCAGCAAACAGTATTAAGAAGCTACTGTGAGGAAGTTCCATCCTGGGCACACTTTTTATGTACCTTAGAGGTTGTATAAAAAATATTTCAAATTGTCAAACTGTAGAAGCAGCAGTAGGTGCTGTAACATCAGCAAGCAAACAAACTGGACTCCATCTTTTCTGTAGACCCCACTATATATATACACGCATACATACATACATACACAATCTATTACAGCGCTTGCCATAATATTTAGTAACTTGTTCTTTACTCTTTATGTCTCCTCAACTGAAACTTTTTCTGTAGAGGCAAAATATATTTGTTTATTTTTTAATTATCCCCATGGGCAACACAGATGCTGGTGGAATAAATGAATAAGCATTAACCCAAATTCCCAGTGGGCAATACAGCAAATGAAGAAGGATGTCAAAATTGTAATCTAATCTTTAAATTTTTAGAGAAGAGTGGATTTTAGGGGGAAATTATATATAAGCTCATACATGTAGATTAACATTTGTCCTTCATAAACTAGATATCTCTCCTCTTTGATTTTCTAATGGTCTGTACATCTCTCTATCTCTACTCTTACCACATTTTATAGTAATTATTTATGTGTCTATCTTCCTAGTATTCTAAAGAAAGAGTAAGCCCCCTTGAGGTGGCAAATATATATTATTCATCTTTGTGTCACCAAGATTTATCAGTCCTTGACATACAGACCACCTCAGTAGATTTTCAAGGAATGAATGAACATGTGGTGAATTTTCTCGAGGTTATTCATTACATAAAGTCATGTATTAAAAATAATAATAAAAATGATTCCACTTGTACGCATATACTAAATAGGAAATAACAGTTTATAAGAATTAAACTATATTACATAGTCTTTGTTGACATTTTAATACCATACTATGGCCATCTGGTGAACGCTCATTACATTGTTTTGTAGGAAACATCATTATTTCTTCTACCAAGGAGCATTTTTTTTTTTTAGCTAAAAGTGTCTGCTTAACCTTTAGAATGATCTGATGTATTTCTATTTTAATATGAAGTATTTTTTTAAGGCAAAGGACTTGTAGTCTTATACGTCTAGTTTCCTTGCCCTTAGCTCAAAAAAACAAAACAAAACAAAAAGCCCCCCAAACAAGCAAAACAAACAAACAAAATCTATTCTTCTATCAGTCTTTTCCATTTCATAAATGATATAATATTTGCTAAGATCAAAAATTCAGGAATTATTCTTGAACATTTTCTCCTTTAACTCTCTGGGCCCTCTCCCCATTAATCACTGACAAAGCTCAGTCTATTAGCAGGTCTTGTGGTTCTGACTCCAAAATACATTCTAAATCTGTCAATTTTCACAAATTTTTTTCTATTAAGATTCTATCTTAACTATTACAGTAGCCTCCTAACTGGTCTCACCACTTCACTGGATAGCAGAAGAAAGCTTTGAAATCCACTGAAATCCATCAATGGTTTGACCTTGAACTTAAAATAAAAGCCAATCTCCATACCATGTCCTCAGTGCCTTACTTGTTCTGGCCTGCACCAAACTGTTCACCTTTACCTCTAATTGCCTCCTCTTCTCTATGCCACCTTCAGGTCCCAGGCTTTCTTGCTGTCATTGGATGTGCCATCCTAATTTCCATGCTCATGGCTGTTACATTTGCTGTTCTCTCTTCCTGGAATAATTTTCTCATCTCTTTAGAATAGCATCCCTGCCCCAGTCATTTTCTATCCCATTGCTCTGCTTCAGTTTCTTAATAAGAAATTAAACTCCTCATTTTCTCATACTATTTCTTTGCATGTTAATTTGTTTAATGTCTGTCATCTCTACTAGAAAGATATCTGAGTCTGTGTCTGCCTTGTTTACTGTTGTATCATCAGAGCCTTAAATAATAAGTGCTCACTGAATATTTTTTTTTCAAGGCTAATTCATTGTAAGAGGTGTGCTAGTTTTATGATATGTAGACAGGGGTGGGTAATGCTATGGACAATATACCAGATATATTGAGACCATAAACTCATTCTTTGTTGTTCATTTGAGGTTTATAAAAAACAAAAATATTATATTTCAGATAATTCAGACTGAAATAAGATTAGTATCCCATGGTAGAAGGCCAAGCTAGTTTACTAACAATTTGAGGAAACCTAATTTGTCCCATTAAAAAAATCTTGCCTTCAGTTGATTAGATATGTAATCATGTTTATCTTTGGAGATTTGATAGATGGGGTGCAAGTCAGCTGTTGGGTTTCTATGTCATTACATGTTACAGATCACTCTAGGACATTGCTTAATTATTGTAATAAACATCATTTGTGCACTGACCTTTTTATCCCTCCAAATGTTTGTGCATGACCTAAGAATTTTCCAAAGTCGATATGAAACATGTGGCCTGACTTTGTCAGCATGATATTGTCATTGTGTCGGTCACAGACTCCCAGGATGAACGTTACCACACACCAGCCAGCACAGGAATAGAAAAATTCTTCAAGGCCTAATCAGTTGAAAAACAATGATACAACAATAACACACACACATGTATAAAATGAGCAAATGCGTTAGCATCAGAGCTAGTGGTAGAGTATGATGAAAAGCAAACTAACATAATGAAGAACCACTTCTACATCTTAGTTGAGGGAGAGGTCTGATTAAATAACTGGTTCTTGATATGCTACAGAAGAACATGAAGCAATCTGTTCTTTAGCCTAATAGATGAATTTTTTCACTGAAACTGGGAAAGTATCTCTTTCATTCAGGTGGAGCTATTTTTCATACTTTACTAGAGAGGATTCCTGGTGGATTTTTTTTTTTTTTATGTCTCAAATATGTGATATTGGATGATTTTTTTCAAGGTAAAAGAAGAGGAACAATATGACCCAACACTGCCTATCCCAAGAGAAATTTAAAATATTAAGTTTTAAATTTCTTAATACAGAAAAAGCTATGTTGAGGTATTTATAACATTTTATGTTTATCCTTGCAAATAGGTTGATGTCCAAAAGTGTTTTGGTACAGTATATATCAGGAATGAATGCCTGTGTGGGTGGAAGGAGATTACCACTAAGTTAGCTGTGGTTTATATTTCTTTAATGAGCAGAAATGTCTTCAAAATTACTCTTTGTTTTTAAAATGTTCTCCTGGATATGCATAATTTTCATCAATGATGCAACCTTGATTGTGACCATAGTGTAGCCATGAGTGATTGTTTGGGCAATGGTTACGGGTCTCCTTGAATGATATGGCTGACTTGCTGGAGTGGGAGTCTACATCACTAGATTACATGCCAGGACACCTTATTTCTAGGTATCCTAAGTGTCTAAGTCACTTAATTTATCTGTCTATATTTTCTTTCCTTATAAAGTGAAGATAATAAAATTTGTTTACATCGTGGTATGTGGAAACACCTCAAAAAATCTAACCCCAGGGCTTTGTGCAAAACTCATTACAATTTGGGGAATAGTTTAAAAAATAAATTTTAAGATAACCTCTATTATTTCTTTATTTGGCTCCCAAAGACTGTATTTTTCTCTACTCCAATGTCACAGAAATCTGGAATAGATGAACTTTTGTCTCTCTCTAACATGGCCCCTGCCAGTTAGGGTACTGAGGAATTTACTAGAATGAGGGAATTTCAGTGCTCAGGACAGTTCTGAGCAAGTCTAATGCTGGTTCCTATTGTGTCTTTGTCTGAATTAGTATAAAGGCTCCTCTTCCTCTGGGTGGACTCGGATGTACCAGTTCAGGCCTTGGCAAGTGGAACAAGGCCTGGCTCTTACCAGCTCACCCTCGTCGCTGGGAGCCCTGGTTTAGGGCAGAACTTGTACAACGTACACTGCAGCCTAGATGCTGGGATGAAGTAAAGTGGGAAAAAATGTTTGCAGTCAAATAAAACAGCCTATTTTATACAATTCTGAGATATAAAAAATTAAAACTCTATTATGCATTTTGCAAACATTGAAAGAATAAGGTATGGAAAAGTAGAGCTTAGCAGAAGAAATTGCAAAGGAGGGAGGGAAATTTATAGAAATTGGAGATTGTGTACACAAAGGCAGAGGTAACTTGAAGGAAGTCAAGGAATATCATCTCAGGTGAGACTGCTATAAAGAGATGCAGCTGAGCAAAGAAAGTCTTTATTGATAGCCCAGAATTTCATCCAGAAGGAAAAACAAGCAGTTTTTTTTTTTTTTAAATCAAGTTAATATACCATTTAAACTGGGTCATTGTTACTAGGTTGAAGACTGAGTGAACTTAAACTTAACTTACCTTGAACTTAAGGGTATACTTAATTTGACTTTTTCATAAGTCAGAACATCTAATGAACCAAAGCATTCCTATTTAAGTACTTTATTTAAAGTTCACTCCAGTAGGACAAACCTTTTCATAATCCGTCTTTAAGTGGTTGTGCTGACTGAACCACTTTTTGATTGTATTTTCTTTCAGCGGCCCTATCAGTCCAGAATGCCGATGGATCTTTGCTAGGGTTACAGCATCAGGCACCATCTGTACCAATCCTGGTTGATAAAAAAAAAAAAAAAAAAAAAAAAAAAGACTGTGGAAATAATTCTTTCTTCACAGGATGAGGGATACTTAGGAAATATATCTTAATCGAAGTAACAATAGTTGCCAGCACTACTTGGATTACTTTTTCTTTGCAAATTTTTTTTTTTTTCTGAAGGAACCTTCTCTAGATGGCCTGCCTTCTAATTCTTCCTAAATTCTGGGGAGCAATGAGGCTATTTGTGTTTCAATCAGATGTATCAGAAACAGCTTTAATATTTTTTCTGGAACTACAGGAGAAAGCCAATCTAGATGGTCTCATAGAGACCCCACTAATTCAATAGGTTAGTGTGTTAATTAACATATGGCTTGTGCATTCATTTACAGTTTAAGGGAGGACATTCAAACTTGCACAACAGGTTTCATAAGGAAATCAAATACAATCTCCATAACAGATATTTACAGTATATTATAAAAATCAATGTTTAGGTTAAAAGCTTCACTGTTAAATGTTCTATTTCTGGGAATGAATAGAATAACTGCAGGAAACATGTAGAGAGCAGCTTGTTCCTTCCTTCTCAGTGAACATTAAGAGAAACTATGATAATAATTTTTAAAAAGGCACATATATTTATTAAACGTCAATAGGACCTTTGCCCCATTGGCCATGCATCCATCAAGGCTCTTTTCACTGTGTAAACATTTTCAAACCTTTTGATTTTCATTCTGTATAGAACAATAGTTTAACTCAGTATTTAAAACTCTCCTAGGACTAATGTCCACAAAACAACCTATAATGCACAGTTCTGTAAATAGGCATTGAAAGAAATTAAAGTACACAATTTCTGATTTTTACCGTCTTGATAATTCCAAGAGTTTCAAACCGGAATGGCCAAAGGGACCAGGGACACAAATATAACCACATGTAAAGAAAGAAGGCTGAGTTTTTCAAATCGACTATTTCATGGTTACCTTAAAAATATTCAAATTAGACAACAACAAACAAGTAGGCCGCAGTGATGATAAATGAAACACTGGTCTGTGCTAGATTTGGCCAATTGGGAGCTGGTTCCAGCCTTAATCTCCCTTAATATCCAATAGCTCCATTGTGATCATAAGGCACCTATTTTGCTGGATCAGAATGAAACTTAAACATGGGCAGTAGGAATTGAATGCAGCAAATAGAACCTCTAAAACTTCTATGTTAAAAAAAGAGAGAGAGAGAAACTTAAACTTTAACACTCCAGAGATAAATCCTGGATCCCGGGCACATCCTTTCTATCATTAACACTTCTTCCTTCTCTCTCAGCAGGATGTGGCTCTTGTGTATTGGGATAGCGAATGTAAAGCATTACATTTGGTAGTAACGTAATTCCTCTTGAGGGAGGTGATTTCTCTTTCTAGTCCTGATAATTTCCCTCATTTTCTCCAGTTCCTCCATATAACACTTCTTAAGGGAAAATCACATTCTATCTGGTCCCTGAGTGTTTCCTTGCAACCTCATATCTAACTGTGCTGAAATTAGGATTTAGATTATTGCACCCTTTGGATACTGTGCTGTAACAATATCAGTTACTTTTCAGACCACATTTGTCGTTAGGGAGTTAATCTTTGTTAAATCCTGTCATTTTTCATAAGCCTTGCCTTGCTGACTACCCAGAAACCTTGTATGTAATTTATAACAATCATGGTGGTTAAATTCTGCCCTTTAATGAAAACCACAAATTATATTTTATACATTTTAAGCTAGTATATATCATATACCTTTAAAATACTTCTAACATAATTCTGTGTGAATTGAGTAGTACTTTACAGTTTCATTCTTATAGTCCTTTAATGCAGGGTTTCTCAAACTTTAATGCACATAGGTATCACTTGAGGATCTTGTGAAAAGGTAGGTTCTGATTCAGTAGGAAGTGGGTAGGGCCTGAGATTTGAAATTTCTAACAAGCTCATAGGTGATGTCAATACTGCCGGTCCAATGGGTCATACTTTAAGTAGCAAGTTCTTAGGAACAAAAGTCTATAAGGTGGTATCATAAGGTAATGTCCCTCAAAAAGGGGTGCATCAGAAACAGCAGAGCAGCCTTTTGCAATCACCAAGACAGGGCTCCCCCTGCCCACAGTGCAGTGCCCGATTTAGTACCCTGGTTGGGGCCTAATTATACCTGCTTCTCCAATTTCCTTAAGTAATTTTTATGCCAATGAAATTTGGAAACCAGCAATGGAATAAATTATATTCTTTCTTTCTTTCTTTCTTTTTTTTTTTGCCCTGATAGTCTTTCCCAAACTCCTAGGACATCACATATGAAGTAGTCATGAGAATTATAATCAACAATGATGTTAAAGTTATTTAAACTTCTGGCCTGGAACATATTCTCCCTAAGGGCCACAACTCTGTTTAGCCCCGTT
This sequence comes from Eonycteris spelaea, assembly GCA_003508835.1. Classification (NCBI taxonomy): domain Eukaryota; kingdom Metazoa; phylum Chordata; class Mammalia; order Chiroptera; family Pteropodidae; genus Eonycteris; species Eonycteris spelaea. The sequence goes on from PUFA01000053.1 coordinate 6,574,692, forward strand.
TAGTATTCCCTGCCTGACTTAGTGGCATTTCATGAGAATACTAGATATTCAGTAAGCCTTGGAACCTGATTAAAAATGGAATCTGATCTCCTAAAAGTGACATTTGCTTTAATGATCTCTATTTTTCTTGAAAAAGTATTTTGCCAGTATCATGCATCTGAAATCTTAAACTATAGAAGATTGCTGGTAGATAGGGGGAAGATTAACTTGTTTGTTTTATGAATCTGTAAATTTGGGCAAATATACGGTCATTTTTGCTAAATCATTTTATTAATTTTAAAAGATTTAGCCTCCATTACATTCTATGATTATAAACTGAGAAATGAGTACATGAAATTGAAGAATTCCTTCAAGTCAGTGATGTATTCAATTTCTGAAGTAATGTTGATCCATGTGACATCATAAAGCTCAGCTTGACTCATCTAGTTTTATTCTTACACTTTCAGCATATTAGGCTATGAAAGCATTAGGTCACTTGTGAGAAAACAGAGTAAAACTCAAGGAATAATGATCTCAGAGTAGCAATGATAAAAGACTTTCAGGAGCTAGAGCTTTAGAAAGGATTCAGGGGTGGGACACTAGCCATGGAAGCGAGAGCCCGATTACAAGAATCAAAATAATTAGGCAGTATGACAATAGAGTGATCTTGAAGTTCAAGTTGCAAGTTAAACGAACTAGGAGATGCTTCCATGCTTAGCTTCTAAAATCTCAAGTCACAACTGGCTGGGGTACAGGATCTCAGGAACTGTAGGAACAGGCAGTGACAGTTTTTCTTTTGTGATGATTGGTTTAAATTGTAGTTCCACCCGAATAAAAAAAAATGACTACGTGGTTCTAAATCTCTCTTCTAGTTCTATGACTTTTTATCTTTTTATTTATGCAGGTGTATCTCCTATAATTTGTACTAATTAATTTAATGAAATCCTAAGTGACAATGACCACATGTAAATAAGATTATAAGATATCTTAGGAATTATTTCTTCAATTTATCATGATTATAATTAAGTACAACTTTTATATTTGATGTTTTGGTAACATTTTGGGTGGACCATTGACATTATTTTCATTGGAAATGTATATAAATGTTATTAGCTTTCCATTTTAATGTCTTGACTTTTATAAGGGAAAAGAAATGCTAGAGTATGTTCAAAGTTTACGTGTATGGTCATCTTTAACTGTTGATATTATACTCAAAAGCTTTTTAAAAATTAAATGCAGGTTTATAATGTATTTAGAATTTTCAGAACTCCTATAAGCATTTGCAGTTTGTTTTAATAAGCAACAGCTGTATATTTTGACTGAGTAGCCTTTTCTGTTATCTTAGGAAAAGAGAAAAAAATAAGAGTTAGTTATTAATGTAACTAAAAACACAAAAAGAATATCACAGTTAACATTTGGGTTGTCAATGACCTAATTAATGTCTAAAAGGACATTATGCTTTATTAAATTATTTTGGCTTAGTGTTCTTGAAAAAAATTCTTTTTTAAAAAGAAGAATGACTATAGTTATTTGGATTTTAAAATTTATAGTCCAAAATGATTGCTGTGGGAAGTTTGGTGTCATATTATCAGTGAATGTATGAGATAAATAATGTAAGTCAACTCACTTTCTAAACTGTACTAACCTTGGTCTTTTCCTGTGGCTAGGCATCTATAAATAATCATTTGCATATCCAGGCCTTCTTGCAGCCAAATATTGTCCATCACTTGAATAATCTGCAGAACAAGCATATCCTGACGAAGATCATCTCCGACCTATTAAAAACAAAATTATAGACTCTGAGTTTCTCTTTGAATTCCTTTAAAAGCTTTCAAATATGGCACATGTCATTTCTTTCCTTGAATAAATTTTTGGCCTGACTTAGGATGTTTTCAATTGTTTTATTAGCTCCAAGAGTACCTTGTGTTTCTGATAGAATATCAAAGAAAATGAGAACTTTCCTTTAAGTGACTATAGAAACTTCAGCCATCAAATTAGAAGCTGCTTGGATTGTTGATCCCTGATAATAATCTTTCAATTTATTATCCATGTGCAACGTCTTAGACTCAAAGTCTAGTGAAGGGAGGCTGGATGAATATTTATCCAAATTTCAAACTCGGCCAAGAGAGAGCTAAGTGAAACATTGTTTTGTATGCCATAAGTGTATGCACTGATGTACAGTTAGAATACCAAGAACTTCTTGACTGTGAGGATAAATAGTATGCATATGATTTATCAGACTTTGAATTATTGACTTCTCTTATTATGAAGGCAGTTAAAAAGTTTTCAGAGTAAATGGCCTTTGATAAAAATAAGAAATGATAAAGGGGTGATTTTTCAGTGTAGGTGAAGGAAATGGAATATGTCCAAAACAGGATAGTTCTAGGCTTCTAAACTAATAAGTTAGTTTTTAAAAATGTTTTCCAAATTACATGCAGAAAATTATGCCAAGATGAGATTCTGTGCGTTTTTTTTTTCTCCACCCAAAATGCAGCATCATAAGACCATTAATGCTTGAGGTTAAATAGGTCAAAGCAAAAGTATGGGCATGCTAATATTTATTCTCAAAAATAGTCAGAATCCACCAGGGGGGGCGGAAAATCACTTTGAGACCTTGTTATTTGATTTGGCAGAATAATTGATTAAATCGACTGGATAGTTGGCAAATCTTTACTTTTTACTTACAGTTTCTTCTTTAGTCCCTCTTTCTCACCTGACTATAACCTTCTACTATTTTCCCATGGGATTCATGATAAAGCTTACTGTGGCCCATATTTATATTTTATTTAAAAAGAAGAAAACAACCCAAATTACTAAAGAAGCAAGCGCTTGCAGATAAGAATTTTATGTTAAATTAATTTATATCATTTGAATTTCGGTTAATTTTGATTCTTAATTTAGTATTTAGGCCAAAATAAAACTTTCTCTTTTGGGGCTCAACACACAATCCTTTTTTTTTTTTTTTTTTTTGGTGCTACTCAAAAGTGATCAAATAATTTTGTTTACTGAATTATATTTTCTTAAGTTTTGCACTGAATGTTCACTGGCTTTAAGTCAGTAATGTTTGATTTATTGCTAATCATAGTTTTGAATGTACTGTAATCCTGTAAAAATGCAAAATCAAAAATAACTGAATCATCTGTGTTGTTGCCAGAGGAAAATAACTATAGTAATTTTTTTTGTGAGTAATAAATCAATATTTTTACCTATGTAATCAATTTGATTTTTAGGAGTTACTGTACCTTAAAAATGATGCTGATGTTTTTGCCCATTGGATTAGCATTGATGAAAGTAATCTTCAATGGGAAAGCATTAGATGTGAAATATGAACATGCCTATAAAAGGAAAAGAGAAAAATGGTGAGCAAAATAAAGCAAAAAGAACATTTTCCCTGAATCCATGGCCCCTTGCAGAATTTGTTATTTGAGCAAATATAACACATATGAATAATCTTTACACTTTGGAACAAAGAAACTTATTTATTAAAAACAAAACAAAATAAAACTTTAGTCTTCCAACCAAAGCCTTTACTTGAAAAATGAAAAGCGAGCTTTTTGGCAGGTTGTATATCTTCAACTCTATTTTTTTCTCACTGTGCAGTGGCGATATATTGGGAATTTGAATAAACTAAGTAGTTTGTAGGTATTGTGCTTATGCTAGTTGGTTAATATCTAAAAAATACAATTGCTATTTTTAAAAATTTATTTTCTTTTAATTATTTCTGCCCTGCAGCATACTTTAAGGAAACATGGATATAGAGTTAAGAAAGCTCTGAATGAGTTCAAATTTGGACTCTGTAATTTACTAGCTATAAGACCTTGAGCAGGTTCCTTAAATGTTTGTATTTCACTGTCAAATGTGTATAACAACCCCTATCCCATACATTTTTGTAATAGATATATGAGCTAATGGATATAAAAAACCTTTTACAGTGCCTTATGCTAATCAGATTCAAAAAATTAATGCATCCTTTTACCCTTTTTGTTAATGAAAATTTTCTTACCTTTACAAATAAGAGTACAACATGTATTTTCTCTTTTCATTTCTTCCAATTACACTTCACATTTCCATTTTCAGCTTTACAGCATTGAGTACTTTCCATTATACTTTCCTTATTGCTTATTTTCCTTTTATGTTCTTACAATTGTTTGAGTGTTAAAAAGCTTTATGTCTTTAGGCTATTAGAGCATTTAGAGCATTAGAGTTGACAGTGAAGAGTACAATCAATATTAAAGAATGGAAAAGGACTTGATACTTTCAATGTATCAACTTAGTTAAATATGACATCCATACATATTGAAGGATCAGTTTGAATATCATTACTTCTGAGAAGTCTGATATCAGTAGAAGCTAAGAGGAAAGGATCTATTTCTTGACCTAATCGCATAAATCTCAGCTAATCCTGTGGCAAACAGAAACCCTTGCTTACTGAATCAATTTGAGTAAATGGGTGAGGCTGTTTGGTAAGTAATGAATTCTTACTGCAAGAATAAGTCAATCAAGGAACATGTGACCTTCCTTCATGGTTTAGGAGATCTTGTATTAGGCCCAAAAGAAATCTAGATCAGTGGATTTCAAATTCTATTCATTCAATTTCTGACATTCTCTTTGAGGCATCCCAAGTCTAGGGGAGAGAAAAAAGGCAAAGGGAGGCTGAAGGCAAGGCTTAGCTTCTCTTCTTAATTACATCACTCAGAGCTATTTTGCTTTCATTGTTTCATAGTCTGGTTTTCATGTGCAGTATATTTTTTGAGAGTCATGTCAAAAATATATTCAACAACTATTATGCACAAACTATTACCTATATGCCAGTAGAGAGACACCATATTTACTCTCAAAGAGCCTGCAAAAAGTTGGTATGGATTATACACATGTGCATTAAGTTGGAATTAATTTACAAAGCATTTTATTACAATCGAATGAAGAAGCATTTGAAGAAGAGAGCCCTTCAGAGATGAGCTGGATTTGAAGATTGTGAGAGACGTAGATTAGCAAACACGTAGAAGAAAGTTTTGCTAGATAGAAAAAGGCAAACAAGGAGAGATTAGGACTGAGAAGTCATAAACCAGAGACTGGAAGGAATGAATCAGAGTCTTGGAGGATGATTTAATGTAAATGGTGAGATAGAAGAACTATAATAGAGAAAGGAAGATGTGACTTATGTTCTTGAGAAGTACACACTAATGAAATAGATTTAAAACTTTTTTAAAAAGAAAAACTTATTAGTAAATGAAATATCTAGTTCTTACTTTCTCGGGAGTGGAGAAAGATTGCATTGAGTTACTCTCATTTCCCACCTGGTCCATTCCTTAGTGATTCAAAGGGAAATAGGAAATTTTCCATTGTGACAAAGGTGAGACTTCTTCTCATGAAGAAAGCTTAACTCAAACTTAAGACCTTTGCACTCCACCTTGGAGACCCAGACTTTAAGAAATGGACTGAGCCAGGCCTGAGTACTTCTCCCCAGTGTAGTTCACTAATGGTAATTAAAATAGAATGCTGACTGTAAGCTTTCCCATACTCACTACATTAGTAGGGCTTCTCTCCAGTGTGAACGCTCTAATGCATGATAAGCTGTGAACTGTCACTGATAGCTTTCTTATAGTCATTGGATTTGTAAGGTTTCTCGCTACATGGGTTTTCTCATGCACTATAAGATTGGCACTATAACCAAGGATCTTCCATACTCATCACATTCATAGATTTTCTTACCAGTGTGAATTCTCTGATATATAATGAGGTGTGAGCCTTGATTGCGTATTTTCCACATTTATAAGGCTTTTTGCCTGTGTGAAGACTGTGACATAAGATAAGACATTTACTCAGACTAAATGCCTTGTCAGACTGTTTTTCTCTGGTATAAATTTGCCATAGTCAACAAGCTGAGTTCTGACTGAAGGCCTTTCCACACTGCCTGCTTATATGTACTTGTTTCCCAGTGTGGAGGCTCTGATGCCAAATAAGACATTTATTCTGCCTGAAGGCCTTCCTGTGTTTATTCAGCTCATAAGGCTTCTTCTCAGTATGCACCCACTGATGGTTGACAAGGTTTCCATTGGAACAGAAAGCTTTCCCACACTCATTCCAGGTGTAAGGTTTCTCACCTGTAAAGTGCCTGATGATGGAAAAGGATTTTTCTCTGAACGAAGGCTTCCCATACTCATTACACTCAGAAGGCTGTCCCCCATTAGAGGCTGTCTGATGATCAATGAGTAGGGAACTCTGAGTGAAGGCTTTTATAGCTTCATTATGAAGTTTCTCCCAATTATGGAGTCTTCTGTATTTAATGAGATGAGAGCAGGGATAACAAGTCTTCCCACACTCTCTGTATTCACAGGGCTTGTTCCCTCAGTGGATTCTCAGATGCATTGTTGGCTGAGAAATCTGTCTGAAGGTCCTACCATACTTGTTATGCTCATAGAGACTCTTTCCAGTATGAATCCTCTGATGGCCAATGAGATGCGGACTCTAATTGCTACTTTGTCACTTTTATTGCACCTTCCTTCAGATGTGATGTATGTCCCTTCAGACTGCCGTGTTGTTCAGCAAAACTGGAGGACAGACTAAAATGTTCTGTAAGAGAGAGCATCACCTGCCACATCTGCCCTGTTCATTGCTGTATGCACAGGTGTGGTAGCCCTGGGCCAGGCACAGCTGGTCAGAGCAAATGGGGCAAAGAAGTGGCTCCACTTGGGGTACTTCCTAGACTCAGGAAAAGTACCGATGGCTGTAGGTTGATGCAGGGAGGGAGTGTGGTCCCAGCCAGCACTACAGGTGATGACTCCTGGGTGGTGATCTTTGGTCTGGCCAGCTCACCTGTATACTCACAGCAGCCACTCATTAGAGCCAATGCCCCATGTTCTAAAATGTAATTTTAATTGAAAAATTGTCTCCTCCTTAAACAGCAGCAAACCAAGAAAGCAGAAACAAAAAATCAACATCTGGACTCAATGACCATTTTTGTTCTTTCTACTTCAGATACTATATCTTTGAAATACTGAGTTTCCATATATCTTCAGCATTAATCAGCAAATACTAATAATTATTAAAGTTATGCCATTTTTAAAAATTAGTGATAATTTGGGTTTTAGTCCAAATAGACATATCTCAGTTAATGGAATTCATGCCTTATTTAGTTATGATTTTCAAAATATGTTTATATAGCACATTAGAAAAGTTTATAAGGTGTTTCTGTAGTGGCAACATTGTAAAGTGATAGCATCAAGTTTTCAGTCAAACTTTTTATATTCATACTAATAATGGTCTAATTTTTCTCCTAATTCTTGAATTTGTAATCTTGATTGCCTTATAACTTCAGTTAAGCAGATTTATTGTGCATGCATGATAGTTTAACGTCTTCACTTCTAAATCTCACTTATCAATTTTTTTTTTTTATATTAGTGTCTTCCACTCTGGAGCTTTGAGAAATAAGGAAATTAAAGCTCATGGCAAACAGAAGAAATGATTCTCTGTTTCTAAGTCAGAGACGGGTGGGTGACAGAGGCTTAAGAAAAGAAGGGGATTTGTGAGTGTGCTAACACCAAGAAGAATTTCAGGCATGAGTAAAGTCACAAAATATATTATATGGCACACTGACACATGAGCATCAATGAATTTTAAATTAAATCAAAATGGAGATGTTGTAGCTAATGATATATTAGTGTATTAGGCATGGGTGTACATAATCTAAATAAGCATGAGATTAAACTCAGCCTGCTTGGGGTCACCAAATCAACCATTTAGAATAAATTGAGAAACCGATTCAGTGTGAAGTAGCTTTATTGTTTTTTTACTGAACTGATGTATAGTTTGTTTCTAAGCCAACGAATCATCTGATGAAATAATGTGACCCCAACTAGTCACGGCATATCTAATGGAACACATGGTTTGAATGGAATTCCATTATTTTTTCTTAAAATAATTATAATAAAATTATAAATGCTTTGCCATTTCAAAAATATACAGTGAACTAAACAATACAAACCCAACATATTCAACTTATTTACTGAATAAATTGACTTACATCACGATTAATCCCCTTTATACATAAGGCAGGATTCAGAGGAAGATGACAGGTATTTATATACTGAAAGAATTCTTCTAGTCTGCCAATCTCTTTCTTTAGTACTTCCTGTGAAAAATCATAAGAGAAAGCATTTTATAAAATGTAGAGAACTTGACTTTTCTTTCGAGTTGTAATTTTTTTCTATTGGTTAAAGAATTCTTTAATTCAGGGGTTGCACAGTTGCATGCTTTAGGGTCGAGTAAGTGATGTATCCACACTTGAGGAGGCAGTAGGCTATAAGAGGGAGTGCTGGGGAAAATGAGGAATTAATGAGTCATACCCTTTCTAAAGGACTTTACATTCGAGAGGAGAGAGAGAGAGAGAGAACAAACCAAAGCACTGTTCTCTTCAAACAAAATACGATGGGTTGGACTTGACCTGTGGCCTACCAATTTCAATCTCTGCGTTAAGTAATTATTAACATGATGCATTTCTGATAATTTCCCAAAATCTGAGTTTGTAACTCTCAAGATTTACACTTAATAGTAATAGTACATTTTAGAAAAAGCTCACATATATTATGAGCAATAATGACAAAAATGCTAGTTGCAGACAATTGCTAATATCAGAAACAGTAATATATGTGAAAAATTTACTAAATATGAAATTAAGAAAGCTCCTTTTAGCCCACTTCTGGAAACTCTTTAAGCCCAATTGTAAAAATGAGGATAGCAGGTTAATCAGTGCAATTAAATCTCAAGTGTTTTTTTAGCTCTTCTTCCTGGCTCATTGGAAAATAATAGCGTCTACTGCTTCCAGAATCCAGAAGAGGAAGGTGGAAAAATGAGGCAAAATTCCACTATGGCACTCTTTCTGTCTGTCCTGCTTTGCCTTATCAATGCCTGGATTTGCCTGAAGAATATCATGGAGGGGAGTCTTTGCTCTCTTTATTTGTTTTAAATCTCTTCATTTCATATAGTTAAATTTAATTAGTGCTTTAAAAAATTTTTTTAAACCCAAAGAGTAATTTAAATGGTGAGAAATTATAAATACTTCTCCCACATCTTCTTTTTCTTTTTCTGTTTTTTTTATGTGAAGAGGTACTATAAAAAAAAATCAACCAGTCAAGGTGAAAGAAATACATTTATTTGAGAGAATAATGTCAATATCATTCTGGAACATTATGCAAATGGTCAAAAAGGCACCAGAATTTTTTATCTACACTATGCATCTTAAATATATGAGGATTTAAAAGCATAAGAAACAAAAAACAAACCTATACGTAGATTTTGTAAATTTTAAACCAATTTATTTTACTTTCAACTTTTTGTCTCTCTAGAAAAATATGAGTTTGCAGTAATATGGAGAAACCATAGAATTTCTCTTTTTTTTTTTGCATTGTCCATCATGTTATTTGCCTTAAGGCTCTTCTGTGTAACCAGAGTTTCTATGTCTCTCATTTAACAATAAATTTCATGAGTATGCTTTTTATTTTCCATTACCTCTTATGGTAGGTAAAGTAGCATAGCTCCTGGCATTTCTACTAAATGAAGCGATGTTCAGCAAGAAAAATCTTGTGCTAGAAAGGAATTCTGGATATTTTATCTATTACTATTTCCATAACATTTTATTGAAAACTCTTATTCATCTTAAATAGTGGGGTGGAGAGAAACTCTGAGCTCTTTCGAGGACAAAACTTATGTTTTTAGGCATCTTTCTATCCTTAACATCTAGTCTGTAGTAAGTACTTAATTGTTATTGAGTGATATTCATAATAAAATGGATAGATGTCCACTATCTTCGCTCCATTTAGAAAGTTGAACTTAAGAGAACCTTATTAAGGTTCATAGTAAAGGGAGCTAGTGATGCAGATAATTAAAAGAGCAAATATTCTTCATTAGATTCAAGAAAAGAATAGCCAAGTCCATTATAATAATCATTAATGAAAGAGGCCCAATATTTTTACTATTATCCATGGATCTTAGTGTAAAAGTGTTACTATCCACACACTATTTATTTATTTCATTTAAGTAACTTATTGTTTTGGAAAACATCTTTAAAAATGTGAACTTGATTAGTTCAGTGAGAAAAGTCTAGTTAAAGTTTGTTTACCTCAGACAAGGGTACCCTAAAAAGTCCCCTGTGTACTTGTCTTTGAGTCTGAGCTATGCTGCCATTTTGAGGAAAATACTTCATTTGGTCTTTTTAGTCAAACCTTTAAGTTGGCTTCTTTTGTCAGGTGCTCTCTATAGGGTACATGACTACTTAGATTTAAAAAATTTCTTGGTGACAGACATTATCATTAATTTTAGGATAGTAAAATTTTCTTTTCATAGTAAAATAAAAAAAAACTTTATTAAAGTAATTGATGTAAACCAAATATTTAAAAAGTACACTTTACTACATGAATATTGATTTCTCAACAAACCTGTCTTTGAGGGTCACTGGCAGACTTGACTTTTTCCCCAATGTCTCCTAGAATTTGTATAAGTTTCATCTCCTTGGCAAATTCATCACTCAAGGCTTTTCCTGCACAGAATTGGAGAGCAGCCAACAGCTTCTGATACCAGCTTTTAAAATAAGCTTCATTCTGTGCATCCTTTAGCAGCCTGAAGGAAAGGGAGAAAAATAATTCTGGTATCCAAAGCTGATTTTTTAATCACCTTCAGCAGGAACAATAAGTGTATTTCGGAACAATCTGTATTTGGTAGCTTTGGGCAGTGTAACAGCCTAGAATGGAGGGAAATGTTTTATTTGTTGGCAGTCATCAAGTTCCATCTGATAGCTAATGAGATTCCAAAAGTGAAGACTCAATAAGCGACCTGCCTTTTCTCGTTTCAGTTCACAATACACTTTTACTTCTTTTAGCCCTAATTCTGTAACAGATACTTATCTTAAGAACATAGTTTTGACTTATGAAAATATGAACAAAGAATTTTAGAAAATAATATTCATAAGTGACTATACTATATAGTAGCTCAACCATTAACCTCACCTTTTTCTGCTTTTTTAAAAGATAATGTCCCTACACTGTCATATAACTATTTATTGCTCTTTCTGCCAGCACTCCCCTTGATTATCTGGAGGAAGATACTGTAAAGGCAAGAACATGGATTTTGTTCTCAGGCATTTCTGGATTCAGGTCCCAGCCCTACAACTTACAAGTAACTTAGGCTATTTACTTAACAAGCTGAGATTTTCTTTCTTCATCTGTAAAATAAACTAATAACTCTGACTCAAGAGAGCTGTATAGAACATAGAATGAGTTAATGCATTTGAAAGGTTTAGCACAATGTACGACATTGAGCAAAAAACAATTCACCTGTATCTCGCAGCTTCCCCAAGCCAAATTCTGTTACTGCCTGGCATTCTGGTCATGTCACAAACATGGGAGTTGGGGCATAGAACATAAAATAAGAATACTTTGCTTGATAATGGAACAGTGACAAATATTTGAATACCCAGTCTTCTATGTGGCCATATCTATTGCCTTGAACTTAAATCTAATATGCGTAAACTTCATTTTCTATCATTCCCTAAAACACTAAAATAGAATAAAAAAAGACTAATTCCTTTGAATGTTAACCTCTTCTGATCGATTCTTTTAATCTTAACTGGTCCTAGTCGTCGTTTCTCCGAAAAATAATTACCATTCAAAGAACTAGAAGAAAATTGTTGTGAGAATGGAATACTGAAAATAAAAAGAATTTAATGCATAGCAGCCAAAAAACAGAGAGGGGTTTCATGCTGCATTCCCCATTTTGCATTTTGCCCAATACGTACTGTTACAGAGGCTCTATCAAACATATTACTTTGATTTGTTCTGTTTTCTGTTTCTGTCTTCACATTTAAGTTAAAAAAAAATTAATTGAATGAGCCCGCATCGTTTTTTTTTTTTTTTAGGTGAGGGCTTCTTCTTTGTCATTGTTATGAACCCAACTAATCTTCTGGCACCTCTTTTACTTTCCCAAAGAAAATATAAACTTATTTGCTTTTGGAAAGCTTAAAAAAATTCAAGGGCCTAAAGATGCATTTCCAAAGTGAGAGGAATAGTAGAAAATAAAAAGTTTTCTTCTCACCCCTGTGGTGAGATTTTGAAATGTCAGACATATAGCAAGTGAATCATGTCATTATTTGAAGGCTCTAAGGAAATGAGTATTGTTTTAGTGTGAACTGGAAAGCTGTAAATGCAAGCATGCACATGTACAACTGCAAACATTTTATATAGAACTGTATACCTCTCAGATTCTCACAGTATTTTGAGGACTTTGGTGATATATCATTTTATAGTCTACTTGAGTTTCAGTGAGATAGGGAGTTGATGAGTAAACTATTTTTTTGTTCCATATTGATCCTTGCCCAATTTTTATACATTTTGAATATTAAGTTACTTGTTTTTACTTTTATTCTAGTGCATAAATATAACTATAACAGCCCAACTGCTTACATATGTGATAAAAGGAAAAGTTATTCTGCATGGAAATCAACTTCATACTAGAATAATTAAAGAAAAATATATTTCAGGTGTAGGGTCATAGGAACTACCAGATTTATATAGTTTGTATCAATAATACTCTTAATTCTTATTCTATAAGAAATTTATTTGCTTCTCTCATGAGTGGCTAATTCAAGGAGGAAAAACTCAGTTTGTTTCTTTGCTCAAAATAAAACAGAAAAGGAAGATTTGCAGATATAATATGTGACCATGTTTTAAAAAACATACAAGTAAAGAAAACTCAGAGTATTTCATTGTGATTATTTTCCTTGTAGAATATGCTCATTCGAACCCTGCATCTCTTCAAGACGACATGTTCTCACTCTGAGATGTGGCTCAAGCTCTGTGACTTTTACCCAACTTTGTAAAGAGTCTGTTTTCACACATTGCTGAATTGAGATCATGAGAGGCACAGTCACTTTTACTGGTAAGAGAAATTAGCATGTCCCTTAACTGTAAACACCTACAGAGAAAGTTGAACTATACAGTTTTGAGCAGAGGATCACTCAGTTTTGTGTCAATGACCTTCACCACAGGAAGTGATAAACTCCCCATGCTGTATTTTTTACATATTGTCTCTCTTTGTAAGACTATAGAAAACAGTGGCCACCCTCCCTTGAGTATTATGAAAACCCTTTTCAAAAGACGTTGTCACCTGGGAGAAACAGTGTTACTTATGCCAAGTAAAATGATATTTTTTAAAGCTAAGGTCGAGTTTACTAAAAATATAAGTAAAACTTGGCATAAAGATTTGGGCTTTTAAGATGCTGGCAATGTGACTTTTTTAAAATTAATTATTATTTTTTTTATGGTGACGTTGGTTAACGAAATCCAATAATTTTCAGCTGAATACTTTAACAGTAAGGCATATATATATTTACACTGTGTGTTCACTTCTCATAGTTAGATTTCTTTCTGTCACCCTTTTTTTTTTTTCATTTGACCCTCTTTACCCTGTCTACCTCCCCTCTCCCACCACTCCCTACTCTCTGGTAACCACTAGTCTATAGCCCATGTCCATGAGTCTCTGTTTGTTTGTCCTGTTCATTTGTTGCTTTTAGGTTTATATCTCACATATAAGTGATATCATGTGATTTACAACTTTTTCTGTCTGGCTTATTTCACTTAGCATGATTATCTCGAGGTCCATCCATGTTGTCACAAATGGCACTATTTCATCTCTTCTTATGGCTGAATAATATTCCGTTGTATATATGTACCACAGCTTATTTAGCCAATCATCTATCATAGGACACTTCAGTTGCTTTCATGTCCTGGCCACTGTGAATAATGCTGCTATGAACACTGGTGTGCAGCAATGTGACTCTTATAAACAGAAATAAATCTCAAAATGCCAGAGACCTGTTTATCCTAATGTCTGAGATCCAAGGAAGATTCAATTTGGCATTATTTTGTTCAGGTCATATAGGCTGTAAGTAATGACAACATGAAAATGAAGGTAAATGCATAAAATCTAGATGATTAAAGGTTTTGACAATGTTAGGTATGAGAGGCAGAAAGCAAGAAGAGAAGGAAGCATAACCCAGTTGACTAAGCATATTTTTTATAGGATATCATGAATGTATTTTCCTAAATAAGGGGATCATGTTGGATTCGGAGAGACCTAAGATGGTCACCAACCTCGGCTAGCATGAAATGGAGATTTTCCCTTTGAAATTAGAGTTTTTCTCCATTTCTTCATGTGCATAGCTGCTTCTGGTCCCATGGTAAGTGACTTGCTAGAGCCACAGGAAAAGGACAGATTAGTTCTCATTTCATCAGTCTACCGGCAGGACAGCAGAGTAATCGCATCGTCCCAGCCCTCCTTGCTTCAAAATTTAGATCTGAATTTTAGTTCTCAATAGCATGATATCCCACCTCTTAGGGACTGCCTTAAATTTTTCCTTCCTTGTATATTTCCTGTGAGTAAAGAGGGACAACAACATCCAGGAGCAGAAGAAAACCAAGCTACACAAAAAGATGAGTGACTTTAGGTCACTCGAGGACTTCCCCTTCTCAAGTCCTCCTTTATATGGGGCAAAGTATGTGGCTCAGTAGACCAGTTTTCAGTGAACACAGAATTGTTCTCCAATGTGATTTCTTCAAGCATATTACTAACCCTCAGACATAGGCTGAAATCCAATTCTCAATACGGAATGATTAATTTTAAGATTTCAATAGTGTGTTAAAAAGTAAAAAGTGTATATTCCTTTAGCCTTTACAACCTTATTTTATTTCTCAGTGGTTAAGAGATTGATTGAATATTTCCCTAAACTTGATGCATTTTATAGTCCTTGCAAAGAAAACTGTTTCTTATAACTAGTTCATTCCTTCAATATCGATTTGATCTTTCAGAAATATAGCACTAAACTTCTGTTGAATTTGCACCTAAGGAGCATTTCAGGGACCAAGCCTGCAGAAATGTAATTTAAAATCAATAATTGTTATATATATATTTGTCAACAAACCATTTTGTAACAGATTTAAATATAAAACTATTAAAAGGGAATAAATTTAGAAAGTAATGAAATCATACTCTGGCAATTGTATACATATTTAGGACACAAATATATGAGAGGAGCCCATAAGGTATGTAACTGACTTAATTTTATTCCCATACTATAATTTATATATCTTATATTTATTTGTTATATTTATCACCACCTTGGAATGTTATATTTGAACTTATCATGTTCCCATTGTGCTCACACTATGTGGTAGATTTGATTGTTGTTTCCAACTCTAGGCTTCTCCTCTGAAAAAGATTATACATCCACATTCTGTGCTGCGCGACTTCCAGTGTCTTCCCTTAGACTCCCCCCTCCCATGTCTGGGTTGGCTATGTGACTCGCTTTGACCAAAAGGAGGTGACTGATGAAATGTATGTCTCCATGTCTGTGTGGATGATTTAAATGTACTATCATGGATTGATTTGGCCTCTTGTGCTTCTGCTTTTTGCCATGAGAACAGCATGTTCCCCTGAGGCTATTCCCTCAGTCCTGGAATGAGAAGACAGTGTAGAGCAGAGGTGAGCTTTGCTGCGTGGAGTCCAGTGGAACCATGGAGGTCTGCTACTTGAGTGAAAAATAAATCCTTGTTGTAAGCCACGGAAGCTTTGGGGCTATGTGTTGCTATGATAAAAACTAATAAATATGCCAAATTTCATGTTATATTTTCCCTTTGCTTTGTTTTTGCTTTCATTAGTTTGTTTGTATTGCCCTTAGACTATGAAATATATTTTTTAAACATCCCATGTTAGCCCTGAGGATATTTGGGTGCAAACCTCATTACTGAAAATAAACAAAAATCATCTGGAGCCAAGTCTGGTGAATTAGATGAGTGATCAATCTGAGTATACTATTTCATATTTTTAAAAATCCTATAAAAGTAATAAAAATGGCTTTCTTTTATGGATCACAAAAAGCCCCCAAAGGATGTTTCAAGAATGATTTGATACAGCTCCTTTTGGAAATGTGTATACTGTTATACTGCTGTAATTTTAGTGTTATTTTATTACTACTAACATACTCTTTCACTCATTTTAAAGTGTGAATAGGCCTATGTACCATCTGTTGCTTTGTCCAGCCAAGTGTTTGAGTATCTAATAGAGATTCTCTCTGAGTAAAACTGTTGTACTAATGCATGCAATAGGACAATGGCAAGATTTTTTAAGGTTTACATAACACAGGACTAAACAAAGGGCCTGTTAGCTGAGGGCAGTGAGCGAGGCAGTGCTGTCACTGCTCTGGAAAACTAAGGACTCCGCTCTAGTGGTCACAGATAGATGACTGAAGTGGTTGAATAGGCAGGGGACCAATGGCTTAGGATGAGGAAGCATCTCTATCAGCATGTTGAGTGGGAACTTCCCTTGTTGCCCTGGAGTTGGCCACGAAGATGTAAAGAAAAGAGATGACAGGTTTCTGTATTTTAAGAATGGACAGAGAAACAACAGGAGGTCAGACATTCTCTTCAGGACTTATTGGGAGATGACCTAAGTGGCTCTCAGTGGCTATGGTACACCGAGCATTATCTCCCCGACTGGACCTTAGTATATATTTGCTGGGATTGAAGGAAAAGGGTGTCTAAGAATTGTGAGTCATCAGCCTAGTGAAGAATTGTGTGGTTCCACTTCTCTCTGCAAAGTCCAGTGAGGAGAGAAGCTCAAAGAGAGCCCTTTATTCACCTGTGTACCAGAATGGAATAATGTTGCTTCATTGCCAGGTTAGATTTCTGCTCTGAAAGAGGGTTTGTTGATTTCCCATGGGCTTTTGCAAATAGGAAGAAAATGCAAGAGCAGGATAGAGAAAAGGGAAAGTAAAGGAGCAGTCTGCATTCCTGAACCCCAACTATTTGGCAAAGCAAGGATGTATAAGTTTCTCAAGGTGTAAATAACACACGGAAGGTAATTATATGTGGTCCACATCTTGTGTAGGAAAGGGTTGAGCCCAACTCAAATCTCTTGGTGGGATAGTCCTGTAAGACTGCTCAGAGAACTTACCCAAATGAAGTAATTAGCCTTGCCAGTGACCCCACAGTGGGCCTTGATGCAAAATCAGAGAGCATGGACAGGGAATTGCAATTGCTTGTCCATCAAGTGTGAGGGTCACTTTTCTCTCTTTTCTCCCTACTCCAAAGTCAAGAGAAGTTAGAACTAGAAACAAGACAGAGGAAGAATGAAACAGCAGACTACGTCCTCTACCTACTGCTATTCTCCTAAGCTGAAAAGCTTGGCAGGGGCTGAAGAATGGGGAGGAGGTATGTGTAAAATAGAAGAAAGCGAAATTTTAAATTGTACAAAATTGATGGGAGTTGTTTGATACCTAAGAGTGACCAGGAAACTACGGAATCAAACTTGGTTTTAATTAGGAAATACGAAAGGCAAAGATAGTATTTTAAAAATAATAAAAACTTTTATTAGCGACCTCAGCCGGTTTAAAGTAAACTGATTGAGACACGTAAAAATCAGAGTCAGTGCATGAAGAAATACAGTTTCAGGAAATGTACTGATGGCATCGCATGAGAGAAAAAGCCTCCGAATGTAGAATCAGGACTGAAGGACCTTGCCCCAAAAGTCTTAAGCGAGTTCGCTGAATTTTTTCTCTTTGCCTTCCTTTATTCCCTTGCCAGCAAGCACTGTTCTTACAGAGCAATGTCCATTTGGGTTTCATTTGTGGATTGCTAAGAACAGAGTTGTGTTCAAGAAATCAAACTTGTTTCTCTAATAATAGGTTATTAACACTGCATACGTGTGAATATAGAGGTGTTTGTTTACTATTATAATTAATAGTTTCTCATCATATTTAAATAAAATATTTAACAGGTATTGCCATTTACATATTTAATTATAAGCTTAAATGGTAATTTTTTTTTCTGAAGAAAAATTAGCCATAGACTATACCCAGTTTGTGCAAACATCTGTAATCAAGATTCCTGTTGTACAGCAATGATGCTTTCTCAGGATCAGCTGGGAGCTATGAAAGGAAAAACAAGCAAACAAACAAAAACTATGCTGAGCAGATAAATTCCTTGAAAGATTCCTGATAAGGAATCAGAGCTCTTTCCACTCATCTTGCTGAAGGGCATGGTCAACTTGAGAGCGGCAGGTAAATAAATAAAACTTCTCCCAGTCCATTCACATGTATTCATTCAGATGTTCACATGTCAAATATACTGAAAATGTGATTTAAGAGCAGAAGCTCTGCCCTCTTCCTCCCATTCCAAAACATACTCACTGCTTTAGAGAAAATTTTTATTTTAAAAATTATTTTCCTAAATTAAGCAGCAAGCTGTGAAGAGCTGTTAGTGACCCCTTTCAGAATGCTACTATTATATTCCATATGTGCTTATTAAACCTAAAGCAAAACAAAACAAAACAGGTGGAATTTTAGCCTTGGGCACACCTTAAAAGAGATAGCTATCTATGAGGCCCTCCTGCGTTTCATCTCCCTTTTCGCACTTTCTGGTTTTCTTCTTTCCCTGATCCCCAAGAATTCTTCTGCTCCTGCTGCTATTTCCTTGCCCAAAACTCCACGTACCTCTGCTATCTCCGGTTGTGTCCTGCCCATTAGTCCTTGTCCTTCTTACTCCAAGCGCATACCTTCCACTGTAAATTATACTCATATTCTCAGAGAATAATATTACATAAGAATGGAGCTAAGTAACACAAGATTATCTCTCCTGCCCTTCACATTTACTAGGTGAGGAAACTGAAAGATTAAGGGACTTGTCTAGGGTCCTACAAGAACCCAGAGTTCTTGACCACTGTCCCAGGCTCACCCATAGCAGCATATTCTGTGTCTGTTATTGGCTGCATGTTTGTGTCCCCACCACAAATGTATATGTTAAGTCCTGACCTCTAATATGATGATATTTGGAGGTGGGACCTTTGAGAGGTGACTGAGTATAGATGACGTTGAGAGAGTGGAGACCCCCGTAATGGGATTTATGCCTTTGTAAGAAGAAGAAAAGACTGGAGCTCTCTGCTCTCTTTGTCACGTGAGGACACAATGAGCAGGCATTCAGCATCCATCTACAAGCCAGGAAAAAGGCCCAACAAGAAAATGGAATTAACTTGTTCTTAGACTTCCCGGCCTCCAGGACTGCATGAGATAAGATAAATTCCTGTTTTTTAGGGCACAGAGCCTATGCTATTCATTCATTCATTCATTCATTCATTCATTCATTCATTTAATTGCAGCCCCAGCTTGTTAATAGTGTCAAATTGTTAAAACATGATTTGAAAGATAATTTTCTGCTTGTATCACCTCTGGGCATGAAAGTTCATGCTTTAGCTCTTTACTTTCCTAATCTGTAAAATGTTGGAATTTGTGAGGTTCAGTAAGCTACTTTGCAGCTCTAGGGTTCTATAATTCAATCCTCAAATGAATTGATCAAGCATGTCCTCTATGCCAAGCATTTTTAAAGCATTTTACATAGCTGTATTAGGTAATCCTCATATTAGCTCCAGGGAAGATTCCTGCCATGTTGCAGGCAAGGATATTATGGTTTATGCAGGTTGAGTAAACTTGCCAAAGTCATCTGATCAGTTGACCAGAGATTCAAATTTAAGTTTTCTGACTCTTAAGCCCTTGCTCTTCACCATCTCACCAGACCACCTCCTGATAATCCTAACACAAGGACCAGCTGACAATTTAGCCTGAGACTAATATACAATCTAGGAATTCTTTTTTTGCCACTCTCTAATGGTGTTTTCTTTAAGTTCCTTCTCTTGCTTCCTATTTCATAACCCTAAGAAATCTCATGCTCTACAGATTACCTTCTTTTTTCAAAAGTTTATCATTTCATTTTTTTCTGCTACCTGCAAAGTCCCTGCCAAAACTCCACCAAAAAAATGCCACTAATAGTCCCTTTCCTCTTTCATATTTTTTTGAACTTTTAAAGAAGAGCTTGTAACCTAAACATATTTTTGTGTGAAATGTTTATAAGCAGAAACACTTGTTTCTTCCTTGCCTAGCCTGCAAAAAGAATAAAATAGATGGAATTTACTTCAATAATGCAAATCATATACCCGATTCACCTTTTCTCCATTTTTCCTCACTTTAGAAAGTAAAACTAACACCACAATTTCAAAGGGTCTGGCATCCTATGATTTAATTAAACAAGTAGTAGTGTTGGATGGGACTAGAAGAGTAGAAAGAAGACTCCTAATTGAAAGTAACACCTCGATTGCATTTGAGAACCTGGTAATCCTGCTGAACTGTGCACACACGACAGGTGTGCCTTGAGCTACCCATCTTAATTGGGCCTGTGGTTCCAAATAATTCCAGATTGTGGCGAAAGAGAAATGGAGAGTCAATAACATCAGCACTGAGCTGTAATAAAATAAATTTTGTTTGACACATAATTAATACTCAAATCCACCACCATGGAATTTTAAATTAGTCCAATAGATGCCTGTATTTTCCCTTACTTTTTGAAAATATGAGTCTGAACTGAGTTCCTAACTCAGCCTTTTTTTCTTCCTTTTTTTCCCCTGAACACATGCATAGTTACTTTAAAGGCAATGTAAGCATCTTTTTCATAAAGTTTCCTTAACAAAATTTCTTTTAATACAAGGCAATTCCTTTGCTATATGAATGTTTCATAAGAATAGCAACCTAATAATAAAAATCCTCTTTACCCCTCAGCCTTTTGTTCTTGCACAGCCCTCTGGTGAAAGCAGGATAATCATCGTATTGTGCAGTGAACAATTCATGTGTTTGAACACAGCCAGAGGGCCAGGTTTATAGGTGTAAGGAAAAGCTGGCTTTGAAATACCTAGTTGCCCTGGAACATCCATCTTAAATCACAGCTGGGGTGATCGCTTTACCCTTTATTCTTCAGGGTCACAAATAGCGTGGTTTATTCTATAAGGATATTAAAGGTTCCCTGAGATATTATCCATGAGATTTGGACCTGTATTTGATGTCCTGAGAAAATTTGAGGGACAGTCTTGCTCATTGTCATGATATAGCTTGTCCCCTGAAGTCAGCCAGTACCTTTAAATCCCATTCCTTTTGGAAATTTGGTAAGGACATAGCAGTGTTCTATGATGCCTCCAGATCTGACCTGGCTAAATTTCTGTTGGCTTGTGTGATGTGGTTGTTTTTTGTTGTTGTTGTTGAGGCTGAACTTGCCAGAAAGAAATAATTGTTCTGTCCACTATATCACATGAATGTAGAGAAGATACCAGGCATATTCCATTTCCAATGCTCTCTTATGACAGCACAAGTAACTTAGCAATTTCAACCTTAGTCTTTACATTTGTAAAGTGGTAATAATATCTATCCTATCATCAAATTGTGTTCCTGATATGGACTAAATTGTGTCTCCCCAAATTCATATGTTGAAGCTCTAACACCCAATGTGACTGTATTTGGAGATGTGCCTTTCAGGAGGTAATTAAGATTAAATGAGGTCATAAGGGTGGGAAACTAATTTGATAACATTGGTGTCTGTAAGAAGGGGAAGAAAAACCAGAAGAGCATGTGCACAGACAAAAGGTAACAGTGAGGACCCAGCAAGAAGGCAGACTATTTGTACGCCAGGAAGAGAAGCCTTACCGGAAACCAACCCTGTCAGCACCTTCATCTTGAACTTCCAGCTTCCATAACTGGGAGAAAATGAAATTTTATTCCTTTAGCCACCCAAACTGTGGTACTCTGCTATGGCAGCCTTAGCAGACTAATAGACTGATATAGTTTCCAATCTAGAACTTATTTTCTTGTCTTTGTCTTTGTCTTTGTCTTTGTCTTTGTCTTTGTCTTTGTCTTTGTCTGTCTTTGTCTTTCTCTTTCTTTCTTTCTTTCTTCTTTCTTTCTTTCTTTCTTTCTTTCTTTCTTTCTTTCTTTCTTTCTTTCTTTCTTTCTTTTGTGATCTGGACCTACATGTTCATCTGTCTACAAGATACCACTCTTGGATTCTTTTAAGGCATTTTAACCTTAACTTGACTAATTTCATCATCATTCCCTCCAATACCTGCTTCTTAACCTGAATTGCTTATCTCCCTGAATAGAATCACCAGGTCTTCCATCACCTAACTTAAAAATGAGGCAGTCATCATGATCCTTCTCTCACCTTCATCCCCAACATCAAATTTATTACCATGTCCTATTGTAGTTAGCATCTAAATAGCTCTCAAATCTAATTTCTTCCCTCTGCTCCCACCAACGGAATTTAATTAAGGTCTTAATTTCTTGAAGGTATTACTAGAATCTACTGGTATTGATTTTCCCACCACCTGCATTTTAATTTTTCTCCCCTTCAAATCAGTCCTCTTTATTTAGTCTAACGAAGTCCTGTTCTAGTGATTAAGATCCATATAACATTCAGGATAAAATATAAAATATTAATGTACAATACAAGGCACTTCATGATTTAGCTCCTCCACATCTTAAAGTCTTGCCTCTTACTCCAATTCATGTTTTTCCATTTTAAACATAAAGAATGTAAATGTTTTTTCATTCTAAACATATTTCATACTTAAAATAACTTGAAATCTTCTCTGATTTTTCAGGCTACAATGCTTTGCATTGCCTCATCCCCTGTGTCTAAAATGATATTTCAATATGCCAACACCTGCTTATCCTTTAATGTTCAACTTAATTAGCACATTTTCTAAAAAGTTTTTCTTAGATTTTCCAATCTTGAGCAGGTGTGTAGCATCCACTCAGTAAGGGTGACATACTTCCCTGTATCCATTATACCTATAACACTTATTTATTGTTTTTAAAAATTTGTTTTGTTTTTTTTTTACTAAACTTTAAATTCTTTAAGGGCAGAACTAACAGAGTTTCTGATTCTGACAGAGGAGGCAGTCAATATTTGTTGAATAAATGAGTTGACTATAAAATAAACCCAGTCTTTGTAAAATTAGTTTCTTCTATGTCTTGATTAAAACAAATTTGTTAATAATTCTGGAATTATAGAATACTATTAAGTTATATTTTTTATTTGCTATTTTCTATAATATCAAAAAATTAATATGTACATATCTTTAAAATGTGTTTATTAACCTACACTAATTATTACATATTTAAGAATTTTGGAACATTCCAAGAGGTTTCCAGATAGGTTCCATTACACTGTTATTTGAGTACTCAGATCATGGGGAAAATTTTTGGAGGAATTTTTATTCAGCAAAAATAATTGCTTCATTAAATAAACTTAGTTAAATAGGGTTGAATTGAAAGTCTGTCATTGGCAAAGTTACATTAGCTAAGTGTTAGATAATTTGAAAAGAAGCTAACCCACAAAGCACTTTTCTATCAGATAAGCCTTATCATTTTGACATTGTAATTTCTTGCATTTCAGAGGGAAAAAAGTTACAAATTTTAAAAAAAGCAATGAGTGTTTGTGTGAGAGAGCATGTCTGTGTGGGGGAATGGATCTATTTAGGTAACTAATCAGAGCATTTATTTCCAAAAAAATTCCAAAATCTTCTAAGATGTTTATATAGCTACCAGTTGATGTCAAAAATAAAAATAAAAATAAAAATCAGAACCTGAAATGTAGTCTTATTTAAGATGTAAGCAGTTATAATAATAATAAAAAGATATGCATATCAAAATTAAAATAGTCTGTAACAACCTATGGGTTACTTTTATCCCTGTTGTTATTTTTGGTTTTGGTGCTCTTTAGAAACAAACCTTTTACACTTAGGACCACTAAATCATTTAGTCTTTTATGGGACTTATCCTTTAAGAAATATTTCAGGAGTCTGACTTTGAGACTGTCTCTGAAATCATCAGTGGAGGTTGGTTGATAGTGCTCTAAGGGCAGGTAACTGAAAATGCTTTGGAATTAATTGGTTAGCAATTTTTTTTCCTGATGCACATCAGGTAGTTTGCCATTCACATTTCTTAAAAAATTTACTCAGCCATAATTTGAAAATTATTAATTTGAATTATATATAAATATTTACATGCTTTATCTTTGGAGGGGATTTTCCCTAAAACAGTATTTTCCTCTGTATTAATATTTTATGTTAGAAAAATTCAATAATACTTAACTTCATGTTTCCTTAGTCTCATGCTTTAATGTTTTTCTGTTCCCCTTAATTTTGATTAGCAACAGAACGAAATAACTGATTTTATTTTAATCCTTTTTCTGATTATAGTGTAATAATTTTTATTTTCACAAATGGGGAAAATGGGGTAATGAGAGAGTAAGTTATCAATAAATTTCACTTGTTTCCTTTCCCAAGAATTATAGAAAAGTGAAAATAGACAAAGAATGCAGGAAGAGGAAATCTATTGTTTCTGTTTCGGGGTACCTCATTCATGATCCCATTTCTCTCTCTTGGATTGGAAATACCATTGGTAATCAATTAAGAGATTGTAATTTTAGTTTGAAGGCCTTGAAATATAGGCTAAAAACAAGCTAAAGAGTCAAATATATCTGAGTTTATAATATGGTTGGGCCATTTAATAGCTATATGACTTTTAACCTCCGATGAATCTCTCTGAGCCTCAATAGTACCTAATAATTGCTCTGAGAATTAAATTATATCATTTAAGAATGAGCCTAGTGAAAGTCTGACATTAATATCTGCTCAATAATAATAGTATTTGTTCTTGCTATTCCTAGAAATATGCAGTTTGAATTCTAGCTCATATTTTTCCAGATTATATAAGTAGTTTTGGTTATAGAGTAGCTCATTTTACAGAATATATTTTTCCAAACATGACCTGATGGAAAAATTAAAACTTTTCTCAATCAGAATAACTGCCAAGTTAAAGATATTTCTTATTCAACTGCTATTTAGCCAACATGCTCAGTTTAATAAAATAAGAATGGTGGAGGAGCTTTCTTCATTGTTCAAGACAAGTCTGGTTTCTAGAATATCCGAGTCTAGTATCTTTGTTTTATTTCATTGTCAAAAGCATTGACAAAACAACCACTACAATAACAGGAAAAAAAATGTAATAATGACAAGAGCAATAACTGAAATTAAGACATCAATGTAAGAATAATAGTGTAATTGATTCAGCAGGCACTATAAAGTGATCATTATTATTACCGATAAAAATGAATACTGTATCTGATTATTGTTCTTAGTTTCTCAACATATACTGAATAGTCACTCTAGGTGTGTTATTTCTTCTTGACCCACATAGCTGGGCTTGCTGTGTTCAATGTTTTATTCGAAGTAACCATCCTGAGCATAAGGTGGAAATTGACATTGGAATCTTCAATACTGTGTAAATGGTCAGACTGGCCCAGATACATGACGGCATTTTACTTTTTCATAAGACACATGTGCTATAACTTTTAGGTTAAAGTTTGCACAGTAGAGAGAATAATGATTTATTTCAGTATTTGCTTAATAATAATAATAATATAATAATAATAATAATAATAAAATGCCCTTGAAACATAAGCTTTAAAATGGGAGTTGGACTATAGAAAGATCTATGGAAATAATCTTATTTAGAAGGGTGATTTTTTTTTTTTTTGCAAAAGTAGCATACATTTTTAAACAAAATCTTCTTTTGAGCCATCTTCTTGTCCCACTCCCACCCCCATTAGAAAAACAGATAAAAAAAAAAGATTTGCGTATTGAGTGTGATAAGCAGCAGGATCACTGTTGGTTTTGGTCTTCCCTTTCACATTCCAAGATAGCTCCAGGGAACTTCATGGTTTGAGGGAACACATGTTTAAGACATATTGGAATAGATAAACTTTTCTATTTTTAGAGATCCAGCAGTTGAGGCCAAGATAGAAAAGTGACTTGTTCTAGTTTGTGCAAGTATTTATTTATTTATTCAAAAGACAGAAACTAAGTGACTATGTAGACCCTAATAACATAGTGGTGACCAAGACATGGCAGTAAGTAGTGACTAAACCATTATTATGACGGCTTGGTGGAGGGCCAAGGAAGGGAGGGAGCAATCGGGGGGATCATTTTATGAACTATATAGATGTCTAACCAATGTACTGTACACTTGAAACTAATTAAAACAAATAATTTTTTTAAAATTGCATAAAAATATGAAGATGTAGACAATTCATGTAAAACCATGCTAGTTTTGTAAAATAAAAAGTAGTGTGTGTAAATAAACATACATATGCTCTATAAAAATAAAAATAGAAAATAAAACATGTGGTGATCACAATGACCAAAATTCTTGTGGCTATGAAGTTTACACTACAACATGGAAAACAGATGCTAAGCAAATATAAAAATGAAAAAGCAAGATAATTTTAAGATGTCATAAAAAGCTATTGGAATGTGAACCTTTAGAGAGCTGATAAGTACAGCCCATAAAAGAATGCCTTCAGACACAAATTCCAAGTCCAAAAAATGCAATTAAAATATCCACAGATGTTTAATTTTGAAATGTAGATGCATTTTAAACAAGCAGAAATGAAATAATTACAAATGGAGATAATTATAACCACTTTTTGGACTAAATTAATGACTGCTTAATGTTTCTCCTCTTCATGTGTTTATCCATTTGAACATTTTTGAATCAAGAAATGCAGGGCATCTTTTCAAATTTGAAAACTTGAAAAAGAAGATAGATTAGTTTCTATTTTGAATTAGTTAGTGACTAAGAAAGTTGAATAAAATCATATTTCTCTCAGTTTTCTCAGGGTATGTCATTTTGATTTTTGTGATGCAGCTTTGATTTTGATATAAATAGATTCTCTATGGATTTATACATCTTCTATGATTAATTAACATGTAAATATTCACAAATACTATTCATTGACCATGGGTATTTATTAGTCACTGTGAGAAAGCCATTGAAGTACAAGAATTTCTAACCCCGGAGATACATACAATTTAATTAGGGGAAATAAGATACTTAAATACATAAGGCCTTACATTATGAGGCTCAAATAATGACATACACATTTTAGGTTATAGGATATTGATTAGGAAGAAATTACTATTGTTCAGAATACCACAGAAAGGTCAGAGAATTAAATCCTAAGACATGTGAATTAAATCTTATTGCATGGATGGGTATGTTTTGGAAAAGAATAAGTGGTAGAAAGTTTCCAGAAATGAAACTGTCATAAGCAAAGGCTCTGTGATAGGAATAAGCAAGGGTTATTCAGGAATAGTGACATGAAAAATATGGCAAGGGTAGAGAGTTTGTAGTGGGACTAATAAAAAAAAAAACTGTAAAAACAAATTTGTGATAAATTATGAAAGTCTTACATACCTAGCTAAGAAAGTGATTTAGTTTTTGAGTAGGTCAAGATTTGTCTAATCCGCCGCACTCATTTTGCAGATAAGGAGACTAAGGTCCATAGAAATTGTCTTGTTTGAAGTCAGACAACTTATTATTCCATAGCCCTTTGGTTTCCAGTGCATTTTATAGCTTTTCAAGAAGAGGACAAGGTGATCTCTTGTCAGATCATTGTGTTGCTGAGAGTGGCTATGGCACATGGGAGTGACAAATAGTTTAGATGAATCTGATACAATGCTTGAGATCTCGTAAAGGTCTAAACCAGTGTTTCTTGACTTCTTATAATCCATTTTCTCCTTTGACAAATAAAATCAATATTAGGACCTTCTTTAATTTTTTTCAAATCCTGAATTATTTTGATAATAAAAAAATTATAACATTGAATTTGATTTTTGAAACTGTACATTCTCATATGGATATGAGTTATATCTGTTTCTTCTTACTCCTGTTGACATTGAGAACCTCTAACATGAATACAGGTGATAGCAAGAAGGAGACTGTGAGAGTTCTTTGAGGAGAGAATCTCTGGCACTTACAGAACATAGTCACTGGTATGAAACAGAGAGGAAGTAGTAAGGATGCATCTAGGCTTTATTTTCAAAGAGCGTTCATTCAAAGAATGTCAACAGTCAAATAGTCTTGGGAAAAGCTACATAAACACAATTGTTCAAAGGACAGTATCTTTTAGAGCCTTTAACAGCTCGAAATCACCATGACTCTCAGTGATTGAAACAGCATTCAGCCTTTTGTAAATTAAATTGACCACGAGCCCTAAATGCATGGGGCTGTGTGATTCCTTGGAAGACATTTTTGGATATGCACCTGTAAATTATCACAAAGTCTCTACCTGAATGCTTTCTGACCAAATGGCAGAAACCCTGGACTCTGTCTGTATCTTCCTACCTTGACCTTATGTCCTGATTTTAACGTTTTACCAACCAGCAGCTTTGACAAATATCCTGGCCTTGATTAATTCCCAACCCAAATGCCGATCTAATCTATGTCTGTTGTGATCTAACTGCTCCTATGCAGCCACCTACCTTTACTCAAGCTATATTTTATAAAAAATAATCTCTCAATTTATAATTTATAAATAACAATTATATTATTACTAATAATAATCTCCCAAATTGCTTCATACCCTATTATGCCCTAAATTGGAAACCCACTTCCATTTGGTCAGAAACAGAAAGATGTGAGTAAAAGATAAATGCCACAGCAGAAGTGACAAAGAAAGCAAGCATGTTGGGCTATAGCTCTCAGGTCAACTTTATATTGTTCTAATGAAGTTGTAGTGCAGGTGTCATAAAGCCTAAATAAAAGAAAAAAGAACGAGTAGCAGTCCACTTTTTTTTTCCTTACTTAAAATTTTTAAGTACATAGGGAAGATAACTAGAATATAATAAGTGCTGATATCTAATACTACAATAACCAGTTTTTCTAATAAGATTTTAAAAAGAAACCTCGTAGGTAAATTAAGCATGCATACATCATTTAAAGAAAAAAAATGAAATAAAATATCAGAATATAATAAAAGGAACCAAATGTGGAAGGGAGGGAGAGAAGGAGAGAAGAGAGAGAGAAAGTGGGAGTGAGGGTGTGGGGTGGGGGAAGTGGGGAGAGGAAGAGAATAATTTGGAGAGTGGAGGAAATTTGGGGGAAATGGGTTATTAGAACATATTTAAAGGGACTAATATGTTAAGAGATGAGCATCCATAAAATAAAAGTCAGATATATTTAAAAACTAGTTTAAATAAACTTCAACTGTAATCTGAGATGTGATTAAAAGTACAGTATTAATTTGAGCATATTCAACATGTCTTTGAAAAGGTCATAGTCAAAATGAGCAATTATTGCCATTGATGACCAATTTTCTAAAAGTATGTCTATAAAAACATTCCCCTTTCCACCCATAGGTGTTACTCCTTTATTTCTAAAAGAAATTATCATTTTCATTTTATGTAGAGACAAAGCTTCATGCATTGATACCTACTTTGCAGGAAAGACCCTCTATATCAGAAATGGGACTCTCAGCCCCAAATGAGGAGCAATAGTTTAGAATTGAGAGACCTAGGAGCTACTAATTACATTTCCACATGAAGTACATTTAACTCTCACTTGGAAAGTAGTCTGAAAATACAATACGAAGGCTTTATCTGAATAGCTGATTGAAATAATCTGGGCGTGTCATCAAAGAACATATTCAATAGTTGCTAGAGACCTGTGTGCTGCAAAAATGGATTACAAAGTTTATGATGTTATAATTCCAGAGAAATAAAACCATGTTTTTTTTTCTTCACCCTTAGATGCATTTTTGTCATTGGTTTATCTTGGCATTATTCACCTCTAACCAACAAAATGAAGCTGCTCAGTTTCATATCGATATTTTGCCTTATTTTCTGCACATATGTTTTTTGTTCAGCGCAGCAAGGGTGAGATTAAAATATTTTTAGAAATAATCCACACAGCACTTACATTCATTATTTTTTTATGAAACTCAATCCTTGAGAAACCAATTTTGAATTATAAATGGCTGGAAATTGTTTTTAATCACTGAATATTATTGCTCAAAGGTCATGAAACAACAATCAATCACAATGTTTTTTTAATAGTCAATAAGGGAGAAGATTTGCAATAACTATTTGTTTTCTGTAGTCTCACAGAATTATAACCTCAAACAGAATTTAAGGAAACTGTGTCAGATCAATTGAACAATCAAACGTAAGGATGTCTGTGAATTTCCTTTTAAGCATTTAAAGAATAGTCCCATTAAATCCAAGCTGTTCTGAAAACAAGAAAGAAGACTAGCTGACAGTTGTGAGGTAGTGAGTAGAGTTTGGCAGAAAGATTTACAAGAAAAGGGGCACTGATCCTTATGAGAGGGTGACAGCCCAAACATTTGATCATGAAAAATGAGGCGTTTATTTGCAGATTTCCAAGGAAGGGCCTTATTTATCAAAAGTGAAATGTTTATCATGATTCTTGTCAGGTAAATCTTGTCTTGAACAGTAGTTCCTGATTCAGGTCTACTTTGCTTGACACAGTTGAAAAGTTTCTGAAAAATTATCTGTAAACAAAAGTTTATAAAACAAACAGTATTTTAAAGGCTCTGGCTGCGAAGAGCATTCAGGAATCAACGGGGAAGCCAATCAAGGGTAAGGAAGCCAATCAAGGATACAATTTTGAAGAGAAAATATTACTCCCTCTCTCCCTTGCTTCTTGGTTTTGGAAGTCAGCTTTTTGTGTGTTGGAGTTCTTGCCAGAGTAATACAACTATACCTGAAATCATTCTAAACATAGGAGAAGTAGAACACATTCTCCAAAGCAGCATTTACTTAAAATCTGTTTGCCAGCTTGAGCAAAGTGACATAATTGTAACCTGTTTGACTAAATTGGTGAATTTTTTATTCAGTGAATAACTGGACAGTTCAGTTAACAATATCAAGGGATGTGCACCTGATTTCCTATTTTTCAGCATTTCAAAAATAGACCACGACAAATGACAAAAGGTCATTCAGTACTTGTTCTTCTAAAAGCTCCATAAGTGAGCTCAGTAAAAATAAAAATGAAAGGTGAAAATGAAATCCTATTGATTGTGTGTGTTTTTAAGAACAGTGTTCTTACATTATCATATTAGTTCTATTAAATTAGAAACATACAAAGTGAAAAAAGAGGTTATTAATTCTATTTGTGTCAAATGTTAATACTTTATTTATGTGTGATTGAATTAGAAGTTTGCAACAGATGAAGGTTAAGGAAGGGTAATGGCGATTATATGACCCTGGAGTCATCTTAACAAGGCTTTCTCCTTTCTATGCTAAAGTGGTTTGCTATTGACTTTCCCAGTGCTAGTTCTTGTATCTTTCAAACTTCTCTAAATAAATTTCTCCATCCATCTGGTCATCATGCATTCCAACAAATGTTTAAACTTCATGAAGTCAGTAACTTTTTTATATTCTTTAAGACAGTCTTATCTTTTAACTGATTAAATTTATTATAGATGTTACAAACTTGGATTTATGTAAAACATTTATAAGAAAAAATGTATCGCTATATTTTATATATTGTGGTTTGGTGGAAGATTACATTTTATAAAGAGTTCTACAAATACAAAAATTTTAAGCTAATACTTTGATAGCAATCCCGAAGATATTTGGGTTGAAAGCAGAAATCTGAGTATTTCAAGATGAAATGTAATACTACTTATGGACATTATTAGAAATTTATTAACTTTTGCTTTAAAAAAATAGTAAAGTCCACTATTTCTTTCTTTCTTTCTACTGTTTATGGGAATTTCACACGATTTCAAGTTCACATGAGGAATGCACATCAACAAATTGTGTTGTTTCTACTTTTAATGCATAGCCTGAATCTGATTGCTTTATACCATTTTCATCACTATTCTATTTTCAGTCCTTATTCTAAATTTGGACTATTTTTTTTTTCTGCCTATTTTCTTGTTTACATTCCTACACATACACATAGATACATACAAAATCTATGAATTTTAAATTGTGAATCATTTCATATTCTTCCTTGCTCAAAATCCATCAATGGATTTCTATCATATTTACCATAAAATCCAAAATTCTTACCATGGCATGTGATGTATGATGATCTGACCCCTACATGGTCTCACTTCCAAACCCCTGGATCACTCCAGTGTCTCACCTGGCCTTCTCTAGTACACCACATGTTCAGTCCCAGACCTCAATCCTAAAGGCATTTAAATGGATCCCTCCTTCACTTCATTGAATATTTGCAGACTGTATTACTATGCCTACCAGCAGCATTTTTAACACTGTTCTATTTGGCCTAATAACACTTACCACAACTTGACATCAAACATTTTATTTGTATATTTTCTTTTTTTTTCATTCTAAAAATGTAAGCCCCTAAAAATATAAACTTTGTTTTGTTCACTGATGCATCCTAGCAACTAGAAAGTACCCAATAAAGATCAGATGAATGAATAGATAACTAAATGAACATGCATGCCTTTTCTCTTAAGCTGATATGGACTAATACCAAATAAGCCATAGAAATACAGCACACTATTTTACATTATTTAATCCTGGAATATCTGTACAACTCTGACATGGTGATTTTCTTGAGATGTTAGCCTAAAGTTAAAGCAATGAGAAATTAAAATTCTAGAAAAGTTGATCCATTTAACATTATCGTAAGTCTAATTGTACAAGTTATTTTTAATTGTGTAATTCTTAAAAGACAGTCGAAAACAGTACCCATGCAACCTCAGTTGTTATCATAATTTATCCTATTTCAACTAAATCTTAATTTTGGGGGGTCTGTTACAACAGAGTTGCATAGGAGTTAGGAGTGTCTAGAATTATACTACTCAAATCCCCGATTCAGCACTACTAGCTGAATAACTTGGGCAAATTATTTAACTTCTCTAAATCCCATTTTTCTTGTCAGGAATATGAGTATATTAATATAGCCTGTTCTACAATAGCACATTTTTGTAATGCGAATTAACTCATATCAGATTAGCATATGAGAGAATGATAGCATGCAAAAGTTACATTGGTTTATGAGCAATTTTTTCAGTGTGTTAATGTTTGCGCTACTAAGAAGCAGCAGCTGAATGCAAACTATAGTAAGAGTTGAATATAATAAACCATGAGACAGAACAGCAGTGTTTTAGTGGTTGTCTGGTAGTATCCAAATTCTCTGCTCAAAGTGGCTACAAGCTCTCTCATAAAAGATCCTTATACTTGCTTCCATCAAAGTAACTTTATCTTATATTTTTAAGTTATAGCTCATATTTACTCTATTATTTTTTATTCATTAGGAATTTGACATCTTTTAAAATTGTTTGATTATTTATTACTAAGAATGTTATTGTTTTGTTGAGTGCTCCAATAGCCATGTTCATAGAAATTTTGGATAGTCAGTCAGCCTAAGCACTCTTTTCCCACAATCTATTTCTTTTAGTAAATGGCTCTGCGGAATATTTCTTTAGAAATGCGTACAGTTGTCGTGAGGATTTCATGACATAATCCATGTGAAATTTACCATGTGTGTATTTGTATGTATATAATTTTTTAAGAGAGACTAAAAAGATTTAGACACGGTCTTAAATGCTGGAGATATACAGAGAAGTAATAAATTATCATGTGCGTATTGCTTCTTATAACAGTGTTGAAAATAAATTTTATTTAAAATTGATCCTTGACTTCTGTTTCTAGCAGTACAGCACTTTAAATTTTCTAAGTTTTCTGAAGAAAGAACTCCAAATACTACATTATAATTTAAAATATTTACTTTTGAGTGCATTAAATGTGTTGATGAACCAACAGGAAGGTAATGATTTCTCAGATGCTAGAAAATAAGAAAAGGCAGCAATGTGGAGAGGTAAACAGGACTCTGAAAGTAGATTCTGCCTGGTATTTTCTGAACTCAAGCAACCTGGAATTTCATTTGCCACATGGGAGATTAACAAAGATTGTGCCCCCAAGGACAGGATTTTGTATGAGATCCACAGGAAAATCTTGGGTATAAGCATTTAATGTAAGAATGAACAAAAAACAACTGGATCTGTTTCAGATAATAACAAGGAAAATTAACTTTCTGATATCTTGGTACTGGGTGGAGAATTCTTCTGGTCCCTACCTGGGTTTACATCCCACACACATATTACTCAAGTGGTCAGAAAATCCTTAAGCAGATAACTTATTTAACATGGTTATAGATTGAGAGAATTCTCATCCAGCAAATGAAAATCCTCTTTGATGGAACCCACTTTCTATCCAGAAAGGCCTCATGCCAACTGATAAGAATGCACACAGATAAGTTCCTAGAAAATATGAGCTCTTAATCAAATTTCCAAATATATATGTATGTATATGTATATGTATATGTATGTATGAGTGTATATATATATATGTGAGTGTGTGTGTGTGTGTGTGTGGTGTGTGTGTGTGTGTGTGTATATATATATATATATATATACTAGTCACCATGAATCAGAATTAGCAGCAATAAAAGACAGAAGGATCAGACCCACAAAGACTTCAGTTGTTAGAATTATCAAATCTCCTATAGAAAATATTTATATTGCATATGTTTAGAAAACAAATAAGCAGGAGAAAGACACTGTAATAATAGAATAATAATAATTTTCAGAAATGAAAATGTGATTTAAATAAATTTTAAACTCAGTACAGGAAGATAAAATGAAATATGTGAATGAGTAATAAAAAAAGACAAATAAAATAGAGTGAGAGGGTGTCATATACATCTAATTGGATTTCAGGAGGAGAATAGAGAATGAATGGGAGAAAGACAATATTCAAAGAAATAAAAGTTGAATTTCCAGAACTGATGAAAAACTGATGCAGAGTTTGCATCAACACATTTCCCTTTAAGGTAGAAAAGAATTCCCTTTAGGTAGGAAAAAAGTGATTCCAGATGAAACTCTAACATGCAAGAAGGAAGGATAAACAAAGAAAGTGGAAAATATACATAAATGTTTATCAAATAAACAAATAATGTATTATAAAGCTAAATACAAAACAGAACTATAATACATAACAACAATAGCATAGAAATTAGCAGGCAAGTTGTTTGGAGACAAAGTATGCTAAAGTCACTAAAATGTAAATTTTTACAGAGCCAGAATGTAGTTCTAATAAGGCAGAGCTTTGTCTCTTTGATTGTTTCATTGAGATATTCCAAGAGTTGTGTCAATGTTTTAAATGAATGAAGTTCCTTATTTTTGAATCTTAGATTCTGATAAGTATGGATGTTATAATTTTTAACTCAGCTATTACAGAATTAGATAGTTTTAATGCTCAAACTAGTAAATGGGAGATAATGGAATAAACAAACATTCAAAAGAAGACAAAAAAAAAAGAGAGGAAAATAAACAGAAGATAAAGGTACTTAGAAAATACAAAATAAAATGATAGAAATAAATCCAAAAGTATCAGTAGTTACAAAAAATATTTATGGCATCCAAAGTAGAATAGATAAATAAGTTGTGACATATTTATGCAAGAGTACCAAAAAGTATTAAAACTAAATTAACTAGAATTACAAATGTATGAATTTCAACATCATAATACTTCACCGAAAAAGCAGTTTGCAGAATACATTTACAGTGATTCCATTTACATGGGATTAAAAACACATTTAACATAAATAATGTAGTTTTATAAGGGTACAAAGGTAAGTGGTAAAATCACAGAGAAGAGTAAGTGAATTTGAATATTTAATTTTAAAGTCATTTCTTGTTCTGATAGAACAAATTAAATGGATGTGATTCAGATACATTACATAGGGGTGTCAAAATTCATATTTTGATATATCTTAAACTTTATGAGGGGATGCATGGGTGTTTGTGATACTGTGATTTATAGTTTAGAATTGTTTTTGTATCTTGTTAATAAAAATGAAAAATCAAATCTATAAAAAAATGTTTGTGGGGCATCTAAACAGAGCTGTTGTGCTCTAGGTTTCTGAGGCCAACTATTTATTTTTAATAACATTAATTAAGGGCACAGGAAGCCAACCTTACACTTAAGGGGCAGCCAGTATTCAAGTTCTGTCACCTTTTTCATCCACTAATTTCAATGCTTCACTCCACAATTCCATAGTTTACGATTTGTTAATACAAATAATTCTGGGGAAGGTATGGTGGAATTAAGTACACAGGAAGCATAAGGGCCTGAGATCAGAGCTGTGACTACCTTTGAAGTGAGAAGAGGAAAGCAATGAATAACTATGGGCAGGGAGAAAGTCAGACGAGGGGCACAGTAGAGGATGGAGACGGCAAAGATCCTTTATGATCTTCACAGATTTAACTATTGTCAGGTCTGAGACCGTTAATAAAGTCATTTATACCTAACACAAGGTGCTTTAGAGGAGAAAGACACTGAGTCTCTTTGGATTTCAGTTTCCACATTTGTAAAATGAGAGAACAGGTTATGAAGACATATTAGATTTCTTCCATTTCTCACATTCTATGTTGTTGTGATTTCATGAACATAAAAACTGTCTTAATTGCCTTGGTTTGCACCAGAGACTAAAAGCTGCTAAACTACCTGTGCTCATTACATTTAATTCAAATTATGAACATTTGCATCAGAAACACGGCCAACACATAATTACTGGTGCAGTCCACTGGTGATTAATTAGGGACCATTCTTTCCCTCATGTAAACATTGAACAGGAATCCTCCACATTGCATATGCCAAGTTTATCTGTGAGAGGAGTAATCTGGATTGAGGCATTAAAGAGGAAAGATTTCTTTATGAGTAAGAGGTGGCTAACAATTTCAATTTACAGCATTTTACTCAAATGCAGAACTACCATTTCTGAAAGGAGATAATGCTTTGGTTTCTAGCTACCTTTTATTTCTCTTAGATAATAATTAAAAATTGATATATTTTACTATAGGTGCGAAAATCACATGCGGAAAGAATCTCTTCCGTACGTTATAAAATGTTGGCATGTGAGGTATACCATGACAATGAATAGCTAAAGCAAATCTGATAACTATAAAAGAATGACAGAAATCACAGATCACAAAAATCAGTGCTAATGATGATAATAATTAAATTGAGTCAAAATCAAATATATCCTTATTATCAATTACTGAAAATTTTCTATGCTTTATAGAAAAGCTATATTTTTAAATACAGCTGATAAAGGCTGTGGTGTTCTTGAATGAGCAATGAATACATGTCAAAAACACTGTATTTTATGAAAGATAGCATTTATTAAAAAAATTATTTCTAAGCCATTGAAAATAATGAATGCTGGGTAATTTCATTTTATTAGTAATAAAGAGAATAGATTATATTTTTGATAAGCAAGTTGATCTTTAGAAAGAAGCCAATATTATGTGTTGAAATGAGGCCAATTTAATCAGTGAGAAGAAATTCCTGAGTCAGAAATTCAACTTCATAAAAACTGACATTAGTTGGAATAAAATTAGAGAGTCCACATTTAAAACTTCCTCTCTGGTAAACTTGGTCTTAAGTTTTTATATTTTTCTCACAGTTTTTAAAAAAAATACAGTTATCTCATTCAGCTTTCCCATGGGCTCTTGTCCAGATTTCAGAATCATCAATGCCTTTTGGCTTATCCTCTGTCAGTGATCTACAAAAATAGGCCTGAACTAAGATAGTCAAGATAATGCATACAGAAGGGAATAATACAGAAAAGGACCGCTTATCTAATTTTACTCTAGTTTATTCTGATATCAGCTAGAATATACATGCACTATCCTTCAGGGAAAACCACATTTTTTCCCATTGTGCTCCAAAGTGTATTATCTATTTTTTTTGCAAAAGGGTTGTGTTTTAATTTGAGTAGTATCTCTGAGTAGTCAATATTTTGTAGACCACCTATAAAGTTTAATATTAGAATTAAGTCTCTTCAGCTTTTTCTAGCTAACATATTGTAGATTAAACTAAAGACAACACAGGGAAAAAAGGAAAGTAAATTACTCTGGTTAGCCAAATAATGTACCTGCCCATTTTGTCTGTCCTAATACTCAGAACCTGTGAACATGTTACTTTACATGGTTAAAGATACTTGTAATATGATTAAGGATTTTGAGATAGAGAGATTATCTTGAATTATCTGGGTGGGCCCAATGTCATCACAATCACACAACTACCCAGTGTCAGATTCAAATTCACATTTACTTTAATCCAGGGTCACTTCTTAACCATGTCATACTGCCTGAATAAATTTAACGTTGTAGAAAAATCAATTAAAAGATACCCTTCCTTTCTGGCCCTAGGTTCAGAGAGCTTGAATATAGTACTTGATGTGTAGTAGCGGTGATTCTCTACACACCAAGACTTGATTATATTGAGTATAATTCACTAAAGAGTTTTAGGCGCAGGTTAAACACTCAACAGACTAGATGTAAATCTCAATATAACTAATGCATTTCCAATGTAAAAGCCAAGTAGTGAGATTTGAATTTAATTGTTCCTATTAGGAAAGCTGCTAACTACATAATACAAAGGAATAAAGCTGTCTACACATTCTTAGAGATCAATATTTAAATAGTAGAAGCAAATTTTTCATCCTTTCCCATAAACATTTGCTTGAGGATTATGCTGCTGTGAAAGGAAGTTTCCAACCAAAATAATTGCTTCCCAATATTGGCTATATTTTTAATTTGTTGCTCGTATTATGTAGACTAGTCTCTTTTCTTTTTCTAAATGCTGTAGAATTAGGCGAATGACTTAAACAACTCATATTTAACTGACTTATGCCAAATACCTGCTCTTCTATATGCAATTATTTAGGGGGATCTATATTATAATTGAGGATTATCTAAAAATATATTTTTTTAAATTGCTGAGGGTTTCCAGGTGATAAACTTCTTAAAACTGTCCAAAGAATTATTTTTCTTAGATATAATTAGAATGAGAACTTTTATACTATAAATTTAGTGTAACAATTTGGCTTAAAATAATGGCCAAATTCTATTTACTCACAATTCTGTTGCTCAGCGGTCCAAGCATAGCATGGCTGAGTAGCCTGCCCAGGGTATCATAAGGCTGAAATCAAGATATTGGCCAGACTGAGTACTCAACTGGGGAGAAGTTTGCTTACAAACTCATTCAGATTATTGGCAGAATTCAGTTCCTTATGATTGTAGATATCCATTTCCTTCTTAGCCATTAGCTGGGGGCTACTCTTAACAACTACAGGTCATTATCATTTCTTGCTACATAGACTCCTCCATCTTCAAAGTCAGCCATAGAATATCTCCCCACTGTGGTTTCTTCTCACACTTAGAATTGTTGTAGTGACTCCCTCTTTTACCAACAACTACAGGCAATTCTCTGCTTATAAGGGCCAAGCTGATTAGTATGGACCACTAAAGGATGATCTCTTTTGCCATATGACATAATCTCAGGAATGATATCATATTCACAGGTTCTTCCTGCACTGAAGAGCCGGGGATCTCACAAGGACAAGGGTCATTGGAGTCATCTTAGAATTCTGCCTACTATACCTACTAAACACTTACGTCACTGAGCTATTTGAAAAATTCATTTAACATTTATATAATATACATAATGAGCATCTACAAAGTGCCAGGCACAGTGCTAAACATTTGCTGTAACAGGAATAACCACATAATCTACTTATTCTTCTTGGTTGACTCCGTAATTCATCATATAGGCAAGTTCTTTGGGGTATGGAAATATCTTTTATTCTAATTAACATAATATGCCTGGAGAGCTGTTAACATTGCTTTCATTATTTAAAAGATGTAATATATTGACGTTCAATCCACTCTTGGAAATTAAAAGCAATTGTAAGATCTAACTAGCCTGTCCCTAAAATTTCTCCATCCTTTCATGTCTGTAAAACTAACCTAGGTTATGATGAATAAGACAAAAGGAAGCAAAGGAAAATAACAAAACAATCAAACAAAAACAGGCGGGGCTGGCTAATAAAATTTAAGATGTTTAAATCTTATCTTTTGAACATTGAAATAAAATGAATTGCTAACATTAAAAAAGAAAAAAGGTTGTAGAAGAATAGAATTGTATAGATGTTTAAATATCTGCCCCACTGCCCCAAGCCATATTGCCTATCTAGATATAGATTCTAGTTAAATAATGCTAAGTTTCTGATTAGGGTTTACTTATTATAAAATGATTAACACAACTCTAGCTCCATGTAGAGTCTACTTGGTCATTGTTCATGTCGACTTCATACAAAAGTCCAAGAAATAGCAGCTAACTCTGCCATGAGTATGACTAGATTTATTTTGATTGAAAGAGGGTCTAGGATAAAAGATGTGGCTTTTTATTAAAAAAAATATATATATATCAGTGCACTTGATTCTTATTTCAGAGGGAATGAAAAGTTTTAAAATCAGCACAGATGATTAGTTTACAGTGAAGGAGAGTTTGGGAACATATACTTGCTGGAGAATTGTAAAATAAAGGCCTAGGGTAGTTTTTGGAATAGTATGAACATACATACATCCCCCCAAATCAATGACATGATTTAGACAGGTAGAAATAGGCCCAGCACAGAACTGAGGCCAGTGCTAGTAGTGCTGAAAAATGGGCTCATTTTTGGTAGTCTGCATAACAGTTTAATTTCCTGATGGCCAAAACCACTGACACTATAATTTTCTTATAGCCATCAAAGAGGATTTTTAAATTATTTTTTATACTGAAGGGATGATGCAGAAATGCACTGTATGCATATTCAGTTTTTTCACTTCCTCAGTTGCTGTTATAAATAAAGATAAGTCCAGAAAGAGAGAGGTAGTATATAACTTTGTACAGGCAAACAAAAGCATATAACCATTCTCAGCTGATATCGGTCTTATGTTCAAATTTATTTAATAACTGCCTATGCTCAAACCCAAAGTATAATATAATACACATATTTATCATTTATTCTTCAAGGCTTCGTTTGGGTCTTGTCTCTATTCTAGTCCATCTTTACCATTCTTTTTATTTTCATTTCACATTAAAATGTTTTGCAAGTTAAAATTTTTTGATGGCTTTGAAGGCATTGGCTTTGTCTCTCAGGAACACAAAGTTCTTAAAAACTGAAAACTGTTGTGTAAAGAGGTTGGATTATAAAATAAGACAGGCACAGGCTCGAACCCAGCTCTGCCTTATTAACAGTATTGCCTTGGACAAATTATTTAAATTTTAAAAACTTAATTTCTTTTTAAACTTGCATCTAGATTTCCTTAAAATTCTGACTAGTAAATAATTGCCTTCGCTCCATTCTTCTTGAAGACAAAGACTTTGTGTTATTGTCCTGTAACTCAGTAACGATCACATTTGAAACGTTAACCAACATTTCTGGGTACTTGTGGAAACTCCAGAATGATGAAAAAAGAAAAAAACAAAAACGAGAAGATGGCACAGGCAAAGGTCACTGACATTATAAATGGAGGCAAAAATTCTTTAAAAAATAAAACGAAACAAAAACCAAAGTATCGTGAAGATTTGGAACTTAAAATTTATTGCAATTCATCTCTATAGTTCAAGGAAGAAAAATAAAAATTTAAATATCAAAAGAGACTTTTTCAAATAAGATGATCCTATTCACTATTATTTTACATTAGGGTCATTCCTATCTCTTTTTATCCCCTCTTGCCTCAGGTGGAAGGCATCTTCTGACGTGACTCCCAATGATGCCCTTCTTCTTGTATTCGTGCCCTATGGAATTCTCTCTCTTGAACATGAGCTGGTCCTAGTGACTTGCTCTTAACCAACAGAATATGACCAAGGTGATGAGATGTCACTTCTGTGATTATTTTATAAAAGACTCTGACTTTCCTCTTGCTAATGTTCTCTCTGGTATTACTGTATGCTCAAGAGGGCCTCCTGGCAAGGAACTGAATCCCATCAACAATCACTTTGAGTAAACTTGGAAATAAACGCTGCTCCTTTTGATTGTGAACCCCAGATTGGCACCTTCATTATAGCCTCGTAAGGGAGAAAACCTGAAGCAGAGGGTACAGCTAACCTCTGCCTGAATTCCTGACCTACAGAAATAGCGAGAAAATAAATATATGTTTTTAAGTCACTAAGGTTTTGGGGTAATTTGTTATGTAGCATTAGAGAGCGAATACACCTCACACCCCAATTCATCCAATAAATTCTGTCAGCTCCACCTGCACATTTAGAATAGAAAATTCTAAAATTTTATTAATCCTAAAATTTAAAATTAGAATATAATATTTCCACCTTGCTGCTACCACTTTCACCTAAAGCAGTAGATTTTCTCACTCTGTTATTTCACTAGCCTCCTAAGAATCTATGACTTTTCTGCTATTGCCCTTGTCCCCTTGATTCTATTCTCAAAACAGCAGGCAAAATGATCCTGTTAATGGATCTTATTCTCATTCAGACACTCAACTGCCTAGCATGATCCGCACTGGATTCTCACACTTCTCTAGCATATCATTCACACTTTGATACCTTCACACTTTGTTTTCTCCATGGGATGCTCTTCACCCAATGGCTTTATGGCTGGCTCCCCTGAATATCTTTACTCAAATGTCTTTTCAGATAGATCTTCACTGGATACCCCACCTAAAATATTACCTTCTCAACATGGTTCCTTGTTTTATTTTCCTTTTAGTACTTATCACAATGGACTATTTTATACACCATATTTATTTATCTCCTCCACTAGCATGTAAGCTCCATGAAGGCACAGAGTTTTTATTTTGACAACTGTATCTCTGGCACATGGGACAGTGCTTAATACACAGTAGGCATTCAGTAAATATTTACTGAATTAATTGAATGACTGAATGAATGAGTGAAAAAATAAGTAAATATTACTAATTTGCTCTTGCTAGAAAAAAATAGCAGAAAAACTGTTTTGGAAAGAGGACGTGTATTGCATAAGTATGCCATAGTATTTTTATGACACTGAAAGCCACAGGGAGCTTTACATTAATAATATGCTAAACAGTGGGATAGAATTAAGCCAACTCTTGGCTCTTTTTAACAAACAGGAGTAACCTTGGCATGGAATACTCTAAACCACAGAAAACTGACAACATTCTAATTAGGCACTGAGTCAGAACACTAATTAAAATTTATATTTAGAAGCTAACTGAGCTGTGTTCACATGCACAAATTATTTCAATAAAAAATCAGTTATTTTTTCAATTAAAAAGAATAAAACAAAGCTGACAGAGGGTCTCTCTTTATAGCTTTACAATTACTTTTCAGAATCAATACCTGTAAGAAAATTCCTAAGGGCATGTTCCAATATGTTTAGCATTGTCATTGACGTCAAGAAAAGCATTACTTTGAATGATTATGTTGAACTTGAGGCCTAACCCCAACACTCAGGACCTACAAGTCAAATATTAAATCACAGATCACTACTTTTTTCATTATATATTTCTCACAGTAAAAAACTATGGTGCAACTCTCAGACATATATTTTCATTCAAGAATTATATGCATATTCTTCCATACTAATATATTATATTATAAAATATACACAATTAAAAATAATGAGATAAAGATAAAATAGTATATTTAAATATTTTTAATTTAATTTTATATATTAACTGAAATATTCTGAATATTATTATTAATACTACTTAGAATTCTATTATTGAATATTATGCTTTATATTT
This sequence comes from Eonycteris spelaea, assembly GCA_003508835.1. Classification (NCBI taxonomy): domain Eukaryota; kingdom Metazoa; phylum Chordata; class Mammalia; order Chiroptera; family Pteropodidae; genus Eonycteris; species Eonycteris spelaea. The sequence continues at coordinate 6,618,014 of PUFA01000053.1, forward strand.
TAAGATCTTAGTTTACCATTTTATACTGCTGAGGTCTGGTTTTAATATTTTGTTTCTTTGGCTTCACTGCTGGGAAAGATGCAGAGATATAAGTGAGAGAAATGCTCCATAGTCTAGACTAATGTCTTTGATGTATTTTTAATAATAATAATAATAATGATGATGATTTCTAATAGCACTACCCAGTAGCTAAGAAAACATTTTAAAATTTTTGCGAGAAATTTTTAATATTATCTGATACTTATTAGTTGTTCTTACAAACTAGTAGAAGTTACTAATTTTTGTACTTTTAAATTCTTTATTTGGAAAATTTTATAACAGGTTATAAAATTCTACCTCCAAGTTTTAAAAGTGCATAGATATGAGAGATTTTGTAGTTAACAGTTTTACCTAACTTTCGACAACAAATTAACTTAGGAAAACATATCCAAAACAAACATAACATTTAAAAAAATATTCCCTATGCAGGCACGTGAAATGAGGGGTGTGTGTGTGTGTGTGTGTGTGTTTTAAGAGAATACCTGCCAAGTAGCATACTACTAGACATTACAAGAAACACTATAAATTTAGAACTCATATTTTGGAAATGTTAAGGCACAACTCATTTTATGTTTGAGGACTTTTTCAAGTGTTCTGTCATAAGATAAGCACTGAACATCTGTCTGGACAAAAATTCTTGGTAGTTACTTCCTACATTATTACAAAGTATCGTAATGATTCTGCCATTCAAAATAACAGAAATCTACTTAGCCAGGCACTGTCAATTGCTATATGTTTTGGAATTCACTCTTCTCTCATGATATTGTGTGATTATAAGTGAAAAAAGATCACCTGATACATGAATCAAGTGAGGGTGCCACTGAGTACCCTTATAGTAATAATGCAGTAGTTACTACAATATGTAGTAGTTCAATATTTGTATTTAATCACTGAATAAAGTAGAAGCACCATAGAGCAGTGGGAAGAACTGGAAGATGTTTAAGATCTTTACCTACAAGGAGATATCAATATATTTTTCATCCCTTCTAAATGAAGGAATTTCAATGAACTCTTTTTCTACTTTCTTTTCTATAGTAGGTGTGCTATAAATAGTAACATCTAGAAATCAAATTTTAAAAAGGAGCAAAAAAGGAAGAAAACCAGACTTTCGAAAACCAGTAGACTAAATACAGTGTCCTTTGTTTCAAATACACTATCTTAATACACATATACTTTTGGAATTAACATAAAATTCTCTAACCATTATGTTCTTATATATGGTTTATATTAATGATAAAATATTTATTTTTCCTCTTTCCTGTATTAATTATAGCGAAACAACCATCACCAACAACACAACTTATTTCCTTTACTGTAGCAGTCAGAGTTCAAAGAGGAAATGATGCCTATTTGAATAATTTGAGGAAAGCATAATGCAACTACGAGAAAAGGTGTGGTAGGGTGGAGGGAAACGACCATGAGTAAGCAGTAAGTTGGGGCCAGTAATGCTGGAAATGTCAACACTGTTAGGCCTGAGGAGTGCGAGGTGTTTTGGGACCTCAGGAGAGAGTTGGTGGCCATGAAAGGGGCAGTGAAGGCACAACTAAAGGAGAACCTCAGAGAGGTAGAGGCAGAGAATATACACCTAACTGCACTTTCTTCTTTCCCTGTAATCTTCTGCTAGGGCTACCCACTGGTCGTGTCCAACCAAGAGGCCACAAGCAAGAGACTGTGAAAGCTGTCCATGCAGATCAGCCTCCAGAAGCAGGGGGGAGGATGGAGGATGGAGGATGGGTCTAGAGAAGCAAAAGAAGACATCTGGAAAAATTTTATTCCCTTCCGTATGATAAAATAATTAAGTGGAAGAGTGCCAGTGTCAGGTTTTGTGTTTTATAAAAAGGTAAAAAAAAAGGTTATGCAGTCTGTTGTTGTTGCTGCCCTAAAGCATGACTAATTATAAGTTTAAAAAATAATTTTCTACTTCTTTAACTCTTTTGAATAGGTAATGCATCTATGTCACAAAATCCAATAGATGTAAATGGGACTATATGAAATTTTAGTCTTCCACTCTTCTTTCTGTGTGCCCATTTGCTCTCCTTACACAAAACCATTGTAACTGGTTTCTTTTGTATCCTTACAGAGATTTTCCATGCATCGGCAATTAAGGTAAATTAATAAGTGTGTATTTCTTATTTCTTACAGGAATACTAACGTATTAGAAACACAGGTTGCATGTTGCTTTCTGAATACAATAATACATTTTGAGACAATTTTAAATCAGTATATGGAGTGCTTTCTAAAGCATAGAGAGTTTTATTAGTATGGGTATAACAAAACCTCCTTAACCAGTTCTCTACTAATAATTATGTTTAGAATTTTTTCTACATCCAAAGCTACAGTGAATATTATCATTCATACATCATTTTCACATGTCCTACTATATTTTTAGTAAGTGCATACAAGCAAAATTGCTTTGCTAAGAGATAAGTGCATTAAAAATGTAAATTATATTGACAAACCTTCATAAAAATCATAACAATTAAACATCCATCTGCAATTTCAGAGTCTGTTTCCCATTCTATATTGTGGAAATTGAAGTGAGAATTTAAATTTTGCAGCTAGGAGATATCAGAACCACTATCAAATTTTTAGTCTGATTTTACAACCCCAGTTCAATAAAAATACTGATGAGCATTTGCTACATATATTAAGCTAAATGAGAATTCATAAGATGCGGGCCTATACAAGACTGAAATAGACATACCAAGTAATTGATAAGGACAAAATGTGATATAGGATTTTGGCAGAATTAGAAATCCTTGAGATTGAAGTTGTTCAGGTAAGACTTCATACTAGTGGTGGGGCTGGTAAATACTGTGACTCGAGAGGTCATTCCAGGAAGGGGATTTGAAGGTCAAACATAATGTTATAGAAGGAAATGGCTTATAATGTATTTGGAGAATAAGCATAAATTTTACTGAAATGGGAGCTTTTATATGCACCGATTCGTTTATGTATTCATTTTGTAAAAGAATAGTGCTTTGATACTCTCTGATGGACAAGGAGAAAGCTGATATTTGTTTCTTATCAAATGAAATACATTTAAAACGTATGAGAGTTATGAATAGGAATAAGGCCTGGAGTGAATATTTGCACAGTTATATAATGCTTCATGAATTGGCAATGCTGAAGTGGCAACTGTATAAATAAATAGCTATTGAGTGACAAGAAGAAGGTCATTACATTCTAAAATGTTTCCTGTTCAAACTTCACCAACCTATTTTAAGGTAATTTTTGGATCTCTCTTATATCTAAATAATTAGGGATAACATGTACAATTATTAGAATTATTGGGTGGTAAGAGATCAGAAATAGAGTTTAGTATTTGCCATTTTCTTACTATAATCATGTCGCTTGTGCCATAAAATGATTTTCTGTTCATTCTGCCTCTGTTTTACTTTTTTTAACCAAAATTTCCACTTTTGACAATAGGATTTCTACTGATACATATAGAATAATTTCCAATGATTGTAGAAACAAAAGGGTAAACATATTCTTTAGACGTTCCTTTAAGTAAACAAAGAAACAGCACAAGAAATGGTTTTTCATTTCTCACGTGCTATTGCATGAAAAGAAACATTACTTTTCCAAACCATAAAGGCATATGAAGTAAAGTAAAATATATTTACATAACATTGAACAAAAACAAATATTAAGTATATGTGTATATGTTTCCTTTTATTACTGATGAAAAAATTATATAAACATACACAGATATACACATACATGTATACATACATATATACACAGTCACAAACATAAGCACATGGACAGCAGTACATGCAGAGTAATTACCCTATTGATTTCTGAATACTAATATTTTTTAATTTGCAAGATCTGTTCAGGTGCCAGGTAGTCATTCCAGAATAAAAACTAAGAAATTGACCATACAAAGGAACTTGTAGCCCGAAATATTTTGTTCTAACTCATGCCTATTTGAAAATGATGTCACAAAAGGACGTGTAGATTTTCTTATCATTTTCAAAGAAGTACTCCTCAATAGCTTAATCAATTGTGAATGTAGTTGATAAATCTGATGAATGATAATGCTGTAATTTGGGACTCTGTCTCCCTTTCTCTCCTACATTGAAGCCGGTTTCAGAAACTTAATCTAGCCACCCCATTCTCACTTCTGCCCGTTTTTGTATGAGATTCTTAGAATCTACTTAACTTCCCTTATCTGTCACGTTCTCAAAACAGTGTCAAAATCTCTTTTCCAAGAATTCACTTCAGCCTAGTTCAACTAACCCTGAAGATACTTATTTTCTATTCCCTTGAGGATTATTGTCATTGTTTTGCAGTAGTTATATTACTTTATGAATATTTTCATCGGGTTGGATTTAATTTCTTGTTTATATTTTTCTTATTTTAAGAAAGAATGTAAACCTTTCTAGGAAAGGCAGGAATACTTCTGATACTTTTAAAATTGGTCCACTGAATATTTGACAGTGTTCCACACTCAATGAGTATCACTAAATGTCTTTGAGTGAGATGAATAAAGTTGTTTCTCATAATTTGGGGGTTAATATTGTCAGTTCAAACAAGGAAACAGTGACTATTCATTTCAATAAAGTTCTCATTTAAGTATATTATTATGCAAAAATATATCATACATTAAATTCTAATCTTATGTCTTTAACTAATGGAGTACAGGTCTTAAATGCTGCTGATAACTTGGTCAATTATTTTTTTTCTTCCTTAATAGAAACTGCTATTCAGACACACTATTGAATCAAAATTTTGTTTAAGTTTTACGTTTGTGTAGCTTTTTTTGAATAATAAAATGCACAGTTAGAAGTAGGAGATTAAAATGAAACAAAGCTTGAAGAACAATTAAATCAGGAGTTTAAGCAGAATAATCTGCATTGCTGCACTTGGCACTTGTGTCTCTAGTATGTACTTCATGTATCTAGCCAATTGTTCTTGTACATTATTGGTTTGCCTTTTGTTGTATCACTAGAAAATCTCCGACTTTTTATATACTGTAGGTGATTATAGAATTTGTTGCACACAGAAAATAAATAGGTCCAGACACAGTATTTTTACAGATGAGTAACTGAATGAATGAATAAGCCAACTAAACATTCTGAGGAAATAAAATTTTAAAATTCTAACCTTAGGTGTAGGTAGTTATTTAATATATGTCAGAGGTTCAATAAAGAAACAGTAATGTAATTGGAAGAGTAAATGTTCATATATTAATTGAAATAAATGTATCAAGTAGACATTTACCACCCTACCCCAAAGCTTTTTACCTTTGAACTAGTTGTTTAGCTTTTTGGAGGCTTAATTTTCTCATTCACTTACCTTGCAGATAAGGTTGCCATAGAGTTGACAGATTTAGCAAATAAATGTATAGGACACCCAGTTAAACTTGAATTTCAGACAAATAACAAATAGCTTTTTTTTAGCACAAGGATGTCATAAATATTGCATAGGATATACTTATACTAAAGATTAGTCATTGTTCATTTTAAATTCAAATTTAATTGCACATCTTGAATTTTATCTGGCAACCCTACTTATAGATGCTATGTTAAGCACTTAGAACATCTTAGACACAAGACAAGTGACGGTGAAGGTATTGGTATTGGTATTCTTAATGTTGCTGCTAATGCTGATAATACATCTGTGACTCTGAAAGGCAACATAGTGTAATTATTAAGAATGGGAGCTCTGGTGTCAAACTGCCTGGTTCAAATCTCATTCCCCTACTAACAGTTTTGTGAACTTGACCATGTTATTTAATATCTAACTTTTCTTATCTGTATAAGGGGATAACAATAGTACCGAATGGTGGGGCTATTGTATGGATTGAGTTAATACCGATAAAATATTTAACGCAGTGCCAGACACCATCACTATAAGCCCTGGATACATGCTGGTTAGGATTGCGGTTTAGGGAGAACAGTAGTTCCAGTCTGCCCATAATTAAGGGGTTTCCTGGGAAATGAGACTTTGAGTACTAAAATTCAGACAGTCCAGGAAAATTGAGACACATAATAAATGACTTTAGCTAAGGAAATGAACTCACAGAGAATACAAGAAGTTAGTGTCAAATTATAACAGAATTCAAGTGTTAAGGGCATTGATTATCTTCTGTATACTATTTCCTGACTAAAATTGTTCAAGGAAATCACATTGAACTGGTTACTTGTTGGAGGTTTTAACCCTTGCCTTCAAGAAGTTTAGTCAGGAGTGCAGACTTTAAAAAGTTAATTCTCAGGCAATCTGATAAGTACTTTGGGAATCCAGAAAAAGGCTTAAATGACTTATAGCAAAGAATGGAGACGATTTAGAGAAGATATTTAAACTGGGTATTGAGCGATGCTGAGTTTTCCAGGCAAATGGGAAGAAGAACATTTTAGCATCTTCAGGCAGCAGGGAGATATGAAGTCAGGATATTGCCAAGCAGTAGCAGATATGTTGGTATAGTCCAAAGACGAGTACATTGAGCAAAAAGTAGAAAATGAAGTAAAAGGGAAAGTTAGGGATCAAATGAAAAGAGTTCACATGCTTTTCTATTTATATATTTGCTATTTATTTATACAATGTAGAAACTTAAAATTTAAATTAAATATGGAGAATGATGCAAAGGGAAGGTATAGATAGGAAAGGTGGAATCAGGAGCCATGTTAATATTCAGAATTCCTGTTATGAGGGCATATTCGAGGTCAGCTAAATTTTGTCTTAACTTGTTTAAACAGCCAAAAGGAGAAGGAAGTAATGACATTTAATGAATGTTTACTATGTGCCAAGCACTGTTCTTGCCACTGTTCATCTTCTGGTGTCTTCAAACAGCTTTGAGTCTAGAAAATATTTTTCAAAAATTATTTTGGCTTTCAAAATTGACATTTATTTTATTGTTTTTAACTACAAAAAACAATTTTTTCTGAAGCTTTTAATTTCAATCTACATATACTATTTATAATATAGCTAATTTGAATAATTGCTTTCAGAGTAGGGAATGTTTTTGATTAATGTTTTCTCAGAAACTTAATGCTCTTAAACATTTTGAACTTCTTTTATACACTTAGTACATTCAATTTTCTTTTTAAATATTTCAGTGTCTTGATAAAGAATTATTTCTAATATATTAAGTACATAATGTAAATATGCTGTACTGTTTATTCACATGTTTCATATTATGGACTTGGTTTTTTAATCCCCTTTTCTTTAATGATTTTATCTTTAATATCAGTCAATATGATGTCATATACTTGACATTTTTATTATCAATGCTTGCGAACTCTTATTAATCTCAGTTTCAGTCATTTTACTCTATACCCACCTCCCCTCCTATTATTCTAGTTTACTGCCACTAGTACCACAATGCTTACAATTTTTTGTCCACAGAGGCTCCAATTATCCATCAATTCTTTTTAATTTCTTTAACCCAGCTTATGTTGTTACTTCCTTTCTTACACAAGTTAAATTTTATGGTTTAGCATTATTATCTATCACTTTTGTATACCTTCAACTCCTTTGCCTTTCTTGCTTCATGATACACTGTGGTAAATAGCATTTCTGGTTAAATCAAGCTCTCCACTATTTCTTGGTCAAGGAGAAAGACACACAAACATGTTGGTTGTCTCTATTTTAAAATTATTGGCAGCAATTTCAAATGAGCGTTCAGTCCTCAAATCTCCAACACCTCTGCCCTTTCCAAAAGATGATCTCGTTTCCTTCACTCAAGAAACTACCATTACATCTACCCACCTACCCGTTCCCATCTACTCTTCTTTTTTTCTTGTTACTGTGTGTGGATTCTGGGTACCAATTTCTTTTGCCATAGATTCTAGTTCCTATCAGTACTCAATGACTTTGCACCAGAAGTTTTTTTTCACTTTCTCCTGTTTCATCAATGTTGCCCTCTTGATTTGATTTTATCCACTAATATATATAAAAAGCTGTTATTTCCTCCATCTTGATAACAAATAAAATTTCTCTCATGATCGCATATCCCTCTTTCCTTTCCCAGCAAAAGTTCTAAAATCATCATCTTTGATACTTCTTCTTCCATTTTCTGTCAAATCTATTTCTGTCAGGCTTTTATCTCTATTCCACTGAAAACGGCTTTGTCAATGACCTCTACAGTGCTCCTCAGATATCATTGTTACTTGAATCATCAGCAGTACTTGACAAAGTTGATCACATCAACTTTTTGATACTTTATTTAGTCTTGCAGGATTCCATTCTCACTTGGTGTATCTTTTACATCTCTGGCTGATTCTTTTTAGTCTTCTATTCTGCTTCTGCTTTATCCTTTCAACTTTTAAATTTTGTTTACTGCTAAATATTTTCACTTTGCCTCTCTATTTGTTCTCATTCCCCTATGACATTATCTATTCGTATAGCTTTAGACCTCATCTTTGTGTTAATTCCCTCATTTTTATCTGTAGTCCAGATATATTTCAGATTTTAATAGGTTCAAATTAATCTTGATATCTTTTTTCCACCCCTAGAAACATGCTCTTCTGAAAAGACTATTCTGTCAGTCATTCAGGTAACAACCTTGGTATCATCATTTAATTGTTTCTCTAATGTCCCTCATCCAACCCATCAGACAATTCTGTTGGCTTTATTTTCAAAAATAAATAGAGAATTCAACCATTTCTCACTCCTTCTACTACTGTATCCTAGTCTAAGCCACTATAATCTTCTATCTTGATTACTGCATTAGCCTCCTAACTATTTTTCTTGTTCTTGTCATTGCTCTGCTTTAGTCAATTTTCAGCACAATGGTCTGTTAAAATATAATTCAAGTCACATCTTTCATCTTCTTAGGACTCTATAACAACTTTCCATGTCTCTTAGAATTAAGCTAATATTCTTATAATGACATAGAAATTTTTACATAACCTGCCCCCACCTTCACCCTTTTCTCTTCTGACCTCATTTCCTATTATTCTTCTCCTTGGTCAGGTTAATCCAGCCACACTGGCCTCATTGTGTTCCCTCTAATACCCCAAACTCAGACCTAAATTTTTTTGCATATATTTTTTCCTCTTCTTGATATCCTCTTCCTTTATATATCTATAGAATCCATTTTTTAAAACTTAATCGAGGTCTTTTTTTCAAACACTATCTTTTAATAAGGTCTTTCCTTCCTACTCGATCTTAAAATTACAAATTCCTGACCGTATTCCTTATATCTTCAAGTATAACCTTTAAAGTGAAAACTGAATGAATGAATTACACCTCAATAACAAATTATCTCACTGTAGTCACATGCTCAGTAATAAGGTTTATTATAAAAATTTTACACCAAATGAATAAATCCTTCAAGATTTAAAAATCTGGCTAAATATTGGACAAATCTAAGATAAACACCAATCATATTTTCTCCATTTCATGACATGTTTCAGTGACTCCCTATCTTTTCTTAGTCAATAATGCTTTCCTAGTGTGCTTTAGCAACACTTTACTGATTCATTCTCTTGCTGTTGTAAGAGGTTCTTTAAGTTCTTTGTCTTTTAAGTTCTCAACTTCTTGAGTAAGTACAATTTTGCATTTGCAGTTTGCAATCATAACACTTTAAAATTACCAAAGGAAAAAAAAGTAATGATGAAAAATTCTACTCATATTTTTTTATTCTCAACTGTGCTAGCAGGCAGATGAGTGATGTGAGTATATAGATGTTGGCTGTTGAAATGTGAAACACGTATCAACAGGCAATCTGTGAATGTTGTTAGAGTTTTTTTTGGTCTGTTAAATTTCTCTGAAACTAAATGATTCACATATTCCCAACTTTTTCTGATACTTAGAATGTTTCAAGATACTTTTGCAGCAGGACTGTAAACTAGTTGTTTATATAGTGAGTATTCTGCTCCATCCATTTCAGATTCCAATAGTAAAATTAAATTATAAATTTGAATTGTAATAAAACAAAGAACGATGGTAGGAGTGAGGAACCAAATGTCAAGAATCCAAGATCTGAATTCTATGTAATTATTAATTTGAGATATAACATTGGGGACTTGGATTTTGAGGATACTTCCTTTGCTTTCTAAATGATTCAAAAAAATATATCCTTTAGATGTGTTAAATATATATTTAAAATGTTGATATATGTGATTTCAATTTCTTTTAACAATTCTGTTAGGCATAATTACTTATCTTTTATAGATTATGAAAAAGATCAGGGAGGTTAAGTAATTTTTCCAAGACCATACAGCTAATAGGAACCTGAATTGGAATTTCTACCCAAGTATATTTTCTTCCAAAAACTGTTCTCTTAGTATTACATTATTCTGCCTTTTAATTTTTTTTGTTATTTATTTTCATAATATTTAAGTGGGTTGAAAGGTCATAGTGGATAGGGTACAGGGTCAAATTTTGGCTCTTCTACTTAATAGCTTTGCATACTTAGTTTCTCTGAGTACTAATTTCTTCACCAGAAAAAATAAAGATAACAGAGTTGTTGTGAATTAGTAAAATAATATGAAAAAGTGACTAGCATAGTATCTAGCATTAACTACATTATGTCTACCACAGGCAGACTGACATGACAAGAAAGAGTATTAAAAACAGAGCTAAATGATTAGAATTCTTTGTAATACTCTTCAATGAAGAGCTTACTAGACTTTATAAACCTTAGTATTCTGGTCCATACAGCAGAGAAAGGATAGCAAAATATTCCAGAAGATTATCTAAATGACCACCAATTTGGTTCCTGAAGTTCCTTGATTTTGGATAGGGGTTCTCTGGACACTTGGCACAACTATTTAAGGAATAAATAACTGTGATATATACATTTAATTTGGGTTTAGAATCCAATCAAAGATGATTTTAAAATTTTTGAATGAAATGTTCAAAGTTAATTTGTTGAGACAATGGAGATTAAAAATAGACTCTAACATCTGTGGCAACTGCCTGAAATAGCTAGTAGGCTTTAAAAAAACATTACTTAAACGTGTTTATTGAAATTTGTTTATATTTTCTATCCCTTTCACAAAAGAGCTATAAATTATCTATATAATAGGCATTCCGTAAACTTGGGGAATAGAGAGATAAATAAAAGAATGGATGACCAACATAATACTCTCTTTCTTTCCTCAATATACTTCTTATGTACTTTTCTACCACTGTTGACTGAAGTCCACTGGACTACTTGTTCAGCTGTCCCCCACAATATCTAATAATTAAAGCTTTGGATGAAATCTTATGAAAATTTCAGAGCATCAACCAATTTATTCAGCAGTCTATCAATCAATGGCCTCTCTCAAGGTTACAGTAAATTTTATTTGGAAGAAAATAGTAGAATCATTTTAGTAAATTAATGACATTTATAGCACCTTGGAAATATATGTACATAGTGCCCAATTTAAAAAGGAAAATGACAGGTACATTAGGTTTCCTTTCTTTAACAATTTCAGATGATTAAATTCAAGCAAGATACATCAAATATCTGACATTGTCAAGAGTGGTTGGTATATCAGGCAGACTGTCAGCTCTGAAGATGAGCACTATTTGTGTAAGCTGTTCAATTTTCACTGGTCAAAAATGAATCATACATGCCAAAACAAGTACAAGAATTCTAAGTTATTATACACGACAAATATTTGATCAAAATACTGAAGTATGGGTTTTGTTGCAATAAAAGTAACACAGATGAAGTTCTTTAGATAAAGAAAAATAAAGCAGCTGTCTCTCCCTTGTAACTACAATAACTGCACATAAATGAAATAGAAAATTGAATTAGGAAAAAAGTAACAAAAATTTCCATTCAACCTTTTCAATGAGTGATCTTTTGATGAGCAAATATGGAAGGAAAAATGGGCTTGAATTTAAGAAAACTAGTCACTAAAACTGATTGGCAAAACCAAAAAAGAACTATAAATCCTCACTGCCCAGGGAAAAAAAGGAGAACATAGGAGCCAGCAAACATCAGAAACTGTTCAGTAATTCCCTAGTGCTCATAGAGAGTCTCAATATAGAAAATTATATTTTAAGAGATAGTAAGCGGCTGCTTGGCACGGTCTCCCTGTAAAATACTTCTTGCCAAATCACTAGATATAGCTTTCATTTTCAATCAGGATTTTAAGAAACAGCATAGTTAAGTCAGCATAAATCCCCCCATGCTGTGGATTCAGTCAGTGTTAACACCTGATACCTCTTCAAAAACTTTTATTCCATAACATCGTATTTTTCTGTAAGTCATTTAATTCAACTTTGCCTAATTCCAGCGATCTAGAGGAGTCTATTTTTTAAAAAGAGCAGAAGTGATTATCAGAATGCCAATGATCAACTCTATACGTTTAGTATAATAGGACTTTTTCTAGTTGCCTGATGTTTTAAGTAATCAAGTAAGTTAAATTATAGGCAGTATAAATACATGTGCTATGATTACTTTTTAAAATTTATTCAACTAATGTTTATTAAGACCAATTATATGCACTATGTGCACTGTTCTGTGTTAAGGATAGATGGTTAAGATAGGATTCACAGCCCAGAAACAGAACATGGAGTTTTAGCTATACCTAATCTATTCTTCACTTCACACCCGAATGAAGAATATGATTTTATTCAGGTATGAAAACATTCATACCTGGGACCCGTTTAGATATAAATTCTGAATATTCTAAACCAAATGGATAAGTCAATTAATCTGATTGCCATTTGATCAGGTGATTGGTTCAGAATGACATGTGACCCAATTCTGGCAAATGATATATACAAAGTAAACTCTGATATGGGGTTTATAAGGAAAATTTTCTTCCTGGAGAAGGATTATCCTCTTTTATTTTGTTGCTTGGCGTCATGTATGGTTGTGATGCCAACTGTGGCAGTCTTTTGTAGCCATGATGTAAACTGGACTAAGGACAGGTCAACACATTGAGGATGACAGAGTAGAAAGATACGAAGAAACTAGGTCATGACAAAATCAGTGATCTGCTGCAATAATAAACTCTGGAACCATTTTACTAAGAAATTTCTTGTTATATGAGGTAATTAATTTTTCATATTGTTTAAGCCAGTTGAATCAGGTTTTTCTGTCACTTGCAGCCCAAAGTATGTTAGAGAGAAGGGAAATGGTGAAGTAAGCAAACTTATGCAATATGTTAAGAACTGTATTGACAGTTGTAAGGGCTGAAGTTAGAGACATCTTCAAAGAGGATAAAATTTGAGCTGAGTCCTAAAGGACTCTATAAAAGCAATGGGACAGCTGCATCTCAAGCAGAGGGAAATGTCATGTAGAAGATCATCACAGCTAAAAGACCTCTGAAAGTTTGAATTGTCTCGAGAATAGAAAAGACTATGTTTGGATTTAGAAAGCCATACAAAGTGGGAGGGGGAGGTAGGCAGCTTTGATATTATGAAAACCTATTGCAAGATCATACTAAGGGACAATCGATTTTTATTTAATAATCTAATAATTCTAAATCCGGGCAACAGGAAGGTGCTGACTAGAATTATGGAATTATGCTAACCAGCTGTTGAGCTACCCAGGAACTAGAACCTACTTTATGAGTTAGGGATCAAGTTGCATTACATAAAGGTTATTCTGACAGCAGTGTGTAGGACGTATGAGTTGGAGACAGGTAAAAATAAAGTGAAGGAAAACAATAATCAGGTCTTAAGGGTTGATTGAATGAAGAAGGTTATTGGGTAAGAATAACGTTTCCCTTTGTACTGTACACCTGAAATTAACATATTAAAAGAGAATAATGCCTCCCAGATTTTCTGTGTTGGCAGTGGCTATAAACAAGGACACTGATTTTAAAAGATTTGGGAATAGAGGGGGAAGGGATTAAAGGAGCAGAGGGTAGGAATATGTAATTCAATTTTGGACTCTTGAGCTGAGATATCACCTGCCAGAGCTACGTAGATATCTTAATATTCAACCCACTCGGTAAAATGGCTACAAAATATACCCATAGGTTAAAACTCTTGGAAATATTTATAGAATTGTTGGACAAAAGACATTTTTAAAGGATGTCTGTCAAAATAATGATTTTTATTTAAGTGGTTAGGCAACAATCTTTTTTTGTTTTTGAGACCAATTTTTAGTTTTTTGAAAAGAAAACCAATTAATATATGTAATGGTGAATCTTTGTTGTTGTTTTTTTTTTCCACTTGAAGTGTCAAATTTCTTGAGTCATCAAGTGTTTTGTTTCTGTATTTAGATACACACCTGGTTCCTACACTCCCTTACAGTTATATGGGGCCTCGTTACTGATTTCTGACCTATAAAATATTGGCAAATGTGGTATGAGCCCTCAGAGTGGTTAGACTGGCTATCATCAAAAAGACAAAAAGATAAATGCTGGCATGGATGTGGAGAAAAGGGAACCTTTGTGAACTATTGGTGGGACTGTAAATTTGTATAGCCACTATGGAAAACAGTGTGGAGAATCCTCAAAAATTAAAAATAGAACTACCATATGATCTGGCAATTCCACTTCTGAAAATGCACCTCAAGGAAATGAAAACACTAACTTGAAAAGATATCTGCATCCCCATGTTTATAACAGCATTATTTATAATAGCCAAATCATGGAAACAATCTAAGTGCCATGAATGAATGAATGAATAAGGAAGCTGTGATACACATACACACACACGCTGGAATACTATTAAGCCACAAAAATTAAGAAGTCTTACTATTTGTGACAACATGGATGAAACTTGAAGGCATTGTGCCAAGTGAAATAAGTCAGACAGAGAAAAACAAATACTATATGATCTTAATTATATGCAATTTTAAAAAATCAGAAAAAGAGATCAGACTTGTAATTAGCAGAAATGGAGGGACAAAGGTGGTTGAATTGGAGGAAGGAGGTCAAAAGGTACAAACTCTCGGTTACAATATAAACAAGCACTAGGAATATAATGTACAACACGATGACTATAGCTAAAACTACCATGTAATATATAGGAAGTTGTTAAGAGAGCAAATCGTAAGAGATCCCATCACAAGGGATCTTGTATCTAAATGAGATGATAGATGTTAGGTTAACCTATTGTGGTAATCATTTCACAATATGTGTAAATCAAACCATCCTGCTGTATGTCTTAAACTTACACAGTGATATAATGTATGTCAATTATTTATAAATAAAACTGGGAGGAAAAAAAAGACAAGGAAAAAAGGTGGCACCTAAAAATGATATGATGCTCTGATTCATTCTTTCTCCCTCCTCTCTCTCCATACTTCCCTCCTCTCTTACTCCCTCCCTCATTCCCTTCTCTCTCTCTCTCTCTCTCTCTCTCTCTCTCTCTCTCTCTCTCTCTCTCTCTCTCTCAAATGTGGGCTCCAGGTGAAACCTCCAAATTCAGGAGATGACTGAACCATAAGATGGATGCCTGACAAGTGCCATCAATGTGCTGGTATGTTCCAATTTTCCTTTGCCAATTAGATCTTTCTCCTGCTGTTCACATTTTTATATCCAATTGCTTATTGGGTATATTCACTTAGAAGAAAACTAAAGATGATTTTGCTTACGTTTTATTATTGCCAAGTTCTGGTCTGGACTATAGAAATTTATTTTCTAACTCATTTAACTTGATGAAGTGGGCTGACTTGAATTTCAGTAGCATATTGCTAGTTGCTTAATTAGTGTTTCTGAGAAAACTGAGTCTTGATTTTAATAATGTTTATTAAAAATAAGTGAAAACTAATTCTACTAAGTAAGTTACTCAGTAATTGTATTCTTATCAGTAATGGTCTAAAAGTAATACTAAGAGCAAATACAGTGTTTTACATATAAATTAGGAACTATAAAAGAAAGATTTTGAGAAAAACCTACTACTTCCTTCAAAACGCCTTCAAGTATACATTTTTTGAGAGCTTATTGCACATACTTATTAATTAATATGATAATTAACAGCACTTGTGGGTCACACCAATACCTAATGGCAAAAATTTTGAGCTATTAAAAATCTCAATTTGTGCTATTTTTTTTTCATTTTGCCTTCAAGTTAAGAAAAAGCCACCTTTTCAGTACTTGAATGAGTTCATAATTATTGATAGAAAAAAACATTTTATGGATTTGAGTTGTATTTTTTAAAAAGTAGACCTTGATTTAGTTGGAGATCTGAATTAGACATCATATGTCATGGAAAAAGATTTTAATCTCAAGTCTTTAACCAACTAGATAACTGTCATTGGATAAATCATTTAACTTGTTAAAATCCCTTTTTGGGGGCAAAATATTAAGTAGATGATTTCTAAGGTTCCATTTGATTCTCCAGTCCTGTAACTCTATGAATATATGTTCATATATTCATTTTGGAAGTCAAAAAAATATTATTAGAAGACAAAAATTGCTCAACAGAATGCCTTTTTGTTGACCACATTTTTTGTTGGCTAGAGCTAAGCTCTAGACTGATTGAGAAACAATGAAACCTGAGCAATATAATGCTATTTTTCAAGGCCTTACTCCAAATCTCTAGCCTAAACTAGAACAGAGAGGACTGATAATATTATAGGGAAATCTGATTACTATTTAAGGAAGTGGTGATGTAAATGCATGTGGCTTTTATAATGAAAAATTGCTAGAGTGGATTAGAAAGTCAGTTCCCAAAAGCCAGATATGGTTCACATTTCAACATTAGAGGTCAGTACATATACAAAATGTTCGTTTTTTTAACTCTTCACTTTTTAACAAACAAAATAGAATAATTTGAAGAAAAAATAGTTTAAGCTAGAAATAAATGTAAGCTGGAGCTCTGTTCCTGGCTCTTGCATGGATTTGTGGTGGAACTGTCTATCAGATTCTATTTTCATGTGTATTTAATAGGAGTAGTAAGACTTAAATGATATTACAAAGTTAATTTAAAAATTGCATTGTTTTTAAAAATACTCTTATTAAAAGAACTTTATAAAACCTCAACCACATAAAGTAGAAATAAAACAGATAAAAACAACTGGCCCTCTAGTATGCCTTAACTAGAAAATTGTGCTAAGAGATTTTAGAGATTATTATGTAAAATGCAATTTTTCTTGTATTTCTTACAAATATCCATCCTTTTTTTTTCAGGTCGATTGGGTAGAGGACAGCTATTGATAGTTGAGAATTGCTTATTGTAGGGATTTTGTCTGGCATATACGGAGAACAACAGGAGGAAAGACGATTATAACAGATCAATATTAAATGACAGCAAGACATATCTTTCCCTTACAAAAAACTGAAGCGAAAATTTATTATTTATTGCATTGTAAAGGTGAATTAGTAGCAATATAATGATTTTAGAAGGTAAAGGATTGAGACTTTAAACCCTCTTATTGATTCTGTATCATGTGTGCTCTATTACACTGCGATAACTCCCTAAACTACAGCTCTTTACTCTTTCTTCAGGGAGCGTTCCAGACATCAAAGGAGAGAGGGCATTTACCTCCTTTGTGCATTCATTTGTATGCCTTTATCAGCATCTAACTCTGACAGAATGGGAGCACACATTTAGGCTTTTTTATTTACTTGATGGCCAGCCTTGCCTTTCTGATTAGAAGTTGGATTTGGAACAAGTTATAGGCAAAACTGTAAAATGGTCAGAATTTCTTGTCAGTTCCCTCTGTTTACTCTGTCCTTGCCACGTAGCCAGTGGGTTCTTTCCTGCTGCCTGGATGCTAATGTGTGGATAGCCCGTGAGCTTATTTAGGCAAGGACCATTCTGTTTTATTCTTAATAGTTCAGAGTGTCTAGCATTTCAATGTTAGTCACATAAATAAACAGATGATAAACTAATTTATCATAAGCATTATGTCCTAAACATATATTTTTTTCATATGATAAAAGAACTTCTGGGCAGGAAAAAGAAGTCACTCACTAATGAGAAAATTTCAGGCACAGGGGACATACAGTTAAGAGAGGGGGTGAGAGGGATATGTGTAGCCTCAAATCATGTGTTGCAAAATTTCCACATTATTTTGCTTTCTTTAGAGTAGTCCCTAATTTGATAAGTTGCCCCAAAACTCTAGATTAAAAAAAGTTTAGGGTAGATTGTTTAGAAAATGAAAGGGCAGATTGTATCATCTCAGTTTTATGTGTAGCATATTAAAATTTATAGAATATGGTCCTTTAATACTATGTGCCACCTCGGAAAGGCCTTCTGGTATGAGACAGACTTAATTCACTCTGTGGTTCCACCAGTAACTGCTGCATGAGCTTGTTCTTCAGGCCCTTATTCCTAACTCAGGTTAGTCCCTGACTTTGCATTCTCTCTCCAATATAGTTTTGACTTCATTAGTGATATCCATTGCCTAGTATCTGGTAGGGCCAATCTCCAGAATTTGCTCTAGCCTTGCCAGCTCTAGTTTGGCATCAAGGAATATTGACTGCTCAAGCAGCCCCCTTCTGCCCGTTTCTGTCACAAGTCCGCATGTACACAAATTGGCCCAGGCAACATAATCCTATTATTCATTCAATAGCTAATTCATCCAGTCATTAAATTTTCGCTGTGAAATTGAATCTACAGATTTAGTAATGAAAGAAAGGTAGAAGAAAAGCTTCCAAAGAACATTATGTTTGAGAGGATTGGGAGTAGGTAATGATGAGAGAAATTCTGATATCTCTAAAATAAGTCTATTTCTCTAATAATAATATTCCAAATTATTGATTATGGAAAAGTTTAGTGCCCTAGGGACTTTTGACAGAAAGAGTATATGCTGACCTTTAGATTCCACTATTTATAACTAAATTTGTACAGAAATTACTTTTAAAACACACAATTTCCTAAAACATCCATAATCTTATAACTAGATTATAAATTAAAATCTTCCAGTAGCAGATATGATCACAAATAACCTTGGTGATTTAAAGCTGTAGAAACGGTATCATCCAGATTTAAAATTCATATTGGATTTAAATAGGAGCAAGAGTACAAAAGAAAGATTTTGAAGATGACAGTTAAATTACACACATAAATAAAAATAACCTTGACAAAGACTCGAATTTCGCTGAATTTTAAGTGGAGGTTTATATCAATTACAAGTAAAGGAATTTTCTTTTAAATCCGCCTCACAGTTAGAAGTTGACAATAAAAAAAGGCATTGTGTTTTATCCTAGTTAACCTTACCAGTAAAGACGGTGGGCAATCTGGATGCTTTGCAATGAGCGGTGTAATAGGAGTTGCACCAGAGGACTCTCAAGGTTCCATTCAAACTTGACAGCCTGAAGTAAGAGATATAATTACTTCACACGTTCTCAGTAACAAATCACTGCAGAATACAGAGGGATTTAAGAGGCTTGAAAAAAAGACCAAGGAAAAACAACAAATATTTTAACAAAAGGTAATATATTTTGATACTTTTGTTAGTTGGTATTTAACTAATAATGGCATACACGGATCACACAATTTAGATTTGTGCAGTCTTGTTTCCTTTCCTTATTTATGCTTTAGTATCACAGGATAATAAAAAAAGAGTAGGTGCTTAATAAAAAAGAACAGGTAGTTGTAGAGTTATACCACACCTATGAAGAGAGTACTAGCACAAAAATATAGTATCACAAACAATTCCTAGGTATAAAAATGGCATGGTTAATCAATAGCTATTTCTACCCTTTTGGAGATGAAGTTCATGCACATCCAAAACTTTAATTGATATATCAGTATTAACCTGAAGACAGTGATGGCAGTTCCTGATATCCTTAGAGACTTAATTCAGACTCACACCTGCACTCTGCAGGGGCTTCACCATCAGCAGTCAGTACCTGGGCCCCTACCATTATGCCAAGAATCTGAATCCATTATAAAATAAAAACCACATTCTTATCATAAAAATGCTCATTCCTGCTTGAGAGGGAAAACTTTTCTTAGTTGCTCAATAAGCCATTTAAGTTTTACATGCACACACTCACACACACACTCTGAGTTTAAGTTATCTTTGTACTACAGTACAGACAGCAGAAGAAAGTGAGTACATCACTCATTCATACACACACCTAAAGAAATGCCTCAATATATAACCATCCTCAAAGACGGGGAAGTTTATGAATTCTAAGGTGTGACAGTGCTAAAGATGACTTCAGAAAATTTGCATAAATTCTTGTAGCTGTCTGAATGTACGAAAACTGTGATATATATAATCTTAAACTGTAGTTATGGCCTTCTTTCACTTGCTAACACTGGCCTGACTAGGTCATGGGTTCTGTTTATACCCTATAGTGAGCATATCCTATGAGCATATGAGCAGGAGGAATGTCTCAGAATTTACTTCCATGCTTCCGTTTTTAGCTGTATCCTTAGATATCCCCATTATATCTTCTTGAACCCAGTGATTACTCATTGATCTTGAATTGCCTTCCTTGCTTCCAAATTCCCTACATTACTTTCTTTACTGATACAATTTTCCCCTAAATCCTACCTCATCACCTAGGATATAGGCAATTTTTCGGGTACACATTACATAATTATCAACTCTGTTCTTTGAACCTACCTGCATGGTTATGACCTCTGGCTTGCAGTAACTTCTGGATCTGTGTCTTAAAATCGATTCCTAGCTATGAACCATATCTTCTGTTTTTATCATGGTCATAGAGTCCTTTTGTATTGTGTTAATATAGCCTGCATACTTCTGACAAGATCACACAACAAAAATAACATGCTTCCAGAAAATAATCAACAGGGCAGGATTTTTTTTTTGTCTTGAAAAGTTTTAATATCAGGTAGAGCTTGGAAGTTTCAGGGCAAACTCCACAACAAAAGTTTTAAAAAGTATTCCCAGTTTTTATTTATTGTATAGTCACATATGCATTCTTTCCATCTCAAAACATTTTACGGTATTTATTTTTAATTAAAGGGTAGTTGCAACTTTACCTAACTTTGCCTCTGTGTATTTCCTATGTTTAATTCTGTGCACAGCTTGTCTTAAAAGACTGACTCTCTAGGTATATGGCTCAGTGATTATTCTATTGTCAAGTGTGTTGACTCAGATTAGGGCTTTCAAATGTGTTTAATCTTTATAAACTTTTATAGAAGACTACTTTTTTGAGTTGTATTAGATATAACATACTGCCCATACTGAGGAGCTGTAAGATGAATAAATAGTATTACTATAGGTTGGATTAACCTTTATTTTCACTACACTATCCTGGCAAATCTAAGTAAGTAACAACTATAAGGATTAATATAAGTAGCTATATGGCACAGCTATGTCAAAACCAGCTTACTAGGAAGCCTTCAGAAAAATGCATATTGTTTGCAAAATAATATAACATAAACTCAATAGAGGTTTTCCCCATCAATCTCAGAGTTTTTTTTTTTGTCTTGGATATTCAAAAACTGAGGCACCTGGCATTTAAAATAGTATATAACTATTAACTGCCTTTTGAGATAAGAAAATACCTGAGTTAAATAAATTTTTTAAAAAGCCAAAAAACATAAAAGCCATGATTTTAGACTAATTTAGCACTCAGTATAGAGTCAATTTGGCAAAGAGAAATATCATTTGTAGTTTGGATTTTCATTCATTTACATGGTCAATTGTAAAACATTAATTGTTTATATTTCAAAATATTCAGACTAAATCAGTTTTCTTCATATTGCTAGATAAATTCATGTTGTTTTAAAAAATTACTCCAACATTGTGATATTTGATATCACTAAAATGCATTATCTGGTGAAAGAATTTGGTTACTGTCTTATAAAACTATTTTTATAAGATTTGTAATCAGTAGTACAATACTCTAAGGGAAAGGCAAGAAACAAATTATAAGGAGCTGCCAACAAAAGACTATTTTCTGCATAACATTTATCTGGTTAATTTTTTTATCACTGTACATTTTCAAGTAAAAAGATTTCATCACAGCATTCCTATTTTTTCCCAGTTCTAATTAATAAATGAAGTTGTTTTTTTTTCTTTTTTTAATTTCCTTTTTGACTTTTATATACCTTTTGTTGTAACCGTACCAATTTTGGCTAGAGAGTGTCTGCATTACCAGTGTTGACATATAAGCTATAATTTAGCGCCTTGGCTGGCCAAATTGCAATATCACTTTAAGCAGTCTATCGTTGATTCACTGGGAACTTTTTAAAGAGAATTATTAGCTAAAATCCTGGAATCCTTTAGCAATTCTGCTGTTCTTACCTGAACCAGCTGTGGGAGATATTCCAGTAGTTCATCATTCAGGAGATTGTCTAATTGTTGAACTGCCACTTTACGAATTTCTTGATCTGGAAAACTAATAAGAAGTAGATATATCTATTAAACTGATCATGATATGACATAATGCAAGATAAATGTCAAGATAACAGAGAATGAGTTCTAACCTCAGTGCATAAAATAAAATAATAATCTTAGAATTAATTAAGAGGATCCCTGGCACCAAATACTGATTGTGTTTCCATATTCTATATTTTCATGTGGATTGCAGTGAAAGTCTTTTAACTAGGTTTTGGAAACTTGGGTTTAAGTCAGATCCCTGCCAGCTTTCTTGTCTATAAAATGTAAATTATGGGATAGCTAACATATTTTCTAAAATAGTATGAAAATTTTTGCTTATAATTTAGCCATGTATTTATTAAGTAAATTTTCACCAAATGGAGACATGATGGTTTATATGATTAAAACTGGGATAGAATATGTTTAAATGAGTTTTGGCCAGATCATAATAAAAATCAGAAATCTAAATCTTATAATAAATAAACAAAAATAATTTAATTTTTTACTAGGCTATATTTTACTAGAGTATAAATTCTTGAGAAAAACTGTGCCTTATTCATTTTTGGATCGCATATGCCTGTTAAGATTTAGCACCCATTATACACTTAATAAATGTTTGTTACCGAACTAAATTTATGGAGGTATTTAGCATTTGAAACCCTATTCCAAAGACAGTTTATGGGCATCTCAGGTTGACATCATCTTGCTCCATCAGAAGAATTAGATTCAGTTATGTCCAAACTCCTGAAGTGCCTAGAGATAACTTTTGGCACCATACTGCTTTGACATGATTTTGATATATTGCTTTGATATGATTAAATATATAACTAGGGTTCTGATTAGAAAAGCTAATTTTAAATAAATAAATTTTTATGAAAAATTATATGCATGATTTAAAACTTGAAGGACTACTTACAGCAACTCTGAAAAACAGAGAAATGAATAAACAAATAAACAAAACCCCAAAATTATTTTTTATGGGAGCTAACTGAATGCTTTTCTTGCAGTCAGTGAGTTCTGAAGACTGGCTCCCAATAGTATGGAGGTCAGAAAGCTTTTAAGTTTTTAATATTCAGCTCTTTTCTGCATATCAGGTTACTGAAGGGTGAAATGAATACTATGCAGCTACAGTGTAAAGGAAAAAATGTATTAATATCTCTCAACTCTCTTTGATGGCAGTTTGAAATGTAATGCTTAAACAGGTTACATACTTTTTTTCTTCATTTAAACTGAACATTTTAATTGCAACAAGAATTTCACTTCCAAGGGTAGTCACTCAAACTCTTATTTCTGATCTGTGAATACTTTTCCAATAATTTTTTCTTTTTGAACACTCTAGTAATGATACCTAGTAAGAACTGTAGTCCAGACACATCTCATGAGTACCACGAAGGTCAGAAGATCAGGCATAGCATCAAACAGATGGAGAGCAGAAAAGGTGCAATAAAAATGCAAAACTAGAAGGTCAGCTTGCTTTTAGAACATGGACTTTATTTTCTCTTAACTAAATGTGATCAACTCTAATTTATTGCTCTCAATTACTAAACCATTTCTCTGAAGCTTGCAGACATCAAGGTCAATTTGAGGACAGTCTGAAGTTTTAAAGAGAATAGTTACTTGGCACATTTTGATACCTAAGCAAAGACTTAAGTCAGATACTGGACATTATGCTTTCTTGTGTACCTATTTTGTCTTATTGTTATGAATGACAACAAAGAAAGAAAAATAGAAAACAAACATCACAATAAAAAAAAAAACTCTTTGGTGTTTTACCTCTAATTATATGTTTATTTCCAAATACTAAAATGTGAATTCCATGAAAGCAGAACATTTTTATCTGTTTCATTCATGGTTATGTACCCAGTGCCTCCAGATTGGTGGGCACATTCTACATTTTCTTTGAAGAATGTCCAAACTGAATTCTGTTTCCACCTAAAACATCTCTACTGCCTGACTTTTATTTTGTAGTCTGTGTTACCATCTTTTTCCAATCAGGTAGGTCTAAAACTTTGAGTTTTCTCTCCCCGCTTTTATCCTTGACATTACAGTTCTCCCTCTCCCATCTGGAAAATTCCTTAAGTCAAAGCTCAAGCATCAATATACCTCTGAAGCTGTTCTAGCCACTTAGTAGTCCTTGTAGAGTTTATTACACCCTTCTCTATGGCACTCTATTATGTACACAGTTGAAGGCAGGCTCCTTCATTACTGAATCCTTAGTGCAGTTCAATAAAAGTTCTTAGAATTTCTAATAGTCTCTTATCCTTATAATGAATTAGTTGCCAAATTCTGTTGACTTTTCTATTCTAATGGCTCTAGCATCATGCTTGTTTTCAATTTCTTCTGCAACTCTTTAGTCCAGGTCATAAATATCTCATGCTGATACAAACATTTTTCATGGTAGTACCTTATAAAATTTCCTAAATTATTTGTAAGTTCATTTCTCATAAAACACAAATGGTTTTCTATTTCCAATGGACCTCTTTTAGGCCTACCTGGATCTTCAAGGTCAAGCTGAACACTTCAGATTTTTCTACTACTGTAATATTGAATAAAGTGTTCTGGCTCGTTTGGTGTTATCACTCTGAAAATGCTATGTGCGTTTTCACCTTTGTGAGCAGTGTAACCTCCCTTGGAACACCCTCCTCTGTCTTAAAGTTCTAGTCCTCCTTCAAAATGGGGAGCAAATACTCTTAAGGTAGCTATCCCAATTTTAGTATCACTCTCTGAACTCCGAGGGCATTGACGCCTCCAGTCAATTAGGATTTGTTACCATGCATTAGGATTTATCTTTTTATATATGTGTCATTTTTCCTCAACTACTAGTGACTAAATCAACTGAGGTTAAGGACCATTCCATCTTCTTCTTTTTTTAATTCCTGATATTTAGTACCATGCCCCATACATGTTATATAATTAATAAAAATGCATTCACTATGATGATAATAACAAAGAAATCATGTTATGAAGCCCATTAATTTTTTTTTTTTTTGCTGTGCTCTGAGATAATTTACATAGGTAGCATAGGTTTAATTCCATAAATACCACTCATGTAAATTTTAGATTTTTTAACCCTCTCAGTGAAAATGGTAAGAGAAGAACAAATCTGAAGGCAATGGAAAAGAAGAATGTATTTTTTTCAGACTCCTTCAGGAACTG
This sequence comes from Eonycteris spelaea, assembly GCA_003508835.1. NCBI lineage: Eukaryota > Metazoa > Chordata > Mammalia > Chiroptera > Pteropodidae > Eonycteris > Eonycteris spelaea. The sequence goes on from PUFA01000053.1 coordinate 6,643,314, forward strand.
GAAAACAAAAAAACTCGTAATATCTGTATAGTAGAATTCAAAAGAATAATGATCTATTTGTATTAATACGTGCAAATGCTGGAAAGAATGTTTTTGCACCATAACAAAAAGGGATGCCTCTTTTATTCACTACTGTTGCTTGAAGCTCAGCAAGAAATTGGAAGAGAAATTGCTAAGAAACAAACCACATGACATCCTGAGATGTGACTAAGGCCTAACAACATTAAAGCACATCCAAATATAACTTGCATTTGACTATTTTAGGAAGAATTGGCCACATGAAAAGAGATGTGGCAGTGGTGAAGTTCCTGGGAAATGGGCTTTTTCATACATTGCTGGCAACATGAATTTAAAAAAATTTTTTAAATGTGCTTATTCCTTGTCTAACAATTTGGCTTTTGGGAATTTATCCTAAGAAAATAATCAAGATGTGTGTGAGGATATATGTATGTAAGCAAAACTGGCAATGATAGAAATGTCTAAAAATAAAAAGTTAATTATGCAATGACCATGTGACAGAACATATGCAATCATTAAAAATGTTAAATGAATATTTAATGATATAAAAACATTATGAAAAATTTATGCAGTATAACACCATTAAAATATGAGTATATTTCTTCACAGGCTTTAAAATAAAATGTGAAAATCAAAATATTAATACCAAATATCTGAATAGAAGTTTCATAGATGACTATAGTTTTCTTCTTTAACCTTAATTTTTAAGGTTTTCAAACTTTTATGAAAATTTATGCACTACCAAAAGATAATTTTAAAAATGCCATTCAACTAATTATGAAAATATATTAATTGGAAATTTATTACCACTAAAAAATAGCTCCAAAGCATATGTCCTTTTAAGAGAGCACATCGTTGTGTAAAAGAATAAGAATCATATTTTTAAGTTGACTAAGAATATTCTTTTGACATGCTAGGCTCGAATAGGGATCTCTGCCTCTGGAGAACTTATGCTCAATACCTTTTCAGGGCCCTGAACTCAGCTATAGATCAGTGGACAAATATGTTCCACAAATCCTGACATCTCTTCCCTGTGATGTTTTCTGAATTTATTTAAACATTCTTTTGGGGTATAGCTGTTGGCATTTCATGCTCAGTAACTTGTTCCTCAATGAGGTGAGGGCTCCCCATATTAGTTCTCTGACTGCAGTGTGATATTTACAGACTGAAATGTCATATGTAATGGAGGCCCTGCAACCTATATTGAATTTTCCATAAGCCAGGTAATTGTACTTTCCAATGACCCGATTCACTGGAAAAATACATATAATTCCTGCCTATAAACCAGGAGCCAGTCTTTGTGATTCACCTAACCTTGTTACTGTAATTACTCTAGGCATGGACATTGTACCTTGAGTCTGGGGAAAAAATAAAAGTATTATTAGAAGATTCATAAGGCTGATATCAACTAGGTCTTCATTGATTTACATTTATAAAAAAATTTCCAGAAAGTAGATTATTTACGGTGTAATAAAAGATTTATCTGGTTTGGTAAATTAAAATAATACAAGTCGGTAAAATTCCATTACTTGTTGGAGAGAAGATTATGTAAGGTGAAAGAAATTTTTATTTATTATGAAAATGATTTTTAATTAGGCTTAATAAGAGTCTAAGTGAAATAATCAGTTCTTTAAAGTTATTCCTTATTTTTAATTGTTCATTTAAGAAATGTTATGTTACCTAGTTCAGTTTTTTAAGCATGTCTGAATAGGGGTGCAAGAAATAATTGTGGTCAAAATGAAAACACCAGAGTGGCTTACTATTCAGTTTTATGAGTTTTGTTGGCAGTAATTCTATATATTCAGGGTTTAGTTGCCTGAGAATTGAGCTAACAATTGAATCTTTGGGATCTGTAAAAAGACATGATACCAAAGCTAACTTAATATAACTCTATACAATAATCATTAAGGAATTACTTAAAAATTGTACAAGATCCATTGTTCAATGAGGATACTGAGACACAAGGAAAAAGTAGTCCTTAAGATTAGGATTGTAAAAGTTGATAAAAGGACTCTAAGTTATGTACCTAAAAAACTCAAAAGCTGAAAAAATTAACTAAAATTCAAGCAATTTCAAGGTAAACATTTTCAAAGGAACTTCAGTGGGATATCAGCTCTATATTTTGTCAACAATTTAGAGTAAACATAAAGGTTAGGGCCAGACAGAGGATTAAGTTAGGATGGTAAGATTTACCTGAGCAGAAAAGCAAGAGTATTAAATTTTTAGTTTAATTCATTGGCTCAAGTTGGAGATAGAAACTGACCAATGGTTAGGGTTTGCTGTACAACAGAGATTCTCCTATTTTCGGTCTTAGGAGACCCTTTTACACTCAAAAATTATAGAAAGTTCCAAAGAGTTTTTATTTATAGGTTATATCTGTTCATAATTATGATTTAGAAATGAAGCCAGGACATTTAAGCAATAGTTTCGATTTATTTTAAATTACATTAATAAACTCATTATGTGTTAACATAAATATTTTATAAAAATATCTGTATTTTCAACAACAAAAAAGCACTCAGTGAAAAGAGCGATATCACTTTACATTTTTGCCAATCTCTTCAATGTCTATCTTAATGGAAGACAGCTGGATTCTCCTATCTATTTCTACATTAAATCTGCCAATATCACAAACTATATAGCTTCTGGAAAACCCCACTCTATACTCATGAGTGAATGAGTGTGACAAAGGCAAATGACATCTTAGAATTATTATGGAAATAATTTTGACCTTGTGACACCACTGTAAGCATATTAGGGACTGTAGAGCTTACTTTGAGACGTTCTGGTTTACAACATTGTTCTGGCATGTGCAATTGTTGGGTCGTCAATTAAGGAATCAGCACTTGTGGCCTGTTACTAAGACAGTAGTACATCATCTATATCTTCTCTGAGCAACAAATTGGCTTTCAAATCATCTGGCATTCAGATTTGGAATTGTCATTCCTCTTCTCTTTCTTTAAACATTTACAATTCCTCTCATCTCAGAGGGCAATAGAAATATCGCAAAGAACTCAGACAAGCTTCAACAGGGCCACTGGAGTTGTGAAGTGAAATTTCAACAGAAAAATACATCTCTCGACTTCTTCCATTTGACTTGTTATTTTACAATTTGTAATCTTTTCTTATTTTTCCCCCATATCACAGGTTTTTTTTCTTTTTAAATTCTTTTTCTAGTTTGAAAAATGATATAGGGTCAATATCTTACTCAAATAACTTTTAAAATGATGGGTGGAATCCAAATGCAATGTAACAAGTGTTGACCTTTAAAAAAAAAGCAAGTTTGAGTAAACTGAAAAGCAAAGCAATCTGAGATTAAATATAAGTATAACAGAAATGTCAGACTTCAGAATACATAGTAAGAATTCATGCAGAATGCCATTTGGCTATTCACAGTTAAAAGCCCCAATGTCAGGTTAAAATTAGAAAACTACCAGAAGTGCAGAACTATTTCTCCAACAGGCCTTGAGTCTGATGATACACTCTGCATCGGCTTGAAAGAAAAATGTCAATATGAATATCTTTGCTATTTTTCTAGTGCTAAAAATGATCTCTTGTGACACAATTTTTTTTTCTAGAAAAAGTGATGAATAAGAGTTTTTTTTAGGATACTTGTAAACCTCTGTCTACTGAATAATTCATGTTCCTTCAAGGATTTTCACATGATTACAGAATATTAGAACTCAGGGAAATCTGGAGATCTGGCTCAATCTAATTATACAAATGAAGAAACTGAAACTCAGTTCGCCCAAGGCCATTTGTTGGTGGCATGAAAATTAGAACCAAATATTCAGAATACTAGCCAATAAGCTTTCTATGCAAGGCCTTTTCATCTTCTAACTAGATATTTTCCTATATGCTTAAAATCCACAAGACTAGCTGAGGTGTATTATTATTTATTTACTGTATTCTAAGTGGTTTGATAGAGACACATCAGAGTGAGTGATCAGTATAATTTGCCAAGTTGGCCCGGGGAATTGATTCAGTGATGAACCGAAAGGAATAAGAATGAATCAGACTCAAGGAGACATAGAAACTATACAGAGATATTTTCTGATAGTTTACAGATTTGCATATAGAAATTGGGAATTAACTATGTAGTGAGTATTAATTAGGGAGTAGTATTGATTTTATTCCTCTTATATGATCATACTTTGATTTTACTTATAGACTAGTTTAAGAAAGAAATACATAAAGCAAGTGGCATATTGAAAGAAACATTTAGATAGAGATTTTATGTTTTGATGCATTAAACATTACACAGAAAAGCAGCATAATGTGCTGAAAAAGATAAGGGACTTTTAGTCTAAATATGAAGGGTCTTCGTATCTTATGCTCTTTGTTTCTAAGCAAAAATGTGTGTGTGTGTGTGTGTGTGTGTGTGTGTGTGTGTGTGTGTGTGTGTGTATCCTTGACTTAATTATCATCCTTCTGTGGATGATTTCCAGATTGAGGTCTCTGGCATATATTTCTCTCTTGAACTACTACCAGATCTGTAAATTCAGCCATCTCAAGAACACCTCAGAGCCAACATACCCCAGCCTGACCTACAGGGTTCCTCTGTAATCTGTCAGTCACTCAGTGTATTCCACCTTAGTGAATGTTTCCATTATGTACCTACGTACATAAGGCAGAAACTTAGAAGGAATTCTTGAAACCCTTCTTTTTTGCTGTCCCTCGCCCTTCAAGTCTGTCACTTTTATCCTAAGTATTCCGATTCTGTTCATTTCATATCATTACCACTACCATTTTGTAAGGCCGACTGCCATTCTCTGACACCTGAACTACTTTCATAATTTCATAACGGTCTTCTCTCATCTTCTTTTGCTCCCCTCACCAATCCATACTTCACTCAGAAACCAGAGTGACTTTTATATGAAAATGTGTTCTCTCATTTACAATTTACGCCTTCTCATTGCTACTAAAATAAAGACCAAGTTGCTTCATATGGTATTGTTTAGAAGTCCTTGACGTAGTCTTCTAGTTTCCCTTAACATGTCAGGCATCTTACATCATACACTCCTTCCCTGGACTTCAGGCGCACTGGCTCTCTTCCAGTTTCTTAAATCCAGTTCCTTTCCTAGGATCTTTTCATAGGTTTTCTCTTCCCAGAAAACTCTTCTTTTATTCTTCCCTTTTACCTAATCTATTCTCACTCATCTTTGGATCTGAACTCAAACATAACCTCCTCTGGGAAGACTTTCCCCACTTCGAAGAATAGGTTTGGTTCCTTTGTTATATATTATTATAGAACCATGTACCTTTCATTCAGAACTGTTACAACACCTGTTGTTTTAATTTATAATTTGGTAATGGCCTATTTCTCCCACCTCCAGGGGACTGCAACTCCATGAAAGCAGAATATAGTTTTGCTTAATATGCTAGCTTCAGGGTGTAAGGAAGTGCCTAGCATGAACAGGCCACCAATAAATATGCGTTGAGTAAATGAATGGACAATTTGGGCTTCAGTTTCTTCATCTATAAAATAGGGCTCAGTAAAATGGGGGAAATTGTAGATGCTGGTAATAATTTTAAAGAGGATGCTTATAGGTCAAATCATATAACATATTGTAAGCTGTAGGTCATTATTCCATTGTAAACTATTTAATATTAAAATGCTAACTCTTTTATTATATACATTTTGACAAGTGAATTTAAGTATTTAGGCTTAATAGAATGAAATCATTCCCACGAATTTATTGTATTTACAATTTGGCATTGAAAGAATCTGAAAACTCTGAACTCTTTTAAAACCATAGTTACAATGAAGATGATAATGATAAAGATGATTGGCAACATTTATTGAATACTCTCATAAATACCTTATCCTATAGGATACATAATGCTATTTTTTCCCATTTTACAGATAAGGAAATTTGCCCAAGGTTATTCCTATAATAAGTAGCAGAGCCAGATATGTTTGATTTCAAAGCTTATTTGTCAATTGTAAAATTTGCAAGCAACTCCAGAAAGTCTTTAAAAGTGCATAGAGTAAAGATATATTTCTTTGAGCTTATACAGTTCCACATTCTTCATTCGTAGTATATTACTTGACTCTTCCTTCATGGAGAATATTAAAACTGCCACATTATTCTCTTCCATATCCATATTCATCTATAATGTATTCACATTTTTTCTTACCATCAACCTGAGAGGAAGAAGTTACTCTTTCTTTCCTTGGATAAAATTACTATATGCACTTTTGTTCCAGGTTATTGGCTTTTGGTATCATCTAATTTTGCCATTTCACCCATCCTTCTGTTTTCTGATTTTCCCTTCTTGCATCCTTCTTCATAATTTGTAAGCATGCTTGAAGCTTTTTTATTTAAACAAACATATAAACCCCAAACCTCAAAATGTTTTTCTAATGCCCTCCAACTTTAGCAGTCTTGCCTTTACCATAAATCCTATCGCAATGGGTACAATTTATTTCTCTCCATTTCCTCCTCAATACTTTGAAGTATGGAATCAAACTTCACTATTAAAACTGCTTTCACCAATATCATCAGCGAATGTTCTGTATTCAAATCCATTGATCTGTTTTAGACCTAACTCTCTTTAATATTTCTCTAAAGACTTTGGAATTTTTATGAATTCTAAAACATCAAACTTTTCTGAGTCTCTTCCAACCCCTTTGTCACTCTTCTAAAAAGCTGCTTTTCGACTTTTCTTGCTCTGTACTGACCTTAAAATATTGTTACTCTCCAGAGGTTCATTTTAGCCCCTTTCGGTATTTCCTCTACATATACAAACACAGTACCTCTGCTTCTGTGGTTTCAATTACTGCCTTCAAGACAATAACTTGTATATTGTTTTTCAAGTTTTGGTTTTTCTACTAGGCTTCAGGTTTGTTTACAGCTACATACTGGTGATCTTCTCCTGTGTCCCATAGAGTTTTAAAAATGCAACATATCCAAAACAGAACTCTCTATCTTAGACTACCCAAATTTGCTGTTTCTTCTATAACTCTTGTCTTGGTCATGATGGAATTATCTATTATTTATTCAAATCAGAAAACTCAAAGTCTTTCTTATCTTTCTTGTTTTCACTTTCCTCTGAAATGTTTCTCAGACCTGCTGGATCTTTACTAATGCTTAGATAAGGCCCAGATGATTTTTCAAATAGACTGTTTCACTACCTGATATCTATCTAACATTCTTGCTCTCATTCTCCTCTTTTTAAAGTCCATCCTTCACACTGATGCCAGAATTACCCTTGTATAATATAATTCTGAGTATACTCTTGTTCTTAACAATATTCCATGGGCTGAAGTAACAAGTCCATTATGAGGCCCCAAACAATCTAAGCCTTGTCTCGCAGTACAGTTCCCTTCTAATATGATATTAAATTACTCACTATTCCCAAACTTCCTTCACTGTGCTCTTTCTTCCTAGAATGCCCATTCTCTTTCTTCTCCAGTCAAAATGCCTATGACTATTTCAACTGAAATAATTCCTTCTTAAAGCTTACTTTATGTCCTCTGAAAGAATTTGCTCTCCTCTGGGCACATATCGCAGTTAATATTTTGATTACAGTATAGATTATATGGTGTAGTAATCTCTAGCTTAAGTCTTCTCTCTATGTTTTTATGCTTTTTAGAGCCACAATGACTACCTTTCTGTCTCCATAATTCATTGCATACCAATTTCCATGTACACTGAAAGTGGGACTGAAAAGCAAAATGTAGAAATGGCTTTGAGAACAGGCTTCAAGTTCGACTTGTCCACTGGATCATTACAATGAAAAGGTACTGGCATGACCTATTACAATTGCTTTTCCTTCTTTAACCAGCCAATTTCTCTGGAAAAGATACATAATCAATGTTCGCTTAATTATTTAGTCAAATGTGGAATTTGTAATTGTTTGCCTTTTTCATATTCCATTCTACCTATTCACAATGCCAGTAAAGAATGGCTTTTTATAAATTAATCTGCAAAATAAAGAGTACAGTGGTTTGGGTAAACATTTTTGTGAAACGTTTTCCCAAGGAAACTGATTTTGGAAGCTAAGGCACTGCCTATTAAATATTGCTTTTCTTCCAGCAAAACAATAATTTTACATCATGTGGGATGGCAAGTTCTGGTACCTTGTCAAATTTTTATTTAAGTTTCTGATGTAATCCTCTGGTGCCAATTCAGTTGCTATTTTTAAATGAATTATTTTCTTGAACTGCTTTATAATTCCTTGGGTAATTTCTGCTTGTTATTAGCAGTTGAATAGTTGCGCCTGTGCATTCAGGGTTCAAGAAAATAGCAACTATCTGCCAAGAACCACAGACCTTAGCCCTTCATCTCTGATACTCTGACAGCGCCGCCTTCTCTAATGGAAGTATTAGTACGGGTGAGCATATTGTTGGCATTCGGTAGTGGAAATATTAACACCCTTCTGGCCCACAATAGGTAAATTAAATCTCAACATGTCTCTTGCCAAAAATAAACTAAAGAGAGGAGGTGCATCTTTAGACAGGATTAAGTAAACAGCAATAGTAAAAATTCTCCAAGCTAAAAATGGAGCAACACAAGTTCTCAAGAGGTTAAACCATTGAAAAAAAAAAAAATAACAGGAGAAAAAATACAGATCTCTGAAGAACTCACTCTAACAACTCACTTAACGAGCACATACTGTTTGTTCTCTTTGAATTTAGAGAGGTTGAAAGGTTCATTTCTGGAAACAGCTTGTCCTCAAGTTTTTTAATAGTTCACTTAAACTGAGAGTGGGGGAGTCATAGGATGAATACAATGGAAATACTCAACCTTTTCAGTGACCTTCTTTTGGTGCAATGATAAGAAACTGTCCAATGTGCAAATAAATCAAGTCTCTACTAAGTTTTCTGAGTGACACTTAATAAATGGCATTGCACTTTGAAACTTGTCCCTATAACCTCTAAATGTCTGATTATTCGGAAAAAAAGAAATTACACGGTAAAGTAGAAACATCCAAGCATGGTGAATTAATTAAGTACTGCTATTTACCATAATAAAACTATTTAGGATAGTTTTATTTACATGCTTAACATGGAAATAGCCTAGAGAATCTATGTAGGAAGGCTGTAAAGCACAGTGGTTAAGATCAAAAGCTCTAACTACTGGATTGAACTCTAGCTCTTCTATTTACTAGTGTCACATTGGGCAACTTAACCCCTGTCAGCCTCAACTTCCTCTTAGGTAAAATTGGAATAATAACAGTATTTGTCTTATAGGATTATTGTGGATATTTAAAAGAGATGGTACTAAAGAGCGCTGAGTAAAAATTACGTTTTTATACTTAAAATAGTAAGTGACTTAAATAGATTTTCAACATCTGTTTAGGAAGAGACAGCTCACTATAAGCAGAATTATGCTTCATTATCAGAGGTCAGAGAACATTGAAGTCTATCCAGAGAATCTTAATTTATAAGAAAGAAAACTGAGCAGTATTACAAGCTTCATTCAGATAAAGATTTTTAAATGAAATAGTCCATGAACTTTACAGAAAAAAAAATTAGTTGAGACATTTAAATGTCTTTTAAATAGAACAAAGTACATCTTAAGAAAACAATAATAAATTGCAAAAAAAAAAATTCTACCAGTTGATGTTTTAGAAACTTTAGAAAGTTGTCCCCTAAGAAAATTGTGCTTTAGAGATATTATAGAGATTCGGTTTTCACCTTCACAATTAGTCTTTAAAAATTTTTAATGGCTTTGTTGAGATATAATTCAAATGCCATACAATTCACTCGAAGTGTACAATACATTGGGTTTTAGCATGTTCTCAGAGTTATGCAGCCATAACCACAAAAAGAAACCTCATATCCATTAGCAATCATTTCCCATTTTCCCCCAACCACCCCTAGCCCTAGGCAACCACTAATCTTTCTGTCTCTATAGATTTGCCTATTCAGGACATTTCTTATAAATGGAATCATACAATATGTGGTCTTTTGTGAATGGCTTCTTTCACTTAGCATATTTTCAAAGTTCATTTGTGTTGTAACGTATTAATATTCAATTCTTTTATTATCAAATAATATTACATTGGGTGGATAGACCACATTTTATTTATCCATTCATTATTTGATGGCCATTTGGGTTATTTATCCTTTTTGGCTACTACGAATGATGGTGCTATGAAAATTAATGTATGAGTGTTTGAATGGAAATACTTTTCATTTATCTTGGGTATATACCTAAGTGTGGAATTGTTGAGTCATTATGGTAACTCAGTGTTTAATGTTTAAGGAACTGACAAGTTGTTTCCCAAAGTGGCTGCACCATTTTACATTTCCATTTTACATTCTTGCCAACACTTATTATTATTCATCTCTTTGACTACAGCCATCCTACTGAATATGAAGTGGTATCCCATTGTGGTTTTCATTTGTGTTCCCCTAGTGGTTAATGATATCAAGCATCTTTTAATGTGCTTATTGAACAATTGACTGCTTTCTTTGAGGAAATGTCTATTCAGATCCTTTGACCCTTTAAAAAATGGGTTATTTATCTTTTTGTTGTTGAGTTGTAACTGTATTTATATATTCTGATACAAGTCCCTTATCAGATATATGGTCTGCCAAATTTTTCTCTTAATCTATGAATTGTTAAATTCACATTTGAACAAACTTTCTATTAAATAATCAGTTCAGGAATGACAAAATAATAATTAGGTTAATATTTTAAGTCTTACTTGAATAAAAAATAATTAGAATTTAGTAAAAAATTATTTGCAGATTTTGGCTTTTCTTATATATCTAAATCAAGAAAAGTGGTTAAATAGAAATAAGAACCTGTCTTTTCCAGAATGTTCTTGAAACATGAGCAGGAACTGTGATTGATCTCAATGAAACCAATCAATTGTAATTGATTTTCTTACCTATCATTCTCTTTTTAATTCATTCAACTGTACAAGGCCATGGAGATCATAAAGATAATAGATGATTCCCTCAAATAACATAATTTAAAAGTTAAAGTGATTCATTCAATGCTAAATAATTACTATGTCCCAAGTATTATTAAGCCCTTGGGAAACAGAAATACTAAGATGATCTATTTTGCCCTCAGTAGCTCTCAGTCTAATGTAAGTGAAATTACATTTTTCACATGTTACATGTAAACACTTTGCAACAAAATGTAATTTATAATGTAATAGAGCACTGTACTAGGTAGAAGTGGTCAATTCTAGGATCTACAGAAGACGCCCTACAAAAAAGGAAAAAGCTCTCAGCTAAACTAACAAAATAACATTTTTTATTTCTCTTCCTTTCCTTTCCTTCCCTTCTCTTCCCTTCCCTTCCCTTCCCTTCCCTTCTTCCTTTCCTGTCCCTCCCTTTCCCTTTCCTTTCCTCTTCCTTTTGCTCTCTCCCTCTTTCATCTTTATTTATTTCTATCTATCATCTATCTATCCAACCATACCCCACCTATTTATCTGTCATCTATCAAGGAACAGTGGCCATCAGACCACACATTAATTAATGGAAGACACCATGAAACTGAAGAGAATCTTCAACGTGAGCGGTATGAAAAAAATATAGAATTCTAAGAAAATTAGAGCTTTGTAGACTGAAAGGAAGCTAGCAACTCTTATAAATAGTAAGAAAAGAAAACACTTTGCCCTCTTTTCCCACACCAGAAGTTTTATAAATTTATAATTTTAAAATAAACCTAAATAAATCAGTTTGAAAGCCCTTTGTGTCACTCTCTTTCCTACTTTCCTCTTCCATCAGAACCTGCGGAGAGAATTCAGAATAGAACTGGGTTCCACAGTTCTTCTTTAACTCTAGAGATTGTAGACTTTCTTCATGGCATCAGTGAGCTGATGCTATCAAGACAGATTTAAAATGTCTCTTTTCTTGGCTTTGAATATGAAATAAAAGCCAAGGAAGAGCTGCTTCCTCAAACCAGAGCCAGCTACCACACTTGTTCCCTTATGCTTTTCTGTAACTAGAAGACATCATTAACCCACCCTTAATCTCCCACACCCATGCATTCTCCTGAGGAAATGTCTAGAAAATATATAAGGGGTAGTTTTTTCTCCCTTTTATTCTTATAATTATCATTGACATATTAATTGCATACCTACTATAAGCAAGTTATTTTACACGTTGCATATTTCAATACTAAAGGATATGGTTCAATTTTTAAGGAACTTTTTTCTTTTGAGAGAAGTAGAGAATTTTACTTTTCCATATTCATGTTCTTTTGTTATTTCTTTAAGAACAATAGACTTTTTATTTAAGAAACTGTAACTATTAATTGAACTTCAAGTTTAGTATGGCAGACACAATTAATTATAGTTTACATTTGTTTAAGGTTTATATTCCTAGTTTACATTTACCTAAATTTAATAGCTATTGAAACTGGAAACAAATAGAAATTCTACTAAATTAATCATATAGTTCCATATGTTTTTCTCTTCAAACAAATTTTTCTCATCAGTAATATCATGATTGTTATGTAATTCGTACCTGGAAGTTAAAAGTCCAAGTGCCTCTAAAGGGTGAGAAAATTTCCATCTTCTCAAAATGATGTGTATTTCTGAAACAGTTTTTTCATCCCATCCAGGGGCACTACCCAGCACCAAAGGAAGGGAGCAGTTTTCATTATTGCAGTAGAAACGATAAAACCATAAGTATCTTCTCTTTTCCACAGAGAGTCTGCAAAACCAGATTGGAAACTGTAATTTATTGTAGTTTTCTACACTAACAAATGTTGCCGTAAACACACAACGTAAAATCTTACCCGTTTTTAAATTCTATTTTAGTTTATTTTTTCTAAAGTCCTTTATCTTCTTGGAACAGTTTGATAGGTTATTTCATGAGCTTATTTTCCCCTAATTTTATTCTTTTATAGAAAAAAATTTAAAAAATTAAAAATTAAAAAAGAAAACAAAAAAAATTTCCTTCAGATAATTCACATTTATTTTTCCTAACTGTTAAACTTGTTATTATTTTTTTTTTTAAATGTCATTTTAGTTGGCAAAAGCTCTGTTTCCTTCAGGGCAAACCAAATTTATCTGAATCCTGCAACATATACTACTTAGAAGGAGGTAAACAACCATTTACTCTCTTACTTTCTTTACAAATTAACTTAGACCAAAGTGGACCTGTGAAGAAATGGCATATTTTAAAGATAAATTCCCTCGCTTCAAGTTTCATCAGAGTTCAGAAAATTCTTTGCTCTAAATCTCAAAAACAAAGATCTCAGTTCATCCCTGGATTCTGGCTTTGTGTTCTCAGAGTTCACTGGAAATTTGGATTTAAAATGCATTAAAAGTCCAAGTTTATGGACAGAAGATCTAAATCTATAACTAAAGCTATTGACTCACTGACAGTTTATCATGTGTTGCTCACACTCCTGCAGAGGCATTCAGAACCATAGTTCAACTAAAGAAAAGCATTTTTCACATGACAATGACAGCTCTTGAAAACTGTCTTCTCTGAACTGATGATACTTTGCTGTTCAGCTCAAATTAGCTAAGACTCCCAACAATGGCAATGAGAAATATTAAAAATTTTAAAAGTCAATGATACTCTACAATTTCTTTTAAAGCCATCTTCATCTGCAAAATGAAATAATTGGGTTATAGATCATTTCAAAGGTATGTCTGGGCTCCTTTCCTGTTTGTTACTACCTTTTTCACCAGAAAATTTGCAGAAGAAAAAAATCCCAAAACAAAATTTTGCTAAATTACTAAAACAAATTATTTTGTTCTGATTAAAATCTTTGTCCCTCAATACCAAATAATTTTTTCCCTATCAACTTATTTTATTGAAGCATAATTTACATAAAAGGAAATGCACAGATTCGGTTTAAACGTTTTGACAAATTCATATGTAGGATAAAAACCACAATCTTATCAAGATATAAAATAGTTTTCTCATGCCACCAGAGGCAAACTCTGGTATGATTTCTTGCACTCTATATTAATATTGGGCTTATTTCACTCAGTAAAATATTATGAAAATTATCCACGTGGTTGAGTTAATCAGTATATCTTTGAGAAGATCACATTTAAGTAAAAACCTACAGAATGAGACAATTCAGTCATGTGAAGAAGTGGGGAAGGAGTACTTCAGGTAGAGGTGAACACCAAATAAAAAGCTCTTGATATGGGAGAAATATATTTAAAATATATGCAGGAGACATATCACTGGCTTGAAGTGAACGAGGAAAAGAGCAATACAAGTTGAAATTAGAGAGCAGGGCAATAATAAGATTACCCAAAACTGAACTCTTGATCATACTCACTATCTTTCCTACTCTTCCACCGGAAAGTGACTCAGCACCTGTTTTGATCAATTCAAACCTTGGATTCTCCATTGACTTAATTGAGTCCCTGGTTTCTCACGTGGCTTATCCCCTAATTGCTATTTATCATCAAGTCATGTCTTCTCAACTGCTAAAATATGCCTCTCAAATCTAGCCATTTCTTCCAATGTCCACTGCCATCACCCCAGTTCTTGCCACCATGACCTCTTGTCTTAAATATTACACTAACCTCCTGGCTGTACTGCTTGCTTCCACTCTTCCTTTCCAATCCATTCTTCAACTTGTGATCAAAGGGATCGCTGAAAAAAATTATTCAGATCCCAAGACTCCCTTGTTTAAAAACTTTAAATGATTTCTCATTCTTGGAATAAAATGTCTTATCATGTTATAAATCTTATTACAGTATTTTTATAAAGAGTTCCTTTCTTAGCTTTCTGCTTTTGGCATGTTATTAATGAGCACAATCAGCTGTGGCTTAGATATTGCCAAGAAGTGAGTACAAACACCACTAATTCTCTTATAGTTCTTTCTGGGGTTTTGGTTTTATTCAGAGAATTACCGCTGGACAAAATTAAAGCATTCTTTAGTTACTAATATCATGCTATTAAAACATGATTTATTTCTGTACTTTAAAATCTGCTAGATAATTAAATTTTGCTTTTTTCTGTTTACTCCAACAACTTTATATCTACTTGAAGGATGGTTAAGCAATGGTTTATCCCTGTTAAGTGCTGATATATATCTAATCACTCTGCTTTGTTATTTGAACGGAATGATTTCTAATCTTTTTATTTTCCTGTGATTAAAGTTAAAGTTGTTTAATACTTCAGGAAAAAAGAAACTAAAGCAAAACACATTGCAGCATTATTCACAGTGACCAAGACATGGAAACAACCAAAGTGCCCTCGACAGATGATTGGATAAAGAAGACCTGGTACATATATACAATGGAATATTAGCTATAAGAAAAGATGAAATACAGCCATTTGTGACAACATGGATGGATCTTGAGGTTATCATGCTAAGTGAAATAAGTCAGACCGAAAAAGCTGAGGACCCTATGATGTCTTTCATATGTTGGCTATAAAACTGAAAGCAACAAACGAACAAGACAAAGAAAAACTCATAGACACAGACAACAATTTAGTGGTTACCAGAGGGAAAGGGGGCACAGGGGCGAGATAAAGGTAAAGGGAGTCAAAAATATGGTGACAGGAGGAGATTTGACTTTGGGTAGGAACATGAAATGCAACATCCATGTGACATTATTGAGTTGTACACTTGAAACCTATATAATCTTATTAACCAATGTCACCCCATGACTAGCAGGCAGCATTCGCTCACAAGACCTGGGTCACTCACAGTAAGGGAGACTGCTTCTGTGAAAGCCGGGCAATATGTTTTAAACACTCTTTCGGTGGTTCTTCAAGATTGCTTAAATTTTCTTCAGAATCAATTTTCATAGACTCCCACTCGGTAGCTGGAAAGTCAATCTGAAATAAAGAAATGGTTTGCCACATGCCGAATGACTCAAAAGTGCATTACTAATTTAATAATGTCCATGTTAGATTTGTACAAAACAAGAAAAAATCCTACATTTCATGTGCTATGAATTATTTAAAAATAAATTTTAAAAAATATTAGGGTTTGGACATGATATTTAAATATACATAGTATTTAGCAAATCCTCAATTATTTATAAAATTGGCATAAATTAGTATTCTGTAATGTCTGAGGAAAAGTGAGAAAAATAATAATAGATGGATTTTTTATAAAGTTCAATATGTTATGTTTTTACTTAATGTTGAAATTATAGCCTTTCTATATTTTGGCGTGAAAATGTATATCTATTATTAAATGATCAAAATTATAGATGGTAATTATACTTTTTAAATGTATTTACTTGGGAAAAAAAAGAGTTTATGTCAGTCTCTGCTTCATGAAAGTCATTGAGCTATTTTGTGTAGACACGAAGGTGAAATCGTCTCTGGTAAAGACCTGTTTTGCAAGTATATATGCAATGGAATAGTTTTGCACTGGCTCTGTAGTTCAGATTTATAGACAGGACCAGAATGCAGGCCTGCTTATTTTAAAATAAATAGGCAGTCAAAAAGTACAGAGCTGAAACCACTTGGACAGGGATAGTATAACCTTTTCATGGCTTAGAAGACAAAATGAAAGATTAGGTGACTTGTTCACAGTCAGATAGTTTTTTTGTTAAAGAGCTAAGACTAGAATCCAGATTTCCTAACTCTAGGTCTAATGTCTTTTTCTCCAAGACGCATACTGACTCCTTCACTCAAACAGTGGTTGCAGAACTTGCTTCTAATTTTCTCACCATCTCATAATATTTAGGTTAAAACATTCTGCTCTGAATTTAGCTGTAGATAATTAGAATGATACTGGTTATTAAGGGTTTTAACTTTAATACCTTAATAACTCATTGTATTTTATATATTTCATCACCAAGTAAAAATATCCTGAGACGTTTCCTTTATGTCTATACCATTTGCAATTACATTTTGTAAAAATAAAATGATCTAACTTTTTCACACACTGTTGAATATTTACATGCCCCTTCACCCCCTGCCAGCTTCTGTAAGATAAATTCAGTTATGGCTCCAGATGGCTAATTGGAAATCTATGCTGCTGTTAAATACTTGAAACTTTTCTTCAGATCCCACTTACCAGCATCTATGTTCCTAAAGCAGCTTTCCCCTCATCTGAGAAGAACCAAGGAGAGTCTCATCTGATAGTCCCTCTTACTCCTCCCACACACATCACTGCCACTAATAAAGATCCTGATAATCATGAATTTATATTGACAAAGTTCTAGCAATGATCACTTGGGAGATTTTTTTTTAAGCTGAGGTGGTTTATATCTGGCAAGAAATGGTCTGGAAAAAAACACATTCATCTTCTAAAAGAAAGGTAGTTGTCCTGTTACAATGGAACATTTGCTGATCAGTGTGCTATCACATTGAGTGTCTGTGATTGTGCCAAGATCACACCTCAACAACTACTTTTATCCTTGTGTCTGCAGGTTAGAAGTGGATCGTTGGCTACCATCTGATGGGGACATCCTCCCTCCTTCAGATTGGAAGGCACATTTTTTTCTTAGTATTATTTTCATCTTTTGTTTTTAACATCTTGTTGTTCATCTTGCTAAAAACTTTGTCTTTCATATTCTTCACTTCAAACCTCGAAATTTAAGAGCCTAGAGACTCCATTAGCTTCTCTAGAGCTGCGATCCTCACCTGAGGGCAATTTTATCCCAACTCCTGCCCACAACATTTGATAATACCTGGAGGCATATTTGATTGTCAGAACTAGGGAGGTGCTACTGGCTTCTAGTGGGTAGAAGGCAAAGATGCTGCTATATAACCTACAATGCACAGAACAGCCCGCACAACAAAGAATTGTCTGGTCTAAAATGTCAGTACTGTCAAGGTTGAGAAATCCTTTTCTAGAGTACTGGCCAGACAGTAATTCCAGATTTTCCCTATAGAGCTGGCAAGTCCATATTCCCTGCATTTCTATGTATGGGAGTGGCCATTCAGATATCTGACCAGTATGATAATTTATAATCATGAACAAATAAGAAGCTCTCAGCAGTAGGAACCAAAGCCTGGAATCATTAACCACTTTTCATTCATGATCATAAATCACAGAAAGTAGAGAGACTTCAAGAAAAAAACAAAAGTATAATAGATGGATTTTGTTTGCAGTTTCTCTTCCACTACTCAGCTAATTGCTAGTCATTTAGGAAATGTACAATAGGAGAGATTTTAAGGAACATGACCCAGTGCAGAGGCAGGTGTGAGTAAGGTACCAACTTAATATATACCAATGACTGCTTTTAGCCAATGAACAAAATGAATGCACATAATGAGTATATTGATGGCAGCACTCCATCCATCTCTTTCCTTCATGATTGTGTCAGATGGGGAATAGTTTGAAATTGCTATTATGTAAGCTGGAATAAAAGTACTTTGAGAATATGGAATGCAAAATAAAAGCTGTGAAGATTTTATAAATCTCAGTGGCTGAAGGAAGAGAAGACTATTAAAATGTGTGATCCTAGAAGAAAATTGTTTCTGTAATTGACAACGAGCTACTTATCAACCAGTATTTGCTATGTGTACTTTAATATCATAGCCTGGCACTTACCTGCAGGGTCACTGGGGATGGCTGACTTGTATCCCAGACTCCTGGAGCTATTATTTCTATGGGAGGCTCACTCTGTAATGTCATGCTAAATAGCATAGACCCAAGAACGACTTTGCTGCAAAAGACAATACATACAGACAGACAGGCGTCACTTCATGAAGGAAACTATTATTATCTATAAATGTCTTCTTTTGGAATATAAACATAATCAGCTATTTTAGCAGCTTCATTCAGTAGCAGGAAGAGAAATACAATATTCTATAAACCTAGGCACTGATTAATAGTTCATCTCTAATACACCACATGCATGCTATGTTCATAGATGCCTACATTTATTTTCCACATGACCAAGTTGTTTCCACAATGGTTTTGAACAGGCAGCATTTATTCTTAATTTCCAACGGTGTTGATTACAAAATGGGACTAAGAATTTCAAATTTATATTGTTGGAGTTATGACTGCCTTAAGTCAATAAAGATGTTAACTCTTTAGAATATTTTTTCCCCCACATAGTAGCTAAATTCCCTGGGCATCTTTAAAGATATGAGTTCTAAATTTATAGAGAAAAGATTAAAATTAGTATATAATCTGCAGAATCAAAACAGTTTTGGGACTTCACAGGAGAAATACTTCTTTATGCATAAATAGAAAGATTATTCATATTCTGAATCATTGAAATATATTGTAAATTACCATAGTAAGTGAGAATGCATACAGAAAAAGACTTTAAAGAGGAAAAATTCATGGATGGTTTTAACAGCTTCAGTATTAATCAGTAAAAATCCACAGTTTCTTACAGGAATTAAAAAAGAAGCTATACCTGGCTGTATATATGAATTAAATTATTGTAAACTGTTCCAGAGAGCACCAAGAACAGTCTTTAATTCTAAAATAGCAAATTAAAATGTAGAACTGAAAGTGAACAAAATTAATTTTAAGTTTATAAAGAACTTTAAGCATCAGATGATTTTTGAAAACAACACAGAATTCTATCTTGCTAGCTAACAGACAATATACAAAATATGGGAAAAACCAGCAAATAAAGCTTTTCATGAAAACTTTGGTTTTCTTAGGCTTGCCTTCTTCATTTTTCATATATAAAGATATTTTTAGCAAGTATCTGCCCAAGGGAGTATAATTTGTAAAAAACTAATGGGCAAATATTTTTATATAAACCAAGTATACTCTTCTAACAGAATGAATTTTGAGTCTTCTTTATCCTTTTGTTCCAACCCTTTTTTTTTTTTTTTTTTTTTTTTGGTATACTACTATTAGGAGGCCAGTATTAGCAAGATAAAAATGAGTTTAATGGGGTGAAGGTTAGAAAATTATTAATGTGACTTTCCTTTTTGCCTTTTGAAGTATATAATCTTCCTCCAAATAGTTTGAAGTATCCATGTGCTCAGGGAAAACTTTGTATTCGTTTTAGTCAGCATGAAAAAGGAAGAAGGAGAAAGTCTGACACGAACTCAGAGGGCACAGCACTCATAGAAAATATGGTAAAGGGTTAACAGGAGTGCGGGAGAAAGGTGTGGTATGTTGGATGGAGAAAGTGTCAAAGAAAAGGCCACCAATTTCTGGCAATTTGGG
Source organism: Eonycteris spelaea (assembly GCA_003508835.1). Classification (NCBI taxonomy): domain Eukaryota; kingdom Metazoa; phylum Chordata; class Mammalia; order Chiroptera; family Pteropodidae; genus Eonycteris; species Eonycteris spelaea. Next base: position 6,663,335 of record PUFA01000053.1, read on the forward strand.
ATGGTGGGAAAATGAAGACAGAGAAGGAGGGAACAGGGTGAGCTTGGCCAACATAGGTGTCCCAATTTCCCCCTCTCCTGGAATGCCGTTGGGTGGGGGGAGTGTTAGATAAGTGGGTATAGCACAATGTTGAAGGCAGAGTCGTGTGCTTTTTGCATGCTGTATTTCAGATCCTGGAAGGAAATCACCTCTTGAGCTGCTCCTGTACCACCTTGAGGCATGACTTTAAACTTGAGACTATGTAACAGATAGGCAGAAGGAACTCCTGAGTTTAGCTTTGTTGGGCCTTCTTTGGTTTTTGTACAGAAAAGATGAGATCTAGAAACAGCTAAAGATATCTGAATGAGAGTTCTCAGAAGAGGAATTATGCAGTGGGGATAAGGGACCTCTATGATAAGGGTGGGGATAAGATGCTGAGGTCAAATGGGATTCACAAGTTAACCTCAGATGGGTCTGTGGTGCCTGCAAGAGCCCACATCACCCAGGGAGTATCAATAACCAATCACAAGTTACTCTAGCTGTTATAAGCAGTCACCGGCTTAAAAAAAAAAATGCCTTTGTTTTGAATATTAGAAGTCACCAGGCCAAAGAATCTGTTTCTTTTCTGATCCTTTGTATCCAAATACTTCTTAGGAAGAGAATTTGAATGTCAGGAAGATTATTGAATGACTAAGCATTTTATCCAAAAGAAACTGAAAACTTCTAAAAAGACTATTTAAATTACTGAATTGACTGAATTTTTGTCATTAATGGAAAGTTTTTTATCTCCTTGCTAGTTACAGGGTGGGTCATGAGGAAAAGTATGCTATATTACTTGCATTTTTTTTTTTTTTTTTGCATTTAAGTTGTGTAATGACTTATATTTGTGTACTTACTACATTTTTATGTCTTGGTCATGCTTCCCTCTGAAAAAATGAGTGGTCTAAGCTGATTCCTACAGAGGACAAGATGACTCAAGATAACTGTCAGTATCTATTATTCCTCTCCTTGAATAGAGACTGGATCAACAGTCACCATGACCTTAACCCTGAGGTATATAGGGCAGAATGAAGTCAGAACACTTGACTCAGGTATATGTATAAGGGCATGTATCAAGGAAAAGGCATAGGGAGAGTGAACTTCTAGCTGTCCAACCGAGGCCGATACATACTTTAAGGCATTTCAAGGAGGAAAGGATGTTTGGCACAATTCTTTGAGCTCTCTTTATGTTAGATATTAGCAAACTTATTATCTGATAATAGACTTCACCTAAACATCTTTTTAGGTATTGCAAGCGTGGTGGACAGAACAAATTTCTATAGACTTCTGTAAAGAGAAAATATGAGAAAGGTGATTAGTGGAATTAAGATTAGAAGAGTGTTAATTTTTCTCCCTAGGAGATTGTTCATTCAAGGTGAGTAAATCTGCATTAAAGGAATTTACCACAATTTAGAAATGCTAAGTAACTAGCACACTATTTATTTTGAATTTAATTAGGGAAAGTAGCCCATAAACATTATTGAGGTGAGGATAACACTTTCTTATTGTAGTAAGGAGGCATTGTGAATACAGTATAGATGCAGTAAAAAATCCTTTCTGTAAAAGAGAGGATTATAAAACTTCTGTGGGCAAAATTTTACTTTTGTACTTGTGAAATATTTTTTATAGGCCTGAAGGTAAGTTTACGTGCTTGAAAATGTCGGTTTATTTTTATTCGTAGACATCCTTTCATGTCGCCATAACTGATATATCTGAGTTTGATCAGATATATCTGGAGACCACAAAAATAGGAAACTTTTAATTCTGCATATTTTCAGATTGTATGCTATGTTAGAAAAAAATAAAGATGAAGTGCCTATTATAACTCCACGTGGCCAGGTATGGGCAATTCAAACTATAATACATGAGATCTAATAGCAAATGTTTATGGGTAAGGGTCATTGTGTGAAAGAAATGAAATTGAGTGGCCTATTTGCTATACTCTGGAGATATCTGCATCAAATGAATTGGTTCGAATCTCTGCAACTTGGGGCAATGAGCACAGTGGGAGTCATGGGATCTCCCCCATTGCCCCAATGATGGATTTCTGTTTTCTTTAAAAGAACTGGATTTCTTTACATTGTTCAGCCCAGAAAAGAGGTAGATTTTCTGATTTTCATGAGAAATGGTATGTTGGAATTCTATTTACAACAGCTTATTTAAGTGCTCTTTGAAATAAGTAGTGTTTTTTGATGTGGTGTCTCCTCATTCACAATTCTGACACTTTCTCTTAGGAAAACACAACCTAGTGCCAGTCCCAAAGAGCATTACTTAAAAATGACCACGGTCTATGACCACTTGCATATACAATGTTTGCCAGTGGTAAGTGATATATGACAAAACAACATGGAGGCAGTATTCTTGCTATTATAACCATCTAGAAAAAGGCCATGAAGATTAGTTTGAAAGACAAAAATATTCCAATCATTTTATACTTTTAACATCTATTGATTGACTATTATGTGCAAAGTAGGACATCAGATGGTGGGGAAAAAATGGAATGGATCAAATGTTTTCAGTGAAATATTATTCTACAAACATGCTAGACCTTACAAACACTGCAGTTGGAACTTTAAAGAAACTCACTCACGGAAAAAAGGACACCTGCCATGCTGATCCTAGAGAGAAAGTAATGGAAGTTCTTAGCCCACATATCAGATTTTTGAAATATCTGCTAACAGCAGTAGATATTACTTTCAGGAAAAAACTGTTTCTTATAGACTCTTGAAATTCTACTTCTGTTCTAAATCTCCTATAGGGATTGATTTTTTTTCCCCAAATTCAATTCAGTAAACAAACCTCTAGTGATTACCTATTTATAAGAGGTATTATGTAGGATGATGGACATTACAAGGATAAATCCATTTTCTGTCCTCAAGAAATATATACGTGGGAATGGGCTACAGCATGAAAGTAAATAATAGAGCAGCACGCGCGCGCACACACACACACACACACACACACACACGCACACGCACACACATCCCAGGTCAGAATTAATCCAACAAAAGCAATTTAAAAAATTTATCATGATTGTATTGATGTTAACTTGTTTATATTGACTAAAGGTAGGAACTGAAAACCGGTGAAGAATTTTCTTAACATAATTATATTATCAGATTAAAAAAAAAAATAACAGGGGAAGGAACAGTGCTTAAAACAGCAATATTGATTCTAATTTTTCAAAGGTCCTGTATTTTACAATTTGATTCTAAAGCAAGTCTTGCCATATGAAAAATAACTAAACTGATTACTCAAATAACTTTTTCCTTAATAGCATGGATAATCATGCAATTAGCTTTATCAAATATTCTAGATATTAGTAGTTCTAAATCCTTATGGTTATCATTAGTTAATTTTGCAATGGCCATCAGTTCTAATAGAATATCTTAACTCATAGTTGGCTTTCTTTACTGAAAACAATATCATCTTAAAATTGCCAAATATTTCTTCTTGGTAATAAAAAGTCAGTAAACCAGTTACAACATGTAATTTTACTTCAGCCCAAATCCCATGATTTATATTGTTTCTAGACAACAGTATTGAGCTAAATAATTTTGAAGTACTAAATGCAGAAAAATTGGCTAGTTAGGAAGGAAAAGCAATTATAATAGGCCGTGCCAGTACCTTTTCATTGTAATGATTCAGTAGACGAGTTGAACTTGAAGCCTGTTCTGAAAGCCATTTCTACATTTTGCTTTTCAGTCCCACTTTTAGTAGTCATGATTTATATTGAGCTACCTTGATTTTAGGATAAAATCTTTTTAATTTGCACATTATTCCATATTTTGCAAGATATTTAGTTCCCAGGAGGTCTTTATTGAGATGAGAGCTTTATTAATCATAAATTAGATACTCACTCTTTTGGAAACAATGGAAGGGAAGTCCAGGCCAATAATTCTGCATTGTTGGTTGCACAGAGAATCCCAAACAGTTTTATAGTGAGCATAGATTCCCTTGGAAGTGACTTTATTTCAAGAGGAAAATTGATCCTTAAAATAAAAAAGTAAGTTATCTACCAGATTACAATGATATTTCATAAATATTTCCTTATAATGGCATATGATAAAATTATTTAACTATATGAATTGAGGCATCCTCTTTAACTTTTGTGTTTAATCTTGTAAAGATGGAAATACAGCAGAAGTATGTAGAGTAATGAGACTGGTTACTCAATCAATGGGGATTGTCACAATTCTAATTTTTACATGTAAGCTTTTTAAAAAAATTACAATAACTTGGATATTTACTATTTATAAGCACAGAGGAAAGAATGGTTAACATTGTCTTAGAGAATGAGAAAAGGCAGCAAATAACTTGAAATGAGTCTTAAAGAGGAAGTTTGCTATAATCAAATGAAGATTTATAAAAGAATATTCTAAGAAGAGAAAAGTGCATGGGCAAGGCATACATGCATTAAAAGATTAAGTATAGCTGATAAACGATAAGTGGCTCTTTGTGGTTAGAACAAGGGACATGGTCAAGTTGTGAGGAAGTTATGTAGGATACAATTAGAAAGGTAGGTGGTTGCCAAAATGCTTAAGAACTGTGTATACCAGGCAAAGAAATTCAAATTTTTTCCTAATGGCAAAAGAAAATATTTTAACTAGAGTCAAAAGTATGGAGAGCTGTTTACAATTTTAAATGTGGACTATTCTGGTTTATAATGAGATCTTAGGAACTTGGGGGATGATTGCTGAAATGCAATAGAAATACAGTTTTTAGATGTGTTAAGGTGAAGGAACTCCACACTTAAACCTTAGAGCCTCCAGATAAGTATCTCTTTGTGAGACAAGGAAATAAAAGACATATTTTTTTTTGAGGCTAATACAGGGGAATATTTTTACTAGAAGATGAGAATGCTAGAGAGAAATAAAAAAATTGGAACAGAGACAAGAAGATAGGGGAAGATTCATGGAAAAAGTTTCACCAAAGAATGGAAAGAAGAGAGGAGTGACTGGAAGAGCAATTGGGTAGCTTGTATTAGATGATATCTGATGGTGTTACGTATGAGGATTATGAACAGAATCCACTGACCTTGAAATTCCCAATTGAACTTTGATGTCAATTTGTTTAAGTAGTGTGTGATTATTAAGCAGTGTGTGATGACCAAAGGCTATTGTCTAGCTGGAATGTGCTGACTAAGGTCAGGCCAGCTGAGGCCCCAGGAAATAGTAAGCATCTTTTTTCTTAAAATAAAAAGGGTAAGCATCTTTTATCTCTTAAATAGTAAGCATCTTTTTGACTGTCTAATCTGGATACTAGGGAGCAGTCCTTACTCGGGGTGTCAAATAAGACATTGGAGATCCCCTTTTGTGAGTGGCCTGAGGGACAAGGAGGAATTAATTCAGCCCAGTGACCACACTGATCTTGAGGAAGTACACATCCCTCTCTTCAACATGCTGTTCCTAGAGATGAAGAGGTCCAGATCCAGTGTGGGTAGTAAGCAATTGACATGAGGAAAGACAGGAGAACTATTTTAGAGGTAAAATGAATAATTAATATTTGACCTACAGCATATTAGTGGAATAGGACAATGAAGAACTAAAGATGATGTCTAGGCTTCTAGATTATGTTATAGTGGGTACTTTAACTGAGCTATGTAGTTTAGGGCATGATGTCATTTAATTAATAATAACTCTGGGGTGTCAATATGTCAATAAGCTTCGTGTGGAGAAGATGATTCAGAGGTTTGCATCTGGATATATCTGCATTCAAGTATTGGTTCTATGACCAATAATATGTTCTTCCTTGAGAAACAAATTTAACCTTTCTAAGCCTTATTTTTCCTTATTCATGAAATAGAACAAATATTGCATTACATGATATCTGGCAGTTTGTATATCAGCATTCTATTCCTTAATCAATGGAGTGAAGAAATTCTATTTTTCCAGATTAACAAAGTCTAGATTATTGAAAATTAAATTGTTACATGTTAAGATGGCTAAAACTAAAAGTCTTTTCTTTCATATATTTAATACTCAATACTCATTTAAGATAATATGGGCATATTTCGCAGCTTAAAAGAAGCTCTGAAACTCAATATAAGATGTTAATGATCGTGGAGAATGCACAGTAACATCTTGAATATTATCTCTTTTACCTGTGATTGACTTTCTATTCAGTTTTCATATTTCTGTTAGGATGGGAGCTATAAATTCATTTTATTCCTCACATAATCTAGAATGTTCTTTTTTTCCCATTGAGCCTGGCTTCTTCATGTATAGCTTCACTTATTAGTAAGCTTTTCATATAAAAATGACAAAAATTTGATAAGTTACAGTGGATAGTTACTGCCAATCTCCTTTCTGTCATTTTTATTAATAAAAATAAATTCTTCTGGGGTAAGAATGCATACTTTCTAAATAGTTATTTATTTCTTGAATACATATGGATTTTTAAAGCCCAAATAATCTCACATTCACCGAAAAATCTTTTTAACTTCTACATGGCTATTGAAAAAAAAAAATCAAAGGAGTAAACTTTTATATAAAAAAGGAAGAAAAATACTTTAAGACACAATTCAATAATTGAAGTCAGATTGCTTCTTTTTATCCAAGCAGCTGACATAGAACTCAAGTTTTAACCATATGTTTGCCTTACTCTACTATTAAAAAATGACTAAACATTAATTTTTCTTAAACATTTTTTCTTCTATATGTGACGGTTTTCAGAGTAAGTTTTTGATAGTGAAATGGAAGCTTTAAAAAGTCACATTATTTAGAAATCTCCTGTTAATACTGATATATAACAAGAGGTCATTGTATGGACTTTGACTTTTGTCTGAGTGAAACAGAAGAATGACATGGTCTGACTTACATTTTTTAAAAGGTCACATTAGCTGCTGTGTGAGAAGGATGATAAAGGTGCAAGGGAAGTAGGGAGACCATTATAAAGCTATTGTGGTAATGATATAGGGAAAAGATGATGGGAGTCTAGACCAATGAAACTGATGAGAAATGATATTCTGGAAATATTTTGAGAAGAGAGCCAGCAGGATTTCCTGACTTTGCTTCTGAGAGGAGAGTCAGATTAAGAATTTGACCTAAACAACTGGCACTGGAAATGATGATCCAGAGTTTGGAACGTAAGATCAAGAGTTCAGTCTTAGACATGTTGAGTGTGTAAATGTGGAGTTGTGATCGATGCCTATGTTGGTGATATAAATCTGGGAGTTATATATATGGCATTGAAAACTATGCAACTATAAAACTAAAGGAGAGAGGATAGATACAGCAGAGAAGAGAGGCTTACAGGCTAAGACCATTATCAGTCTCTGAGAGAAAAAGAAGATGGAGAATGTATGTTCAACGAGGGAGGAGGAAAGCTAAAGAAGGTGGGTGCCAAGTGCACAGCATATTTCAAGATAGAAGGTAAGATCAACAGTGACAACTGTTCCTAACAGATTATGTAAGATGAAGACTGAGAAACAAACATTAGATTTAGCTATGCAGGTCACTGGTTACCTAATGGGCAATTTCAGAGGAGCAGAGGAGCAGCCTGACTGGGGTATATAGCAGAGCAGAGGAAAAAATTGAAGAAAGTGAATATAGACAACTTTTTGTAAGGGTTTTGCTGCAAAGCAGAGGAAGAAAAGGGGGCGGTTGTTGGTGGAAGAATGAAATAGAGTTTTGTTTTATTTTTAACTTAAGATGTGAGAACTATTTGTAGAATATAATGCCTAAGGTTTTATATGTTGTAAGAAACAATATGGAAATCATAGTAAAACATCAGCTTTGGAGTCAGAGTGGGTCACCAGTTATTTGTTGTCGAGACTGGGGCAAATTAATTAATCTTTGTAAACATCAATATTCCAATCTGTAAAATGGAGATGACAAAATCTGCTACATATTTTTGTTAAGCCGAGATGAGATTGTATATTTTGGAGCTAACCTATGATCATTGGAATATGATATGTGGTCAAAATCTATGTCACATTTAATTAAACAACACAGTTTCTATCCTTAAGTATGTAATCCAGTAATGAAATGTACAACCAATTGTAGTGTAAAGGTACATGTTAACAAAATATATGAAGAATGCTTTGAAATGCTAGAAAATAGTAAATATTTTTAATGGAAATAAAATAAAATGAAAATAATTCTTGGTTGATGTAACTAAGTATTGAGGAAATGAAAGAAACGTTCTCAGGGAATATAATACTTTTGTAGTCTTGATGGAAGAGCAGAAATATATATCAGTGTAGTTATTCCAAGAACACTAATGATTTTCAATTTATTTTGAGATTTTTTTTTCTCTGAAATTGGCTTTAGAATTAGATTTTTCTCTTGAATTGTTTATATGATGGAACATAGTTGTCATTTGAAACTGGGTCTGATTTTTTTTTTGAAACAAACAAGAAAAAGTTTTAATTCTAAAGAATAATTTTAGTAATTGAGCTAGTTAACAATATTTTTGAGGAGTCACTTATTACATGAAATTCATTTCACTTGTCCACCTGCACTTTCTGGACTCTTACTCTGTCTTGTGCTATGTTAGCTGCTAGGGATAGAATGAAAAAAAAATGTGAATAAAGTAAAAAACAAAAACAAAAGATCTTATTTAGCAGAAGCAAAAAGACACATTCAGAAAGAACCATTAGGGAGTAGTTTGTGGTTCAGACCAATCAACAGATGTAAAGGTAGCCAGTTTTTTGTTGTTTTTTTGTTTGTTTTTTTTTTTTTGAATGACACAGGGAAGGGTTTACAGAGAAAGTGGAAGAATATCTTGAAATACAATTAAGTTACTCTCAAGGTGGCAGTGAAGGCTCGTGCTCTTGACAGACGAAGGACCTTTAGCAGAGGCATAATTTCTTAGTTCATAGTTAGGATAAGTAGATCAGATGCAGAGAGTGGTTTGGTGCAGGGGCAGGAATAGGGCTAACTCTAGAGATGAAGATTCAGAGACATGCAGGGGGCAACCCACAGAGGGCCTGCGTGGTGCTCTAAATGCTTTGTACTTTACTTGGGGAACTGGGGAAACACTGAAGAATTTTACAAGCCGAGCTGATTCTGTGCAATGAAATGGGACTTTGTAATTGAAGGTCAGGTATTTGATCAAAGGGAATAAGAACTTTAACCAAAGTAGGGGAGATAAAGTTTGTCCCAGTCCTAGAATAAGGAAGATTTGCTTTGGGATAGAAAGAACCATGGCATATGTAAGAATTGAAGGGTAAATATTATGTCTCAGGACATGTCTCCATTGATTGAGATAACACTAAGAGCGAGATAAGCAGTGTTATCTAACACCATCATGGACTCCTAGAAATTTTGGCAATTTATCAATAGGGAAGTACCATATTGGGAGTCAAATGATCTCCAAAGAAAGCCAGACTTTCTGAAAGGGCTAATAGAAAGTAAGCTGAAGAGTTTTCTTCCATTTTAGTGGGAAGAAAATTGGCTTTCAGTGAGCAGTGGAGACTCCAGTGAAATGACTAAAAGACAGTGGAGTAGTGTCATAGGAATAGCAAGGAAAATAATCAGTAACGATGAAAGAGCCATAGATAGGGCCTATGAGTCCCTTGAGATTCTGAGTAAAGTGAGGGCTTGAGGTGGGGGCAACAGGCGAGGAGGAAGGCATGGATAATGTCAAAAAAGTACTTTTCCTTACTGACATAATAAACCTCTCTAAAATGGGGAAGTAGGAGCCAGTCACTTCAAATTAGATGGCAGTTTATACAATGCACAGATAATTATTGTCAGAAAATTTCATTGTTAGAAAAAAAAATTGTAATGAGCTTTGTGGGAAAATGGAGATTACTTATGCTATTTGGTAATTTCTTTCTTCTTTGTTATATCTGAAATCCACCTCCCTCCAACTCTAAATAGAAGGTGTTTCTTTTTATCCACAGTCTATCAATAATTAATAATTCCCCTCTTTCCAATTTTCCTCTTTGATCAGTTGGATGGTGTGGATTAGACACTCGTCTAGGTTTTTAAGTGGATGTTTAATCTGTTAAATTGAACAGTCAGTTATCCATGAGCCCTAGCGTATTTATCATATCACCGAATCAAATCAACTGGCAACATTTTTTTCAAATCATATTTCACTTAAAAACAAAACAGAACAAAACAAAACTCCTAATCTTTATTAGATAGATGATCCTGCCAGAATCAAGATTAAACTTACATTTCGTTCCAGTTGACCAAGAAAAAAAACAACTTTTTCACTGGAATGTTTCTGTAGTTTCTCACTTGGCACAGCTTCTTTCCAGCATATGTAAGCCAACAGGAAAAAGAAAATGCTTTATAGCTAAAAAGAAACAACACTGATTCAATAAGCTGAACACTATTAAGGAACCAGTTTTCTATATAGGTCAATTATTTTTATAGCTAAAAGTCAAATGATAAAGTGTTGTTTGCTTGTATAAAGTATGTTTTAAAAACCACTTTAAGAATTTATGATGGGTGATGTAAGCAAGATGGAAGAATAGGAAGCCCCAAATCCTCCTTCCCTCAAAAGATACCAATTAAACAGTAATATACGGATCTATTCCCTTTGTGAAAAATTCAGGAACGAGAGGCTCCTCCACCTCAGGCAAGTGCTAAACCAGCTACATAGAAATCAGTGAGAAAATTCATGGTATTCATTTTCCAGAGTGTGTCCTCCAGCAGATCAAAGAGAAACTCCCAACTACTGGCTTTTCCTTAGGGTGGAGAAGAGAAGACTGTAACCTATGTCTGGCACTTAAACATTTTAGAGAGCTATCCAAGGGGTTGGTTTCTGTTTTGACTAAAACTAAGTGCTAAATAGGAATAGGTGCTAAATTAGGGCCCCTGAGAACAAAGGTGATGATTTGAACTAATACATACTCACTTATTACCATCCTTCCCTTCACAACCTCCCCTCCCCCACTTAGTGCAAAATAAATAGGAGAAAACCCCCAACTCCTGGCTTCTCCTTGGGGGAGAAAGAGTTGGAGTGTATGTCCAACGTTCCAGCTAAGGGCCTGGTTTCTGTCTTGCCTATCCTTGAGAGTAGACAGGATTTGGTATACTCTAGGTGACTGGGGACCATGGACCACTGAGAACAAAAAAGAGCTAGGTGGCTTGCTGCTACTCCAGAGGATCTGTGGGACAGCAGAGAGAGGCTGATAGAACTTGGTGGCCTTGCCACTGGGGATGGGGAAAGAGGAATAGGAAGAGTGGAATGTGCATCTGGCTTTTTCAGGTTGCTGTATGAGAGACTGGTTTCTGTCTTACCCGACTTAGAACACTAGTGGGACCTGACATACCCTGGATGGCTAGGAGTAGCTAAGAACAAAAAAAAGCTGGGCAGCTTAAAGGAGCACAAGAGAATCGCAGTGATACAGACCAGAGCGAAGGAGATCATTATCAGCTCCTGAAGAAAGAAACAAAACCTTTCTGGTTGGGAATTTAAACACAAAATCCCAGAGAAGAAACACCCACAGAAAAGTTTGAAAGGCTCCTAGAATCTCTAGCTGGGCTGATTGGTAACATTCTTTCCCTGTAAGAATCCATAAGGACTGGGAGAGGGGGCTATTTTTTCAAATGCACAGATACCAACACAAAGTAACAAATACGCATTGAAAGAGGGAATCACCGCCCCTCGAAAGGAACAAAGTAAGTCTGTAGAAATTGACCTAAAAGAAATGGAAATAGGAGGGAGAGGTTTTGTTCATTCCTCTTGAGACCACATCAAAGTCATGACAGAAACATGGAGCAAACAGCAAGCAAAGTCTCCTGGGATCTGGATGAACTGTAGCACTACAACTAGGGATTAAAATAAGAAATCAACCTGCAATGTAGAAGGTAGGATGGGGTGAAGACACGAGGCTGCCCGGTCCCAAGTGGCTGAGTGGGACAGAGGCTGCAGCTGCCCCAGCCGCTGCAGCCGGCAGCTGCAGCCGCCTCTTAAAGGGGCCATGTCCCCAAGTGGCTTTCTCATTGACAGGCTTGCTTGCTCTGAGCACCAGCACTAGATGGGCTACTGAGGGGCAGCCTAGGGACTTACAGGGGGACACCGAGTGGTTCGAGCAAGGGCTGGAGGCAAGGCTCTCTCTCCAGCAGAAGTGCTGGCAGTATCCATTGATCCTCTGTTGATCCCTCCCCGCTTTCAGTGTGTGTACTTAGCAACGCCATAGCTGAGACATCACTGAACTGGATAACAGAGGTCGCTCAGCTCAGAGGTTTCCCTGAAACTCTGCCTCCCCCAACTCATGTCCCCACCCAAGCCACATCCAGGTGTGTCCTTGGGGAGTCCAGTGCTCCTTGCTGAGCAAACCTCAAGACCCACATTTTTTGGCAGCTGGCCTCAGTTTTTGATGTGGCCTTTTGCGGCGACTGTAAGCACAGCGTCTGTGGGTTTGCTTGGCTGAATCTTAAACAGGGTTCCCAGAAGGGGACATGGAGGGGGCTTAAACTTAGGGACCCTTTTGCCCCTATTTTGTAGCTACCAATTTATTTTTCTTAATCCCTTACCCTTTTTCACCCATAATTCATTAATTACTTTAAATATGAATGGACAGAAAAAGATATATTCTATGCAAATGATAATCAAGAGAGCAGGAGTGGCCATATTTACAATAGGCAAAATAGACTTCAAGCTAAAAACTTTAAGTAACAAGAGACAAGGACATTAAATCATGATAAGGGGTCAATTTATCAAGAGGCATAACAATGGTAAATATTATGTACTCTAAAGTGAAGCCAATATATTCAGCACACATTGACAGAAGTAAAGGGAGAAATAGACAGCAACAGAATAATACAAGACAATCTCAATACTGGCTATAATGGATAGAATCAGAAGGAAGCTTAATGAGGAAACATAGGGTTGGACAACCCTATAGAGCAAATGAACCTAACAGATATATACAGAACATTCCACCCAATAGCAGGAGAATACACACTCTTCTTCAGTGCACATGGAACATTCTCCAGCATAGATCACATGTTAGGTCACAAAACAAGTCTTAATAAATTTGAGAAGACTAAAGTCATATCAAGTGTGACTTCTGACTATAATAGAACAAACTAGAAGCCAATAGCAGAAAGAAAACTGGAAAATTTATGAGTTAATAAAAACTTGTAATAACCAGGATCAAATACGAAATCAATCAAGAAATTAGAAAGTATCCTGAGAAAAATGAAAACAAACATACACTATTCAAAAACTTATGGGATAGCAAAAGCAGTACTAAGAGACAAGTTTATAGCAGTAAATGAATGCCTACATTAAAGAAGAAAGATCACAAATAAACAACCTAACTTTAGACTCAAGGAACCAGAAAAAGAACTAAGCCCAAAATTAATAGAAGGAAGAAAATAATAAAGAATAGAGCATAAATAAATGAAACAGAGAATGGAAAATCAATAGAAAAAAATAAGTGTCACACCATGCTCTATGCATATAGCTCTATATGACTATATAGTTTTTACATGAGAATTAAAATTAAATATATTAGTAGTAAAAAATTATAAGAGAACATTCTTTGGGTAGCAATTATTATACATCAGGCTTTTAACATTCTTTATAAAATCAAAAAAAGAAAAAGCATAAGGAATCACCCCTTGGGTTCTAAAGAAATGTGGATAGAGAGGTTGGCAGTTTTTTCTCTTTACGTAAAAAGGTAAAACTTCCTTTCTAGTTAATTCTATAAACATATTTACAGTTAAGTTATTCACAAAAATACAGGCCAATATAACAATTATTTCTATTTTTACTAAAATTGTTTCTTATAGCTTTTCTTTGAGATGCTAAACACAATGAATACAATAAATCCATTAGTAAATTATTCTCATCAATTTTAACTGATTTAATCAGTATTCTCCTATAGATTTAACTTACAACTTGATAGAAATCAGATAATTTTTTTTCTATTTTTAATTATTCTCGATTTTCCTGTGTGTGTTTCTCTCTCGCTCATGCACGCGCTCTCTTCTCTCTCCTGTTAATGGGAATTGCTCATTTAGATTCAAACATTAAAAAAAGAAAGTTTTAAGACAATCACTAAGTAGGATGCTTATTTTCTGTTTCCATTATGATATATTGACAATATACAGTTATTTTCAATATGGAAAATGGGAGTAGACTTGAGGGAAAAAGAATATGCATTAGGAGAAAGCTTTAAAAAATGATTTAAGAAATAAGGATAAATTAATGCTGATTACATTTAAAAATTTATGAATGATTTGCTCCTACAAATAAGAAAAGACATATTATACTCTAATTAGAAACTATGCACATATTAATATTTTTGTGAAAAACTCATTGCCACTCACCTGTGTACCCAGATCTCCGGAATGTTGTGAGCTGCATATACTGTGAAGCTAACGTGGGAATCGAGCCCAGGGTTTACAAAGGGAACACTATTAGGTGTATTTAGAGGCTGGAAATCTGCATAAAAGCTGCTGCAATAGACATCAATTAGCTGGTAGATGGATGTGGATAGTTCAGTTGTCACTTTTTCTATCAAGCCTAGGAGGGAAAATGATAGAAATCAGGTCATCTCAGAAGGGTCATATTTATCACTACCTTTCTATTATATCTTTGAAATTTATTATAATAACATTTAAATAAAATTTAATTAAAATGACCCTCCACCAACTGAAGCCAATTAATCATCTGTGCCTCTATATGTAGCCTGGATTAGCTGTTAGTAGTGTAGGTAATTAATAAGTTTCATATCTTCAGTTGCAGAAATTTGGAAACACAGCCTTTAATCACGAATCAAGGTTTGGATTGTTAATTTGGCATTCTGATCAACTGTAACTTGCAATATTTTTTGTTTTAGATTATAGTTGTTTAGAATTAATTTTCAGACAAGGAACATGTTCTCTACATGGCTTATAAGTTCTTCAAACAAATTCTACCTAAAAGTTAATCATAATAAATTATGATTATGCTTTGATGTTTACCATGAACTGAACACTCATTATACATTGCACTGATATAAAAAGAGAATGGTAATAGCACATGGCTGGAATCTGAAATAAGCTTGAAATAAAAGATTTATGTTGTTTACTAAATATCCTCAAAATCAAAACAAAGCCTTACTGGGTTTTACCATTAGTTATTTAAAGGGAGTCTATTGATTTTTCCTGAAAGTGACTTAAGTTATCATGAAGGAATAAAAAAAGAAAGACTAAGTACAGGAGCTAATAGTTTTCAAGGGTGTGACTCTTTTCATGTGGCCCACAGGCCACATGAAAGGGTCACTGATCAATGAATTTAGGTATCTTTCCTGAGAATGACTTTCTTTCTCCCGATAAACTCTCTTTGCTGGAGAAATTCCTACCTGAGAGGTAGAAAGAAGTAGAAGAGACCGATGAAATGAACCTGGTAGAACAGGTAGCTTTGATCCAAATCAGGAAAAATGGCACCATTACAACAGAGAAGCTTATGAGAATGGGAATCATCATGGGGGTGGTGTTCAGTGTCAGATCTCTTAATGGGGGACAACGAATAGCATCCACTGCTGGCATATTTTGTGCAGTGGTGAATGAGTGAAAGATTATGATCATTAATATGTTCACTACTTGCAATTATTTTTGTTTTAATATCCAATTATAGTAGTATTTTAAAAGTTAAATGAATAAACTCAAATAAAAAAGATAAAAGGACTATTATTTACCCAGATGAAGAAAATCTTGTATTGACAAATATTTAAGTGACAAAAGGGTTTTAAGAAATGAAAAGAATGTATGAAATGAAATGTTATGAATGAAATGTCTGGTTCCCTTCACCTCCTCCTCCTCGTTGTCCCCGTGCCTGACCGGCTTTGCTGACAGAACCGAGAAGGGGTTTGGTGTGGGGAAGGGGAGGCCTCACATGGCTAGTCGTGGTCGTTACCAAGGACCCCATGGTACGGATCTGCTGGCTGTCCTCGAAGTGACCACATCTAACAGCCTCATGCAATCTCGAAGGCCCACAGCCTCCTTAAGCCCCACAATCTCATCTGGTAGACAGAGGCAGAAACCAGTCTGATCTGATCTGAACGTGTCCTCTTCCATTCTGGGCCAAAATAAGTACTGAAATGCCGTATTTTAGATATTTCTACTTTTCTGCCACCTCGTCCTGGAGAAATGAAACGTAACCGCAGCGTGGCCTGTGAAGGAATGCAGAAGGAAAGAATTTTCTTAGCAGCTCCCACACCAGAAGAGCTGGGTGCAGGGCTAAGGAGGAGTGTCGGGCCTCGAGGCGGCCTCAGGAGCTGGACACCTTGTCAGGCACCTGAACCTGTGTCCCTGAGCGTACTAACTGCCGCTAGGCCACCAGGTAGGCAATGCTGACATAGTTGAGTGAGAGGCAGAGTCAATCTCCGGAAGGAACAGGCGCGCCAGGCACACACAATGTAGGGGAGGATGACTTTGGCGCGGCAGATGAAGATTTCGTAACCGTCCTCCGGTTGCTTAGCATTCGCTGGCTGGATATAGTTTCAGAAGCCAGCCTGGATCCAGGCTCCCCTTGGGAACACTGCACAGCCTCCTCCTTCCAGTGAGATAGAAGGGGTCGGCCACGACGGGATGCCTTCTCTCAGCACGTCTGTGCTGACTTCGCAACCTCCCGGCAAACTTAGGAGTTGTAGACCTAGGGGGCGCAGAGTGCAGTCCTTTCCCAGGGGAGCCTCTAGTGGTACTGGAAGCGCCCCCAGAGGAAGATGCCTGTCCCACTTGAGGTTCCAGACGCCAGGCCTGGGGCACCTTTCCCCGCCACTCCCCCGACCCTGCGATTCAGTATTTGAGGCTCCGCATGTGCGCGTGCACCCAGGGCTTCTCCCCTGCCACTGCTGGCCTTAGTGGAGAAGAGCATGGCGACAGGCTACTGAGCTCCCGGAGCAGCAGAGGAGAGGTTTACAGAACAAGTAAGCACATCAATAGAAATTATGTTCTTAAAAATCTGCCGTGATTTGATTCCGGGTGTGCCTAGTGAAGTCCCACTGTACTGTCGTTTATTCAAACCCACATACGTTGTTTCTGAAACCCAAGCTGCTTTTCGGTTTCTAGTTGTTTTGAAAGAAAATAGTAAAGAGCTAGCTTTTTCTTGCAGTAGCCGCAATGTTGCGATGCTCAGACGTTTGGATACTCAGGAGAGAGGCCAGCTTCAGTACGGGCTTCTTCTCACATCCTGTCCGTCACCAGGTCTATCCATAATTAAGCGTTTTTGTTGTTGTTCAACACATGCTATTATTCACTTAGTTATTCACAATTTTTGTACAAAATTTATTAGGTGGCCAAGTTTTACTTATGTGTTGCATTTCTAAAAACGCTCTTTGGTGAAACAGCCTAAGGGGACGAGCACAGTAAAAGGGCTCTAATTAAAATTCTCTGAGAAATCACCAGTAGCAATTAATGAGACAGAAGAGTAAAGCAGCATTAAAATAGTCCTAAAAAGACCTCATCACACTCTGGAGGCCAACCAAAAGGGATTCTCCTGAACAACAGGCATCAGAGAATTATAAATTTATAGAAACATCTTGTTTCCCAGTCCCCAAATTATACTGTTGGTACTCTGTAGCAGGAAGCACAGTTTGTTAATAATATGAACATTGTACAAATAAATACACATCTCAAATGAATCATAAAGTTGGGTCAGAGAACTTATTAATGAAGTCTCAGCAGGTATTTTGGGGAATCTTAATTATTTTGATAATTACTGAAACTCGACTCTTTACTTTTTAGGCAGAAATACAGTTCTTGGTTATAATTTGCCTCTTCCAGGTAGTGTAGAGAGGTGTGCTCGTGTATTATGCTTTACTTCCAGCATTCTGGATGAAGAATGCATTTCAGACATCAGAATGTATTGAGGACTCAAGATACTGGGCTTGGTGGTGAAATATGGAAACATAATATTTATCACATCTCATTTTACTTGGGGAAAAGGTTGTAGTATCATGACATAAAGAAACAGTGACAATATTTATGTCATTAAAATTCATTAATTAGAATCTATGATGGTTTAGCATAGAGTATAAATCTCTGGGACATTCCTGCGCAGTTTTATTGGATCTCGTATTCCAACCCTGGGGGAATATGAGCGAGGGGATTTTATTCCAACATTCCTAACAGAAAGGAAGAAAAGACCAGTTCCATGCAGAATACCTCCACTTGTTCACACATTCTATCACTTGAACTCTGTTAGTAATATTGTTGGAGAAGGTCCACCCCTTCCCTTCCTCTAAGATGTTCTGGAGTTTTATGAATGCCTGGAACAGGGATTTTTCCATAGCACAGTTTTTTTTTTTTTTTCTCTCCATGCTCTCTACCATCTCATTTTTCTCTGTGATGTGAAGTGGGAAGTTCTTCAAATATAATTGAAATTCTTCTTTTGAGTGGTGGGAATTAGAATTGAATGGATATCCCTCTGTACATAACGTTCTACTGAAGACAATTAAGGGTATAGAGGACAGGGCATGGGCAGGTATTTGTGTTTCACTGTCACTTCTGAATCCAAGAGTATTTAATATCTGTGAGTCAGACAGTTTCCTTAAAGATACTCAGAGTGTTCATAAGCCAAATATCATCTGCCTGTGCAAACAAGAACATCCCTGACCACACCCTGCATGTTAAAGACGATCATAGCTTTTACACATATTAGAAAAGCCGAGGGTCAAAGAGTTTAACTCTCTAAGTTCACAAGGTCAAAAGGTGGTCAAATTGAAATTCAAAACCAGTTCTGCCTTATTTCAAAAGCCAGACTCTCCTCTGCATCCCACTATCCCATATCCACTATTTTCTATAGAGGCAAAGTCCTCCTTGTGCTTGCGGTTTTATAGGCTCAGAGCCTCTGCAAACATGAGTTATTCCAGAATCTAATCTTTCTACTTCTTAGTTAGATTGGTCTTTCAAATAGAGCTTGACTTTAAATTTGAAATTAGTGACTTTGAAGAAAGACGTCTGCTACTTTCCTGACATTCTTACATCAAAATAAAATTAGCTAAGTAAAATTTTACCGTTGCTTGAAACGGTCATAAGGATATTTTCAGTACTACTTTAATTTTTATAGATCTCTTGATTTTTCCCATTTTTTTAAAAAAATGTCAGGCTAAAAGCTTAGATGTGTATAATTATTCACTTGCAGAATAATCACTTTTATTAGTAAAAAGTTTTAGCAAAACATTTTTATCTCAAAAGACATTTTGTATGTGTTTGTGTTACCATGTTTGGATGAAAAATCAAATTATTTTTGGTTCTCTAACTTGTTTTTTTTTTTTTTAAGGGTAGATACATGTTTTACCTTTTGCTGAACTCTCAGAATTTTGATGAAAATTCTAAAAAATAAAAATAGGTGCAAAGATACATTAGTTATTCAGAAAACAATTTCACAAAACAGTTAAACTTTTAATATCCCATATCTAAACATAGATATTTCTCTGGCATGATAAAAAGGCAGTGTTTCTTTTTGTCACATATAAATGTTTCTTATTAAGCAGAAGAAATATAAATTGTGAGATGGAAAAAAAAGCCTGAATATTATAATGAACAACTTAAGTTATTTGATTTTTTTTAAAAAAATAAATTTCTAGAATAAGCTCAGCACTTTTCATATTATTAGAACAGTTCTACAGATATAGAGTAAGCTCAATTCCCCTTCCACAACCATGACGAATCTTTTGAGATAGGTGCATTTTTAATTCTCTAGTGTGTTCTGTTCTTATTAGCAGTCATTCAGATGCAGGCTTTGGGCTGCAGAGAGAGGGTTGGATGTAAGTGGGCAAAAATCAAATAGATCCACTATGTAATTTCATTTTTTTCTTTCTTTTTAGAGATTGAAAAAATAGTATTAAAACACTTAAGATCATCTCCTAAATTTTTTTAAAAATACTATCTGAAATTTATTTATTTTGTGGTCATTTAAGTTCACAAACATTAGTATGGTGGTTTTGTTTATTTATATTTATTGGCTTGTTTATTTACATTTATTTTTGTTGCAGAACTAGATTACTGTAGTGGTTTAAGATTTGCTGGTTTTAACTTCATTATCATGAAAATTATACAGCAATTCACAGATTCACTAAAAATAAAGTTTCAGTTTAAAAGCAAATTCAGTTTTAATAAGATCTATTTAAAGTGACACTGTTTATTTAAGTAAATCTAATTCATGAAAAGTTTGATTTCTCATATAAGCTAGGAAATAATTGTCTTCCTAAAACAAGAAGCTTGCTACAGTATTTCTTTAAAAAGAAAACACTTTTATCATGTTTAAAATGTAATTAAACCTATATACAACTTTTCACTTAAAAGCATCATTCACGTGAACTTTTTCAGAAGCCTTTCTCTTGGATAAAATATTTCAACTGAGCATAGTTTCAACCACTAGGCTGACAACTACAAATAAAATCTTTACCCCATCTATGTGGTTGAGACTACTGAAGATGTTAGCTTGACTTAACTAGAATTCAATTTATTCAAAAATAAAAAGCTGTATTTTAAAATTGCCATGGCAGCCACCTACAGAACAATGTGTAAGGCCATATTTTTCACTTTGTGGTTCATTTATTGTATAAGCATTTAATTGAAATATATTATGTGAGCTTCTGGAATATAATTTTGGAGGATGGAAAATTGTTTCCAGTGCTGAGTGGGAGTATAAACTAGAGTACAACTGCATTTGTGATATAATTCTTCATCTTGCCAAAACTTACATTTAATAAATACCTAATTACTTCCCTGTGTGGCAGGAAATAGTCTCTTTCAAGCTGACCAAAAAATGGAGCCATGAGAAAGCAAAGGTTCTCAAGTTTGAGTTTGTTGGCAGAAGACTAGTATTTCTCAGTGTTTCTGTAATCTTGTTGTGGTGAGTGGACAGACTGAACTACTTTGGCATTGTTAACTGCATGCAGTTGGCTACTGCACAAATTCTGTAAAAAATACTTATGATTGTGCCAACATTCTTGTGTAGGTGGGCTCATAGTTAGGATAGAAAAAGAGATGAACAGAACGTCCGAATGAAGGTGGTGTAAAATAAGCAAACTTTTAAAGTGTGCTCAGAGTAAGTAGAATCTGTTTATTAGGGAATGTTGAACTCTTGATTTTGGCCATTGACATATATGAACTAAAACTGATAATTGTCAACTCTTTTCTTCATTTCTATGCATGAATAATAACATACAATTGAATGCTCATACATATAAAAATGTGAAATGTGAATAAGAGCTTTCCTTGAGAAGTATAATTATTCATAGCTTTCCTAGGAAATATTCAATTTCTCCCTGAAGAATTCTTTTGGCTTCAGCTATATTGAAAGTTTGATATTTCAGAGAAAATTGTCCTTTGTGTTCTTTTAGGGAGTTTCAGAAAAAGAATGTTTTAAAGGTAAGGCTTTCTATATCTAGTAATGCTTTAACATCATTTGAAGTATCTCATCCTAGAATTATATCTTTCTCATTTTTGATCAGTCGTTTCTGCTGATTCACTGAGAGCTGGACATAAAAATGGATGAACAACCAAGTGCTCTTAACAGATGGGAAGGCACGTGTTCACATTCATATGCCTGATCTCTCCTCTGTCAAAGGCTCGCATTTGTCATGAGGCTGGCAGTAATCAATGCGGTCCTAAGTGGTGCTTATGTGTATTAACACCATCTTGGACACATGGGGAAGATTCTCAGAAACTACCACCAGCACCACCCCTACTGTCTCCAATAATAATAATGACTCTCATTCAAGACACTATGATCTAGATTATTAGTATTAACATATTTTACATTAATTTAATTACCAACATTATTTCTAATACTTAGATAACATAATATTTCACAACAAATTATTAACATTGTTTTTAATAGTCATAAGAACCCTGCAGATTCTGTTTTATTTTTCTGTTTTAGAGATGAAGAAACTTGAAACTCAGAGATATGAATCAATTTTCTAAAGGATATTCAGCTAGCAAGTGATAGATCTTGAATTCAAATTATGTTTGCATGACCCTAAACTCTTTGTATTTTATTATCTGCTCTAAGTGCTTATAATGTCCCCAAAATGTGATAATCTAAGAAAAACTAGTTGTTGAAAGTTAATTCTCACTACCTGGTTGTCCTGACTTAATTTTATCTATTAAAAGATTCTTTTTAGAATTACATAATCCCTAAGTTTTTGAGCTATCAAATATTTAGTTTGAAAACATATTGGTGATAAGCTTTTCAAGACTATAATTTTCCCATTCTCACACAGAATAGAAAAATAAGATAAGATTAGATACGATCACATCAGATTTCTTACTGTGGCATCATTTGAGAAATCCATGGATTTTAATACTTACATATGAAAATAGTTTTGGAGACTGTGTAGCTATTTCATTTCCTTCTATAATTGGAAAATATGAGTAGATATTTTCCCATTAAGAAAAATTTAAGGAAATAACACATATCTATCTCAGATGTTCAATTTTGGGATTTATTGGTTATATTGTTTAAATTTTGATTTTTTCATTGCTTTGTGTTTTTAGTTTTTAATAAAAGTTTATCTTGGAAATCTTTTAATTCTGTGATTCCATTGCCCCTCAGAATCATCACTGTTACTGATTGTATATGAAATAAGGTATTTACGTTTCTATATTTATTATTACTATTAAATCACACACAAAAAAGTTCTAATTAAAATAAGATGTAGAAAGTCCAACATCAAAAAATTACTGACTTTTTCATAGTCACATATTTAAAACAATAAGCACAATGATGTATATGTATTAATACTATAGTTGTCTGCTTTCTAAATCAATCTTTTTGAAATTTCAAGGCTGGCATATTCAAGGTAATATAACCTCTACTGTCTCTTCCCATGCAGATAAAGATGCATGTAATCACTCCCTCTTATGAAGTTTCACATAAACTGGCATATGTACAGAGACTTGGGCAAAATCTCCATTTTGCCACTTATTAATATTCTATACACAAGCAGTGTAAGCAGCAGATTTTAATAATGAAATGAACATTAAAATACCTACTCTGTGGCATTGTTGTGAGGTTGAGTTGAAATAAAATAAAAATTAAAAAAAGTAATATATGAGTGAAACTATTTTATTATTGCAATGTACTATTATTAGTTATTATTATTATCACAATCATTATGTCCTTTTGTTTTATCCCTTGCTAAACTAATGTAAGATTGAATGGATTCATTGGACCAGAATTCTTATTCTTTTTCTTGGGCAACAATGACACCTACATCAGATTTTTGAGATTAAACAAACAAAAAAATCTCATAATACTCATTTTTTTAAACTGAAAAAAAAAAAAGCCAATTCATCTAGTTGATGGTATGATTGATTTGTCTTACTTAGAAGTTATATTGTAGTTACAAATGTCAAAGCTGTTAAGAGATTTTCTTTTAATTTAATTAAATCATTTTGTATAATGGTCAAGTTTTCATTACCTCCAAATGATTGAAATATATATACACATACACACAAACACATATATAATAGTTAGTCAAGTCTTTAACTCTTCTTAATAATTATTGAACTCAGGTTTAAGGTAATTACTGTTCAGTAAACGAGTGTATTACCTCTACTTTTCTCTGAAGAATTTGATTTAGTTCATTTACAGCATCTGAATTTGTTTGGTCTCCACACATCCAGAACACTGCATATATTTTTGACTTCTTCAATAATATCATTTACATTTTTCTGTAGATGAAAAGAGTCATATTTTAACAGTTTATTGAAATCAGGAGGGCACTAATTTATCTTTAAACTACCTCTCTTTCCATAAAGAGGTGATAGAATAAAATGTGGTTATTTCTTCCCATGTGAAAGAAGATTCTCAAGACTGGTTATCTGTGTCCTGAGTCACAATTTGCATTGAGAGAATGCTCAAAAGGAGGACTATTGAGATTATATATATCAACTCTAACTCTAATTTAACATTATCTGAAATAAAATGGGAGATAGGGAGGGGGGAAATGGGGAAGAAGATAGGGAGAGATAGAGAGAGGGAGGAAGGGAGGTAAAGAGAGTCATTTCTGCAAAATACTTTGAAAACAAGGCAACTGACAGTAGACCCATGTAGAGTTTCAGAATGCAAATGTTTTTGTAAGCAGTGTGAAAGAGGGCAAAATTATTAAAAATCAGATTTGCAGAACTCAGAACAAACTTGGGACAATGAAGTCTGGTGTTGGAGTGTTTGGTAATCTTTTGATTGTACTATTCTTGAAGCAACTGATGTTTCAAAAAATTACTAATGACAAGTATAATTTATAGTAGTGATGAGCTCATCTTAAAATAAAAATTGCTGACGCACTTAAGATAGTTATACACAGATTTTATGGTCACAGCTCTAAGAGCCTTTTATTAGTCTCTTTATTTCTAAGCTTTTGCATGTTCTTAAATTAGCTTTCATTAAAAAATATCTGCTCTATTTTGAGATTATTCTTTTCTGTATAGTACCATTAACTGTGTTGCGAACTATCTCTTCAATTCTATAGTAATCATCTTTTACTCTACAGTATTTTTATATACTTTGTCTATATCATTAATGTTGTTTGCTTTTCAAAACGTATCAACTCTGTCACCAGCATCCCAGTCATTCTAATGGAGATTAGAATAGTTTATTTCAAAAAAGGTGGGAAAATATCCCCCCACTTTTTTCCCCCAGAGAGATGGATTCACAACACAAGAAAATTTCGACTCTATTCTAGATTATTTTCTTAAAACATTATCATGCAAAGACACAAAATGGCTATTATATTAAGGGAATATAATTTGTTTCTTTTGTGGAAAAACAAAACTTTTAGTATGTTGCCAGTACCTCTTATATGTGATTTTATAAACACTGAGAACAGATGGCAAAACCCTAGGAAGAATAACTAATTAACACTATGAAAGACACAATCAGAATTCCAAAAATGATAACAGACTTGATTGATGAGCTAAAAGTAAGAAGATGTGATTTAATTGGTGTATATTTTGTCTTTCACAGATTAATAAAATACAACCACTCAATTATAACATGGGGAAGAAAAGTGTTGAGTAATTAATGTGGAAAAAAGTCAGTTGTTTTATTCATGTGTGACCTTAATATGAATCAATATTGCAATATGGCTTCCAGAAGATCTACTTCATTGTTAAATTTAATTGAAAAACATATTCAGATGTCTCCGAAAAACCAGAACATTAAGAAGAGTCCCTCCACATTTTCCATGTATGTAATCTGAATAGGAGTTTCATCTGGGGTATTAAACATTTGAGACTGGACTTGACAAATTGAATTTTCACAAAGAAGAGCAACCCAATTATTAATATACTGTTATTACACATTCAAGACAGTATAGTGGACTTGATATTCATCTCCACAGTCAGGTTATATGTATTAAAATCCTTGTTCTGCCCATTTCCGCCTGTGACCATTATCAAGTTACTTAACTTCTGTGGGCCTGCATTCCCTCTTCTGTAAAATTAGAATAGTAATTAATTATAGGATTGTTTTAATGATGAAGTAAGATCAAATATAGAGAAGCACCTGATAGGGAATAAGGGCTAAATTTTAGCTAATTAATTCATTTTTATCTAATTAATTTTTATCTATCCATATTGATTTTTCAGTTTATAAGAACAATCAAACACTGTACATGCCCAGATAACTAATTAAATAAAAATTGAAAACTCATAAAAACCATGAGAAGGGTACATATTATGTGCTATGTTTAGTGTCCATTCATGTGGTCCATGTACATATGTGACATGTGAACTTACGAAAATCCATAAAAATATTACTAATTAAAATAAATGCAAATGTTGAGTTGACTTGGATCACCTGGTAGCTAATTTACTTCATCTCTTTCTCTAGTCTTTCAGTGCTTCTGATATGATCTATTTATCTCATTTAATCTTTAAAAATTCTTTAAGTTAAATATTATGTTCATTATATTTACAAATTGCTAAGAGTATTAGAATATATTAAGTGAAATATTGCAATAGTAGAATTGACTTGGTAATTATTTGGATGTGAGGTCCAACGAAAAGGTTAGATTTAAATGATTCCAAAACTTCATACTTGGGAAATCAAGAAGATAAGGTGCCATTAATTATGGCAGGAAACAGGCAAAATGGGAAGAATTTTGGTGGAATTGTTATGCATATAGTTTTGATACAAAGAGCTTGAGTACTAAGGGGACACCCAAGCAGACACAGCTCCCAGATATGTGGAAATACAATGGTTCTAGGTCTAGCAGCTGTTGTACTGAGAAAACACATGCACAGCACACAATATAAACACCATAAACAAGGAAAAATGTAAACATAAAGCTTAGCCCCAAACCAAGATAGGACAAAGCTCTGGGTGACAGAAATTAAAAGAGGGAACCTAAGTCCAGAGCAGTAGCTTCAGCATTGAGTTGCAATAATCTGGGGGGAAATATCAGACTAGATTTAGGCCTTCAGGGTCAGAGATTGGTTTTACTGCTAACACGGGATAATTTTAGACCTAAACTAGTTGGGATAGTAGGGAGAGGGCCAAGGTTGAAGCTGTTGTCTCTGAATAAACCCCTGACACTGGATAGATTGTCACTTGCAAAAGGTGGGAGGAGAAAAGCAATGCCTACTCACCAGGAGAACTTTTGAGGAAGGCTTTCGTTACCCCAGGGGCTTTGAGTGAGGAGAATGATTACTTGAGGAACTGTGTTATGTGTAGCTATGGAGTATTAATATATTCTCTTCTCCTCAAAATATACACACATGTGCAATATGTGAATTCACATACACGTGTGTACGTGCATACGTGTGCGTGCACACACACATCCCCCTCCCCCCCACACACACACTGGTAAGAACAGAATAATCAATCTGATTATTCTGGTAAGAACAGAATAATCAATCTGATTACAAATCTCATGATGGGTGATCCGCTATATGAGAGATTCTACAGATACAAAACAGGATTAGTGCCTGATTTCAAGAGAAATCAAAGCTAGATTTGGGCATTATTTTTATGGACGCGATACCTGGGCAAGAATTTGGATGCGATTGTTCAGAGAGAGACTATAAATAGAGACAAGAAAAATTGAAAGCTGAGTATATAACATTTCAGAATGTCTGATATTTAGATGATGGTGGAAGAAGTTTGGGTCATAGGTGGAGCAGACAGAGTGCTGAGACATAAGCCATAACACTAAGATTTGATGGAAAAAAAAGGAAAGGTAAGTTGATGGAAACTTTGGCTTGGAAAAAAAGAAGAAAAGAAAACGTGATAGTCACTTTCAAGCATTTAATGGCCACTCTTTCTTTCTTTCTTTCTTTCTTTCTTTCTTTCTTTCTTTCTTTCTTTCTTTCTTTCTTTCTTTCTTTCTTTCTTCTTTCTTTCTTTCTTTCTGTGGCCTTTCAAGTGAAAAGGGACTTAGATTAACTGTAAATAGCTCTGGAATGATAAATTGGAACAAACTGTAGCAAATTTAGAGACATTCATTTTGGATTAATATTAGAAAAAAATCTTTGCAAACATTATTTGTTTAAAAATTGAGTAGGCTGTCCTATTAGTAGAGAGTTCCTCCACGTTATAGGTATGAAAGTAATCAGGAATGATTAGAAAAGATTTTCATTACATGGTAGTTTGGACTAGACTCTCTCTAAATTATTTTTAACCTATGTCTCTAAGTTGATGAAAATAATCATGCTGAGATGTTAGTTTGTGTGCTATATTCCAAGCTTATTTTAGGAAATATGTGATGCATCATAGCCTCAAAAGGAGCAACATTCTAATACTTTAAATATTAAGCTTACCTTAAAGGTATTTTGAGCACTGGAGAAAATCGGTGACAAACTTTTCTCTGCATCTTTCTGGAGAATAGAACAAAACAAAACAAAACACCATAATGTTCTCTTCTCCCATTCATTTAGCTGTGATGGATGCCAAAATAATATGTATTTAAAAAGCCATGTAATGGCTTACTATTTTTTAGTCTTTAAATAAAACTTAATGAATTTCTATTTACATTTACATACTAAAAATTATCAAATTCAATTTAATAAATTTGGAGACAAATTTAGAATTTAGAATGATTTTCTTTCCAGGTTTAGTAGTTAGTGCTCTTATAAATTGCTTAAAGACTAAAAATAGCTTTTAGAATTTGATTTCAGCTTAAAATGTAGAACTTGGGTTCCACTGTAAATGTAAAAGGGCATGCAAAATTATTATTTTTCCTGGCCCCATTAGAGATTTGAGGTCATAAAGTAACCAAGTATACTGAATTCCAAAGCGTGAAAGGCTGCTTCAAGGAGAGTTGGGGTACACAGAATCTTTGACTTTTGGCAAAGCACAGGAGAAGGAGGTGGCCACTATGCAAGAGGATAAGAATAAGTCAGCTAAAATTTTCAATTCTTAAAAGCCAGGTATGAGTTAGCATGTCAATTTGGAATATTTGGGAATTCAAGACACAAGGAGAGTTTACAACCATTTGGAAGCTCTTTTCCATGGACACCTACCAGTTATTAAGGGGTAAAATTGAAGGCAGTGCAGGAAAATGAAGTGCACTCAGTGGTGCAGGAAGGTAAGAGGTGATCACCTGTGTCTGCAGGACAGGCATGAAGCCCTGCCTGCTTCTGTGGAGGCTTCTTTCATAAGAAGTAAAAGCCTTAAGCTGCCAGTTGAGGGTACTAGGGAAATGATACTAGGAGAGGGAGAACACCCTCTGTCATCCTTATCTTAGGCAAAAAACTCTTTCTCTTGGGGGAGGGGAAGAGAAAGCCAAACCATCTACCTTTGGGGGAGAGGTAGGCATAGCTGACGATCCTTAGCTGATGGAGGAAAAGCAGAAGCAAAAACATTTTGCTCCTGGAGGAGGGGTAGGTGACCTTGTCTTGAGTCTGGGATGCTACACGGATACTAATCAGAGGTCAGGTACCACTGGAAGGAGGGGTGGAAAACTCTGCTTTAGAAGACTAACTTCAGATGAAAGGCACGCATGTGGAGGGGCAGGAATTACAAAATTCCAGTCTTGAGGTTTAAGAACACGGTCTGCCTAAGGCTGTGGTTGATCATTGCAAAACAGAATTCCCTTTACTCTACTACAAAAAAAAAAAAATGAGTCTATTCCGAATAATAAACAAGAGCAGAGTATTTCTGGGGAAGAGACAAAAATATTGAAAATATTGAGAGGACCCAGGTACAGGCAAGCAGAGACTGTTGGAAGCAGAGGGTAAAGCAGGAACACTGAGAATAATTAAAAAATCTCTGGTACCACAGGCTCCACTGTAAGTATAAGTCATAGTAAGTAACCACTGGAGGAATTTGAAGCCTGAAGTGTCCTGCTGATAATGATAGCAAAAACAAAACACAAATAACGCTCAAATCTTGACTAGATTGTATCAACCCTATATACTTATAACAAAAGAAGAGCATTTTCTTCATTATCCAGATATGAATACAATTTACCTCAGCTTTACTATTCTCCACAGGATGTTAATCATTCAATCAAAAATGAGGATCCATACAAAAAAAGCAAGATGGAGCAACACATTGTCAGTAGAGGAAACAATTAATAAAACTGTATAAATGACCCAGATGTTAGAACAATCAGACAAGGACTTTAAAATAACTATGATTAACATGTTACAGGATCTAATAGAAAATGTGGACAACATGCATGAACAGATGGGAATTTCATGAAAACCCAGAACACAACGTCAAAAAGCTGTCAAAGTCATATACACAATTGGAGTCCTGGAAAGGTAAGAATGGAGCAGAGAGATACTTTTGGCCAACATGTCAAAAACTATGGATTGCCACTAAAATTAAGATCCATTAAACTTCAAGAAAATTGATGTAATAATAAATAAGAAATCATAATGAAAATGATAAGACAGTCCACTAACTAGCAGAATATACTTACAATATATATAACCAAAGGAAGACTAAATAGATAAATGACTCCATGAGTCTATTTGAAAAAGATAAAGACATGTAGAATAAAAAAAATTTTGAACGTGTAAATTATAAAAAAGGAGTTACTTTAAAAAGAGGAAAGAATCATCAATTTATTAGTAGTTAAAGAAATGAAAATTAAGACAAAGATATCATCACTTATACTTCATGTAGGCAAAATTTAAAAAGTTGGATTGTACCACACATTGGTGAGAAAATGGAATAATGAGAATGCTCATATTTTGTAAAATGTGTATGACTTTATAAGAAAAGTAATACCTTTGGTATTACAATGTATTTAATAATACCTTGTAAGTCTATGACTCTAGATATATACCCTAGAAAAACCTTCACATTAGCTCAAATGTACATCAATAGAATAAATAAATAAACTGAGGTGCACTCAACTAATTGAGTACCGTACAGCAATGAAAAATAAACAATTAAAAACCACATGGAACAAAGTGGATAAATCTCAAAAACACTATTGTGTGAAAGATACATAGCCAAAAGGTACATACAGTTTGATTCTATTTAGATAGACAGTAAAGAGAAATCTAAACCTTAAATTGTTAATGGATGTGTACTTTGGTGGTGAAATGGTATAGAAAAGTTACAAAATACTTTTCACCAAAGGATACCTCTTACGTAGAGGAAAGAGATATGAAATGACACTTGGGAAGATCTTATGCTATTGGTGGTAATATTTTGTTCCTGAACTTAATGTTTAAAATGAGAGCCTGTTCTATTATTCTTCTGTTGTTTGTATATATCTTATATGTTCTTTATGTATTATATAATTCACTGCACAAATCTCAAATAAAATGTCAGATTATGTTATTCCTTTGACAAAACCTTTCAATGCTTTCCATAGCTCACTAGGAATACAAATTATGTTGGCTAGTGATTACCTTCCTTATTGACGATTTACTTTTACTTTCATTTTTCTTTTTCTTCAAGCCTGGGAGTGTTCTGTAATAGGTTTGACTTTTAGTAGTTTCAATCTGCCCTTTATTTCTGCTAAAGTACATTCCAATTCTGCAGTTTTGCTTTATTTTCTTTGTGACCTGACTTTATCTCTTCATATCCTTGACTTCTCCTTTTGTGACCTTTTGACTGGTTCTTGTTACTTATTTATTTTATCCTATTTTCTTATGATTTTTTTTGCCCCCACATTTTATAGTCTATTGTGAATGCAAATCATTTTTATGACAGTTTTGTTCTGGATCCGATATAACCCTCCACTAATAGTGTTAAAAATAATAACTTTATTGTCAATAAAGTAACACCTGTACTTATGTTTTCTTGAAAACTTTTAATTTTCCAGATACTATATTACATATATTCTGTATATTATGTATATTATGTATATTCTGTATTATATATATATACACATACATATGTATATATATATATACACATATATATATATATCTTAAGCACATTATATGTACTGTTTCATTAATTTAGAAAATAGTGTTATATTTGATTATAGTCACTCTAGTGATAAAGAATATGAACTCTAGGAAGGTTAAATGAAAACTTCCATAGTTGTCAGAGGGTTGGCATACACACCTATTTGACTTTGAAATCTTTGCTCCTAAATTCTGTCCTTATCGTCACTTCATCTAAATTATGTTTCAAAATGGAACTTTTCAGTATACTATGATAAATCTGCTTGTTACTAAGAGAGCTTCAGTTCAAAAAAGTTAAATATATAAGTCTCTATGGGCCCCCATTCTTTCTACTTATATATCAAATTTTCAGCCTTTGTCTAGGGACTGAACGAAGTTGGAATTTGGACTTGGGGAGGGAAGTGTGAGATAAGTATTATTCTGCCTTCCTCACTAAGTCACTTGAACTTGAGTAATACAGATGCCCTATTCTTCTGGTTATCTAGTTGGTATAGTTTTTGAGTCAAGGGCTAGATGGTAAAGGGTTTGGAGGTTTTTAGCTCTTTCAAACCAAGTGGATATTTCATGAAGCCAAACTATATTTTGAAGCATGAATAGATTTGTCTCAATCCAGATTCCTCTCATTCACAATTAATTCACCAGTTACTAGATTCTAGTATAAGTTTGTCATCAGTGTTAAGGGTTGCTAACTTTCTCTAAAAATTCTACTTGGCTTTTTAATAAAAATTTTGGAGACAATACAGTAGAGGCTACAGGAAGAAGCAACTTTGCATCAGAAGTTGATTATTTCACATAGTTTGAAATCTGGTTTTACACTGCTTTGCTGTATAAATACCATTCTATGTTATTTATGTGAATATACTGTCTTTCCAACAAAAAAATCAGCAACTTCAGAGTGTGGTTCTGACTTCTCCTTCTCTTGGTTCTAGTGATTAAGTAATTTGGTAATTTGCATTAAGTCGGTATTAAGTAATACTTTATGGGAAAATTCTTTCAAGATTCCCAATCGGAAATAAGTCAACTATAAAATATGTTAGATAACCATTGCTGAGGAAAGAAAATAATTGAAAACATAAATTATCCACATTTATGTTCAATAATATTTATGTCATATTTATTCAGTCTATATGTTTGTTATTTTTTCCAATCATGTGTAATAATCCAAGTTTGGGAAACACAAAAACACATTATTTTTCAGATTAATACTATTTTCTACATTGATGAAATGTTACTTTATACATTTGTCAAATAAATAGAAAGCTCAAAATTGTGAATTGATAATATTACAGTCTGTTCTCACTTCTCAGATATTTACTATTGATGCTTCATAGGAAGAATCTCATTTAAAAAGCTCATTGTTTTGGGTGGAGTTTGTCTGGAAAATCACAGACACTGTGAGCTATTTATAAAATGATTCAGATGTGGGCGATGATAACTTTTTGCAGTGATAATGTAAAGACAGTATTTCTTTGATGCTTTGCCAACTTTTAAGTCATATTGGAAAAATTTACAATTGTCAATGGTTTCTTTTAAAGTGGAAATATTGGAGCGCTCATATATCAGTAATGAACAAACTGTATTTGGAAAATAAGAATTGTTACAGAATTTTAGCAATTTGTGTGTGTGTGTGTGTGTGTGTGTGTGTGTGTGTAAAAAGATGTCCATTATACATGAACAATACTGAGATATTTAGATAATTAAAATTTATCTATAAGTAGTTTACTATAACCTTAAAAATGAATCTCCATATATTCAAGGTACATAAATAATCTAGGAATGAAGTCTTAGTCTACCCTGGGTACATAAATGATGTAGGAATGAAGTCTTAGTCTACCCTGGGTACTGGGTAAATTTCAAATTCTACACTAGAAAGAATGACTATTACAAAGGTGAAGAATCAAACTGAAGGAAGTACTAACTATGACACTTTAATGAGACTTAAACAATCCAATTGTGAATTATTTTCACATTATCATTTTAAATTTCCAGATTCAAGCCAGGATCAAAAAAGGAAAATGGAATTTAGAGTGAAAGGATTACAGTTCGGGAAGGAATATCAGTCATATATTTGTCATCACCATGTCTTTAAATATTTATGTGGAATTCAGATATGAATTTGGTATCTATATCAAGAAATATAATTTATTATTTTTAGAATCCTTTACTGTTTATTAAAATTAGAAATAATTACTTAAGATCAGTATTCTTTTATTATAAGGAGTCAAATTATTTAATGGAAAATGTAGCCCTCACTTGTTTTAAAAACATTTTTCACATATACAATATATATGTAAAGATAAAACATGAAAAAACAACATCTAAGAGCTGTCAGACAAAGTCATACGTAATTGGAGTTCTGGAAAGGTAAGAATGTTTTATCTGTGGAAGATTAACCCTTCCCTGGGAGAACAAGATATAAGAAATTATCTTTCTAATGGTGACCACAACTTGGACGCTTAGTTGGTGACTAAATCTCAGTAGTCTTGGACTGAATCCACCATTTTCCTCTGCTAAGCTAACTTTTCCTTTCCAGGGTTTTAGTGAATTGATGTCGCCATGCAGTCAGTCAACAGCCATGAATCTAGAGGGATTCTAGATACCTGTTCCTTTATTACTCACAGACTTGAACAGAATAATGTGAATTGCACATTTTCACCTGTTTTAAATCCAATCCATCCCTATAGTAAAGTTTTTGTCAATGCCCTCATCTTCTCTTTGGGTTAATGAAATGCTCCTCAAATCACCCATCTGTCATTCTACTGACCTGCATAATGACTCCTTGTCATCAGTTGATAAATTAGACAACCATTAAATTGTCAATAAAATGTACTGAAGATCCTACACATTTGCCTTTCTTCTGGTCTCTTTCCAGGCTCTCACCTTGAATCCTAATTATAGCCATCTCAAATTTTATACAGTTTCCTAACCATGCCAGACTGTTTTCTAACTGCTTTTGTTCATGTTATTCTTTGAAAGTTATCTCTGCTCTCTACCTTCCTTAACCATGTTCCTTCTCTGACTGGCATATTTATTTTTGACATTCAGATCAAATACGTAAAATTAATAAACCCCTTTTATGTGTCCTGTATACACATAGGTCTTTCATAAGACCTGACACTTTATTATACACATCTATTTACTTGTCTGTTTTGCCATGACAGAATGAAAACCACTCAAGTGTAGATCCTCTGCTTTATTCATCTTCATATCTTAAGAAACTTGCAAAGTTTTAGAAAAAGAGTAGATGCTTAATAAATGCTTATTGAATTGATAGATGAAGTAACAAAAGTTAATACCTGGGTTTTCAATAGATATTTCAGGGGAGAATCATATTTTTTGATTACTGTTGAGAGGCACTGTCTGGAAAGAAAAAAAAAACTTTTATAATTAGATGGGAAAGCACATTAACTTTAGCACACTTATCATAAGTTTTTGCTTTGTCCATGATTCTGTAGTAAACAAGGTTTTAAAAGGATTATTATTGACATGATTTAAAAAACTGTTTCAGATGGATGCCATATGAACTTTGTATAACTTGATAGACTACAAACATATTTGAAAATTTTAAAACTCCAAAGAAATACATGATGAATTGACTAAACATCTAAAAACTGTTCGTTATATCACACTACACTTAATTCAAAATGTAAGTTTCAAAGGGATTTATAAACACACAATGACAAATGCTAACATCAACAAATGTTAAATAGAAAAAAAATGTTACATATGTAAAATCTTGTAGAAAATTGCTTTCAGAATTAATAACATATTTATAATAGATGGGATTGTCTTTGACACCAAACTTCTGCTTTTTATTTTCCTAAGCTTCTCTTATTGCTCCAGCTTTATCTATGCTTTGGTGAAATAGATGGGAGTCGAGCAGAGATTCTTCTGGCTTCACTGTTCAAAATTACTTTTCCAAGTGTTATCGACTTTTCCTTCCTATTTGTTCTGAAAACTCCTGAATTGAATTGAATAATGAGTTAAACAACACAAAAACACAGTGTTAAAAACACACCAACATATTTTACAAGTAGCTGCCATCTCAGCCTTTATTAAATCATCACCTTAGCTGGATTTCATCTAATAGTTCAAAGACAAAGTGTGTAGAATATATAAAAGTAAGTGGAGGTTTAAGAAAAGAATAGTGAGAGATTTTTGCTAGTTATGGAAGGATTTTTATATGAAACCTGATCCTAAAACTTTAAAGATTACCAAGAATACATTTGCTTAAGCACCTTACTATAAGGTAGTATATCTATTTTCTAGAAAAACTAGGAA
Organism: Eonycteris spelaea; assembly: GCA_003508835.1. Classification (NCBI taxonomy): domain Eukaryota; kingdom Metazoa; phylum Chordata; class Mammalia; order Chiroptera; family Pteropodidae; genus Eonycteris; species Eonycteris spelaea. Next base: position 6,698,860 of record PUFA01000053.1, read on the forward strand.
TTAATGAAGGTATTGATTTACCCAAATTCTAAGAGGTAGCGTAATCAGGAAAGAATGAGACTGAAATCAAAACTTTGGCCATCTAGTGCGTGTTCTTTTAATGACACCACAAAGTGGTCTGAGGTGAGCATGTAGAGCAGCATTGTATTTCAGAAAGCCAAGTCCTGGAAGTTACCACTGTAGCAAAGAAGGAGATTCCAGTCTCTCTCTACACACGAAGATCAACAGTTAGACAGCTGTCCACGAACAAAAATAGCTCTGCGAGAACTCAAGAATCCACCTAAGAAACTTTAGCAACACGGTATGCATCCATCAATGGTCAATGGATAGAGAAAACGTGGTATACACACACACATGTGCGCGCACGCGCGCGCACACACACACACACACACACACACACACACACACCAGAATAGTGCTCAGCCATGAAAAAGAACGAAATCCTTTTATTTATGACAACACTGATGAATCTTGAGGGCATTATGTTAAGAGAAATAAGTCAGACAGAAATAAATACTATATGATCTCAACTGTACGTGGAATCTAAAAACAGAACTCATAGAAACAATATAAATTGGTTGTTTTCAGGGACCGAAGAGTGTGTGGGTGGGGAATAGAGAGTCGTTGGTCAAAGGGCACAAACTTTCGGCTATAGGATTAATAAGATCTGAGAATCTAAGTACTGCATTGGGGCTATAGTTATCAATATAGTATTGTATACTTAAAAGTTGCTGTGAGATAGAGCTTTAATGTTCTCATTATAACAACAGTAAAATGGTAATTATAAGAGTGAAGTATTTGTTAGGTAACCTTATGGTGGTTCATATTTTGCCATGTATTTATGTATCAACTAATTACATGTACACATTTAATTTATGTACAATATGTAAATTATATCTCATTAAAACTTAAGAGAAAAAAAGTAAGGAAGTTATCTAGTGGCCTTTATGAAGCTGAAAATGCACCTGTGCTAGATAACATTTGAGGATGTTCGGGTTGGGGACAGAATACAATTGAAGTGGAATAAGCACTGATTAGGAGTTAGACAGCTGGTTTTAGTCATGGCTGTGGCAAAAATATCTGTATGCTGGTTGACAAAATGTTGCATTTCTCTGTGTTTCAGTTTCCTTTACAGAGGAGAAGCAGTATTAAGAGTTGGGGTCCCTCTAGATTGTAGTTCACCGCCCTGGGGAGACGTGCAAGAGTTAGGTTCTGAAGCTAGTCTGTCTTTGACAGATTTCCTCTATTTCTCATTGCAGCAGAGCTTTTGCTTTGCCCTAAATTAACCCTGTGGACACTTGCACTGCACAGTCAAGGCCACCAGACTCCTGAGGAAGCAGGCGATGGAAGGTGAGGCAGGAACAGAATGAAAACTGCCTTGCCATAACCATCTTCTCATACCTCCACTTTTCTCTGTGTCCCAGGTAGCAGGCGGTTAAAAGTCACAACCCTCCACCAAACCAATTCAAAAATGGTTCTTGGTCCCCTAGAATTTCCTACTTTTTAAAGAATTTGTCAGATTTGATGTCTTTTTCTCTACAGGTTTGTATTTCTTTCTTTCTTTCTTTCTTTCTTCTTTCTTTCTTTCTTTCTTTCTTTCTTTCTTTCTTTCTTTCTTTCTTTCTTTCTTTCTTTCTTTCTTCTTCTCTCTCTCTCTCTCTCTCTCTCTCTCTCTCTCTCTCTCTCTCTCTCTCTCTCTCTCTCTCTCTCTCTCTCTGTCTCTCTCTCTTTCTTCCTATCTTTCTCTCTCTCTCTCCTTTCCTTCTCCCTCCCTCGCTCCTTTCCTTCTATCCTTCCTTCCTTCCTTCCTTTTTCCTTCCTTCCTTTCCTTCCTTCCTTCCTTCCTTCCTTCCTTCCTTCCTTCCTTCTGCCTGCCTGCCTGCCTGCCTGCCTTCCTGCCTTCCTATAAACTTCTTTTGGAACAAGGAAACCACAGCCTTTGTCAGTATATCATTTTGAAGGGAAAGTATACCTGATCTAGTAATTAGCTATAAAATGAAATTTTGGATTAGGTTAGATCAAAAGTCTTCTCTAATCCTACCCATTCTATGATTGTTTTGGTGTGAGGCTGAATATATTTTGGGAAAAAAGAGAGGTACATATGGAAAGACACAATAGTTTAATGAAAGAATATGGCCTTTGCAAATTTCAGACAGACTTGATTTCAATACTGCCACTGATGGACTAAGTGGTCTCGGGCAAGTTAAATAACTTCAAGTTCCAGAGCTTCACTTTCTTGATTCTAAAGTAAGATAATATGTCTCACAGGGCTGTAGAGAGAATTAGATGAGATAATGTATGCAAAATGTATAAAAATTCACAAAGTAATAGTTATTAATAGTCACTGAAATAATTTTAACTCATATTTTTATATCAGGCTTTTCTTTAGAGATTTCTAACGTATACTTCCCACACCCCATTATTTGCTTCATTCAGCTCAGAACAATTCCAGATAAACCCATACTATGTCACTGGTTATCTTCTCCCAAGTTAGCTTCTTAGTTAGATATATTCTTTTGAATAATGCATGAATACATTTTGATATCAGAATCAATTAAGATATGTTCATTTGCTGTCACTTGAGTTTTCCAATTTGAATTCACACTTCTCTGTTTATGATATACCAGTTATTTTCAGGGAGTTCCAGAAAGGAATTTAAAGTAGGAGATGGCGACTTTCAAAGTATGGAAATTCAGTTATACAAAGAGCTTAGTGACATATGCACACTCTAACTCACAAAATGAATGAGAAAAAAATCATTGAAAATGTAATAACTGGTAGCAGAGATTTAAAATGAATGTGAGATTATTCTGGAAGGTGTTAGCAGTTCTTCAACTGTGTCTGAATAGCTGTGAGGAATAGATAATTACTAACAGAATTTGCCAAAGGGAAATATCTATTAAATGTACAATAGCTTCCACTGTACTAATGAAAGGACAGTTTTTACAATCAACTAAAAAACATTCTGATTTGGCACTTGAAAATGCAGTCAGAAAGTTAGTCTTGGAATAGAAATAAAATGTCTTACCTGGATATTTTCCAAATATGCATAAATTCTAGAAGTTGGTTCAGATAAAACTCACTGTGGTCATCTTCATGCTGTAGACAGCAGAATAAATTAATATTTATAGAGTGAATGGGAAGGAGTACCAGATAAAAATAGGTCTGTAACTTCCTGCTGTCATTTCGTTCACCTTTTTGATAACCCTCATTCATCATTTTCATATTTTGTTTTAAAGATTTTTCAAGACTTTCCTTAACTGTGTAAGCATTCTTTTCAAGAGTAAAACAGAAAGCTGAGCGTTCGTTGAAGATCAAACCTCAAAGACAGTTGAAAAAAACTCTTGACATCACCAAGGTCAAACATTACTTTCCACCAGCAGGAAGGCAGTTTTGCAGACACCAGTTCTCCCACATACGTGCACTTTTTCTTTACATTTAGGTCACAGATGCCATAGCCATATCAGACTTGACAGCCTTCCAGATCGGCCGCAGACAGAATGAACTCCTCTGTTTTTCAGGTTTACTACACTTGCCACCAAAACGTCAGTTAAGAGATGTTTCCATTTCATGAACATAAAATCATGCCAATGAATTACAACTACTGGTAAGTATAAATCCTAGGAGTTATCAGGCAGCATTGTGATCATCCTCCCAAGAAAAATATGATAACTACTCATCATAAAATATCAGCCCTATGGTCCATATGCAAACACACACACACACACACACACACACACACACACACACACTCATACTATACTCATTGATTAGCAATTCTGCAAGGACATTCATGAAACCCTATGCAAGTTTGCAGAAGAGAATGCAATATACTCCAATATACTTCATAATTGCACCATTTCACCACACGGTGGTGTTAAGTTTGAGAGCTGAGGAAATCTCTTAATGCTTAGGGTACTTGTAATCTTGTATGTCAACACACACACAATCTATTTTTAAAGCTGCCTGTTAGAGTTTCTGACAGAGCACATCAGAAGAACAACTTTATATGGTTTAAGGTCAAAGGTAAATTAATTTTGATATTGGGTTGTTTGTGAGAAAGAAGAAAGCTAAGTTACATGGAAAGAATACAGTGTTCACTATAATACCATATGTTAAGTTAAGGAACTTGAAAACATGAGGCTTACAATCTAGAAATTTACATCTAGAGTCACTGGGATGACTAAATCTGGAAGTGTAATAGTGGAGAATATTTTCCTGCAACAAGAAAGATAAGCTTTAGGATGGGAAGCACAGTAAAAGGGGAGGGAGATTAAAAAATAAAAACTGGAGCCAAAAAAGAGATAGTAATATTTGAACTGTAATATTTGGCACTTTTTTTTTCAGAAGTTAAAACCATAGCAAGCATTTAAATATGACTTATTTGCCTCTTTCAGTATAGCATAATAATATTTATTTTAAAACCACTTTACTTGGCTTCTAGAGATGCTTTTTTGGGGAAAATTAGCCTTTGTCATATTGTCACTTACAAGAAAATCTTTTTTCTGTTGTTTAAAAGCTCTCAAAAGGCTGGAGGAAAGTTTGAGTAGTTGTCCAAGGAATATATCACTCATTTTACTTTTTCTCCAAAGCTGAAGGTCATACCTTCATCTTAAGGAAAAAGTTAAGTCATTTTTTTTTCCTTTTTCATACAAAGTATATTGCTGTAAATATTCTGTGAATATTTTCTCACGTTAACATGAAATCTTGATTTTATGATTAATATCTACAAGGATGGCAATACTTTTGATCAAATTGAAAAGAGACAGAGAACAAAAGACTCAGTCATTCACATCACATTTCATCAAGATGGGGATTTAAAAATTTTGAAACCTAGAAAGATTTCTAAAGACTGTCAAACTTTTATGAATAATCTCATGGAACAAGAAGTAAATTGCCATATTTTATTATAATATAAGCAAGCTTAAAGTAGGAAAGGTGTTTGAGATGACTTGAGCTTTGCAATGCCTTTTACAATTAGGGAACTCTAAAGTATTTATTGAAAGGCAATAGTGTCAGTACATTTATAGAATGATAATGATGATTATATTACTAGTATTATATAAAAAATATCATCAAGCCAAGTTTATGTTTTACTAGAAAGAAAATGTAACTGTTTATAAGTTTTTACTTAACAGCTAAAATTATGAAAATCACAAAGAATTTTCACACTTTAAAAATAGAGTTTTGAAAGGAGAACATTCACTATCTCCTTATCACATAGGGTTTTTAATAGTAAAGGACTAAAATATCATATAGTCTAACACCCTAATTTTATGACATCAATAACTAACACATTGTTCTGACTAGGTGCAGGAACTGATTTAAGCTCTTCATTTATGTTTCCTATTTGAGTTTTTACAGTAACCATATTAAGTACTATTATTATTCACATTTTTTAGATGAGTAAACAAAGGTGCAGAGAATTTAATAATTTGTCCAAGAGCAGACATTTGAGTTTGGTAGTATGAAAACAGCATCTCTGTTTTAAACAAGATATCAAACTAGTAAGTGTAACACTCCTTATTTCCATGGTCAGAGCTAGGCCTCTGTGCACTAGGATTTATATATAAAAAGAATTCCACTGCTAGCCCTTTACAGTCATTTGCATCAGGTGTTCCTTCTCTAGACTCTGAAAGCATGGTTATCTTTTCTTTCAAAGCACATATTTCTATCAGACTTTTAATGTTTATTTATTTATTGTCTGTCTCCTTTACTAGGATTTTAACTCTACATTCTAGAACAAGAACTGAGATATCTTGTTTGCTTCCATATGTCCAGTGTTTGGAATAGTGCCTGGAGCATTGTAGGAGCTCAGTTTTTATTTGTTCAATGAACAAATGGGTAACAGTCTGTGCATATGGTTTTTAAGACATGATTTGGAATTATAAGTAGGTTCAGTAAATTGTTTCTTTACTACATGAGATTATTAAAGTACTGTATAATTGGTATATAAAAAGCATTTAATAAATATTGATAAATTAATCAACTAATTAATTATTAGATTTTTATACATCTAGTATGCTTGGCACAATACCTGGAAGTAAACTCTTATAGCTCTTACTAAAAATATTCTAGAAGAGCCAGGACTTGGGGAGATGAGACATGGAATGTCTTTTTCATAGTCTATGTGGAGGCCACCACTATTCTTGAGAGTCAAAGCCAGTTGAATCCCCTGCACAGCAAATCCTTTGAGGGCTGAGATCTTTTTGATTTTGTTTACTACTTTAACATTAGTACAGGTCCTTGCACATAACAGTTACATAGTAAATATGAGTGAATGTAGAATATATAAATACCTATGCTATCGGGCATATTATCAATTTTTAAATAACAGTGTCTGTGCCAGGAAAGTTGTGGATGAGAAAACCATTTCTACTATTTACCTATAAAGTTGTTGAATTAGCCTAGAGTTGGTGATATTGATCGCAGGAAGTAAAAATGTGTAAGTTGAAGCATGAAGCATAAAAAAAAAAAAACTATGTAACTTACTTCCCACTATGATGCAAATGACACATTGAAAACCAGGGATTTCTAGTGACAACTATACACTTTACACCCAGCTATGATATATACTTGTTCTGTATATGACGTGGTGATGACAACAACCCAAAGATACCATATTGGATGGCATTTTGTATAGTGAGCTCTATAACTAGACTAACTTTGCTCAAATCCTATCTTCTTTATTTACTAGCTGTAAGATATTGTGTCATTAAAATAACCTTTTAAATTTTCCGTACTTTTATTTATATAAAAAAGGAAAATAGTAGTAATTATTACATTATTTTGCTCATGGGCTATTGTGAGTAAATACATATTCAGCACTCATAATAGTGCCTGGCACTTAATAGGATTAATTATTATTGAACACTTAACATGCTCCAGACATTTGGGTATGTGGATATAGCTGTGGAAAACAAAACAAAACAAAGAAAAAAATATATGTATATAGCTAACGTTTTGACCAATTGATCTGAAACTCACATCTAAAACTTCTGAGTAATTGGTAGCATACATATGGGCTGTAGAGACTTAACTACTGGGCTCAAATTTGTGTACCTCTGCTTACCAGTTCCATGAATAGGATCTGGGGAAAGTCATGAAGCTCCCTGTGACTCAATTTCCTTATTTTTCATAGTATTTACCACATAGAATTATTGTGAAGAGTAAATGTGATAGAAATGTTCAAATCTTAGATATAAAACATATACTCCATACATATTATATCACAGTAGTAGAATTATGTGGATTTCAGAATAAACCTTAATTTATAGAAAATTGAAATCTTAGTGATCTGTGAATTACTACCAATAAGTTTTTTTTTTTTTAGCAGCATGCAATTTCTAAACAGGATTAGAAACATTAGAATCATATTTCCTCTCTTCCCTCATGTTGAAATGAAACATGATGATTTCAGCTCTTTTGTCAACATTGAGGACACTGTGAGGAGTTTTAGGTTTATTAATATTGGGGGTGTTGGTTGTACTTTATAATGTTTCTTTGTGGGATTTCAGATGCATGGTCATGGGGCTGTCAACACTGGCTGAGTTGGGTAACCTGTCTCAAAAGAGATTTCTAAACAACTCTCTTTTGGCCTCATTATGTATTTCACACTGATGTATTGCAACCTAATGCACCACCTGACACTTTTTATGATGAAACACCTCAGACTAGAAAAAAAAGTATTCACTAGAAATTGGTTATCTGATGTAAATGACAGGGTGATGGGATTTTTTTGCTTAAAGCAAATGATTGGAAGATTCTACAGATAAAATCTGCCAAAATATTAAAGTTCGTTGTATATTGTGCAGTTTGGGTTTAAAGTAACTTAAGACATCACAGAGAGAATAAAATTCATGTCAAACAGCATGAAACTGTCATTAAATCTGAGCAATTACTTTCTAGGTGGTTTTTTATATATATATTATGAATATTAATCTATCCTGATTTAAACTATATTGACACAGACATAAACAGTCTTCAAATAGAATGAGTTGTGTTATTTTTTCTTCAGTGGTTTCCCCTTTACATTTTCTATTTCATTTACTTCCTAGTGAAGTCATGGATAGTATGAATGTAATAACCTTAATAAGTTTTTCATAAATAATTTTTCCAAGAGGCCTATTGATTTGTTATTATACTGAGGTTGCAGTAATGTATTGATGTAATTGCTTCGGTCCAAATCATTAACAGGCGTAGATAAATATTTCCTTATGTTTCAGTAAATACCTCAAATGAACGTGTATTCATCAAGATATATAATTTCATATTGGTAACAATCCATAAAGATGGGAATATTGTCCTTAAAATGATCAATTTGCAAATCGAAACCAGTACTAAGAAGGTCTTACCTTTCGAGATAACTTTCCTGGAGCTTCCCTATCTTTCTGCAGATTAAGTTGAATAACAGATTTATCTTTCTGAAATATTTTGTGGCTCCCCAAAGAGTGGTCACTGAAGGAAAAAAAAGAAAAAAAATCAGTTCCTCCCTTAACACCTCTAAGTGTATGTTATCCTCTCTAACTTCATTTCCTTTTATTTTTGGAACTTAATCTGGCAAAAGTTTTTATGTGTGTGTGTGTGTACATATGTGTATATGTATATATATATGTGTATGTACATATATATGATAGATAGTTTTATATGTTGTCTGTATATATCTATATATATCTCTATATATATCTATATATATATCTCCTCATATTCATTTTTAAATGGCAAGATATTACAATTATTTTCTAATGAATTAAGTTAGAAAATGATTGGATACATTTAGAGTAGACAAAATAAGTTATAATAAAGATTATTTTACATATTCAAAGTTAGTTTTATTCAGCCATCTAAAAGCTGAGGACAGCATGCTTCTGGGAGGTCTAATTGATGCCACAAAGTCTATGTGGAGACCACTCTATCAAAGAAGCAGAGAGGTGAGGAAAACATATCATGGCTTTAGAGACAGATTTATTAGCTCCATAACCTTATGCAGGTCAATTAAATTATCTGAAACTCAATATTTTCCTTTTTAGAATTTGAATATTAATGTCTACATCAAGGGATTGACAAGTAGATTAAACAGAAAATATTATTTTCTATTTCAGAAATTTCCAGTGGTGTGATATATTTTCAACTTTCTTTTCTCTCTCTCATCTCTTTTTCTCACTGTAAATATTTGCTAATTACAGATTAAATAATGAGCACAATGAATTACTGATTTACAATGAAAATATGATTCCTATTCTTTTAAATGAAAGGCTTTTACTATGTGATCTCTGCAGCTTAAAATTTTGATATCTCTAGGGACTCTGAGTCATTTAAAAAGGATGAATTACATTAATGCACTTTGTTTAAGGATCTTCATTAAACATATAAAGGATTTCAGGAGAAAAAACCTTATGTTAAAAATTTGAGGCCCTTAAGTTGATGTATTCATTTATCTGGAAAATTCACTAAATATTTGGAACCATCTACCCAACAATGTCAGACGAATGAAACTTTTCTATGCTGATGTCTAATAAGTTCTCTGTAAATGTTTATTTTAGCAATTGCTATTTTTAAAAGAAAATCCAATACCTACCCAAATGGTGAAAGTATTCACAACGTGTTCCATGTCCCATTTCCCCTGTTAGTCTAAATAAGATTTTCATCCTAAGTGCTATCCCTAGGACTCATACCGTTCCTTGAGTCATTTCTGCTGCTGGTCTAGACATATCGCATGGTCTGCGTATTCACTGAAGTACTGAATCATTGACTCTTGCCTCCTCTCTCCCTGAAGTTCTGCTCCAATGGCCATTCTCATATTCTATCACACAGAATCAAGCTCCTCTCCATTTACTTCTCCCAACTTTAATTCTTTCTTTGCCTAAAGTTCTGTTTCTCTTCTGGGAACCAATTTAAGAGCAGTGATCCATTTTGCTCTCAAAGCTTCCTTTCCTCAGTGTGTTGAAGTTGGATCCTGGACTTATAGTCCAGTGAAATCAACCTCAGCTATGGCTACTCCTTTTAAATTGACTTATAGTTTTCTGAAATTAAAGTTAAATGAACATCTTATATTCTTATTTCCTAAAACTTCCAATTCTATTTCTTTCTAAAAGGAAATTAGTTCTTTCCTTTCTCTCTCTCTCTCTCCCCCCCGCCCCCCCGTGTGTGTGTGTGTGTGTGTGTGTGTGTGTGTGTGTGTGTGTGGTAAAGTTTGGGTAATTATCAGATTTTAGAAGGAATTTTTTCCTCTATAATTTTTCTCTTTTTTAAAAAATGTTACATTATAAAAACATTCTCATGGAAAACATTTGAATTTTGTTAAACTGGACAAAACAGTTAAGAAAAATTACTTTCTTCCATTTTTTCCAGAATAAATAACAATTACAGAGAGTTTATAGCAATTTTTTGTAGGATGAAATAAGTGGTCAAGCACACATATATTTCTGTTAAAAATGAGAACATTTTATTTTAGTTGTATTTCTAGCCTGTTGCTAAATTTCTTTTAACTCATTTTCTGAGACTGCCTCTTAATCAGAAAATTAGAGGTGGGATATTAATGTGTGCTGTATTTGCTCCAAATATTTGTGTTCCTTCTGCTATGTATTGTAGGTTTATATTAATCATATTTATTTAAAAAAATTATTTTCATTTATTTATTGGCACTGAGTCTTCTCTGAGTCTCTCTATCTTTAGAGGATTGGGAGACAAAAAATGTTTTTAATCTTCCAGTGGTTACCTAATTTTAAAAAATAAAACATATCTTAAATGGTTTTCTATTGCAACCTGAATTAGTAATTATTTATGTAACACTCTCAAATAAAGTTTATAGCTTAATCTGTTCAGTTCTTTCCAATTACCCTACGATTGCCGAGGTAAGGATCATTTGCATTTCATTTTCAGGTTCTTTTATCACTTACCTAATGAAATCATGAAAAGTAGTAAATTGGATGATGATAAAAGTTAGATAGGAATTATAACAAAGATATCTATCTTAAAACATTTTATCTCTAAACTAAAAATATCGAAATAGCCTCTCAATTGCCAAAGTTTTGATATTAGAATAAAGAAAGCCTTTGATATAGGATAAAGTGTCTATTGATTATAATTTTATGTTTTCTTCCTAGCATAAACCAAGCCTGTAATTAATTTCCTGTTTCAGCTTTTTTTAATTAAAAAATTTAATTTTTATATATATCTTTAAAATTAAAAAAATTTAATTTTTATATATGTATCTTTAACATATATACAAATTTTTATATATGTATCTTTCAGCTATAGTTGGCATATGATATATTAGTTTCATGTGTACAACATAGCTATTAGATAATTAAACTACACCTCATGCAGTGATCACCATGGTTAAGTGTAGTATCCATTTGGTACCATACATAGTTATCACAATATTATTGACTGTATTTCCTATGCTGTACTTTACATTTGTGGCTAATTTTACAATTAGCAGTTTTTGTCTTTCACTTTTTCACTCATCCTCTAACCCACTTCCCGTCTGTCAACCATCAGTTTGTTCTCTGTAGCCATGGCTTTGTTTCAAACAATACAGCTTCCTTAATAAAGAGCACATACTTGGACTTGATGAACAACATGAATGGAGAAATGAGTCAGATTTTTATAATTAGTGTTCTAATCTTTTAAATTTATTTCTTCCACATTTAATTCAGCTATAAAGTTTTTAATGCTTATCAATTATCTTTAAAAATTTTAATTTAATTTTTTCATATCAACACTTTTTTTGCCTTTTATACTTATTTCCTCAATCTATCTAGAATGTATTATTGTGTAAAGAGTATTGTACAGTTCCAATTTTAGACATCTCTTCCAAAATGATAGAAACTTTCTCAAACATCCCTAATTAATAAGAATACATTTTCATCTCTGACCTATCATATTTAAAACACAACCATTTTTAAAATAAATATCTGATGTGTTTCTGGACTCTAAATATTCCATTAATCCATATATCTATTCGTATGTCTATATAAAATTATTTCAATTATTTAATTTTCTAGCAAATTTGAAGTGTGAAAATAAGTGAAAGTCACCATTAAAAATATATTATCTATTTTGCACAATTTCTCTCTGAGAAATTTTAGAATTAATGTGTCATATTAAAGAGAAAACATTAATATAGTGTTGACTTATATTTTATTTATAAAATTTTGTAAGAAGAGTTGGTATTTTGATAATTTTGAATTCCGCTTTCAAGGAAAAGTATATTTCTGTATGCACTCTGGTTTCTCTTTTATGCGCTTGAGTGAAGTGTTTGTTTTCTTCCATGTAGGTCTTACATATATTATGCTTTTTGTAAGATAGTTTATAGATTCTGTTCTATTATAAATTAACGATTTTTCCATGATATTTATTAGTTGGGTTTATGTGTTGATTTGCTTGTGGAATTTTGTTGTAATCTCTGAAGGTTTGGTGCAATTTGCCTAAAACTTCATGTTCTACTCCCTATGGCTCATTGTTCTGTTTCACTTTTATACTTCTCCTTAAGCTAATTTTGAAAAAATTCATTATTTCTTAGAAAATCGCCTTTTTAAAATAAAGTTGTTATGTATAAAAGCCCCTTCTATTTAAAATATCTTTTGACATTTACCTGGGAACTCTACAATCCTCTTGCTATCATTTTGTCTTTCCCATACTATCTCCCTTTCTTGTTTTACCAGGAGCTTTTTCATTAATATTTTTTTTCTGTCATTTCAAGAGAATTATAGTGGGCTAATGAGTAGATTTGCATTTTTATTCTAACATATTAATCCAGTCCTGAAGATAGATAATTATATTTTAATTGTGGAGTACCATGTATAATTTTGCATGAAGAGATCTCAAAAACTGGAAAGGAAGTATTGTTCTTGCCCACCTCTCTCATTTTACAAATAAGGACTCTGGATTCAACAAAATAAGGCCAGAGATTAGATCACAAATATTTGTAGTAAATACAACACACTTGAAATTTATTTCAAGCATACCTACTATAATGTGATATGCATGTTTCTTTTTATAAAAGGAGGGGATGAGTTGTTCTGGAAATTGTGGGCTAAAAATAACAGGTCTCATGGCAAACACGATGAGGAGAGACCACTCAAATCAACAGATCTCTAACCAGAGCACAGACACACATGCACAGACCTTAATGAAAACACTAGCCAGATTTAAAAAGACATATCTAATTTAAAAAATGTAAAGAAATAGTATAGTAAATAAAAGATGGCTTTTAAAAAATGTCTTTAGCTTGGTGGAAGAGGATATAAGAAAGTTTTGATGCTGCTGAATGTAGAGATGAGGAGAAAATGTACAAGTATTGTGGGGAATTCTTCAACAGGGTTTTTCAAGACAGAGCTTAAGGCAAAGTTGAGAAAAAAATGCATGTTAGGTGAAGGGTCATTGGTCACTGTGTACAATACTATCACCCACAGCAGCTTACTGTGTACTTTGCATTTAGTCACTGCTACTTAGTGGAGCCAAACATTAATATGCCAGAAGAATTTACATACATTAAGGTGACATCTATGAATAAGCTAATTTATGTTACAGAAACATGATGTCTTGCAGTGTAGAATGTATTTGCTATACCATTTTTCCAGGAATCCTGTTAAAAATACTAACTAGTCCTTTCTGTGTGTGTTAACAATAATAAAAGCTATTACTGTGCCAGAATTGTCACTTACCCTTAAATTTGATGTTAAAGGACTACAGAGCCTCCAGTAACATCTCACTTCCTAAGAGCTGTAAACTATTCACCACTTTACTATCACTCTACTTTGCATGACCACCTTTTTAATGACTTTTCTGATGATCTAGAGCTATACTATCTAGTATAGTAATCACTAGACACATGTGCCTACTGAGCAATTGAAATGTGGGTAGTCTGGATTAAGATGTATTATAATCATAAAGTACACTTTTGAAGACTTAGCATATGTAAAACAGCTCAATAGTTTTAAATTTTGATTACATATTGAAGTGATAATATTTTACATATATTGACCTAAATAAAATATTGCATTAAAATTTATTTCTACCTGTTTATATATATATATATATATATTTTAATGTGGCTAGTAGAAACAAAATAGTTATGTGCCCACATTCTATTTCTTTGGACAGCGATGATCTAGAGATAATGAAAGAGAGAAAAAGAAAGCATTGAAGAATAGAAAAAATGGTGGCATGTAGAATTTGATGAGTAAATGAAATAAGGAAAAAAATTGTGTTTGAGGATTCTAGGTATCAGAAAATATGGGAAGAAATGCTACTGCACTAAGAAAAAAAGAAATAAAAAAATATCACTGCTAGGATGGGTAGTCTGAGAGTAAGGTTTGAGCACAAATATAACCATGGTATATATTATTATGCTTACAATGGATTATATATTTCAGCTTTTATACATTGGGTGTTTTTCTAAATCTGATAACATTTCAAATATAGGTGCATAGTAGTTTTATTTAATAATTATGTAAAAATCTTCAACTTTTAAATAAAGTGAATCTATGACAATCAAAACTTTGCTCTTTTCTTTATACATATTAGTAAATCAAGTTCTGCACATTCATTTATTTATTCTCTCAACAAATACGTGTGCTAATTACTATTTTATAGACTGTTATGGGTATAGCTATTATTTAAGATAAATACCAAAAGGCTGAATCCTTGCAAATGATTATTCCTATTTCCTATTCATAAGTAACACCAAAAAAAAAAAAAGATATGCAGATAGATACTTCACATTTGTCCTATGAGCAAAAAAAAGACATCCTAAATAATGCCCAACCTGCAAATATTGATTTCCATCAGCCTGGGCAACCTTGTAAATGCACATTTTACGAACGTTACTCTTCTACTGGAATAAATACATCTTTATTTTATAGGATAACTAGGTTTAAATGTTCTCCATTCTTATGTGTAGTAAGTAGTAATGGTGAACTATTTTTTTATATTACAGTCACATATAGAAAAAAAGTATTTCAATTTGATTTTATGAATAATGAGAGCCAAGATTGTGACAGCTATTAAACATATTTTTTAGGAAACTCAGTAATTAAGCTGTCTTGCAATACTTAGATTAACTAAGAAATGTAAGACAAACATAAATATATACTATAATAATATTATAGTATTGTACAGAGCATTTTTCAAATACTTATGTGCGTATGCACCTGTGCACACATGTACACATACATTCCTCTGATATTTGACACTTAAAAATTCCTATTTACTTCTACCATATTTTTAATTCTAGTAAGCTTTGTACCTAATGAAAATACCCTGGATTTTGTGTGCAAAAAGGCATCTGTTGCTGAGTCAGCAGAGATAAAGATAAGTTATATGTTATTTTCCTCAACCAGTGCACTCGAGTTTATTGTTATTCTTCTCTCAGGAGAACCATAAATAGGGAAAGTTACAATTCATGACTTGGATACACAAGCGTAGGTTAAAGTCTAAAACTAGGACTTGTAGCATTGAGATAGTTAGAAGAGGAGAGTTAGGGTTTTAATGGAGACGTTCCATGGGGCATAAATGGATACCAACAGTTATACTACTCAAGACTGAACTGTACCTAAGAGATCTAAATATTTCCATTCAGATGCCCCATTTTTTCTTAAGAATTCCCTCTTGCCTGTAAAAAAGGCAACTGTCCTTCATGCCTTTTCACTTGAATATGGTTTCATTCCTTCACACACACACACACACACACACACACACACACACATTTTAATTCAAAAATAAAATGAAATTGAATATACTGCAAGGGAGGCTTTATTTAAATCTAGGAGAAATGTTTTATAGCAATTTTCAAGTTTACAATGCCCTCTCTACTCTCTGTTAAGCTATGCAATCACAAAAAATACAGTTAGAGCATAACAATCTATACAAATGAAGTTAACTAAGAGAGTCAATATGAAAGAAACATAGAAGGGAAGCTGGAAGTTTGTATCCTTTGAAAAAATGTGTACTAACTCTAAGGAGCTATTTTTGGGGTAAGATATGCAAAATTTGTGATACAGTCACCTACCTAGGAGATCAAAAATACAGATATTATTCCATTTCAAGTTTTCATTATTTTTTTCCACAAACCTCCAGAGGAGAGACATTCCATAGATTTTACTAATACAAAACTTCAAGAATTAATATTAAAACAGCACATTTAAATCTTAATAAGGTGATATTGGCTAATTTGAAGGACTATGTAATTCAAATATTCTTTACCTAATACCTTCACTTTATTTAAGAAAAACAGAACACTCGGTTATTTAAACCTCAATTCAAAATTAGTGGTGGTGATGGGTCAGTGATTTAATAATTCTTAGCTTTTAAGTAAATAACACCTTGAGTAATAAAAATAACTCGATAGCTGCATATCGGCTATTACAGTTTTAGGTATAATTAAATTAAATGGTATACCTGCAGTTAGTTCTGATTTGCCTTTGCTTTCTTGGAAAAACTATGCAACACCTTTGTGATTCTTTTTATCAGGTCTGTTGGTTAATGATGCTTGCACAATCACAAAACTTTTAGAAAGATTAGGGCTAAAATATGCCATCATAATCTTTATATGTAACTTTCAGTAATAAACTTTCTTTGGGGTAATTGCTTTCAAATGAAGGTATGCATAGAGCAGTCTCATATTAGGACATTTGTTCTAGTAGAGTTATTGGTTAGAACCAAATGTAATTTTGTATTAATTATTATTATTGGTAACTATTTATTAAAGATAGAAACCAAAATTAATTTTTAAATACTGGGGAAAGTACTGTGAAGGATATCTGAAAACTAAATTGAAGTAACTCAATATTCTTAAATGCTTTATTAACAGAACACATTTTTATATTGTCTGTGAAAACTCTCAAAGTTACTACATGTTCTTTTTAATCCTGTGATGAGGTTTTTTTTTTTTTTTATTGTGGTAAATCATGATGACTTTATGGTTCACATGGTGATTTTATAAGTGGAAGAGAAGAGTTATGTAAAAGAGAAACACATCTTATCTATTTGCTTAAAGTAAGTCTAAAGATTTATAAAGAGTAGATTATAATATTGCAAAACATTTTCATAGAAGTTTTTTTTAAGGATTATTTAAAATTCTAATTAGACTTAATTCTTGAAGAGGATTTTTTCATATAACAAAGGTTTCAACATTTTCTGTATTAAGAGAAGTCAAGAGACAGAAAAGAGACCCCAGAGTAGATAGCCGGATCATACAAATCAATGCTGATGTTGAATTAAGAGGTAGATCTGTTTCTTAATTTAGATTTAAGAATATATATGACAATTTCTAAGTAAGACTATTAATTACCATAGGTTTCCTTTTTGAAAAGAAAATTTTAACCACTCTGGGTTATAGCATTCCTTGACAAAAGTCAGTTAAATAGTAAAGGAAAATGTTGTTTTGTTTATCTTTTTTAATCAAGGATTTAAAACTGGCTCTAGCTATAAGAAATAGGCTCAAGCAGAATTTTCAAAAAAGATTATTTAGTGTCTGTAATATGGCACTTGTGGTTTACTACTGACAATGCAATCATGATTTATTCAGCAAAGTTTTTAAGTGTAGTAAATGTTAGTGTTTCCCACTGAAGCCAAACAAGAGAATTATTTTTAAGTTGCATTAGAGAGTAAGACTTATAGCAAGATTTTTGATAGAAGAAATTACTTAAATCACATAGGTTAGGGGTAAGGAATACAAACATATGTACCCTACTTAATCTAGGGTAGATAATAAAGGATAAAATTATGAAGTAGCATTATCCTTCATATGTTATAAATACATTTATGAAGAAAAAACTAATGTGAGATGTATACAAGTCTAGATGAAGCTACAGCTGTCATTACTCCCTTGATGGAAAGGAGGACTTCGGAACATCCTAGGAAATAGTCCTGTCCTCTAGTTCTTTATATCTGTGCCACATCTAATAAGAGAGAAAAAAGTTGTACTCTGATCCTCAAGATTGCCTATAAGCCCAGTGGAGACTGTCTACTGGAGAAGATCATGGGAAATGGGGAAATGGGTTACCCAGGACACACCCTCTGTGGTAGTGAGTGTGGGCTAAAGCCCAAGAACATGAAGGAAGAGGTTAATATTTCTTTAATGAACAGGATGACTTCTATTTTGTGGCTTCTCTATTTAATTTATTCTGACTTTAATTTGCTGATTTAATATTCCATTCTTCATATTGCTGACAACTTTGTATTAAGCTACCAGGAGCCTATGAGAAAATTAATGAAGTTTCTGTTCTAATTCTTTAATTTACTCTTTCGTCATACTACATTATTTAAAACTGTTTATAAAGCAGTTTTTGAGGAGAATACTGATAGTTAATGAGACTGTATTTGATATATTGAAGTCCCTGGTAAGTACATGTGATATCCAGGTGTAAAAGGTCAGGAACCTTCTCATTTTTGAAA
Source organism: Eonycteris spelaea (assembly GCA_003508835.1). Classification (NCBI taxonomy): domain Eukaryota; kingdom Metazoa; phylum Chordata; class Mammalia; order Chiroptera; family Pteropodidae; genus Eonycteris; species Eonycteris spelaea. The sequence goes on from PUFA01000053.1 coordinate 6,717,262, forward strand.
ATAGTTATGCAAACATGATATCAAAGTGTGTTTTTGTGGTTTTAGATACATTTAACAGGGAGAGGGAGAGACAGGACAAGAGCCAGAGATAAAATAGAATATTTTAATTGACAGAAAAGGTTTGTGGTACTAAATTAAGATCAATGTTAAATGAGTTTCCATAACAACATAGTTGACTTATGAAAAAAGAATTTTGGCTTACTAGGAAAGTTATGTTTCTTAATTTTGCAATGCATTACCAGGTATAACATCTTAATTACTTTGTCAATTAAATTTAATTTTTGTCCAATGTATTTCTTTGGAAAAGTGCATACATTTTTTTTCAGAGTCTAAATTCTTAGTTCATTAATATCCCTGGCCTCTAATATCTTGCTGCTTGAAATATGAACTGTGGACCATGAGCATTAGCACCACCCAAATGCAGAAATGCAGAGTCTCAGGCCCCACCCCAGACCAAATAAATTAGAATATTTTTTAACTAGATCTTTGGGTGACTGGTATGTACATTAAAGTTTGAGACACTGTTTTAACAAATTTGTATATATGTAAATAGATGTGTAATTTGTGCCTGTCATCATATTTATTTACATTTTTTTCTTTCAGGATTTTATATATTACTTTACTACCCCTGGTAAAAACAGTTAAGTTAAAAAAAATAACAAATACAACTTAAGAAAGAAGTAAAAAAAATAGAACATTACAAATAAACCATTATTAAAGTTGTGAAAAAGTATCCTGACCACTGACATTTAATTGTGATGACAAAAGGTCCTAATTCTCAAAACTCGTTGATTCATCAAGTACTTACTTATTGTGATCATTTTAAAAGACAAATATACCACCTGGAAGAAGTGAAGGAGTTTAAATTTGAAGGATTTACCCTTACCTATTCCGAAGTAGATTAGAAACTGCAAAATAGCAGCTAAATATAATTTATCTCTTTCTTCAAAGAACAGAGCAGATTAAGAAGTATATAGTTATGGCCACATAAGGAGAGCTTAAAATAAAAAATCTTTCTACATCATACTCCAATAGTAATAGCTTTTCGGGGCAGATACTTTTCTACTTCTTAGTTCATGATATTTTAACAACCATGCATTTTTAAGTTATTAAGACTCACACTTCACAGGAGCTCAAAGCAATTCATAAATCATGAAAAAACTAGTAGAGGCTTATTACAATTTTTGCATTTAAAATTAAAGACTACTAAATTGTAATCCTAAAACTCATTTGTAAAGTAGAAACATATATTAAAAATTCAGTTTTTACAAGATAAAGAGATAGAAGTGAAGGGAGGTTAACTCATTTCGTCAAAGCAACGATGATAAAGAGTGGCATTGCCAATAGCGTGGAGAATTTGTTTTGACATTATTTGCTTAAACAATCTCAAATTTCCAAGAAGAAACTAATTTTTTTAATCAGAAATTTGGAAATGACATTTAAAGCCTACCTTTAGTGATTATAATTTACCTTTATTTTAGTCAAATCATTTCAGTACATTTCCTGATTAAATAGTTTTTAAAAATTTCAATGTCAGATAATGAGTGTCCTGTAAGTTATATTTTTTCCTTGTGTTTGATCTAAATGCTATATGTTAAATTATGAACCCATGTTTACCACACAATATCTAATCATTATTCCTAATGAAACATTATTCCTGTAATCTTTGTTTTCAAAAGTTGTGTTTCATCATGATAGAGGCTTTGTTTTAAACTGAAAAGACTCGGCTTTGAGAGCCAGATAAACCTGTGCTATCCTGGCTCTGCTGCTTCCAAATTTTATACTTTTAGGAAATAATTTAATTTCTCTTAGCCTCAATTTTCCCACCTGAAAAATGGGAATTCTCATGCTTTTCTTATATGAGAATGAATGGTGCTACATATGTAAATGCTAGCTTATAAGAAGCTTTTAATAGTGAAGTAAATTCTGTTGTTGTTGTTTTATTGTTATTATTACTATTATTATCATCTCCATACCACTTCCGTAAGTATCTCTGCTTTTATCAGAGCTCCAGTTTGCCAAAAGCATAGTTATATTTATAGTTATTACATTTTTAAAAAATTTCTATTGATTTGAACTGCTGTTCTTTCTCATTGTGAAGGAAAATTTCTCCTTCAGAGTACTGCTAACCTCTTCATCTGAATTCTTGATCCATCCTCTGTCATTTCCTCATGGAATTTGATCACTATTAATTTGTTCTGTGCCTTCAATCCTTCTCTCTATTGGCTCTTTCCCTTCAGCTTATGAATATTATCAAGTATCTCTTATGCACATACCTCAATTCACCAGACCAGTTCCACTCAGCATCTAAAACCCCATCTTTCTCCTGGCTTTTCCCATCACACATTACTTCTGAGAGAGTGGTTTGCATATATGTTTTTCTTTATCATCCATTCTGCCTAGCTCATTGAAAGTTTGCAATTTCCTCTTCACTTTACCAAAATTACTCTTACTTGGGTCACCAACTAACATTGTAATTGTCAAATTTAGTGTTTTTTCAGTTTTCACCTAATATTTATTTTTAGCATTTGATGATATATATTTACTTGGTATTTGAAGCTTCTCTTTCTTTTTTTTTTTTTTTTTTTTTTTTTTGTGAAGCACACATTTCCAGGGTGTTTTACAATTTAAATTATGTTTTCTAAATTTCCTTTTTCTGCTCCTCTTCCTCCTTCCATCTTTTGAATATTGATGGTCTCAGGAAGCTTCCTTTTGTCACTTTATGTTTGAAGTCTTCCATTCCCTAATCTAAAATCTGTTCTACTTTCTTAATATCAGTGTCCCTTGGCACTCACATACTCAGCATGTCTCAACTTGATTTACTATTTTGCACTCTCAAAACTTATTTTCTTCTGAGATCTGTATTATTGTTACTCAACATTAAATCTGGTCGACATCATCTTCTCCCTCGCATGCAACCCCATATCCATTTACTAAATTTCATTAATTTCACCATGTTAATATCCCTGTTTTAATATCTCTTGTTTTAGTTCCACTGCAGCGGCTTTAGCTTAAGCTCTGTCAATCTTTCATAAGTTCAGTAGCTTCCTTATTTTACTTTCTAGTTCTTTTCAAGCATATATTATTATTCATGCTGTCATTTAAATGCCTCTTTTAAATAATTTATTTTCTTATTCTCCTGATAGCAAAAGAGCCAAGCTTATAGAAGTTCTATAAATTAAAAATAGAAATGAATAAATATCATCTGTATCGTAGTTCTTTTTCAAGGGTAACTAGTCTAACATTTTAGTGTATAGGATTCATTTTCTATTTCAGATAGACATTTTAGATTGAAATGTGGTACAAAAATTATTCAAATGTGACTTCACAGGTATAAAGATATCTTTTCACCCTTAAAAACTGATACGCATTTTTATATCAAGACATATTATGCTATATTTTTAATAACTTATAAATTCTATGCCATATTAAAATAAAATTATGTTCGTGACCTATTTTACCACTATTTGGTAGTACAGCCAGAGATTTAGTTTTTTGCCATTTTTTTGGTGTTACTATTAGAAATCATGCTATGTTGCCTACACTTTACATTTAAGTATTTTTTTATAATTATGATAGTTTCCTTAGAATTATTTGTAGAATAAGAATTGCTGAAACATAGATGATTTTTTTGACGCATCTCTAAAATTTTAACACATTTTGAACAAAATTGCCTTTAGCAAGTGTTATATCAATGTATATCCTAGCAGCTGTTTGAATATTGTCCATTTTCCCATTAATTTGACCATAAATTTTAAAAACAATTTGATAAGCAAAAATGGCATCTCATTAAATCTCATGTTTTAATTGCATGTTTGTTATTAACTAGGTTAAACTCTTTAAATAATTTCTGACCATTATATTACTATTCACATTCTTGGCCTGTTTTTTTCTTGATAATATTTTAAAAAACAATTTAAGTGCAGTTTTATATTCGAAAGCTATTAACATTTTATTGCATGGCACTGATTTCTTTCTTCAGTTATTATCCTTTAAATATAAATTGATCATTGACTTTTCTGTGGACCATTTTCATATTCTTGCCATTAGTCCCTTTCTCTTCTGTGATCTACAAGCAATTGGTATATAATAATATTAGTACTGCCCTCACAATAGGGCATTATAATGACTGATTACATGGCTTTATCAATTCTTAGTCAAGGAAGAGGGCAAGGATTATATAACTCACCTTTGTGTTCTCAGTGATTAAATGCCTTGCATATGTGTGATTCTTAATAGGAGTTGAGATAGACTATTACAGTCCTACACCCCTATCCATGAAGGGACCCACAAAACTGCATATCTATTTGCACTCTGTGTTCCAGCATGAAGAACCATTTGCCGTTTCTTGTATCTCAGTCATGAGCCTTTGCAGTGTTGTTTTGTAGTTAAGAACCAGGGCCATACAGACAACTGGACTTGGGTTTCAATATCTAGTGGTCTGACCTTGAACAAAGCCTCAGGCTTCTCATCTGTGAAACAGGGGTTATTACAATATCTATTGCACTGATATAAGACTTAGATGTTTACCCAATATAAGGTAAACAAATAACTACCATTTGCTAAATGGCTATTATTATATATATCAAAGCTAGTCAGATATTCCAGATGAATGTGGTGCTATAACTGTTAGAGTTTAAATTATTACTTATTGCATTATTAACTTATTACATGTTACCTGTATTCCTGCTGTAGAAAAACTTTATGAACAGATTTGCAAGTATTTAAGGACATATTTTTTAGGCAAATTACATAGGAATAAACTAAAAAATCTGAATGATTTAGATGTTAGAAAGAAGAGTAATGGATATTCTGCTTATTAAAATAAATTATATCAATACAGATAGGCTGTTATTCTCAAATAGTAAGCAAATCCCTGATATATGCATATCTTTCAAATTCCATTAAAGAATAAATTACTATAATTAATCTATACTAATACTTGGCAACTTTCCTATTTTAATAAAACCCAGGTAAATTAATTTTAATAGAAATAAATGACTATGAAAACATTTTAGAAATTTATTATATTCATAATAACAAGAAAAAAGAGTATAATGGTACATACAACATTTATTTGTCAACTGTTGAGCTATCTAATTATGGATGAAGTCTTTCCAAAACAGTATTTAAGTCAAGTACCATTAAAAATTTTCTCTACATTATACTTTTCCAAATTTCTATCTCTTTAAAACTTTTGCTTTTGATATGATACTTTCTACTGATAATACAAAATAAATATTTTTGATGTTTCTGGTTCTTTGTATCTAATGTTTGACATCAGCCAAAGTCCAGATGTATATTAGGAGACTTCTGTATTTAGAAGATGAATTTTAATAAGTATTCAGTGTAAGATTATATTACTTAAGTATTTCTCCCAGCTCATTGCATACACAGAAAAGCCAGATGTTGGTAGAAGGTGGCAGCCTAGTCATCGAATGTGTTAATAGATTCAAATAGATAAGGAAAATGGATAACTGTGAGCTTAGTGCAACAAAACATTTGTGATTTTATTTAAATATTATTAATATTTTGTTATAAATGACAAATAATTAGTCCTAAAAGTCACAGTTAACATTACACAATAAAAGACTGGATTTTCTGATGGTATTGTTAAATTCACCAAATTACCCACAAGATATTTTCAGGCACATTCAAGGTAGAATAATAAAGAGTGAAAGTGGGGATCTCAAGAGAAATACATTGTTACTTCCATGAGGTTGTCATCACTCTTTAGATACTTGCAGAAACACAAAGAGGAAATGTAAATAGCAATCCACTTTATTGAACATTTTAGTCTTTTTTTTTTTCCTGTTTATAATAACTATGCAGTACCAGCAGAGAAATATTTACTTTTTCAAAGTTGTATTATATTTTCAATGTTGGTCTTTAAGGAACTTTAGGATAATAGTTATTGTGTACTATAAGAGAGGGTGAGTATTTTATCAAGTAAGCATTTGCAGTTGACATACATAAGAACAGACTTTTCTCATTGTTTTAAAAGTTTCCTGAATAAAGAAATGAAGGTGTTCTAAAACTTACTCTCTTATAGAAATGTTATAATCATACTTAAATCTTAAAACTTAAATTTAGTATTTAATCAACATACTGATATTATTCCAAATTTAAAGAAAATACTTATTACAAAAGAATTTATTTTTTAAATTTTGGTCAGTACTAATGAGCTTTATTACAGGTAAGGTGACTAGTTTTGCACAGGATTTTCTTGGTGTCAAAACTGAGAGACCCATGTCCTGGAACCCCTCAGTCATGGGCAAATTGAGATGGTTGGTTACCGAAGTCACAGGTCACTTAAATACATGTTGCCATAAATACATAAAATACACAATAAAAATCAAGAATAAGACTATCAATATGACAGATAAAATTTCAAATCCACCTTAAAAGGGGCAAATTGATTTAATTATTCTGGTTAGAAGAGTATAGTGTTTGTACAAAGTCTTTTAAAAGACAAAAAAAGAAGTGTTGCTTAACATAGGTTATAAAATGACCAACATTTACCTTAATAAGGTACTTACTTCTGTAAAAATTCTTCATAGCCACATACACTTAGAAGATAACCTTTGGGGAATAACTGGTCATTTGTACAAAAATGTAGAATTTCTGCAATTAGGTCTCTGACAAGATAATTAGCTAAAAACAAAGATGAATAATAAAAAGTTAATAAGAGCTTATCATATACTAGCTAGAAAAAATTTTGAGCACAAAAAATGATACACACATTATGAACTATTGTAACTATCTAGAGGAATTAAAATGAAATGCGTCTCATTTATTAGAGTGGCTAGATTTAAAAATATTTTTGAAAAAATATTGTTTGCATTTTCTCTGATCAGTCTTTCTTCATCTTACATAACAGAAAGGTGTTATATTCTTAATGTTAAAATCTTTGGTCCATTGTAGCACTGCATAAAAAATATTCTACCATGTTTACCCTTAGGGATTGGGAGATGCAAACAAGATTATATAGTGAGTAATAAGTAGCAAGCCAGGAGTCTAAACTAAATCTATCAATTCCAAAGCCTGTTCTTTTCATGATTCCAAGTCTCCATAGATAATTATTTTTTCTTTCTCAAGTAGTAATCACCAAAGGGTCTGCCTTGGACAGCATTAAAATAACCTTAATGAACATGTGCTTTCTTTCTCTACATTCTCTGGGACTTTAAGTGTAAGTTTACTTAATGCAAAGTCCTTTGTCTTCTCATATTTAAATTCTATAATCTCCCTCCTAAACCCTTATATGCATATGTCATTTAATACTAGCCAGAACCATGCTGACTTGTTACAATAATGCGTCTAGAAAATATTTGCCTAATTTTAAATGATAAGTAGTATGGAATTTATATATTATTATAAGTGATAATAGTTGAAAATTGTATCTATCTCGATCAATCTCTATATTTCTATCTCCATGCTTTGAGTGTGACCTTATGGTCTCAATCAATGAAAGCAAGTGCAACAGACTATACTAATGACCCTTAGTCAGTGAGAATTTGAACAGCATATTGCAAACACTCAGTTGCATTCATTTGAGTAGTGTTTTGTTTGCAATTATGTGTTTGCTTTTCTGTGGCTTCTTTTACTGTCACATAGTTTGTAAGGAAAGGTTTTTGATTCAAACTAGCTAACAAAAAGTAGTACAAATGATATTGTGGACCTGCCACAATGCTAAAAGGAAGAGTATAATGATGAATTTTAAAACGTAAATTTTATGGTAGATGAAGATGTTATCAAAGAAATTATTGGATAACAAATGGTAAAGATTATCAGGGAATTAGGGGTTGTGGAAACGCTTTGACATAGGAGAGAATATCTTAAACATACTGCTGTTTGGGAATATTGACTGAAATAGTGTGAATTAGAGCTAGAAAAAAATATGGCCACAGGCAAAATCATGACTAAATGGACTCTGACAAGGAAGAGGAGAGCACTGATCGAGTATGATGGCAGGAAGACATCTTCGAGGACACCAGTTCACTTTAATTAATTTGACTCTCCCATTTTCAGGACTGCAGCTCCGGTGCTATATGGGCCATGCATGAATTCATTACTTTATTACAATAATCTTTCCATTTACATCCAAAGACTCCATAATCCAATTTCTAGCTATTATTCCTTTCCTGTTCTTTGGTTTGATATCTTACTGCCTGCTTAATGTTGCACTTTAGATGTTTTACTATTACTTCAAATTCAGCATGTCTAAACCTGAAATTATCACCTTTCTCATTGAAGCCAATCATTAAGTGTCTATGGTTAAACTTCTCATCTATATTGTAAGCCAACAAGTACCATGGTTTGTTATAAGTAGATTTTAGAACTGTACCTTCATTTTAGCAGCTAGTATAATCCTTTCCCCAGTTTCTTGTAATCTCCTACCCCATGCAATTCTCAACCTGTTGACCATATTGCTTACCGTATTGAAAAGGTTAAAGCATATTTGACATTCTTTAATAATACTACTCTGCACCTTAAATCAACTTTTTAATTCATCCTTCTCTATCCCTTTACACCTCTTTTGAGATATAACAATCACTGTGTTTTACTAAATCTTACTGTCAACTGTTATATTTCCTATACTGGGGTCCAGTTTAGCAATTAAAGCTCTTCTCTTACATATTCAATATTCCCCTGTGAGAGTTGACATAAATGGAGTCATTTCAGAATGGAGTCTGAGCATCAGTCCAAGGGAACTGCCTTGCTCATCTGGCTTCTTGAAACTTGAACTGTTTGGACCAGGCCAGACCTTTGGAGTGGGCTAATATCAAGATTTTGTACACAACAATTGTTGGTAAAGCCAGCTGAACATTCTGAATAGGAGGACTGATGTGGACTCTCTATTTGAAGATAAAATCAGTAAGCAATCATGTATAGCTAAAGAGTAACTCAGCTTTACGGTACCACTAGAAAACTTTTCTTCTTTTTCCATTTAATTATTTTTTTCCTTTTCTTCTAAAAACACCTTCCCCTTACTCTTTAATCAGAACACTATTTGGGTTTATATCCGAGTCTGTGTTTCATGAATTACATTTCTTTTATCTCAAATAAACACTATTACCTCTCATTTGGGCTTTTTAATTTTGGGTTAACAACACACTCTAAAATTGTTTTTGTCTTTTCGTAAAATGTTCTGTTTCTATTTAATCAATAAAATCTTCCCTCATGTATTCCATTCACTTAAAATAATGTCCTTTCTTTATTCATTGATTGATTCATTCATTTTTACTATCTCATTACTGCTAATCTTTAAAGAGTAGATTAACTTCTGTAAACAATTCTCAATCACTTGTTAATCTTTGCAAACTAGCTTCTATTTCTAACATGGCCTCCGAATATAGTTCTAACCATGTATCATCTAAATCTAGAAAGTAGTGAAAGTAAAGACACTGGCTCTAGAACAATTTGGAGTTAGGAATAAGGACATGAGAATCAGCTTTATTGAAGTGAGAGCTAACGATTGTGGAACAGAAGAGTACTTGTTCAAAACGCCTGCTCCTCTAGGAGGATTATATTTCTTCAGTCTTGGGGAAACAGTTCTCTTTGGATGTAAATGTCTCACCTATCTCCTCTTCTTTACTTATCTAGATTTCATTATTCCTTAAGTTGCAAGCAACAGTTTCTATCTTTTATCAAAGTCATTCTTGGCATTGTGTATGAAAAAGGAGCCACATGTTAAACCTGACACACACACTCAGGGGAGGCCAGCATGGTAGGCCCACAAACTCAGAGACCAAAGGTAACTATGTAAGATGGTTTGAACATAAAAATTCCTAACTACAAGCTACTCATGGTAGGTAGTCATGTCCTAGGCCTGTAGCTTTAGGTCAATCTTTAGGTTAAATGAGCCTATTGTCTTTTTCCTTCTAAAATAACGTACCTGAAATGTCAGAGTAATCTCCTTTTCCAGACCCCTCAGGGCATACCCACCACCTGAGCATGAGGCCATAGACCCTCTTGTTGTTATTTTGTTCCTCAAGTATCATCTTTATGTGCTATAAATGTTAACAATCTCATACCCAGCGATGTAAAAGAAGTATGTGTCTCTCCTTTTACTTTTTCTAATCCTAGAGATTTTCTGCTTTACTTTCTCTCACCCTCTTAATCTACCACCAATGAAGTTTATGTAACTTTCCTTTTATCTCTTCCTGAAAAATTGCCATTCTCCAGAGCACTTTTTCAATCCATTGAGATTTTACTTGCCAGCAGTTTTCCTCAGTTTGGCTTAGATAAACTCATTAAAATTTTCTATAGGTTTGGACATTTCTTATGTCAACAACACACTATTGAGGCTTTTGCTCTTTACAAACATCTGTATTACTAGAAAACTCTAGTATAAAGTTGTGAAGGGATCACAGCTGAAAGGGTTCAGAACAGGCCTCCACGGATATGCCACTTTGGCATGTGAATTATTTTGAATTGAAGGCAATTAAGACACTATGGACTCATCTTTTACCTCTCCTTAAAAAACTTAAATTTGGGCTTTGCCCAAAGATAAGGAAAACATATAATCACTGATTATCTGTTCTTGTTATTGTCCTGTCAATGACCTTCCTCTCCTCTGAAATTCTAAGGTGCCTTACCTAATCTTTATCTCAGAATGCCAATATATATCCCATTTTAACTTTCTGTCTCTGAACCTAGCATGTATAAAGGGTGTCTGACTTGCTCATGTCTGTGAGATTCCCATATGTATGTATATAATTAAATCTGGTCATTTTTCTCTTGTTAATCTTTCTTACATTGTTGATTATTAGACCAGCTGAAAAAAACCTAGAAAGGTAAATTTTCTTCTTCACCCACACAGTTTTGGCATAAAAATTATTTTAGAGTGAAAACATTTGAAATATTATTTGAACTTCTCTTATCTGATTAAAGCAGAGACTCCCTAAAATATAAATACTGTTAGGTAACTTCATTCTGAACTACTTTCCTGCAAATCCAGGAAGGAGACAGACTGACTATTCATTAGCATAAAAAAAAACCCACTATAACCCTCTATACTTCCCCATTAAAGCTCTAAACTACATCCCCTCCACTCCTCAAACACACACTTTTACATTGTTGGTATAAAAACCTTTACTTTTGGATATTTGACTTGTTACTGAGTAACTCCTATGCATGTGTAAATAAACCTTGTTCTTTCTCCTGTTAATTAGTCTATTGTCAGGTAAGTCACAGCACCCCTCCTCTTCAAATGTAAATGGATAGAGGAGAAGTTTTCCTCCAGACAGTGGCAAATGTTACTCTGTATATTTCCCTTAAGTGTCTTTCTTTTCCTTTATCTCTTCCTCCTTCCTTTTTCATGACCCCTTCCTCTTCTTCCTCCTTCTCCTTCTTATAAATACTTTTAACACCTTTGAGGACACAGACATTCTCTTTACCACTATACATCTCTAACATTAAACACAATGCCCTAATTACTTTACTGAAACTTCTCATAAAAGTAATAAGTGGACTTTGCTTGCCAAATTCAACAGAGGAATATCTGAGAGAGAGGAAGAGATGTTGGCAATTAAATATTCTAATTTTGAAGAACAGAAGAGGTCTCCCTAGTTCACAAGTATTTCCTCTTCTTTAGTAACTGAAGCCAGAATGACCCAGGCCATACTGATTGGATCAAGGTGAAGCACCATTGATTCTGGCTATGCAATCATGATCTGCTTTTAGACATTTAGAATTGAGTCCAATAGAGAGATTGCACTTTCTTTAGGTAGCTGGCCAAATAACACGTAAGCTCGAAAGCTTGGCTTTCCATGTGTTCTGGAAGAGCAAGAGAAATGAGTCAACAGGAAGCAAAAGAAACATGAGAAGCAATTATACAGTGAGGAGATAAGGTGAGAGGCATACAGAAATTTTTAATTGCTTTTTTTTTTGTGCCTGTAATATATTCCCAAATTTTTGTTTGATTCTTACTCTTTAATTTTATAATAAATCCCTATATTCTTTAAATTATTTTTTCTGCTAAGCCAGCAGGAGTTGGTTTCTGTTAGTTTCAAATCAGATGGCCTTAACTAATATTCCAACATTGTTGTTTGTAGTCATCTCTAATCAGAGCCATGACTAGAATAAGAAAGAAAAAGCAAAATAATAATAATAAAAAATAATCAATGAAAAAAATTTACTGAATCATTATTTGTCAAGAGATAATAGTTGATATGTAGACACATTTTATGGCAGCTAAAATTTATTTAAAGAACTAATATTGTTTTGTAAAACAGTTGACTATAACAGTGAAATAAAATACTAAACAACTTTAAAGACATTCTAAAACTTTAGAAAAATAAAAATTATCTAGTGAGTATCATGAAATACAGATTCTTGATATCCAAAGTCTCCCCAGAGACTTTGAGTCTTTGAGTCAATACTTATATTTGATTCAATAATTACGCCGTGCTGCATAGGCTAAAATAGTTCTTACTGTGGGAATAGAGACTATGTATTAATGTCTATCCTACCTTACGATTCATTTACATTTTAATGAAACAGTTCTTTCTAATGCATTCTCATTTATATATAGTCTTTAGAATCTTTTGGAATTTTTTTTTTTTGTTTTTAATATGGTAAAAACTTACTATATTTAATATTATTTTGTAGCAAGAAAATAAAGTGTCCTGAGTTGAGCTATGTAAAGAGAGTTCTTGAAAACAAATAATTGCTAAAAAAAAAAAAAAGATTTCCTGCCATTTTCCTCTTATTTCACCTAATGGCAAAATATTAGCTAATAATGCTACTTTTAATGATTTTAGTCTGTGAACTCAAGGCTATACAGCCTATATCAGTTTCATGTAGATTTTTGTGCTTACTTGCAAGGTTGCTTACCATGTGGCATAAAATGAAGCAATTGTGTTGAGTCATCAATAAAAATATTTATATTAAACTTGGTATTAGAAAAGAGTTGATATGGAAATGTTGTAGTCGTGCTCCAGATCTTCCCCGAATTGGAATTAACATCAGCTGCTTGATATGTTTCTCTGATTCTGAAAAATATATTGGAAAAAATACTTAGGACAAGATTATAAGAAATTTCATTCAGAGTTTGCTATCAAAAATTAAAAATATGAAAACAATCAGCAGCTGATTTGCAATACAGTGCTATTAGCCAGGCTAGATTGGTAAAGATTAAAATAATACAAAAATAACTCTAAAGTACTGTTCTTTAAACTTTTCCTGAGCACCTTATTTGAAGCAGGTAAGAATACACTGTCATTCACAAAACATAAAAATTCACTCTCAACAATGATTACTTGCTTCATCAACATGGCTTGTAAAACCTAAATGCCTTCCCTTGGTTTTTGCTTCTGCCTAACTTTTTCAAGCTGGAAGTCATTCATACTGATTTAAGGATTTTTGTAAATAAATTGTTTTGTTTGTCAAATTGGTAAATACCATTTTTGGCTTTTGATTTTTCTTAAATTTTTGGGTTTTACACAAATTTTCAAATTTTACACAAATGATTCAGCCCAGAAGTCATTTGTAAATTTTGAACAATTAATTTTGCTCAGATAAGTCAGAGAATTGCAAAGTAATTTCTCCTTGGAGCCAGAAGCATTAGGTTTGATCCTGGCTCTTCCATTTAGTGATTTCATGGCAAGTTATTTGACCAGTTTTTTTGTTTGCACAAATGAGGTTATTTATATTTACAGTAGCCCCTCTTATCCCTGATTTTACTTTCTGTGGTTTCAGTTACCTCAGTCAAACATGGTCTGAAAATATTAAGTGGAAAATTTCAAAAAAAAAAAACTATAAGTTTTAAATTGTGCGCCCTCTGAGTAGGGCGATAAAATCTTAATCATTCTGCTCCACCCCATCTGGGATGTGAATCATCGCTTTGCCCAGGATATCCACCCATTAGTCACTTAATAAAATACTAGATTATCAGATGAACTTTTGGGGTATCTCAGTGCTTGTATTCATGTAACCCTTATTTTATTTGATAATGCTCCCAAATGCAAGAGTAGTGGTACTGGCAATTTGAATATGAAAAAAAGGAGTTGTGAAATTCTTTCTTTAAGTGAAAAGGTATGTATGTATGTATGTGTATATATATACACGTATATATATGAAAAAATATAGAGTGTGTATGTATATATATATGTGAGTGTGTGTATATATGTGTGTGTGTGTGTGTGTGTGTGTGTGTGTGTGTGTGTGTGTGTAATATCTAGTGTTTGGTACTACCTGCAATTTTAGGCATCTACTGGGGAACTTGGAACATATATCCATGGATAAGAGGAGACTATTGTACCATATTTTAGATTTAAAGTGTCAAGTTTCTGGCAATATTTGTCAGTTTGTTACAGTAGCTTATTCCTGCATAATCAATATTCATATACTTAAAGATCCTAATTTATAAATCCAAATCATCATTTTTAATTTTTCTGTGTGAACCAGAGCAAGGAGTTAAAAGTTAAATATTTTTATGGATTTGATATGCTTTGTTTTGTATTTTTGTATGTGTGTCTCTCAGTTCTTCTGATGTGGTTATGAGCTTTTGAAGGCAGGGACCTTACTTTTTTATTTTCTTGCTTGTTCTCTATTTGAATATTTTATGCATGGACTAGTTATTAGGCATTCAAATAGCTTTTAAATTAATAATTAAATAAATGATTCAAATCTTTAATCCCAAATGATGATTTAGTAGGAAGCTGCTATAGCTGATAAAGAAGCCAAAGTTTATTTATATGTATATTTATTATATTTAAAATATCCATAAATGGATAAAAATCAAAACTAAATTGCAAATGTACTAATTTTTCAAAATATTCAGGAACTTTAGCAATAGAAGAGATAACCTTAGATATATTTTAATTGTTAAAGAGAAATTGGTCTTTAAAAAAAGGCATCTACATTTATAAGTTCATTTTTAGATTAGCAAAAAGGAGATCAGTGATTTTTTTCCCCCAATATCTCTAGTGAAAAAATTTGCTTTTCAGTGGACAAACACCCATACATTTGTTTAATATTCTGGCAGCCCATTCAGGATAAGATTGAGTTATTAAGAGAAGGGCACTGTCATCATTCTACAGTAGATCCCAGGTAGAAAGGCTTAATCTATGCTAATTTGGGACAGAACCATAGAAATCAGTCACTTATGTCATTAAATGAGAAATTAATTCATCAAAAACTAAGCTATTAACAAATAGCAAACATAAGCATGAAATTATAAAACATTCAACTTTAACCAAGTTTTCAGAGAAAAAAAATTGACTTATAAACAATGAAAACAACACCAAAAGTTGATTAATGAACTAATTTGTCATAAATTTATACTTTTCACTGTGTTAAAAAATTACAGAACATTTTATATGCAAAATTAATCAGTTCCGTGATGTTAAAATAGACAAATTTATGCAGGTACAGACATTTTGAAATTTAGTGAAATAGCAACACTCACCTTTTTACTTTGTCACAAAAGGAAGCCAGACTCACGTTACTGCCTTGAGGTACTTCAACTAGCTGAATGGAAGAGCCTATCGGCTTAAAATAAAAATTGTTAAATTAATAGTTTAGTATGGAGAGAAGATTAATTTAATTCTGTAATTAAAAAATATTAATTTTTAAAAAGATTTTTAAGTGGAGTAATAAATACCAAAAAAAATTGCCTGAATCTTACATGTACAATTTAAGTTTTGAGAAATACATACAACTGTGGTATCAATATCTCAGTCAAAATATAGGATATTTCCATTACTTTAGAAAGTTCCCCCACATCTCCTTCTGTCAATCTGTACATCTATTTGATAACTACATTTATTCAGATTTCTATCACTATAGACTAGGTGTATATGCTCTTTTGTTTCTAGCTTCTTACAATTAAATTATATATATATATATATATATATATATATACACACACACATACATTTAAATTTAACTATGTTGTCACACATTATCAATAGTTCATCTTTTATTGTTGATTAATACTATTCTAGTACATGAATATTAGAAAATGTGTTTATTCATCTTTCTGTTGATGGACATTTGGGTTGTTTGCATTTGGGGGCATTGTAAAGAAAACTATTAATTTTCATATACCAGTATTTATATGGACATGTGTTTCATTTCTTGTGAATGAATCCATACATGGCTCAGTCAGGGGGTGGGTGTATGATTAACTTTTAAATAAATTATTTTTGCTTTATGTATTTTGAATATGTTATTAGGTACATATATATATTTAAATTTATCATGTCTTCTTGACTGACCCTTTTATTATGAAATGATCCTTTTCTTCCTCTAATAATACTCTGCCTTGAAATGTACTATTTCTGACATTAATAACCACGCCAGCTTTCTTTTGCTGCTTAAATGTTAAATATAATTATTTCTTTTGCTTTCAACCTGTGCCTTTGTTTCTTAAGTTTGTTTCCTGTAGACAGTAGTAAAATCTTTCTCTTTTATCTAGTTTGTCAATTTCTGCCTTTTATTTGGAATGTTTAGCTTATTCATATTCAGTATATTTATGGATATTTTTGGATTTAAGACTGCCCTGTTGATATTTGTTTCCATTTTTTTCTTCTGTTTTATTTTGTTCTTTTATTTCTTTTTCCCTGTCTTTCAAATTATTTGAGAATGTAACACTTTGGTGCTTCCCTTCTCTCCAAGATCAATGTCTTATACTGCCTATTGTTCAATGCCCCAAATTGGTTGCTTCATATATTTTGTCTAACTTCATAGTTGTTTTCAGTGTTAAGGGAAATCTCAGTGCTTATTATACTATGCTATGTTTCATTGAAAAACCTAATGGGTCCTGTCTCTGTGGCCCTTGTTCAGGGTAGCATGGCTGGAGACGCATGTATTTGTTAACGATAATTGTTGAATAAATGAAGAATCTTTTTGCCTCACCCTGTAAATTATAGCTGCAATAATGTTTCTTCTTTTTACTGTTTACTTCATTTTTTCTTGTTTCTAGACTCAGCATAAGCAGAAAATATTCATATATTGTACAAGAAACTCTAAAGTTACTGAAATGATTGGAAAACTACTAATGAAACCATTAAGATGAATTGTACAATGATTAGTAGAAGTTGCTTGCAAACAATATAATTTAAGAGCCTCTAAGTAAAGGGACATTCTTCTACCAATAATGATCTGAAGCTTTTATTTCATGATAGTGTGACTCAAAATATAAATGTACTGAAATGTATGTGTTTTTCTGTGCGTACATAATAACACAATAAGAATAGAAAATACTATCATCTAAACCTTCAACTATGATATTTTTACCTAATAAAATGTATATACTACGACATTGTATTTAGATCAGATGAAATTGAAACTTTAAAAATGATATTAGAAAATTTTCATTTCTTTTTCTTTAGAAAAAAGTCATTAATTCAGGAACACAGAATATATGAATAATAAGTTTTGCTAAACTAATATTAATACATTTCTTTATTTATGGTTAGTTATCATCATTACCAAATTGATCCAGCATATTATTAAATGATTCTTTCAGATTCATATTTTTAGTCAACTTATATAACAACACATACCTCTATGTTCTTTGGCCATGTACTTTCTGACATTCTGGGTAGAAAAGAATCTTTAAAGAGCATTAGAGAAGGTTCCACAATGTTTGTATCTGTACTTCTTTTATTCTCTTCTCTTGGCATGAAGTCAGTTGAGAAGGATGGATATATAGAAGGAAAGCTACTTTCAAATCCTATATGATAGTTTTGATTTTCATTTTCTAATTCTTTTTGTGAATTAGTTTTTTCCAAATTAGTAGATGATGAAGCTAAAATATTGAATTTGTAATCATCAACACCATGGCATTTTCCTATGGGGTTTCCACAAGAGCTTTCTTTATTCATGTTTTGAGGATTTGTTAGCACAGAACGCCTAAAACCAATTACTGGTGTTTTCCCAACTTGGTGACAAGAGAGTCCTGAGCCTTTAGAAGTGAATTCATTCAAGGATATTTGCTGTGTTGCATCTAATGAATGCTTTTTTGAATTCTGGTTTGGTGCACTGGGCACAAAAATGGTGTTTTCTTCAATTTCACTCTGATAGAGTGGAATTTTATTACTGATCTCATCTACTAGCTGATCAAAACCCAAACTGACTTGGCTAGGAAAAAGAGGTTGATTTTCAGAGTGCAATTCTTGATGCTCATGCAGCTCTTCATGTGATTCACCAGGATTTAAATCTGTTTTATGCCATTTTTTATTTTATATAACTGAGAGGGTTGGCTCTGCTTCAAATATCTTCTTGACAGAGGATAAGAATTTTTAGGAGAAGCATAAATGGAAACAAAATGTTTTTTGATTAATTAGAACTAATACCTTGTAAAAAAGAAATATGATGAATAAATATAAACATTGTTTTAAAGTTTCTCCTTAGCAAATGAGATAATTCTTTGAGTAATATAGAACCCCATCAAGGCTCACAACATTAAAGTCTGAGGGTGAGTATTCACTTCAGGTAGATTCATGAAGCTCCTGTGATAGAAAATGTACACTTCAGTTATGATAGGAGTTTCATGAATCAATCCAAAGTCAATATACCCTTTTCTTACTGAAGATCTGCTTGCTTATATCATCATTTTCCTCTGTATTCAGTCAGCTGTAAGCATCTAGCATGCTGAAGTTTCTTTTTTATTAGCTAAAGAGTCTCTTATTTATCAGCAATTACTCCATCCCTCAATCCAACTGACATTTATCTCTCTGCAACATCTGATGCCATTCATCATATTTCTTATTTTAAAGTTCTTTGCTTCCTTTGTTGGTTGTCTGATACTGTACTCTCTGAGTTCTTCTTTGTTTACTTTTTCTCAAAATTTCATTGCTTATTACCCATTTTCAACTTGACTCTTGCAAGAGCTTCTTTTTTTCTCAATTATTCCCTCCTTGTAAATTATTTTATACCTCTGGTAGTTTTAATAATCATCTATTTGTTAATGATATTATTACTCAATATCACCTATTAAGTTTTTTAAACTTCCACAGAAAGTCCAAAAATTAAATCACAATTTACTCAAGAACACAATCCTATTCTAGTACTCCTTGTGACAGAAAATGGCCCAACCATCCACTCCATTGCTTAGACCAGAAACCAGAGTTTCATCTTTGAATCTTCTCTTACCTTTATTTGTCTATATCCAATAAACCACCAGTTCCTATAGGAATCTCTTTCTTCCTCTCTCTGGCTACCACTGTCATAATCTTAGTGTAAAGCTTTCATCTCATCACCTGTAATGTTGCATTGTCTCTGGAACTGCTTCTACATTTTATGCAGCTTATTCTTATGTCCTCTAATCCATTTCTTAATATTATAATGATATTTTTAAGAAACTAACCAAGTATCTTCCCTGGAAATAGCTTTTCAGTGGTTTTCTACTGTCTCCAGGTAACATCTACAGTGTTATGTAAGATTTCTTTTTCCCATTAGGTCATTAGACCATGTCAGTCTTTCTCATTTATAACAAGAACCTATTATTTTGTTCCACTAGAGCAATCACTCATTTGTTTTTATTTGTTGAAAAATGATTTAATAAATTTTAAAAAATATGATCGAGTAAAAGAAATGAATTAAGAAGCATCATTTGTATCACTTTTACAGATTTGTTAATTTCCTTAACAATTATATGTGTGAAAGAAAATAATTTTAAAAAGATAATTATGATATGGTTAACTATCAAATATGATTCTTTATCAATCTGTTTTGCAATGGCAAGTGATTTTTATTATACTAGATTTACTTAGAATTTAATACCACTGAAGGAAAAACTGAATTAGATTTATTATACTTCACTCAATAAAATTAACTGTTTGGGGAAAGTTTTTCTGTTCAATTAAATCAATAAATTGAACTGATAGATTTGGGAAAGATTTTTCAAGAAATATAAGTAAAAAATGTATAGAATGATATGTTAACCAGAAAATTGATTTATAAAATATGATTCCAAACTATTCTAATTCATGGATCAAATAGATATATCATCTAGCCAAATTATACTCCTTCATTTGTCTCTGTCATGGAGCTCAGAATTTGTCAGCATGTGTTACTTTGAAAACTAGAATTATTATTCCATTCCAATATTCCTTACTCTACCTAGTCTGCTCTGTGTTAGCTTAAACACGGTAAATATGGCCATATAAAAGTGACTTTTACAGTTTTGGGTGGTTTTAAAAGAACTGATTGAGTTTTTTAAAATGATTTAAAAAATTTTAAAGGAGGTCTTTAAATAAGGTGTCAGTGGTCCATCGCTGAAATTAAAGGTTTCTTTAGGCTGCATCACCATGTTGTTGTTAATAATGATAATGATCACGATCCATAACATTTTGGGGGCACCAACTTTGTGCTACTGTTCTGCATATATGTTCATGTTTACATGTATTAACATATTTATTTTTCATCTCAAACTGTGATATTATTATTGCTACTTAACAAATGAGGAGAATGAAGCAAAATAAGGTGAATCAACTTATCCAAGATATTAGAGTTTGTGTTCAAAGATTTGTTTTAAATAGATGAAAGAGAGGAGTATGGGTGAGTGTGCTATACTAATACAACATTTGGAGCATGCCTGGATTTGGGCACTGAGACAGAGCATTAACTCAACTCAAACTATCTCTACTGAGAAGAGCTTGAAAACTTAAAAAATTTTAAATAGTAACTATTTTTTTTTACAAGCATTCTGGCAGAATAAAAATTGAAATGGGTTAGAGGTTTGTCTGAAAAATCTCATTATCATGAGATAAAGGAGAATAAGAAATACTTATTCATATTGAAAATGTAATAAAAACAAAACCTCTTCAAGATCCATTTTTTCAATATTAAATTTGGTGATTTTAAGGAATTTTTAATAATTTTAAATCTCTTTACCATCGCAATCTAGAAACTAGAATATTTCTTAGTTTATAGTACACAGAAATTTTATTACTAGCTGGCAGATATCTACACTGCATTATGATGTGATGCATAAAATAACTAAGTCATATAACGATTTTGAGACAGAGCTGTACATACAAATAACAGCAGTTATGATATAATTGAGAGGGCATCGCTATCATTTCTTGATTTCAATGAGACTGTAGAACAATAGAAAATGCGTGGCACCTCCCAAATTCCCACATCTTAATCCCTGGAATCTGTGAATATGTTAGGTTACATGGCAAAGGGGATTAAAGTTTGCAGGTGGAATTAAGTTTCCTAATCAGCTGATTTTAAAATAGGGAGATTCTCTGAGTGGGCTTACAGTATTATCACAAGGATCCTTAAAAGTGGAAGAGGGGACAGAAGAGAAGGTTACAATGATGTGATCTGTAAATAACTCAACTTGTTTTTGAGGGCTTTAAAGATCAAGAAAGGGGGCCATGGCCAAGGAATTCAAGCAGCCTTTAGAAGCTAGAAAGGGTAAGGAGGCAAATTTTCCCCTAGAAACCTCCAGAGACACAGCCTTTACAACACTGTGATTTTAGCACGAGACTCCTATTGTATTTCTGACCTACAGAATTGTACAATAATAAATTTGTATTGTTTTAAGTACTAAGTTTGCGATCATTTGTTATAGTAGCAATATATAATTAAAACTGAAAGCTGCTTCCTAAATCAATTCAAAAATCAAAGTCTAGAATAAAAATAGAAGGCCACAAAAGAATAATCCTCTATGGTTTTTCATATAAGTGTATGGTGTTAGTAATGGAAACTTAGTGTACAACAATTGCTTATAGCCTTCTATTCAATTGAACTCTCAAGAGATCAGTTTTATTGAGTGATTACTCATTAAAGAGAAAGTACAGACAAAATTTAAGCACCTGCTTCCATTTTTTAAATATACAAAGATACAACTATCATCCGAATAGTTCCAATATTCAGAGTGGGAACAAAAATACTTATTTTATAAAAGAACAAAGAGAAAAAAGAACCTTTCTGAAAGTGCGTGTTCTTGATCCAAAAAGTCCTGGCTAGATTACTGATTAAGTATATCTACAGGGGAGAGATGAGAAGAGGGTGAAAGGAATAAATTATTAGGTTGAAAAAAAATGATCTTTATTTCAGATAACAAATTGTAGGCATTGAAAATTTACCAGTTTTTAAAATATATATAAATGTCATAGAAGATAAAGATTGTGCCAATGTAAGTCATGTCAAAGTTTAATCAAGCTACACCATCTGTATTTTCAGTAAGATGGAGGGAAAATCTATATATCTGTGGCAACTAACTTGGTTCCTGAGAAGACTCTGAGTTGGATGGATGATCTGAAATTCCATCTCTCTTCATCTGCTGAGGCAATTGAATATATCATGCAGATACACACAGACACTCATACTTTAGACACAAATCTGATCTTTCTCAGCTCAATTTGTTGTATGAATACAGAAAAGACCACAAGCAATTAGATATTTTTACATTTTTACATTACCTCATATTTTCTATTTCTAAGTAGGAGTTGAGTAATAAGGTAAACATCATCATTTTCATGAGCTCTGATATTATTTTCACCTGAGTTAAGATAAGAAGTGCTTGGGGAAAACATTAATTTCCAAACAATCTCTACCAGGTTCCTTTCTACGTGAACAAGTGACATTTTCTAATCATGTATAATTCTGTAGAAGCCTCATTTGACTGCCTAAATCTTCCTATATATGGAAAATTTGAAGCTGTCATCTATTTTTATTTTTAAGATATATTGTCTTGAATAAATCAATGTATTCTTGCATCTACTTACTCATTTGCGCATTTATTTATTCAGTAACTATTTTTAAGTATATCATGTTAAGCATTGTGCAAAGTACTGAGAATCCAAAAATGATAAAACAGAGTGCTTGCCCTCAAGCAGCTCATAGATACAAATTTACAATATAGTACAATATGAGAATTACTTTAATAGACACATCATTTTGTTTGGGAATATTTCATATAGAATACGGTTAAGCTTATTTTACCTTAGAAAAAAAGCAGAAGTAACTTTTATGAATAACATATTTAAGGTTATATATTGAGTATGTTTTTGTTTAGAATATATCCCAGATAATTTTATGCAAGTCATTGAGACCTGGTTTCAAAGATGTTTTGATTCTTAAGCATTATTAAAATTCATCCCTGAATATGATAAAGCAGTTGAAGCAGTGATTCATTTAATTCCTCCAAGAGGCTCTTAAGAATAAATAAGACAATGAAAAGTCATCCTCCAGCTCCGACATAACAACTTCGGAGGAAATGATCTAGTGGGAATGAAGCCTGCTGCAGGGGAGGACGAGGGCAGTCAGGGAGTATGACACCAGCCCTGATGAAAGGACATCCACAAACACAATTCTGATAGCCCTTGATATATGACACTTGGTGGAGGCATAAACACAGGCTAGTGGTATTTTGGTAAGAGCCAATAATGCTTCATCTTTTGTCAAACAAATCTACCTGGAAAAAATACCAAGATGATAAGAATTTTAAAGCAATCAAAGCAGTTTGGGATGCTGTTTTCTTTCTCTATAAATGTATAGGTCTCCTTCCTCTACCTATATGTCTGTTATTGAGTATTCTACAACTAATGAATGGGTGAGTTAGACAATTGTTTTTAGTAATTTATTTGATGCTCAGAGAAATCCTTACATTAAAAAATAAACAATAGCACCAAGGAAAGAAGATTGCAATTTAACGTGAGTTAGGTAAACTTTCAAGAAAAGATTACAAAGCTAAGAGAAGGAAGTGCAATAGTTTTCTAGACAGGCTTGGGAAGAGAAAGAAGAGATCCTTGGTTTCCAGACAGAGGATA
This sequence comes from Eonycteris spelaea, assembly GCA_003508835.1. Classification (NCBI taxonomy): domain Eukaryota; kingdom Metazoa; phylum Chordata; class Mammalia; order Chiroptera; family Pteropodidae; genus Eonycteris; species Eonycteris spelaea. Next base: position 6,741,000 of record PUFA01000053.1, read on the forward strand.
CAAATTTTGCAAGGTCAAGGGGAAAAATAAGTAGGAAAAAAAGTAGTAAAGAAGATATAAAATATAGAGGGACTATGATGTAGATGATAGAAGAAAGATAAAGATGTGAAAGGATACTTTCTTGCAAATTAAGTACTGGGTACTGAGTTTTAGCAGTGAAAAAGACCAATGTCATCTATAACCTAATGAGAAAGAGAATTGTTATCAGAGTTTTGGTAATAACACCTTGTGTTAGAAGAAAATCAAGTAGTGATATATTTAAAATATTCAAGAAAAGAAAATGTGAACCAAGAGCATGTATTCACCAAGACTGACTTTCATACTGAAATTTCTCAAACTGTTATAACCACATAAGAACTTAGGGAATATTGTTCTCATAGACTATTAAACTGCTAGAGAATAAACTAGATTATCAAAATGACAGGGGCAATATCAACATAAAGACTCTTGGTGAGCATTAAATATATACATATTTTCTTAGAGAAATCAGATAGATGAGGGATATAGGAAACAATTTAATATGGTTATTTACACTGACTATGTAGATACAGTTCATCTTTAATCAAAGGTAGGGGAAATGAAGAGAATGTGTACAATTTTTTTTGAAAACTTTTTATTAGTAATATGGATGATTGTATTGGAATTGTTTTCCTCAGACTATTTTGTGTGCAATGCTGGATAAAACAAATAAGTAATTCTAGCATCCCCAGTGCCCTTGAGAATCATTGTTCTATGTAGTACAGAATTAGGACTGAAAGTATCAGAACAAACTCATGAGAATCAAAAAAATTATCTCCATCTATCATTATTTATCATCTATCATCTATCTAGCATCTATCTATCTATCATGATCATGATCATGATCACGATCATCATCTATCATAATCTATATATTAAGTTATTTCTTGGAAAGGCCTAGAAATAATGCCTATCTCAATAACAGTGAGTATCCCTAACATGCAGATTATGATATTGAAATGCCACTTCACACTAAAAGAAAGCAGGGTTATTTGAAAGACCAGCTGACTTGGGGTCTAGGGTAGATAATGTATAAAATGAACTTAGGAGGTCCTAATACTCTAGTTAGTAAGGAAGACATTAGAGAATATAAGGGTGCATCAATAGGACTTGAGAGCCAACTTGAAAAGGTTCCCATTGGCTAATAAGTGTAGTAACTGGAATGGAGGAAAACACATCAAATATGTTTAAATGCATGATTCATAATGACACATAATGACATACGACTAACTAATTGCCTTTGTACAGCACAGGGTTAATAAAGTACACACTCAAACGTTCATTTTATCTTGTTTATATAAAATTACCAGTAGGAAACTAAATTATAGATGAAGCAGTGTTTTCCTTTGTAAAGTATCACAACAAATAAATGAAAGAATAATAAAACTGGGTCATCAGTATTTTACAATAAGTTATGAATTATAAAATCTGGGCATCAAGCATTGATGGCTGCTAACATCACTAAAAGAGAGGCAGCCAGGCA